>CM077652.1:31176972-31776972 GCA_039707465.1 Rhabdophis nuchalis
GTACAAACCGGGGATATATCTACTCCCCTGATTTAAGAAGTATATTTGTCCCAGTTTAACATCAATTGTTGTTTGTATTCATATTTGGATGCTTACCTTTGAGTCTATAACATTGTCTTAAATATAGTATTGTCTTATAACTCCTTATATCTATTTAGCTATTATTCTATGTAGTTAGTTTCTTTGTTATCCGTCATTCTCTTACCATACCATCTGTACCATTTCTCCCAGGATTGGGCATAGATTGAGGTTGACTTGTCCTTTAAGATATACGTTAATTTATCTGATTCCGCACAGCTGAAGATTTTAGATATAATTAAGCTTTCAGTTGGTGGGTTGTTATTTTTCCACTGCTGTGCAATGGCCATTCTGGTCGCTGTTGTGATGTGTGTAAAGAGGTACCAGTCCTGATTTAGGATTTCTTGTGGCTTGATACCAAGCAAGTATAACTCAGGTTTAAGGGGGAAACTAGTAACAAACACTAACGTTGGGTTCATTCTTGATAATTCTGATACAAACATCTTAGCTAATGTCCAGATTCATGCAACACCAATAAAAATGGATGAGCTACCACATGCTTACCTACCTTCCTTCCTTCCTCCATTTTTTTCTTTTCTTTTCTTTTCTTTTCTTCTTTCTTTCTTTCTTTCTTTCTTTCTTTCTTCCTTCCTTCCTTCCTTCCTTCCTTTCTTTCTTTCTTTCTTTCATGATTAGAATGCAATATTGCAGGCTGTCAAGAGTTTGATCCTGACTGTCTCAATGTTGCCTAGCCTTTGTTCCTTCTTTTCTCCCTCTCCCTATCTTGTCTCCCTCCCTCCCTTCCTCCCTCCCTCCCTGTATCTATTATCTCTACTTTCTATAGCCAACTATCTCAATCAATGACTTACAATAAAAGAAAATGATAACCATAAAAAACCTTTTAAGCAATAAAAACCATATGATCAAATTTACTTAGATTACTATAGACGTATAGTTAGCAACATTTATTTTTTTTATTTAATATTTTTACCCCTTTGTGTAGTTTTTCTTTTAGATTTCATATGTTTTTAAAATGTTTTTAATTGTGTGTATTTTATATATATTTTTTAGTTTTAAAATGATTAGTTATTGATATCCTATCCTTCTTAGAGTGGTCTATAACCAGAATAAATATTTGATTTGATTTTTACCATACCACTGAGTACAGCTATCTGGGTTAATCTCTCACTTTTTGCAGCTTTCCATGTGTCTCTCTTTTTTCCCCAACCTAGAATCCAGGTGCTAAAAGGAAAATATTATTTGAATGTGCTGGTAAATATCCTTTTTTTTCCAATGAAAAACAACACAAACCGCAGCGAAGAACGATGTAAAACCAGGATGAAGTAGCTGGAAGTGCAAAGTGGTATGGGAAGGCAACAGTTCCTGATTCTGTTACAGTTGTTATCAAATTAGGGTTTTATTTTTGATAGCATAAGCAAGGGAAATCTATTCAGCTCCTCGGTGTGCTTCACTGAATATTGGAAAGCTTGCTCGTTTTCCCCCTCTGTACCTGTCAACCTGAGGCTGTAAATAGATATTGATGCTTAATGTGAGTTTCTTAGCTGGAGTAATTGTATTTGAGGGAGGAGGGATACAAGAAACTGCCATCAATTCTTCAGAGTGAGCCGAGTACTTGTTTGGAACTGGAAAAGGCACAAGAGAATTTCATTCACTTAACATAGTCTGGTTCTTCTGTTGTGGCCACATCAGAGGCAGCGGTGGGGCCAAGGCCGTCTGGCAGTGATCAGCTGCCTACAGAGCTAGACAGCAGTGAGGCAGAAGAACAGCTGGAGCCTGTTCCCAGTGTGCGCATGCATAAGAGCTGCCAGAAGAAAAGAACAGCTCAGAAATCAGGGTCAACTTGAGACTAAACCCACAGGTGGATGGTGAATGGCCCTTCCCATAGAAAATAAAAGAGGAATGAAAGGGAAACAATTCATCCGTTTGTTCGTTAGATTCGTTTCAGGAGTGTGAAGATCTGTCCGTGAATCCCAGAGACTCTGTGCCCAGTCTTTCCTTGCACAGCCCCTCATTTGGAAAATATTTACATGGCAGCTTTCGAAGAGAGATAAGGTCTGTGGTCATAAATACTCCTTTCAAAGGCTGTTTGCCAGGCCCTTGCTGAAGGTGAGTGAGAGGAATTGACATTTGTTTAATAAAAGGGGTTTTGTCGGGACCAGGACTCTGCCTCAGGCTTTTGGGGGAAGCCTGAGTCAGAACATCTTCCATTTATAAGGCAATTAGCTGATAATCCGTCTGAGAGAATAAGGATTATTTATTTGAGCAAGGAAGGTTCTTTGAGGAACCTGACAGACTCCATCTTGGATTATCTGGGCAAATATGATGGTTTTAGGTAGGCTTTAAAAATCCACTTTGGGCCTAGCATATGTTTTTTTTATGGAAAATCACTGTGCGCAGGTTGTGGTGACCTATTCAGAAATAACTTAGAGTCTTCCTCTGTAACCGGGAATAACAGGATGTGTTTTGCAGGAAGCTGGTAATGATCTTATTGTTTAGTTCTGAGAACAGTTTTGGGAGGTCCTTTGGGGCTTCTGAACACGTATGACATTGGGGAACATTTCCATGCGCTTTTCACATTGTATTTCTTGCACGCAATGTTATTTTCATGTATTCAGGTTATGACGCATGTGATATGTAATTTCGAGTATATAAAGTGAAACCCTGTACCTGGAGGTTATTCTCTTTCTGTTCTAGAGAATCCGTTAGCTAACGTTAAGTAATTAAACAGCTGTTTCCTTTTGCCATAAGTCTCCAGGATCATTTTTATATGCTGAAGAAAATATCTGGGATATTTTTCTCACACCGGCATTTCCCGGGTATTTATTTATTGTACTAATAAGCAATCAAATCATTCTAGGAAACAATAAAACAACATAAATTATAAAAGTACAAGCAACATGGATACAGCCATGACATGAAACAAGTTTCTTGGGAAACAGGTTTCCTGTTAAAAACAACAACAGTTCATTCCAAGTCTCAAAGATAATTTTCCAAAAGGCAAGCGGACTTTCCTGATTTTTTCCGTTGAAAACGTTTCGCTTTCTCATCTAAGACGTTTCTTCAGTTCTGAACATGGATGAGTTCTTGGATGAGAAGTAAAACATTTTCAAGGGAAGAAAACCCAAACAAGTCCAGTTACCTTTTTAGAAAAAACATATTTGGGACAACCACAGCCTGGATCAGTAGTGGGTTCCGGTACAGGTGTACTGGTGGCTGCTGGGAGCAGCAGCCCTCATACCAGAACTGTACTTTGGAGGGCTCACCCTGCTGCCCTCGTTCCTTACCTGTATTTAAGTCAACAGAACCATTCTCTGAGGAGAGCCTTCTCTGTGGTAGCTCCTGTCCTCTGGAATGACCTACCCCCTGAACTACGTACGACCTCAGACCTACGCCTCTTCCGCCGGGCCCTGAAGACACATCTATTCCGTGCAGCCGGCCTGTCATAGCCTTTTGAATTGGGTTTTTTAGTATTGGATTTTAACTGTGGGCCAAAGTATTTAATTATATATTAATAAGCCATTTTAACTTTTGTATTTCCTGTTTTTATTGTGGCTGTTCACCGGCCTGAGTCCCGAGAGGGAGAAGGACAGGTACATTAAATAAATAAATAAATAAATAAATAAATAAATAAATAAATAAATAAATAAATAAATAAATAAATAAATAAATAAATAAATAAATAAATAAATAAATAAATAAATAAATAAATAAATAAATAAATAAATAAATAAAATTTGTGCATGTGCATGCAGCGTACCGCACCTGCATGATGCTCCTTTGAGCAGCTAGAGCATCACTGGGTGGTGGGTGCGCATGCATGCACAGTGTGCATGTCCAGTGGACATCCGGCCTCATCACAATGTACCGATTGTGATGGGATCTGGAACCCACCACTGGACTGGATGATTGAGGATCACCATAGACCATTCCTTCTGAGGTTGTTTTGGGGCGAGGAGTCTTGAACAGACATACTCAAAACGGCCATCTTGATTTCCCCTTGAAACCCAGAGAGTCGAATCCTGGCTCAGAACATTCAAAATGGCTGCTTGAAAGCTGCCAGTTTTGAAGAGGCTCCCATCGGCTTCTCATTCTCAGTCACAAACAACCCAAAAAGATCCACGGCAAACATCCATTTGCTAAATATCAGCACCAACGTCAATATTAATTGTATTTTTAAGAAATCGTTGTATTGCTCCTGTCACTCCAGTTTTAAAAGAATGGCTTACGGGCAATACTTAATTTTATGGAAGCTTAGGTGGCAATAAAATGTATTAGACTTTTAAACACCATGCTACTTGTTCTTGTCATAGTCTACAGGAAAGCAATCTTTTACAGCCCTCCCCTCAAATAAATTTACTCATTTTATACATTAACATTTTACCCTTGACATAGTCTACACTTGAGTGGTTTGATTCTTTTGGGTTCATCATAGGTGGAAGCAATTTTTGTGAACCACAGTGTATGATTTAATGTAGACCACGCCAATGTGGGTTGGACAATAAAACAAGGTTACACAAGCCATTATTTCACTCAAGGCAGGAAATCAAGGCAGGAAATATCTAAGCTATTTCATTGCTTTTTCTAGGACGTCAATTGACGGGTTTCTATAAACAACCATAATCATTCATGTTCTTTACCTGTATGTCTCAGTGACCATAAGAAAGGCTGTACACCAAAGAATGGAAGTCTTCAAACTCTGGTGCTGGAGAAGACTCCTGCGAGTCCCTTGGACTGCAAGGCCATCCAACTGGTCAGTCCTAGAGGAGATCAACCCTGACTGCTCTTTAGAAGGCCAGATCCTGAAAAGGAAACTCAAAGACTTTGGCCACCTAATGAGAAGGAAGAAGGACTCCCTGGAGAAGAGCCTCATGCTGGGAACGATGGAGGGCAAAAGAAGAAGAAAGGGATACAGAGAATGAGATGGATGGATGGAGTCACTGAAGCAGAAGGTGTGAGCTTCAATGGACTCCAGGGGATGGTAGAGGACAGGAAGGCCTGGAGGAATGTTGTCCATGGGGTTGCAATGGGTCAGACACAACTTCGTAACTAACAACAGCAACATCTATCTCAGTGATAAGAGCAGTTGGACATGGACACTAATGAGTGAGAGGATTGAAGGTTTCCCTTGGTGGGATGTTTTCAATGAGTTGGGTGAAGTTTTTTTGCACCAACCTTTTGAAAATAAGTAGGTAAGAAGAACAGCGTCTTCTATCAAATGCTAACTTTGTTATGGGAGAGGTACCATATGTTGCAATACTACATCACTAGAATAATGTCCTTGAAAAACTTTGCATTAGGATCTGACGGAATTGCACAGGTAATAAAGCACAGGATCTCAACAGGACTCGACATCCCGACTCGACTACTGTAATGCTCTCTACATGGGGCTTCCCTTGAGGTGCACTCAAAAGCTACAGTTAATCCAGAATGCAGCCGCGCGGGTGATTACGGGAGCCTCTAGATGCTCCCATATAACACCGATCCTGCGCGAGCTGCACTGGCTTCCTGTGGCCTTTCGGGTGCGCTTCAAGGTTCTGACGACCATCTTTAAAGCGCTCCATGGCTCGGGGCCTAGTTATATGCGAGACTGTCTCCTGCCCCATACATCCCTTCGGCCGATCCACTCCCACAGAGAGGGCCTTCTCAGGGTGCCGTCGGCCGGGCAATGCCGTCTGGTGACACCCAGGGGAAGAACCTTCTCTGTGGCGGGCCCTGCCCTTTAAGACGACCTTCCCCCTGAATTGCGTACCATCTCGGACCTCCGCCTCTTCCGCCAGTGTCTAAAGTCACATCTCTTTCAGCAAGCCGGCCTAGCCTAACCTCCTGTCAGGGCTATTTTAGATTTTAATTTGGTTTTTAAGCATAGGATTGTAATTTAATATGTTTTTAAATTTTGTATTTATTGTTTTGTATGTTTTTAAATTCCTGTGCGCCGCCCTGGGTCCTTCGTGGAGAAGGGCGGGATATAAATGTGATTAAAATAAAAAAAAATAAAAATAAAAACCCTGAGCCAGATGGTATCCAACCCTTATGAATGACTTTGCATTCTGTTGCTTTCAACTGTCCATTCCTCCTCCTCCTCCTCCTCCCCCCTCCTCCCATTCAGCAAATTTAAATGAAAGGTAGTGACCTCTGATAGGAAGAACAGAGCTACAGAAAATAATTGGTGGCAAAGTATTGATAAATGCTTGGCATGATAATGGCAATATGCTATCCATCATCCAGGCATCGGCCAAACTAATTTGAAGGTGAGTGTCCTCTGCTTTCACCTTGGACATTCCAGCAACTTAGATGGGAGAAAAGCAATAATCCTTCATTAACTCCTATGCATGACACAAGCTAGAGGAGGAGGTGGCTGATGGGTGAAGGGGTAGAAATGCACTGGGTGTGGTATGTTAGGACATAAATTGCATTCCTATTCTGATCAGAAATGCCAACCCACTCGATTTTCTGAGTTTAGAAGCCTCTTGGATACTTGTGCTTTTGGGCAGTAAATAAGATTGGAATGAATTTGTAGGATTCTTTTAACACTGGGATGTCTGTGGAGATTCTCAATCATCCAGGCTATGGTTGTCCCAAAGGTGCTTTTTTTTAAATTCAGTAACTGCATGCGCAGATCTGCACATTGGAGAAACACTTCACAAACACATGGCACAACATAGGAGAAAAAACCCATCAGGACAAGATTCAGCAGGCCGTCTGCATTTAAAAGGCAAAGGGCGCTCCACCGGTTGGATGGCCTTGCAGTCCGAGGGACTCAATGCAGCACCAGAGTTCAAAGGCCTCCATTCTTTGGTGCTCAGCCTTCCTTATGGTCCAGCTTTCACAGCCATCCATTGCAACTGGGAAAACCAGAGCCTTGACTAGATGCCCTTTGGTTGGCAGGGTGATGTCTCTGCTTGTAGCAAAGCAGTACTAACAGCAACTCCAAAATTTTCTGGCAAAAGGTTGTTCATGGTGATCATGACCCTCCCTTCCATGGTGTGCAGTGCTTAGAATGCAGTATTGTAGGCTAACTCTGCCAGCAGTTCGAATCTCACCAGGCTCAAGGTTGACTCAGCCTTCCATCCTTCCGAGGTGGTTAAAATGAGGACCCAGATTGTTGGGGGACAATATGCTGACTCTGTAAACCACTTAGCGAGGGCTGTAAAAGCACTGTGAAGCAGTATATAAGTCTAAGTCCTACTGCTGATTAGCTGTAGTGGTGCAGTGGTTAGAATGCAATATTGCAAGCTAATTCTGCTCACTGCCAGGAGTTTGATCCTGGCCAGCTCAAGGTTGACTCAGCCTTTGGTGCTCAGCCTTCTTTGTGCTCCAACTTTCATAGCCATACATTGCAACTGGGAAAACCATCGCCTTGACTAGACGCACTGTACTGTAATGTAAAGAAAGTAAATAAAAATGCCTTTTTAAGTCTTTATCTAAATATCCATTATTTCCTCCCAGAAGGTACACAAGTCATGTAGCTGGCTGAAGCTACACAAAAGAGCCAGGACTTTATTACACAGACAGCTTGAAATTGTCTCGTAATGGAAAGTTGTTGAGAAACGCTTCAAGCTTATTGATTTGTTCATTTCACAATATTTATAACCTTTCTTGATACTAATAGACTCGGCAATTAATAAAAGCAATAAAGGGAAGCAGAGAATTGGAAGAGGCTATTTTAGGCCAGGAATCCAAATTAAAACATCCATAACAGATGGCAGTCCACCTCTGCTTGACCATCTCTAGTGAAGGGAGACTCAACACTTCGTGATTACTTCAATTAGGGAGCTGTTCTTCCTGCAAAGGAGAATATAATTTTTTTTCTTCAACAAGCTTTCTAAACTTTTTTTAAATACTTGCCTTGCAGAAAGTGGACAAATGTAGCTACTCCCCCCTGAAAACCCCTCCCTTTTTATGGCTTTGTAATCAGGGGTGGGTTGCTAGTGGCATTACTGCCAGTTCAGTGCAGAAAAAAAATATTTTGTTTTGCAGAACCGGTTTGCGGGCGTGGTGGGCCTGGCCAGTGACCCAGGCTGCCAAACTACTACTGGTTCAGCTGAACCAGCCTGAACCAGTAGGAACCCACTATTGCCCCAGGACACTGCAATGCTCATAAATATGCCAAGGGTGTGAATTTTGATCACATGACCACGAGGAGTCTGCAATCATCATAAGTGTGAAAAATGGACATGTCACTTTTTTCCAGTGCCATGGTCTCTAAACAAAATTGAGGACTACCAGTAGAGGCAGGCTAGGCTGTACAGGGTCCCTTAATGACACTATAGTTAGTGTTAGTTATAATTAGACACTTAGTTTTGGTTGCCATGATATAAAAAAGATGCTGAGACTATAGAAAGTGCAGAGTAGAACAACAAAGAGGACTGGAGGGAAAAGAGGATGGAAAGGTGTTGTGGCCCAACCGGCTCCGGATGAGCTGCTGACGGACTCTTCTAGCGAAGAGTCCTACGAGTCTGCCCTGGAAGATGAGGAAGACCTTGGGCAGGGTTCAGAGGCAGATCAGGAAGCAGAGAGTCTGGTTGGCCTGAGGCATGGAGTAGTGGGGAGGATCAGGGGCAGTTTGTTCCTGATGCTAGATTATGCAGGGCTGAGAGACAGAGGTAGCAATTACATCAGAGGCAGGCTCGCAGGAGATAATTGGTTACCAGATGGTTGGTGATTGGCCCCTCCCAAGAGAGCTTATAGGGAAGGCTTTGGGAGGGGCCATTTGCAGGAAACAACAGTTCAAAATCGTAGTCAAGAAATATTTGTCCATTCGAGTCGTGTCCGTTTGAAAACCTCTGTGTGAAAAGATGCTGTAGAGTTTTAACGTGTGTTATATGTGCTCACAGCCAAGGAATTCATAATCTCAGCAATTAAACAGTGGCAAGCAGCCAAGCCTGTGATTTGGACTCTTCATAGGCCGGGAGGTTGGGGGGGTGGGGGGATGTCAGAACAGAAAGGTATGCCAGGTCTAGTGAAAAGATGGACTAGGGACAGCATAGCAGTCTTCCAATATTTGAGGGGCTGCCACAAAGAAGAGGGGGCAACCTATTTTCCAAAGCACTAGAAAGCAAGACAAGAAACAATGGATGGAAACTAATCAAGAGGAGAAGCAACCTGGAAATAAGGTGAAATTTCCTGATACTTAGAACAACTAATCAATGGAACAACTTGCCTCCAGAGGTTGTGAATACTCCAACACTGGAGGTTTTTAAGAAGAGATGGGATTGAAGCGGGCAAGAGACGATGGATAGAAAGGAAAGAATTTGTGTGGTTCCAATTCGCCTTTCTCCTTTTTTTTCTTTCCCTCCTTTTTTAGAACGGTGGCATGATTAGAAGTTAGGTAGGATAGAAAGAGAATGTCTATTAATAAAAGGGTGACATGATTAAAAGTTAGAATGGAGATAGAAATAAGAGAAAGGGGGAATATTAAAATATACACTTTTATATAATAAAACAAAAGCAGTAACAAGAGAGAAGCTTAGAGATTGAACGGTGGTATTATTGTGTATGTTTAAATAATATGGTGAGTGGCATTAGAGCAATATATTAAAAGATGGGAAAATTAAATAACGAGATAATTTAATATAAATGTGTATTATTATTAGATATATATAAGTTGGTTGAATGTAATAATTATGACCAATTTTACTCGTACTATTTCAGAGGTGGTATTCAGCAGGTTCTAAGCAGTTCTGGAGAACCGGTAGCAGAAATTTTGAGTAGTTCAGAGAACCGGCAAATAACACCTCTGGCAGGCCTCGCCCCCATTTATTCTCTGCCTCCCGAGTCCCAGCTGATCGGGAGGGAATGGAGATTTTGCAGTATCCTCCCCACCAAGCCACACCATGCTCACCAAGCTACACCCACAGTAAAAGAAAATGATTACCACCACTGTTCTATTTGTACGCGAGCTGCACTGGCTGCCTGTTGTCTTTCGGGTGCGCTTCAAGGTGTTAGTTATCATCTTTAAAGCGCTCCATGGCACGGGACCTAGTTATCCGCGGGATCGGATCCTGCCGCATACATCTTTACGGCCGATTCGCTCCCACAGAGAGGGACTTCTCTGGGTGCCGTCCACCAGGCTATGCCAGCGGGCGACGCCCAGGGGAAGGGCCTTCTCTGTGGCGGGCCCAGCCCTCTGGAACGACCTTCCCCCCGAAATTAGAACAACTACAGACCTCCGCTCCTTCCGTCAAAAACTTAAAACACACTTTTTCTGCTTGGCCGGCCTAGGTTAGTCTCCGTCTAATAGGGTGTTAGGGGATTTCAGCTAATTTATAATTGGGGATTTTAGCCCAGGGATAATCTTAGTTTAATTTGTTTTTACTTATTCTATTTATTCTATTTATGTATTTTCTACAGTATTTTAATTTTCCCTGTGCACCGCTCCGAGTCCCCTCGGGGAGAGGATGCGGTATACAAATAAAATTATTATTATTATTATTATTATTATTATTATTATTATTATTATTATTATTATTATTATTATTATTATTATTATTATTATTATTATTATTATTATTATTGTGTGTGTGTGTGCGTGCACACATTGATGTATGTATGTATGTATGTATGTATGTATGTATGTATGTATGTATGTATGTATGTATGTATGTTTAAAATCTTACATGGGAAAAGACCCAAACACAAGACCAGCATACCGTGAAAATCTACGAAAACGTGTGTGTGTGTGTGTGTGTGTGTGTGTGTGTGTGTGTGTGTGTGTGTCAAATTTAAAAAAAGAAGAGATTGGACAACCATTTGTCTGAAAGGGTTTCCTGCCTGAGCAGAGGGTTAGAAGACCTCCAAGGTCCCTCCCAACTCTGTTATTCTCTGACTTCTCCCATCCTAGGACCCCTTTTCAAGGACTCGTCTCCCCTCTAACTCCCTAGGCAACAGTACAATAAATATTTGTCTCATGCCCTTCCCCAAACGTCTCTCCTGTCTCCGTCTCAAGGGCAAATCCAGACCATTGATTTTGCTACTGCTTCCGTTGGAAGGAAGCTGCGCCCGGGTAGCATGTTGCATTATGCATGAAGAAGATGTTGGTAATTAGGCAATTGTCATAATGGCCCCATTCTCCGATGGAAGAGCTCTTTCCCTTATTTCCTATTAAGTGTGCCAGGGAGTTTATTTGCAGAGAATTGAGTTTAATTCAATTAACAGGAATTGGGAGCCATTTACAACACAAGGTATATTAGCATAGCACTTTGTTTGCAAGGAGAGCCAAGCAGCATTTAGGGGGAAGAGCTAATTATCTGAGAGTGCTTTCCCCTTTTTCTTTTCATTCCTACAATAATAAGGAGGGCTTATTCCAACAGCAAAATCCCTTAAGCTTTAATTAATGGCGAACGGCGAAAGTTGAGGCGCATGTCTCAAAGTCATGTCTTGAGTTTTGTTTTTTTAAACCCGCCGACTTTCCTTTCACACATGAAAGAGAAACTCGATTCCACGCTGGAAAGAAGAAGAAAAAATCCCACGGTATCGACGTTTGTTCTGAGACTCTTAAATGTGCTCCTCATAATGGAAGCAACTTTTCACTCAGAGCATTTTCAATCCAATCGAATGGAATTCTTTCTTCTTTGAAAAAAAAAATCTGTGTTTGTGTGGGTATGTGGGGCAGAAGCTCGGTTTGAAAAGAAGGCTGCTACTGGGTTCAACTGCATTGTAAAGCTGCTTTCAGCGGGAGAAATATTGAAATAGGATTATTATTATTTTTTGCGAGGAAGGAAGCAGAATTTTAAAAGTTATAGGTCACCGGGTCAGAGCAGCGGAGTCTGGAGGTGGTTGATGTTCGGAGAAAAATGCTTCTTGGAGTTTTTGTTATTGACCGCTTTGGAGTAGAAACATTTTGCTCTACAGAGATTTTTTTTAAAAAATGCATTTTCAACAACAAATATCGACAGCAAAAAGGCCGGATTGGTTTAGGAATTTACGCTGAGTTTAAGGGATTTACAAAAGGGGAAGGGAGATCTTTAATGATCTACAATTCTTTGGTCACCACGATGTAGAAAAGACGTGGAGACTCTGGAAAGAGTGCAGAGAAGAACAAATAAGATGATTACGGGACTGGAGGCTAAAACATATGAAGACCGGTTACAGGAACTGGGTATGTTTAATGTTTAATGAAAAGAAGGACTAGGGGAGACATGATAGCAGTGTTCTGATATTTCAGAGGTTGCCACAAAGAAGAGGGAGTCAAGCTATTCTCCAAAGCACCTGGGGACAGGACAAGAAGCAATGAGTGGAAACTAATCAAGGAGAGAAGCAACTTAGAACTAAGGAGAAATTTCCTGACAGTTAGAACAATTAACCTCTGGAACAGCTTGCCTCCAGAAGTTGTGAATGCCCCAACCCTGGAAGTCATTTGGATAGCCATTTGTCTGAAATGGTATAAGGTTCCTGCCTACGCAGGGGGTTGGACTAGAAGACCTACAAGGTCCCTTCCAACTCTGCTATTGTATGATGAGATATCATCTTTTGCATTGGACCTTCAGGCCTGCCCCATTTTCTGCTGTGAGAAAATGGGAGGTGGGAGTATATGGAGTATGGGAGGTATATAGTCAAAATAACATTCCTTTCTCAGAGAGTCAAGGACACCTTACCCTGCACCTTGACTGGGAGGCTTCTCCAGTTTTGGATGGTGCCTGATTGGACCATGGTATGGGCATGTGGGTGCAGGGAAGGGACCTGTGCTTTCTTTTGGGTGGGAAAACCTGGAAGCTTTCAAATTCGGGTTTTCCCAGATGTGCCCATAATGACATCTCTAATAAAATGGAACTTTGAGGAACTTCAACCTTTGGAGTCTTCTTTCATTGGGGATCTTACTTGGAATCCTGACATGAGGCTCTTCTCCGAGCAGTGAGGAAGCTAGCAGAAGTGACAAAATTGTCTGATTTAATTAGAGGGGAGGGGAGACCAAGGGTGTGTTCCAGCTGCTGCTACTGCCAGTTCGCTCAGGGACACAATGTGTGCACACATACACACTTCACGTGCATGCACAACACATAAAAAACTGCTTCTGCATATGCGCAGAAGCAAAAAACAAGGTGGTTACTACCTACTCAGCCGAACCGGGCTGAACCGGTAGGAACCTTCCCCTCCTCTGGGAAAGACAATATCCAGCTTTGTTTTTACTTGGAAACCACTTCTGGACTTTGTACCCGAGACAGGGAAAAAAATAAGTGAACATTTGAGAATGGGATCCATTTTCATTTTTTTCATTTTATTAAATTTATATCCTGCCCTTCTCCAAACGGACCTAGGGCGGCGCACAGGAATGTTAAAATACATACAAAACATATAAAATTTAAAAAACTTATTCTAGTAAAACCTGTGCTAAAAACCGAATTAAAATCCCAAATTTAAAACTGTCTAATGGTCAATACAGGGGGTTACGCTAGGCCGGCTAGATGGAATAAATGTGTCTTCAGACACTTGTGGAAGAGGCGGAGGTCAGAGATGGTGCGGAGTTCAGGGGGTAAGTCGTTCCAGAGGGCTGGCCCAGCCACAGAGAAGGCTCTCCCCCTGGGTGTCGCCAGTCGGCATTGTCCAGCTGACGGCACCCTGAGGAGGCCCTCTCTGTGGGAGCGTATCGGTCTGAGGGATGTATGGGGCAGGAGGCGGTCTCGCATATAACTAGGCCCCGAGCCATGGAGTGCTTTAAAGATGGTCGTCAAGACCTTCCATTAATTAACAGTTGATTGTGATAGAAACGACTAGTATTTGTTAAGTTGAGGCTGTAATTCTATTCTGTACTAATTTACTACACTGAAAGAAGTTGGAAGTAGAAAGCTTTTGCTTCCCTTTCTCGCCATGCCTGCACCATTCTTCCCCCTCTCTTCTCCCTTCCTTATTTTCCTATCCTATTTATTTTCATTTGCAGTTTATATTATTATAATTTTAATTTGGCTTGAAACTCAACATTAAGGAAACTAAGATCATGGCATCCGACCCTCTCAATTCCTGGCAAATAGTTGGGGAAGAAATGGAGGCAGTGGCAGATTTTATTTTCTTGGGCTCCAAAATCAACGCAGATGGGGACTGCAGCCAAGAAATTAAAAGACGTGTGCTTCTGGGAAGGGAAACTATGGCAAATCTAGACAGTAGACTAAAAAGCAGAGGCATCACCCTGCCAACAAAAGTGTGTATAATCAAGGCTATGGTTTTCCCAGTTGCAATGGATGGCTGTGAAGGTTGAGCCTTAAGGAAGGCTGAGCGCCAAAGAATGGAGGCCTTTGAACTCTGATGCTGGAGAAGACACCTGCATTGAGTGCCTTGGACTGCAAGGCCATCCAACCGGTCAGTCCTACAGGAGATCCACCCTGACTGCTCTTTAGAAGGCCAGATCCTGAAGAGGAAACTCAAGTACTTTGGCCACCTAAGGAGAACATAAGAACATAAGAACAGCCTTGCTGGAACAGGCCACAGCCCATCTGGTCCAGCATTCTGTCTCACACAGTGGCTCCCCATTTGCTTCAGGGTCTTCCCAAGCAGATGTCTTCACCTGCTTATGATTCCCTGCAAATGGCATTGAGAAATATCCTACCTATCTCTCCATCCCAGAGGGTGTCCTTAGGCATCCATAATGATAGAAGGAAGGACTCCCTGGAGAAGAGCCTCATGCTGGGAACAATGGAGGACAAAAAGTAGAAGGAAACGACAAAGAATGAGGTGGCTGGATGGAGTTACTGAAGCAGTCAGTGTAAGCTTCAATGGTCTCCAGAGGATGGTAGAGGACAGGAAGGCCTGGAGGAATGTGGTCCATGGGGACGCAATAGGTCGGACATGACTTCACAACTAACAATAATTTTAATCTATTTTTCCCCCAAAAAAGATCCTCCTTCATCTTATAACGCGTCTTCATCCAAGAAGCATTACCGGGTGTAAAGATATTCTAGAAAATGATGCTTTTAAAAAAGGAACTTCTTGCTTTATTCCAATCCTCTGCCATATTGCTTCAAATTATAGTAAGGGAATAAGAAAGGTGCAGCTTGCATAAAAGCCGATGGAATAATTTGCAAATGATAATAGCATGGGATGCTGTAAGGAAAAGCCACCGTTTTCTATCATTCTGAAAGCATCCTGCTTCTCCGTGTGCCAGTTTCTGGCAGATGGACAAGTAGAAGTTTGCCCTTTGATTTCAGATCCTTTGTCTGCTTTCATAAAAGCCACCTGGAATTTATTTTGCTTTAAGGGGCCTAGAAAATTGTTGTGGGTGTCCCTGTGGAGGAGGCAGTGCAGAAGGTGTGGGCCAGTGTTTGTATCACACCTTTCTCTTTCTCTGGGCAGAATGTTGGCGATGACCTCCAAGAAGAGTTGAAGGACGCATGATAAATAAGCAACAAAAAGCACATCAAGAGAGTAAGCTGTTTGAGTGACTCTATTGCCTGGGGATTATTATATTATTATTAACACACTCTGATGCTAAGGAGTTAGATGTTCTACTCCTCCTCCCCACCTGAAAAAGAATTCTGTTCCAACAGCCACTTGAGTATGGGCGTGGCCAGTGCGTGACTCATCCAGCCTATGAGCTGAGAGTTTAGACAGGCCTAAGAGAGAGAAGAGGAGAGGCTGATCGTAACTCATTAATTTTGAAGCTTTAAGTGTCGACTTTTCAAGTCCAATCACATAGTTTCATAGCGGAGCACAGGAATCCAGCTATACTGCATAAAATAATAAGATATTTATTTGCCCCCTAACTCATTCTTAAATCAATACTTTTATCTAGATTACTTTAAAAATGCTTTTAATTTCTGTTTACAAACCTACAGCACATAAAGAAATGACTCCTCAGTCTTCCTGCATGTCAGTATCAGTAAGGTTATTTGAACTTATTTGGGAACTCATCAAAGAGAGATCCAGCCTGGTACTAAGGAGAAATTTCCTGACAGTGAGAACAATTAATCAATGAAATGGTTTGCCTTCAGAGGTTGTGGACGCTCCATCACTGGAGGTTTTCAAGAAGAGATTGGACAACCATTTATCCAGAATGGTAAAGGGTCTCTTGGGCAGGGGGGGGGGGTGGTTACTAGGTCTCTTCTGATTTGGTTATTCTGTTAACGTCTCTCTGGCTTGATCATAGTCCTCGCATCTAGGAATATAGTCTACTGTGTAGGGTGTTTTGTTCTATCTTCAGCTTCTAAGATATAATATTAATGGGGGCGCAAGACTTAGGAGAAAATTCAGCTTTAATGCATCAGTCTAGTGGACAAGACACTGAGCTTGTCGATCAGACAGGTCAGCAGTTTGGCGGTTCAAATCCCTAGCTCTGTGTAACGGAGTGAGCTCCTGTTACTTGTTCCAGCTTCTGCCAACTGAGCAGTTCAAAAGCATGTAAAAATGCAAGTAGAAAAATAGGGACCACCTTTGGTGGGAAGCAGTGGTGGGTTTCTGCAGGCTCGCACCTACTCGCGAGAGCCGGTTGGTGAAATTTAGAGAACCGGTGAGAGGGGGTTCCACCGGCGTACCTGGAAGTAAATCTGGCCCGCCGCTGCCAGTGACCCAACAGGAAGGAAAGGAAAGGAAAGGAAGGAAGGAAGGAAGGAAGGAAGGAAGGAAAGAAAGAAAGAAAGAAAGAAAGAAAGAAAGAAAGAAAGAAAGAAAGAAAGAAAGAAAGAAAGAAAGAAAGAAAGAAAGAAAGAAAGAATTTATCATCACAATTGAGTCCAAAATTTTGGTTGCTAAGCAAGAGCGTTGTTAAATGAGTTTCACCACATTTTACAAGTTGGCCACTCCCACCCTGTCTCATGACTGCCAAGCCACGCCCACAAAATAGGCCACACCTACAGAGTAGGTTCTAAAAAATTTGAAACCCATCACTGGTGGGAAGGTAACAGCATTCCATGCGCCTTTGGTGTTTAGTCATGCCAGCCACACGAACATGGAGACATCTTCGGACAGCCCTAGCGGCTTTGAAACAGAGATGAGCACCATCCCTACAGTCGGAAACAACTGGCACATATGTGCGAGGGGAACCTTTACCTTCACCTAAGTACGTGGTCACATCCACCATGAAACATGCAAGTTGGAAGGTTTTTCTAAGCTGCTTCATTCGTGTTTTCCCAAGTAAAAGTGTTTTACTTCCTAAAACAATTCACATTCCACATTTGAATCAGGAAACTTGTTTCAAGTCCTGGTAATAACTGTAGTTTTTTTTTTTTTGCAGTACTATTCTCAGACCAATCAATAATCATAATCAATCAGTCAGAGTCATCAACATTTCTCAAGTGAAAAATTGCATATAAGAGGTGGGAACGAAGCACGCAGCATGAGAATACAAGGAAAATAACCAACACCATCTGAATGATTCAGAAACTGCATGGAGTTATGATTGAATATATCTGGATGCTCATCTATTTTCTCCAGAGGGATGTCATATGAGTTGGAGGAATATTGATGAAATGCTTTTTATATAGCTATGCTATCCATTAATATAGCATCTCCATCTTGTTTTAAGGTTCTTTTTGGAATTTATATGCCAACCACTTCTTGGTTTCTTTGAAAACTCACTTTGGGGCTTGTTTTACATAGTTCATTTTTATTTCCATTTCTCTCACTGTTAACATGAATCTGATCTTCACTGAGAATTTCTTTAATTCTTCTTTTCTCTTTTTCTCAACCAAAATAACTTCTCTCGATTCTTCTTTTTTTGAGTTCACTATTATCTCTCTATATGAAAGTGAAATACTATTCATGCATCATCATGAAATTTCCAGGGGTGTAAAGCCTACAAACTTGAAATTTGCTTCTAGGTGCTCTTTAAGAAAGGATTTTTCAAAATGACAATCAGATAATTATTATTTCTTATATTATTATTAACACACTCTGATGCTAAGGAGTTAGATGTTCTACTCCTCCTCCCCACCTGAAAAAGAATTCTGTTCCAACAGCCACTTGAGTATGGGCGTGGCCAGTGCGTGACTCATCCAGCCTATGAGCTGAGAGTTTAGACAGGCCTAAGGGAGAGAAGAGGAGAGGCTCATCGTAACTCATTAATTTTGAAGCTATAAGTGTTGACTTTTCAAGTCCAATCACATAGTTTCATAGCGGAGCACAAGTATCCAGCTATACTGCATAAAATAATAAGATATTTATTTGCCCTCTAACTCATTCTTAAATCAATACTTTTATCTAGATTACTTTAAAAAATACTTTTAATTTCTGTTTACAAACCTGCACCATTGCTTCTTTCTGTAGAATCTATTAGTTTGGTCTACAAATGAATTGGTCTACATCTAGTCTGCATTTAAAAGAATTTGATTTTCTTTTATAAATCAAATTCATAAGATTATGATCTGAAAAACTCTTTGGTAGTATTTCCACCTTAGAAATCTTTAGAGCCAGAAATTATAGTCTGTTGTGGAATGATTGTTTGATTTCAATCCTCCATCAAACACCAATTTTCATAAGAGAAAATTATAGAATAGTAAAATTTGTAGAATAGTAACTTATCCCTCATTTGCAGTATAAACTCTCAAAATTAGAGTTTTGTTCTTTTGCAAATTAATACCTACCCCAACAAATCCACCCAGGCGATCAGTCAGTACAAATTGTAGTTTTAGCTTGGAGAGTTATATATAAAACAATTCATTTTCTTTAATTTTAGTTCCTGCTGGGAAAAAAAATCCAGTTTGTTTGCCTATTTTAATTCCAATTTGTTCAAAATCACTGTAACCAAAAAAAAATTTCCGTATAACTATCCCTTTTATCGTTTTAAACTTTCTTACATCTACTCCTTGTTAAGCTTTTTCCTGAATGTTTTTTTTAAACCCTTCCTTCCTTTTTAATCCAGAAAGAATGCTGACTTACCAAGTAGAATTCTCGCTGCTCACAAAAGCTCTTTTTAGCTGTAAATTAATTAAAGTGGTTAAGAAAGTAAGGCTTATGCAAACCTTATGTCTATATGGCAATAAGTCTCTTAGACTTATATACTGCTTCTCAGTGCTTTACAGCCCTCTCTAAGTGGTTTACAGAGTCAGCCTCTTGCCCCCAACAATCTGGGTCCTCATTTTACCCACCTCGGAAGGATGGAAGGCTCAGTCAACCTTGAACCAATCAGGATTGAACTCTAGACTGTGACCAGAGTCAGACTGCAATAGAACATTCTAACCACTGTGCCACCAGGGCTCCTATTGCAACATCCAATCAACTATAACAATAGCAGTAGCACTTAGAGTTATATACCACTTCACAGTGCTTTTACAGCCCTCTCTAAGCAGTTTACAAAGTCAGCCTCTTGCCCCCAGCAATCTGGGTCCTCATTTTACCCACCTCGGAAGGATGGAAGGCTGAGTCAACCTTGAGCCTGGTGAGATTCAAATTGCCAAACTGCAGTCAGCTGACAGTCAGCAGAAGTAGCCTGCAGTACTGCACTCTAACCACTGTGTCACCACGGCTGTTGATAAGCTGAAATGTAGAGGTGAGTTTGATAGGAATACCTCCATTCCCAGGCACTCAACTCATAAGTCAACCACAAAAAGCTCAGTTCCTGCAGTCTACTCATGAAAACCAGCTGTCTGGGGTGCAACTGGATGGCCACAGCTTGAAACTAATTTAATTGTCGCCAAAATCAGGGCTTTTCCTGTCTAATACAGGATTAGAATAAATAAAAACCTGGGAGGTGCCGGGTTATCACCTACTAGTCACAAATATCAATTTGCAAGTAATAGGGATTCCCACCAGAAATTTTTACTTTATATTGAGCATATAATATACTCAATATCATAATTATATATTGATAATATATGATATATCAGCATGTCTCCTCCCTTAATTGGGGCCCTTACAGGAAGTTGTGGAAACAATTATCTATACTAAATACTCCTGGATTAGCTGATGAAACAGGGTAGAACCGATTAGGCTGGAGTACTAGGCTTCTGCCTTGGATTCATTACAGCCCCGGTTCGAATCCCAGTGGGGTGTGGCCAACTGATGAGAGCTAATAAGCTCGAAATAGATCTATCTTGGTCTCTCAAAATTTAAATTTATTGATCAGCTCATAAAAACTAACATATATGATATATCGTATATACGTGAGAACGATTAATCAGTGGAAGAGCTTCCTTTCAGAAGTTGTGGATGCTCCATCACTGGAGGTTTTTAAGAAGAGATTGGATCCCCATTTTTCTGGAACGGTGTAGGTTTCCTGCTCGAGCGAAAGATTGACGTAGAAGACCTCCAAAGTCCCTTCCAACTCTGCTCTTCTGTATTCTATATCTGCATAGGTTATGCCAGGTTTCATATTTGCCCCATGAGATTCTTACCATCGTTACCTCCTTCATGTTGACATGACATGGTCAAGGCTGTGTTTCTGCGGGCATTACTGCTGGTTCTCTGAGCACACAATTTTGCGTGTGCATCAGGGGTGGGTTCCGGCTTTTTCTACTGCCTGTTCACTCAGGGACACACTTCGAGCATGCATACGCATGATGTGTGCTATGCGCACATGTGCAGTAGGTAAAGAATGCTTTTGCGCATGCGCAGACACAAAAAAACAAGATGGTGCCACCGATAGAACCGGTTCGGGGGTGTGGCCGGCTGAGTTAGTACCTACTCGGCTGAACTGGGCCGAACCAGTACGAATCCCCCTCTGATGTGCACGCTCACTTTGCACGCATGTGCAGTGGCGCATAAATAGGTCCGCGCATGCGCAGAACATTAAAAAGTGGGGGGGGAAGCATGCCATGCTGACTGGGAAACCAGTTCGGAGGCGTGGCAAGCCTGGGACGCTGCCAGTTCCGCAAACCACTACTGGTCCAAACCAGTCTGAACCGGTAGGAACCCACCTCTGGTCATGGTTGTCGTCATCATCATCATCATGTTTCCATTCCCAAGCCATTCTTAGACTGAGATGAAACCACAATGAAATGCACACTATAATTCCAATAGTATCACTACCGGTGGGTGTTTATGAAATGAAGTTCTATTTACTTTTCCAAGGGGAGACGGTTTGGGGCATGAAAATTGTCGTTGTTGGCTCGCCCTCTTGCTGTTATCCGCCTCTCAATTGCTGCAAGATCCTTTGGCGTTCCTCCTCGTTTCCCTTCTAGCTATCTGCGGGATCGCATCCTGCCCCATACATCCCTGCGGCCGATTCGCTCCCACAGAGAGGGACTTCTCCGGGTGCCGTCCACCAGGCTGTGCCAGCGGGCAACGCCCAGGGGAAGGGCCTTCTCTGTGGCAGGCCCGACCCTCTGGAACGACCTTCCCCCCGACATTAGAACTACGGACCTCCGCTCCTTCCGTCAAAAATTAAAAACACACTTTATCTGCTTCGCCGGCCTGGGGTAATCAACTGTTTTTAGGGTTTTTAGCGACTTATTTTTAGTTTTAATATGGGATTTTAGCGCAGGGTTAGTTTAATTTCATTTTAATATTGTACTATGTCTGTGATTTTATATGTATTTTAAATTCCCTGTGCCCTGCCTCGAGTCCCTTCGGGGAGAGAGAGCAGGTTATAAATTAAAATAATAATAATAATAACAACAACAACAACAACAACTATTATTATTATTATTATTATTATTATTATTATTATTATTATTATTATTATTATTATTATTATTATTATTATTCTCCACGTTGCGACGGGCACCGGATTCGTTGACTTACATTTCATTCCTGCCATTGGGAGGTGCAAAGCTTTTTCATTAGAGCAGTGCAAATATTGCATGTATACAAAATCTGTTGTGGATGGTAGTTAAGAAAATGTTTAGAGCAACATGTCTCGACAGTAGGCTTGTGTGTGTGCGCGCACGCACACCTGTTCAGTGTTTGCCTACCGCAAATATTTTAACAGATGACTGTACAGGATGAGCTTAGCAGAGATCCAGGCTAAACAAACACGTCTACATTTTTATTTTAGTTTAGTTTTTAGCTTATTTACAACGCACCCGTTTCAGATGTGTTGACTGGCAACCACTTAGCGGTGTTGATTTTCCTTCTTGGCTTATTAGCCCATTTTCTAGGTGGCAAAGGAAGAAACACAATGCTACAAGATAGTTCCCCTTCCTGTGAATTGTGAACATTTCCACCACTACATGACTGAGCTCAGCCGCTCCTCAGCAAAGATTCCTGGGGCTTTACTTGCTTTAAAAAAATGTTATTTTTAAAAAAGCATATCTTGCTTATACATTTGCAGGCAGAGAAAACGATGCCGGGGGGAGGGGGGAGGGAAATCAATGAAATTTATTTATGAGCTCTACATAGCTCAGGGCACCCCAAGTTGAAAACTGGGTGAGAATGAAAGAAGGGAGGAAGAATCAGAGAATGGATGGAGTTGGAGATCAGCTAAGGCAGGGGTCTGCAAAGTCGGCTCTTTTAAGACTGGTGGACTTCAACTCCCAGAGTTCCCCAGCCACCATAGCTGGCTGGGGAATTCTGGGAGTTGAAGTCCACCAGTCTTAAAAGAGCCGACTTTGCAGACCCCTGAGCTAAGGGAACCCCTGTTCCTTAGCTGTTCCCTTCATCTGGCAGCTCTGCGCATGCACACACTGGGAACAGGCTCCAGCTGTTTATTTGCCTCACTGATGTCTTACTCTGAAGGCATCTGATAACCTTTGGATGGCCCTGGCCCCCTCTCTGCCTCCGACACACAGCCCTCATCAGAGCCTTCCCCAGACTCCAGGACTGGCCCCTGTTCCTCCCCAACCTCCTCTCTGTCTGAGTCTGCTGTCAACTCTGCTTTTGGGCCACAATAACTTGTTTCTGTAAAATGTACAATTACGTGGCTCACAGAAGACTGCTGTCAGAGTGCTGATTTCAACCATCAACTTCCGAGACTTTCTAAAGTCCAGCATATATCTTTAACCAGCTGTAATGGATTCCCGTGATTCCTCTTTGCGAGGCAAGGATCAGATGGGTGGAGAGGTGGCGGTGATAGAGAAGTCTGACGATGTTATGTCAGAAGCTTCTGACCCCAGACAGAGCTCCGAGCAGCTGTTGACTCATAAATGTTTAACACTCTCGGATAATGATGATGAGATGCTGGAAGACATCAGGGCTGAGTTGGAAAACTAGAAGACAATTAAACAGAAGGTCCCTGAAGCTCAAAATGACCTTGATAAATTCTGGAAAAGGGGACATGCCCAATCCTTGCCAGAACTTCTTAGATGTGAAAGTGACTGGAATAGTGATGGGGAAACTCATCCAAGACCATCACTCGACTGCCTCATCCATGTTCTATTTCTGTATGTTCCAAGATCCTGCATTTGGCTCTCTATGATGAATTCCTGGGGCTTCTACAGATGATGGACTTGGAGATGCTTCCAAATCCTCATGTACTGATATTGTAGCTTAATATTTCACAGTTCTTTGGGCAGGCTGTTAAATCCTAATTACAGACTGACTCACACCCGTTGTCGCCTTACTTCCCCGATTGTAACTTTAGGACCTCAACCTGACTTCATAATTAATTCCCACTGAGTATCTCACTTGGATGTGAGTTTTGCACCAAAGTAGCATTTGTTTGCTTTTAAATTAATGTAGAAACAGTTTGAAGACTTGGAGCAAAAGTTCTTCAAGGACACATCTTTTGCAATCTGGTTGTTGTTGTTAGTTGTGAAGTTGTGTCCAACCCATCATGACCCCATGGACAATGTTCCTCCAGGCCTTCCTGTCCTCTACCATCCCCTGGAGTCCATTTAAGCTCACGCCGACTGCTTTGGTGACTCCATCCAGCCACCTCATTCTCTGCCGTCCCCTTCTTCTTCTTTTGCCCTCCATCGTTCCCAGCATGAGGCTCTTCTCCAGTGAGTCCTTCCTTCTCATTAGGTGGCCAAAGTCTTTGAGTTTCCTCTTCAGGATCTGGCCTTCTAAAGAGCGGTCAGAGTTGATCTCCTCTAGGACTGACCACTTGGATCGCCTTGCAGTCCGAGGTAATCTGGAGGAATTTGTAAAAATGGCCTATTTATTCAAAAGTATAAATAATATAATAACTATTATATAAATTAAATAAATAATTCTATTAAATATATCAATGGAGAAGAGCCAAATGCTGGGAATGATTGAAGGCCAAAGAAGAAGGGGACGGCAGAGAATGAGGTGGCTGGATGGAGTCACCAAAGCAGTCGGCCTCAGCTTAAATGGACTCCAGAGGATGGTAGAGGACAGGAAGGCCTGGAGGAACATTGTCCATCAGGTCATGATGGGTTGGACATGACTTCACAACTAACAACAGCAACATTAATATATAGAACCCCTTACCATTCACCTACCCACTGGCATCTAGTGATCCAATCTGTTAAATATGGGTTGAATTGCATCTCGTCTTGTTCTAAGGATTAAATTAATTTGTGTTATTTAAACTGCTGGTAGCAAATTTAAAGGTTTCCAGGGGGGATCCAGAGTGGTGAAGTCCTGCTAGCATTTTTTTTTAAAAAAAATCCCACAATAAAACAACAACAACAACAACAACAACAATGGTTTGTAGAGGGGTTATGTTTTTCTTCTAAAATATATGAAGTGACAAGGATCCTTTCTATTTAAAAAAAAAATCCAACAAAGATTAGAGAGTATAGCCAACTTTCAGTAGTTTTGGGCTCTTTGAAAAATAGAGAGTTTTCTGCCAGTTTTCAGGAAAGATTAGATGATTTAACAATGTCATAAACTTACCCAGTTAGCAAATGTTCGGTGAATGCTATTTATTTGTGAAGGAGAAATCATGGGTTTTCTTTATTTTTTGTCAAGAGAACAATTCTTTCTTAAGGAAAGATAATAGTCCAGTTCTGCAGAAGGCTTGTTGACGATTTTACTGCTGGCAAACAGAGCTCTGCTTTTGGCTGGTACTGAATATTACTTCTGCTACTAATGAACTGCATTTTTAATAGATGGCACTGCAGGAATAATATATAGGCCTGGCAATGCCATTTGGTTCTCTTGATTAATTACTCTGATTAGGAATAAGCCAGCCCGTTCCCTTTTCTCCTTCAACGGTATCCTTGGCGGAGGGGGAGGGAAGCTGCTTTATGTATGCAGGTACTTATTTAATATTCTTTGAAAATTTGCTTTCCTTCATGCCTGATCATTCTTCCTTGGGTATGAGCCCAAAGCAAAATGCATCTATAGAAGAAATGTTTTAAAAGCAATATTTAGGTCTTTTCTGTTTTGCTATTAGCGTGGCCTGACTGTGAAAGGAATGGAACGGAATGGAATAGAGAATAGAGTAGAGTGGAGTGGAGTGGCATAGAGAATGGAATGGAAGAGAATGGAAGGGAATAGAATGGAATAGAGAGTAGAGTAGAGTGGAATGGAAGAGAATGGAAGGGAATGGAATGGAATGGAGTGGCATAGAGAATAGAATGGAATGGAATGGAATAGAGAGTGGAGTGGAATGGAATGGAATGGAATGAAGTGGAATGGAGTGGCATAGAGAATAGAATGGAATGGAATAGAGAATGGAACAGATTGGAATGGAATGGAGAATGGAATGGAATGGAACGGAATAGAATTAAGAGAGAATAGAATAGAATAGAATAGAAATAAGAGCAGAGCAGAACAGAACAGAATAGAAGACTGGATGATGGGGGGAATGGAAGAATAAGATCTGATAGGATTCTGGGTGGGGGATGGAAGGGTTCTTTGTAGTTTTTGCAATCCTTCCAACTCCCCCCCCCCCAATCAAAGCAGAACTTTCCCTTCTATGCCTCCACCACCTAGTGTAAACTCTCAATACCCATCCTTCCATAACAGAGTTGGAAGAGACTTTGGACTAGACAATCTCCAAGATACCTTCCAACTCTATTATTCTCTAACTCAGTTATTCCTGATAGCAGAAACAATTAATCAGTAGAAGAACTTGCCTTCTGAATTTGTGGGTGTTTCATCATTGGAGGTTTTAAAGAAGAAATTTCTCTGTCATGGTATAGAGTCTCCTGCTTGAGCAGAAGGTTGGACTAGAAGACCTCTATGGTCCCTTCCAATTCTGTAATTTTATTCTTCTTCTTTTCCATCTCTTTCTTGGGGCAGCCCTGTAGCACAAATAAATAAAATTTTGTTTCCATAAAAGATGAAACAATAAAATAAAATGAAAATAAGAAAATAAGAAAAAAGGAAAGGAAGCGAAGGGAAGGGGAAGATAGGCGAAAGGGAAGGGAAGGGAAAGGAAATTAGATAGATAGATAGGTAGATAGATAGATACTGTAGATAGATAGATAGATAGATAGATAGATAGATAGATAGATAGATAGATAGATAGATAGATAGATAGATAGATAGATAGATAGATAGATAGATAGATAGAGATAGATAGGCAGGCAGGCAGGCAGGCAGGCAGGCAGGCCAGCAGGCAGGCAGGCACACAGAAACAAATTGAAAACACATGGAAGGAAGGTATACAATATCTATCCAACTACTTCTTCCAACCAGTTTCATTTTCACTTTTCTTCCAACCACTTTCACTTTTATATATTCCTAAATCCCATCTCTTTTTCAATATGTGTTTTTAGAATTAGGAAAAATGATAAAAGATGTGTACTAGATTGCAAGCTTTGTTTGAAAGGTAAATGGCAGTTTATTGAATCTTTTCAGCGATGGGCATCTTAACTTGAAATCCACTTTACTAAAGACTGATTATCGATTAGGCCAAGTCTGTTTAGTAAGCTTCTCTTTTTGGATGAGGAGTAAGAACATTGCCTGATTAGAATAAATAGCTGCACTTTTTGTTTTTTAATTACTTTTTAATTACTTTTACTGTGGATGTACAGACACTCTTTCAACTTTCAACTTCCACTTGCTGCTGTAGTTTTAGTTTGCATTTCTTTTGTAGACGCTTGAATGTTTTATGAATTTGACTGCTGCCTTGAAGATCCTTTCCTGAATATTCCAATTCCTAGAATTATAGAGGGGTCAGTAAACACCCTGCTTTTGTCTGTCTGCCAATTCAAAAATCCTTATCCCATCCAGCAAAGAGATTAGATTTCATTTTTCATTCATTCCACTGTTTAAAAGCTCTTAACATTATGATTTTTCCTCTGTCATTCAATCAGAATTTGCATCCTTCTAACTGTTGGATGAGGCTCAGTGGCTAAGATACTGAGTTTGTCAATCAGAAAGATCAGCAGTTCGGTGGTTCGAATCCCTAGGGTCATATAACGGAGTGAGGTCTCGTTACCTGTCCCAGCTTCTGCCAACCTAGCAGTTCGAAAGCATGTAAAAATGCAAGTAGAAAAAGAGGAACCCCCTTTGGTGGGAAGGTAACAGCCTTCCATGTGCTTTCGGTGTTTAGTCATGCCGGCCACATGACCACAGAGACGTCTTCAGACAGCGCTGGCTCTGTGGCTTTGAAACGGAGATGAGCACTGCCCCCTAGAGTTGGAAACAACTAGCACATATGTGCGAGGGGAACCTTGACCTTTAACTTTTGGAAGAAATATCCCTCTAGTTCATTCCAATCTGGGAGAAAGGCACTGGAGGCAAAATGAAGGCTGGAGGCTGATTGGAAAGAAGGTCCATTGATTGATGAAGCAGAACCACCAAGCACATGGTTCTCTGGTGCTGACCCCATGGAGTTGAGACTGAAGGAGTTTTATATCTTCTCTTGGGCTTTGCACTTGAGCTTCCTGTTCCTGTGCAAGAACATGCATTCTATTGGCTGTAGTCAGACTCCCATGGGGCCGTGTATGGGTCATGTTTGTGAGAGTCATGTTTGGTTGAAGTTTGCTGGGTGATGCGATGTCCTTAGGAGGTTGTGCAATGCAATGAGCTCTGTTGCTAGATAATCCTTTTATGTCCTGGAGGGTCATGCTTAATATAATATTCTGGGTTTTTAAAAATATTTCTCAAAATATTTCATTCTTCTAGGAGGGGTGACATAGCATACCCTATGCTCATTATTCTCTGGCTCTCCTCTGTGATGTTACAAACACGATCATGCAGGATTTCCCAGGACAATCCAGGATTCTGTCACATTCCCTTTTTGTTATTTTTTCCCCCTCAAATAGGCCTGGTGCTTCTGAGAAGGTAGGGAGTGGGGAGAGAAAGGAGTGGAAAGAGGAGAGAAGAGAAGGAGGGAAGAAAGGGAAGTAGAGAAGAGAAGAATAACAGAGAGAAGAAAGGAGGTAGGAAGGAGGAGAGAGGGAGAGGAAGCAAGAAAGCGATGGATAACGTATAAATATGGTGTCTGGAAAGCAGAAGAGCAAATGATAGTATTTGGGGGGTTGATGGTAAGAGGAATTGATATAATATTGACTAATACAAAATAGTGTTGGCTATGATGCAATGGTATACATGTGGTTATTTGCATAAAAAATAAAAAGTTATTAAAAAGTAGGCCTGGTGGTTCTCCTAGGAAACACCTTGTTGGATGTGTCTTTGTATGTATATTTTTTGTATGAGTACTGGATCCCTTCTTGTTTTAACAGAAAGACAGATTTGGAAGGGACCTTGGAGATCTTCTAGCCCAGCCTAACCCTTGACTATTTCAGAGGGACAGCTGTCCAACATCTCCTTTAAAGCCGCAAGGGATGGAGCCCCCACAACTGTTCCACCGATTAATTGTTCTGTCAGGAAATGTCTTGTTATTTCTATCTTGGTTCTCTCCATGATTAGTTTCCATCCACTTTTTCTTGTCCTGCCTTCAAGTGCTTTGGAGAATAGCTTGACTCCCTCTTCTTTGTGGCAGCCATCAAATATTGGAAGGCTGCTATCATGTCTCCCCTGGTCCTTCTTTTCATTAAACTAGACATACCCAGTTCCTGCAACCGTTATTCGTGTGTTTTAGCCTCCCGTAATCCTCTTTGTTGCTCTTCTCTGCACTCTTTCCAGAGTCTCAACATTTTTTAAATATTGTGTCTATTATTTATTACAATGTGCGCCAAGTTTGGAAATGGGAGGCACTTAGACATCAAAATCAATATCATCAACATTCCAGTACTTGAAGGGTTGTCAGAGAGAAGACCGGGGGGGTGGGGTCTTCAAAGCACCCAAAGTTAGGATAAGAAGTAATAGTGGGAAGAGATAAAGTATCATGGTCATATGAAATGTTAGTATTGCTTAATATTGCTTTGGGAAGACCATACTTCGAATACTGCATCCAGTTTTGGTCACCGCAAAACTGAATCCGCCATCTGTTCTTGGTTTTTATTCCCTTTTATAGTTCTTTGTTATGATACTGTCTTGTTTGTATTTTGCATTTTGCTTCGTTTTATTGTATGCCATCCAGAATTAGTTTTGAAGTCAGGCAGTGTCTAAATTGAATAAATTAAAATAAATTAAATGTGGAATAACAACTGAAATAACAACATAAGCAGGCATAGGATACATTACTCTATCAAACATCTATGTCAGTTTCATATAAGATCGCTTCATTTATTTCTTCTTGTAGGAATCTGCTGGTTTATTTATTCCAAAGTTATTTCGTGTTGTTGTGAGCTTCCTGGGATTATCATGTATAAGACAGGCAGCCAGGTACAGTGAGTCTCTTGATTCTGTGATTCTAATAAATAAATGAATAAATAAATCCCATGTCCTTCCAGTCTTCTATTTCTATGTAGAGAAACAGAGACATAGAGACAGAGAGAGAGAGAAAGAGAGAGTGAGAGAAAGAGAGAGACAAAGAGACAGAGAGAGACAGAGAGAGATACACAGAGAGACAGAGAGGCAGAAAGAGAGAAAGAGAGAAAGGGAGAGAAAGAGACAGAGACACACAGAGAGACAGAGAGAGAGAAAGAGTGAGAGAAAGAGAGAGACAGAGAGACAGAGAGACACACACAGAGAGAGACAGAGAGGCAGAAAGAGAGAAAGAGAGAAAGGGAGAAAAAGAGACAGAGACACAAAGAGAGACAGAGAGAGAGAAAGAGTGAGAGAAAGAGAGAGACAAAAAACAGAGGGAGACAGAGAGAGACAGAGAGAGATAGAGAGGCAGAAAGAGAGAAAGGGAGAGAAAGAGACAGAGACACACAGAGAGAGATGGTTTACCATTTTCTCTAATGTTTGCTTTTTATGTCGTTATCTCCAGTATATTCATTTTTGGCAATCTGTGCATGTTACGTGACTTTTCTGAGTTACAGACATGTAAAAGCACATGCCCTGAAGAACAGCTGTTTTGCAACCAGTATACAGCTTAACTATGAATTAAAATATAGACAAGTAAAATCCTCATCTGATCTCATCTCATATCTCATCTGATCTCATCTGATCCCATCTCATATCTCACCTGATCCCATCTCATATCTCATCTGATCTCATCTCATTGCATCTCATCTGTGTCTTTATCACAATTCCTTCTTCCATAGATACTAATAGTCCCCCAGTAAAAAGGAGAAGAGTATCATGAGCGGTGAAAAGAGTCCACATTTTCTGACTTCTGGTGTGTTTTTATATCCATTAACTCATAATGTGCTTTATGCTGCTTTTGTACAGTGTCCTCTCTTAACAAACAGCATTATGAATGAATAAAACCCACTGTGGCTTGATCAACAGTTTAAAACTTCCGACATTGACTTGACGTGGCAACCAAGCCATCAATCAAGTGAACTATTTCTTCCGGTTGTCAGGTTTCCGAAAGATGCCCTAATTAATTCATGAGCCTCGAGCCAAGTTTCAAAAGAAAACCAGTCATTTGTTAGGAACACCATTTTGACAATACCGCATTGCAGTCAGATGTGACCTCATTTAAACTATGGCTGAACTTTGCCCCTGTTTCTCCCCTTCCCTCAGTCTGTATCATAAATCACATTCTTAAACGAGGTGCGTGCCTCACAAGCCTGCTGTAGTAATCTGTGATCCTGCTCTAGTCAAAAGTATGCATGGAATGCGCTTCCCCCCTTTTTCCTCACCATGGCAACTTGATAACAGGCATGCCAATGCTTTATGAGTTGACACAGGTTTAGTTTGCCCTGGTAGCCATTCCATGCTTAGAATTTCAACAGCTACTAGAGCAAGAAAGAGAGATTTCTCTGCTGTTGCTCCCAGCCCCATGGGACAACTTGACCTAAAGGTGAGAGAGGCCCCTACTCCCCTGGCTTTTTAGGAAGAGCATGAAGCCCTGGTCCTGCCACTTGGGATAAAGGTCTAAGAGGGTCATACAAACCTGGAGATGGTTAGTGGATTGAAGGTACTCCAGTGGTGGGATTCAAAACTTTTTACTGACGGTTCTCTGGGTGTGGCTTGGTGGGCGTAGCTTGGCTTGGCTTGGTGGGCATGACAGAGGAAGGACACTGCAAAATCCCCATTCCTTCCCCACTCCTAGGGGAAGAATAATGTAAAATCTCCATTCCCCATTCAGATATGCTGGAACACACACACAAACAGCCATTTGTTTAGATAGATAGATGATAGATAGATAGATAGATAGATAGATAGATAGATAGATAGATAGATAGATAGATAGATAGATAGATAGATAGATACCCTGTTTCCCTGAACATAAGCCCTCCCCAAAAATATTGCAACACAGCAGCAGCCATGGGGTCTCCTGCACCTCAAAAATAATAAGACCTCCCTGAATATAAGGCCAAGTGCTTATTTTGGGGGTCAAAAGAAAATAAGACCCTGTCTTATTTTTGGGGAAACACAATAGATAGATAGATAGATAGATAGATAGATAGATAGATAGATAGATAGATAGATAGATAGATAGATAGATAGATAGATTTAGATGAGAGATAGAGATAGAGATAGAGATAGAGATACAGATACAGATACAGATACAGATAGATAGAAGATAGGTAGATGATAAAGATGAATAGATAGACAGATAGACAGATAGGCAGATAGACAGGGAGATGGAGATGGAGATGGAGATAGATATATTTGTAAATCAACCAGAGTTACAAAAATGGGATGGGCAGTGTAGAAATTTGATAAATAATTCTTTGAATGCACGCAGGGGGTTGGACTAGAAGACCTACAAGGTCCCTTCCAACTCTGCTATTGTATTGTATTGTATTATTGTAAGTGAGACTAGGATGTAATATTAATATATCATCACATCGAGGGGCTTTTTAAAATTTAGCAACTTCTTTACTGCTTTTCTGCTGTACTTTTCATTTGTACTTCCATGCTGTTGCTATATTTTTATTTTGGTCTAAAAACCAGCCTTCAAATGAAGAGCTCCATATCTTTGCAAAACCGGTGGGTTTGGGGTTTTGTTAACAATGCAGCAGTTGCAATTAAGGAGCCTCATTAAGTGTGTTCCAGAAAGAAAATAGCACAACCTGGTATAACAAAATAAAGTATATCGCAATTCATTTTCGGTTGAAAAAAACACCCTGGCTAGATAATACAATTGCCATAACTTACAACAAAAGGGGAATGGAAGAATTCCTCGGTAAGGTTCACTTGTGGTTGGAAGAGACGGTTGTAATTAAAACCTCCTTTGTGCCTGTATATTGGCTGAAACTTTGATGCGATCTCAGAGTAATTAAGTAATATTTCCCATGGCTTTTGTGTCAGTGGCATACAAATGATGTACAGATCATTTACCGGGCCTAAAATTCGAAAGCTATCATAGACTGCAGCTCTCGTATCAGATTTATTGCCAGATAAAATCTTCGGAGTTTGTTTTCATCTTGAGGATTCTTTCGTTCTGTTTTTCTATGCCCAACCGAAAATGCAGAAGGATTAATAATTTAGAAGTACATCCAGAGCAGAGGTGGGTACTTACGTATTCAGTGAATAGGTAGTAATGATTCGAAGGAATAGGTAGTAACTCTGGCGGACACCTGTTTAATGATCAGCGGTGCCATCTTGATTTTCTGTTCTGCACATGCGCAGAACAATCTTCGTTGGAAAAAATGTAATTTTGTTATTCCTTTTTTGATGTTGTGCGCAGGCACAGACCGTTTTAAATGTAAATGCGCACGCATGCACGAGCTTTGCTTTGCAAACACAAAATTTTTCGCGCACCAAACCAGTAGTAATGATCCTAGGCAAAAAAGGGAAGAGATGCTGAGAGTGCCTGGGTTTTATGCTCTCTCTGGACTTTTGAATTTGAGCTTGTATTCTGATCGGTTGTCAGACTCCCTGTTGTGGCCCTCCAACAGCCAGTGGAGCTGGCAGTAGATTCGGACAGTGAGGAGGTTGGGGAGGAACCTGGGCCAGTCCTGGAGTCTGGGGAAGGCTCGGAGGAGGGCTCTGTGTCGGAGGCAGAGACGGGGCCAGGGCCATCCGACAGTTATCAGCTGCCTTCAGAGTCAGACATCGGTGAGGCAGACGAACAGCTGGAGCCTGTTCCCAGTGTGCGCATGTGCAGAGTTGCCAGACGGAGGGAACAGCTAAAGAACAGGGGTAAACTTGGGAGTAAGGCCAGACGATGAATGGCCCCTCCCAGAGGAAATAAAAGAGGAGCGACACGGGAGTGGAGCTTGCAGGAGACAATTAGTTTGCTTCATTGGTTCGTGACTCTCCTGGACTCCTTGCCAAGTTGTGCAGATATCGGCCTGGCAGCTCTCCAAGCCAGATAAGTTCTGTGACTGTAAATCTTCTTTTGAAAAACTTTGCCGGATGTGAATAAGCAGAATTCACAGTCAATTAATAAAAGGGTTTTTTGTCGGGACAAGAAGTTTGCTTCAGGCTCTTGGGAACACTCCCATGGGGCCATGCAGGGGAAACTTTGTAGGCTGTCTGCGTCCCAGGCTTGGTTGAAGCTTGCTGAGTGATGATGTAATGAAGGGGCTTTGGGCAATTCCTCCTATGGCTCTGCCTGAAGGAGGTAGATCTTGGTTATGTGGACTCGACTGGCTCAGGCCTTAATGGCCCGTTGACAAAGGTGGAGGGAGGGTGAGTTTCTGCCTCCCTTTTAAGGGAAATATTCTGCCCCTTTAATATTTCCTAAAATATCTCATTTTCCTAGGAGAGGGGTAGGTGCTAACTTCCTACCACACCATCTTTTCTAGATTCCGTCCTTCTTGCGGGGCATTAACAAGTTCCAAAGCTTCATTAACCGAGCTACGTACCTCCATTGTTTGCCTGCATTGCCAAGTAGCCGCTTCCTTTTCAAATACCGTGAAGCTATAATAAACATTTATCTTCCCCATCGTTAACTTTATAATAGAACAGGCTCTCCAGGTGTGCTGGATCAAAAAAACAAAAAACAAAACCCCAACGCATCAGCCTCTGCCTGCAGAGCTTTTGCATGATGAGATGCAAGATGAGAAAACTACATTTTCAGCCTATTTGCATAAGATTTTTATGAATCCAAGGGAATATTTGATTAGGATAGAAAAGGAACTGGCAAAGCAGTGGGGAGAAAGCACAACCCACCAACAGTGAATTTCTAACCACCCTGAGATTAGCACTTCATTATGGCTAACCTTCCCCTTACGGTTTGCAATGCATGTAATTTTTATGAAGACGAGGAAATTATCGCACTGCAGCAAAATCCGTCTTTCTCTACCTGCATGAAACTTTGCGCTAACTCTCGGTCGGTCTTTCTCCCAGCCAGGAAGGCTCCAGTCAGTTGTTGCCCTTATTGTCGTATCCATTATTTATACGCTGAGATTTCCTGGAGCCTCCTCACTGCAATGTCACCGTAACCTCCAAGAATTCTTGATTGAGCGATAAAAAATTAACCGTCGGAAGTGAATTACCATTCAGTCAAAGTTTCGAAACAGCCACCCTGAAGTTGCAGAGAATGTCAGCGCAACATTTGAAGGCTTTCGTGCAGCCCGAATCTCATTACGGGCCAGGAGACAGGCTTCCAAAATTCTCCCTGGAATTTTGCTCTGGATTTTTAAAGCTCCGGGTAATCTATCTATCTATTTATTTATTTATTTTTCCTTCTTAAGTGAAAACCACCCAGGAGGAAAGTTTGGTTTTCCCATGGAAACATATCCACGTGTTGTGGGCAGCTCAACACTTGCAGATCTTGTTTGAGGGTTGTTGGTTTTTTTTCACTTCTTTCATTTTTATTTGACTCAACAGCATTAAATTCCATGTAGAACTGTGGGACTTGAAGTGTTGATACCACTTTATAATGCCTTCGTAAGGCCACACTTGGAATACAGCATTCAGTTTTGGTTGCCACGATGTAAAAAGATGTTGAGACTCTAGAAAGGGTGCAGAGAAGAGCAACAAGATGATTAGGGGACTGGAGGCTAAAACATATGAAGAACGGTTGCAGGAACTGGGTATGACCAGTTTAAGAAAAGAAGGACCAGGGAGACATGATAGCAGTGTCCCAATATCTCAGGGGTTGCCACAAAGAAGAGGGAGTCAAGCTATTCTCCAAAGCACCTGAGGGCAGGACAAGAAGCAATGGGTGGAAACTAGTTAAGGAGAAAAGCAACTTAGAACTAAGGAGAAATTTCCTGACTGTTAGAACAATTAATTAGTGGAACAACTTGCCTCCAGAAGTTGTGAATGTCCCAACACTGCAAGTCTTCAAGAAGATGATAGATAACCATTTGTCTGAAGTGGGGTAGGGTTTCCTGCCTAAGCAGAGGGTTGGACTAGAAGGCCTCCAAGATCCCTTCCAACTCCGTTATTCTATATTCTACATTGATCAATAATCTTTATGTAAGCATCTAGACCAGGCATGTCCAAAGTCCGGCCCGCGGGCCATTTGCGGCCCGGGGGTCGGTTTAATACGGCCCTCCAACAGCCCTCTCTGCTCTGTGTAAATGTGGCCCTCCCTTCCTCCCTCTGTCTCTGGGGCTGTGTGGCTGGGAGGGAGGTGGACGCGCGGCCCCAGAACGTGCGCTTGGTGCCTGCCGGAGGGAGACGCGATGGAGACGCGACCGGCTTCCCTGCCTGACGCCCCTGCCGGGCGACCTGCCGGGCGACAGCCTCGGTGGTGCTTAAGATGACGGTAGCCTTGGGTGCTTGCACAAGGTCACCCGGCAGCGGCGTCAGGCAGGGAAGCTGGTCGCGGCTCCATCGCGGCTCCCTCCAGCGGGCACCATGGCTTACATTCTGGGGCCGCGCGTTCACCTCCCTCCCAGACACGCAGCCCCAGAACGTGCAGCTCCCGCCGCACAAGGTCGCCCGGCAGGGGCGTCAGGCAGGGAAGCCAGACGCGCGGCCTCAGAACGTAAGCCGTGGTGCCTGCTGGAGGGAGACGCGATGGAGACACGACTGGCTTCCCTGCCTGACACCCCTGTCGGGCGACAGTCTCGGTGGTGCTTAAGATGACGGTAGCCTTGGGTACTCACCCCGCCTGCTCCCTCGCCCGCTGCGGGAGGAGGCGTCCGTAACCTCCGGCATACCGGCCCTTCTGCTGCTTCCCAGGGTGGGGGAGACAGAGAGAAAGACAGAGACAGAGAGAAAGAGAGGGAGGGAGAGAGACGGAGAGAGACACAGATAGAGAATGACACAGGGAGGGATTGAATCGGAGACAGACGGGGAAAGAGGGGGAGACAGACATACAGAGAGAGGGAGGGAGGGAGAGAATCAGAGAGAGTGACACACACAGAGACAGAGAGAGGGAGGGAGAGGGAGGGAGCGACAGATAGATAGAGACTGATTAAGTGAGTGAGAGACAGACAGACAGACACACACACAGAGTGACAGAGAGAAAGAGAGAAAGAGAAAGAGAAAGAGAGAAAGAAAGAGAAAGAAAGAAAGAGAAAGAAAGAGAGAGAGAAAGAAAGAGACAGAAAGAGAGACAGAAAGAAAGAGAAAAAGAGAGAGAGAAAGGAAGGGAAAGAGAGAGAAAAGGAGAGAAAGAGCGAGAGAAATGGAGAGAGAGAGAGGAAGAAAGAGAGAAAGAGGTAGGTAAGTTTTTTTTAAATTTATTTTCAATACATTGTGAAAACTCAACTGTCAGTTGATCTTAATGTTATGAAATGAAAAGTATGTCATTTGCAATTAACTTGGCATAAAATAATTTATTTGCATTTAATTGTAATGGTTCAAAGAATGTTCGGAAAAATGTTCGGCCCTCCACCATGTTCACTTCATCCAATCTGGCCCTCTTTGAAAAAAGTTTGGACACCACTGATATATACAATTATATTGAGGGTTTTTTTTAATGGTCATTAAACTGCAGAAGTGCCTTTAAACAACAGTGACCATCCCCAAAGAGAAGGTTGATTCGCTGTGATTTGATGTCCACATTGGTGGACATTAACGATGTAGAAAAAGAGAGGAAGGTGCAAATCTACACCCATTGTACAGGCACAATTAGTTCAATCCAAGGTACATTAGCCAACAAACGAACAAGTAAGCAAATAAACAAACAAACAAAAACAGTAGGATTGCTTGTATTTGTAGTGATTAGATGAATCACTATCCTGGATGAAGAATAAGGAACTCTACTTTCAAATGGCCATTTGATCGTGAAGTTCATTAGTGATTAGAGAGCAGTCAGGAATTCTCAATTCCGCCTATTTGGCAGAATTACTGTATTGTGTGCACAAAATGGAGGCTATGCACCAGATTTGCTACCATGAGCATTTTGAAAGACAGACAATTCATAATACTAATGAATCATGAAATCAGAAATACATGCAATCCTGAAGATAAACTGGAGCTATATGTTTATTTCCCACTCAAATGCCACTGTGAAGTATCCTAACGATGCCTGCTTCATAATAAGCAACCCAATATTATAATACAATAAGCAGTGATTTATTAGCAGCTTCATTAGGCATTCCTCATTAGGCATTTCTTATTTGCAGCCATCTTTTTTGCTTTCTTTATCTGCTTCTGAACGTTGCACGCATTACTGTCCTCCCTTCATCCTTCGTCATAAATCACATTAGCCAATGAGAGATGGTAGCTTAGACATGCGCATTCACAGGCCAGCTTGAGATTCCATTCTGACCACAGGTATGTTTGGAATGCTCCTCTCTAGGGCAGTTTGATAGTAGTCATAGAGATGCTTTACAAACTGACAGCCACATACACAAGTTTATTTCAGCATATAATTAACAAAAATGCCTGTATTTATTTTATTTATAACCTGCCTTTATTATTTTTATTAATAACTCAAGATGGGCAAATATCCAACACACTTTCCTCCTCCTATTTTCCTCACAACCACCTTGTGAGATGGGTTAGGCTGAGAAAGAGTGGCCAGCCCAAAGTCCATCAGCTTTCACATGTAAGGCAGGACTAGAACGCCCAGTCTCCTAGTGCAGGGGTCTGCAAAGTCGGCTCTTTTAAGACTGGTGGACTTCAACTCCCAGAGTTCCCCAGCCAGCATAGCTGGCTGGGGAATTCTGGGAGTTGAAGTCCACCAGTCTTAAAAGAGCCGACTTTGCAGACACCTAGTGATTGACCTAAAATCACCCGGCCAGCTTTTATCACTAAAGCAGGACTAGAACTTCCAGCTTCCTCATGATTGACCTAAAATCACCCAGGTGGGTTTTATCGCTAAGACAGGATTAGAACTCCCAGTGTCCTGGTGATTGGGCTGAAGTTCTGAGAGTGAGAACAATTTATCAGCATACTGCTTTGCCTCCAGAGGTGTTCCATTACTGAAGGATTTGAAGAAGAAATTGGACAGCTATTTGTCTGGAATGGTATAGACTAGAGTTTCCTGCTTGAGCAGGGGGTTGGACTAGAAGATCTCCAAGGTACCTTTCAACTTTCTACATGGGGCTTCCCTTGAGGTGCACTCGAAAGCTACAGTTAGTGCAGAATGCAGCCGCGCGGGTGATTACGGGAGCCTCTAGATGCTCCCATATAACACCGATCCTGCGTGAGCTGCACTGGCTTCCTGTGGTCTTTCGGGTGCGCTTCAAGGTTTTGACGACCATCTTCAAAGCACTCCATGGCTCGGGACCTAGTTACATGCGAGACCGTCTCCTGCCCCATACATCCCTTAGACCGATCCGCTCCCACAGAGAGGGCCTTCTCAGGGTGCTGTCGGCCGGACAATGCCGACTGGCGACACCCAGGAGAAGGGCCTTCTCTGTGGCGGGCCCTGCCCTGTGGAACGACCTACCCCCTGAACTCCGCACCATCACCGACCTCCGCCTCTTCCGCCAGTGTTTAAAAACACACTTGTTTCATCAAGCCGGCCTAACATAGCCTCCGCTGTGACTAGAACTAGATAGTTTTAAAATGGGGATTTTAATTGGTTTTAGCGCTGGTCTGAAATATTTAATAGCTTTTTAAATTTTGTATTTTGTATATTTATATGTTATTTTAAATTCCTGTGCGCCGCCCTGGGTGCTTTTGGAGAAGGGCGGGATATAAATAAAATAAAATAAATAAAAATAAATAAACTTGTTATTCTGTATTCTATTCTATCACTGGAGCAGCGGTGGGATTCAAAAAAATGTACTGCCAGTTCTGTGGGCGTGGTTTGGTGGGTGTGGCATTGCTTGGTGGGCGTGGCAGGGGAAGTTTCCTGCAAAATCCCCATTTCCTCCCTACTCCAGGGGAAGATTACTGCAAAATCCCCTTTTCCTCCTGATCAGCTGGGATTCGGGAGGCAGAGAATAGTTAGGGGTGGGGGGCCCTTCTTGAATGAAATACCCTCCAGATGTGGATGGAAATGAGATTCAGATTAAAATCAGAACAACTGAATTGTAATGTTTTGTCTATTCAGAACTTCATTTATAAGGGAGAGTATTTTAACTGCATATTGATTCCTCTGTTGATTCTCTTCCTTTTCTTCTCCTCCTCCTCTTCTTCCTCCTCCTCATTCTCCTCCTCCTCCTTATTCTCCTCCTCCTTTTTACACACACCTCTCCCCCCCCCACTTCCCCTCCATAAGGAAACCAATTATTTGCTGCTGACTTGGTAGGATATATAGATGCCAGAGTGAATCAGTGAAAATAGGCATCTGAAAATACTGTTGGGATAAGAAACGGTTCCGGAATAAGTGAAATAAAATCATAGGTGACAGCCTCATTTTATTGGACTGCGGAATCATGATGAGGATTATTAAGGAATAAAGGGCGAGTTGGAGAAGAGGAAAATGGAATGCTGGCAAACATCCACAAAGAACTCAAGATTCTCCTACACAGCCTTATTTGCTCTTCAGATGTTTCCTTTCCAAATTTAGTTTTTGCCTGCAATAGGAGTGGGGAATTCTAGTACTCCTGATGCTGTTGGTTTCTAGAGCTTTCTGTAGGAGATAACCAGGCTAAACTCAAGGGCGAGGTCAAGCGTGTTATAAGTGATGAGTCCCTGCACACCTGCAAGAGATCTAAATCCAGCCCACCTTGAATGCCTCTCTTATATCCTGCTCATTTCTCTTGACTGTTAGTTGGTCAGATTCTTGTAGAGAGCTTAAGCTTGGAATACATCTTTATACTCATCTGAACTGCCTGAAACCCTTGATTTCCCTGGCGTCGGACACTTTCCTCATTCCTACCAAGGACTTTATGTAAAGTTGGAGTTTCATTCAAAAGCAACATTCAAAATTCACACCTCACCCTGTGTGCTGTGAATGTTATGACGCAACTGGATGCATCTCTGCTCAGAAGTCATTAAGGCTGTATTTGTATCTGTGGTAATTAGTGTGTCAAAGATGTACAAGATAGCAGGGATAAATATAAACATGGATATAAATGAAAGATATGAATACAAATAGATGGGGACATTAGGACAGGGACGGTAGGCACGGTGGTGCACTTTTGCACACCTTTACAGACCTCTTAGGAATGGGGTAAGGTCCACAGTAGACAGTTGGAGGTTGGAGCTGTGGGGGGTTTGAGGATGTAACAACGGAGTCAGGTAGAGCATTCCAGGCGTTGACCCCTCTGTTGCTGAAGTCGTATTTTCTGCAATCGAGTTTGGAGTGCTTTACCTTCAGTTTGTATCAATTGTTTGCCCGTATGTTATTGTGGTTGAAACCGAAGTAGTCATTAACAGGTAAAATGTTGTAGCAGACAATTTTGGGTACTGCGCTTATATCATAACGCAGGTGCGCGGTTCCAGATGGTCCAAGCCCCCACCCAAAATGTTTGGTGGCATAGGGAATTCTATTGTGAGCAGAGGAGTGGAGGACTCTTCTCGTGAAATATCTCTGGACCCACTCGATTATATTAATGTCTGATATATTGTGTAGATTCCAGGAAGATGAGCTGTATTCGAGGATTGGTCTGGCAAAGGTTGTGTATGCCCTAGTTAGCAATACAGTGTTACCGGATTGTTATTGTATGGACAATTTTATGTATGAACCATGGGCAAACTAGAAACATTTTAAAATTGGTACGCATGCTAATGAAAATCTTTCCCAATTCGCCTGACCATAGCTAAGAATCCCGGGAAGGGAGTTTAGATGCCATCAAGATTGGAAATAAGATGTATAGATTTTTATCAAGCATTTGAGAAGGCACTCATAGTCATTATTCAGGTGTCTTTTGTTTAACATTGCTTGGAGTGTTTGGAGGTGGGAGGAAGAGAGAAAGAGAGAGAGAGAGAGAGAGAGAGAGAGAGAGAGAGAGAGAGAGAGAGAGAGAGAGAGAGAGAGAGAAGGGGTGTGTGTGGGGGGGGTAGTGATCCATAACTCATCCTCATCAGATTAAATTACTTGACCCCATTTTTTTTCTCTGCTTAAAACCCAAGTTGGAGAATTTACAGGTGTGATTTGTGTATGTCTCTCAAGATATTCATCATTCCAGAAAAGTTCACGCTGAAAATGCCATTTCGTAAAGAGTATCCATAATATCCAGCAGAATTTTTGAAGGGGGCGCATGAAAGTCCACGAGTTCAAAATAAAGTTGTGACACTCATTAATTTGCAAAGTGCCGAAAGATGCATTCATTGAAATTATACTCAATTTATGTAAGCTGATCACAAAAGATCAACACCTCCTAATATTTCACTCTGATGGCTGGAGATGGAAATGAACCGCAAGATCTCAGAATGAAGGTCAAGGGCAGAGGGAAAGAAAGGGGAGTAAGTTTAAATATGAAGACAACCACAGTAATAGTCAAGGGTACAGCAGCCAGTCTTAGAATCAACAACGGAAACACTGACCATAGCTAAGAATCCTGGGAAGGGAGTTTAGATGCCATCAGGATTGGAAATAAGATGTATAGATTTTTATCAAGCATTTGAGAAGGCACTCATAGTCATTATTCAGGTGTCTTTTGTTTAACATAGTTTAACATAGTTTCTGTTCAGGATCATGTATCGATCTCTATCTCTATCTCTATCTCTCTATTATCTCTCTATCTCTCTATTTCTATCTCTATCTATCTCTATCTCTCTATCTCTCTCTCTCTCTATCTATCTCTATCTCTATCTATTATCTCTCTATCTCTCTATCTCTATCTATCTATCTATCTATCTATCTATCTATCTATCTATCTATCTATCCATCTATCTATCTTTCTATCTATTATCTCTCTATCTCTCTATCTATCTCTCCATCTCTCTATCTATCTCTATCTATCTCTATCTCTCTATCTATTATCTCTCTATCTCTCTATCTCTCTCTATCTCTATCTATCTATCTATCCATCCATCCATCCATCCATCCATCCATCCATCCATCCATCCATCCATCCATCCATCCATCCATCCATCCATCCATCTATCTATCTATCTATCTATCTATCTATCTATCTATCTATTATCTCTCTATCTAATACAATACAATACAATACAATAGCAGAGTTGGAAGGGACCTTGTAGGTCTTCTAGTCCAACCCACTGCATGGGCAGGAACCTTATACCATTTCAGACAAATGGCTGTCTAACATCTTTTTAAAGACTTCCAGGGTTGGGGCATTCACAACTGCTGGAGGCAAGCTGTTCCAGAGGTTAATTGTTCTTACTGTTAGGAAATTTCTCCTTAGTTCTAAGTTGCTTCTCTCCTTGGTTAGTTTCCACCCATTGCTCCTTGTCCTGCCCCCAGGTGCCTTGGAGAAAAGTTTGACTCCCTCTTCTTTGTGGCACCCTCTGAGATATCGGAACACTGCTATCATGTCTCCCCTGGTCCTTCTCTTCATCAAACTAGACATACCCAGCTCCTGCAGCCGTTCTTCATATGTCTTAGTCTCCAGTCCTCTAATCATCTTGGTTGCTCTTCTTTGCACTCTTTCCAGAGTCTCCACGTCTTTTCTACATCGTGGCGACCAAAACTGTATGCAGTATTCCAAGTGTGGCCTTACCAAGGCACTATACAGTGGCATTAACACTTCACGCGATCTAGATTCTATCCCTCTGTTGATGCAGCCTAGAACTGTGTTGGCTTTTTTGGCAGCTGCTGCACACTGCTGGCTCATATTTAAATGGTTGTCCACTAGGATTCCGAGATCCCTCTCACAGTTGCTACTATTGAGCAAGGTACCACCTATACTGTACTTGTGCATTTGGTTTTTCTTGCCTATATGTAGGACCTTACTTTTTTCACAATTGAATTTCATTTTATTAGACAGTGCCCAATGTTCAAGTTTGTCTAGATCCTTCTGTATCTTAAGCCTATCTTCTGGAGTGTTGGCTATTCCTGCCAGCTTGGTGTCGTCTGCGAATTTGATGAGTTCCCCATTTATCCCCTCATCCAAATCGTTGATGAAGATGTTAAAGAGTACTGGGCCTAAAACAGAGCCTTGGGGGACTCCACTGCATACTTCCTTCCATGTAGATGCAGTTCCATTGAGGACTACACGTTGAGTGCGGTTGGTCAGCCAGTTACGAATCCATTTGGTGGTGCTGCTGTCTAACCCACAATTTTCTACTTTATCTAATAGTAGGTTATGGTCTACTTTATCAAATGCCTTACTGAAGTCCAGGTAAATTATATCAACAGCATTCCTCTGGTCCACTGATTTTGTTACTTTGTCAAAGAATGCAATTAGATTCATCTGGCATGATCTGTTTTTGACAAACCCATGTTGGCTTTTGGCTATTACTTTGTTTGCTTCTAGGTGTTCACTTATTTGTTGTTTAATTATCTTTTCCAGAATCTTTCCTGGTATTGAGGTCAGGCTGATGGGTCTATAGTTTCCTGGATCTGTTTTTTTTCCTTTTTTGAAGATGGGAACCACATCTGCTCTTTTCCAGTCTTCTGGCAGTTCCCCGGTGCTCCAGGATCTCTGAAAGATATAGTTCAGTGGTTCTGAGATCTCGTCTGCCAGTTCCTTCAGAACCCTGGGGTGTAATCCATCCGGTCCTGGTGATTTGAACTCGTCCAGGGCAGACAGGTGCTCACTTACCATTTTCTTCCCTATTTCAACTTGTGTTCCTAATCTGATATTTGTGGTGCTGTTTTTGATTGATTGGACTGTTTTATCCCTTTGTGTAAAGACAGATGCAAAAAAAGAGTTAAATAGTTCTGCTTTCTCCCTGTTGCTTATCATCTTCTTGCCATTTTCTCCCAGCAGTGGACCAATTGTTTCCTTAACTTTTTTCTTATTTTTAACATGTTGGAAGAAGCTTTTTTTGTTATTTTTTACTTTTTTGGCAAGCCTTTCTTCATTGTGAGCCTTAGCTTTCCTCACTTCATCTTTACAGGCTCGGGCTATTTGCTGATATTTTGCCTTGGTTATGTCCCCCTTTTTCCACTTTTTGTATTTATCCTTTTTGTCTTTCAATTTGTCAGAGAGTTCTTTATGCAGCCATGCTGGTTTCTTTTGGGAACTGTTATTTTTCTTCTTCATTGGTATTGCGCTGGACTGGGCTTTTATAATCTCATTTTTCAAATTTTCCCAAGCTTCTTGAGTTGTTTTCCCCTTGAGGATTCTCATTCATGGAATCCTTCCCAAGCTCTCTCTGAGTTTATTGAAATTAGCTCTCTTGAAGTCTAAGACTCTAGTTTGACTTTGTTCAACTACTTTTGTTTGCATAATGTTGAATTCCAGTATTTCATGATCGCTTGCCCCCAAAGTTCCTGTAGCTTCTACACCTTCTATCATTTCCTCTCTGTTAGTGAGAATTAAGTCCAATATTGCTGATCCCCTTGTTCCCTTCTCTACCTTTTGGGAAACAAAGTTGTCTGCTAGGTTTGTTAGGAACCTGTTGGATCTTCCACTTGGTGCAGAGTTTGTTTCCCAATTGATGTCAGGGTAGTTAAAATCTCCCATTACTATTGCAGTGTGCTTCCTACATACCTTAGTTAGCTGGTTAGCAAAAAGTACATCCACTTCCTCTGCTTGGTTGGGTGGCCTGTAGTATAGACCTATGACAATATCGTTCCCCCCCCAACCTTTAATATTGACCCTATCTCTCCATCTCTCTATCTATCTCTCCATCTCTCTATCTATCTCTATCTCTATCTCTATCTCTATCTCTATCTCTATCTCTATCTCTATCTCTATCTCTATCTCTATCTCTATCTATCTCTATCTCTATCTCTATCTCTATCTCTATCTCTATCTCTATCTCTATCTCTATCTCTATCTCTATCTCTATCTCTATCTCTATCTATCTATCTGCCTGCCTGCCTGCCTGCGTGTGTGTGTTCCAGCCTAACTCTGGAACGCCTTGAGCAAATTCAACCAAACTTGGTACACAGATGACTTACTCTCTGGAAACAAATACCACGGTGGTAAGACACCTCTAACACCCCTCAGGTGTGTGTGTGTATGTGTGTTCTGTTAAGATACAGCCTGTTGTGCCTTAAAATGGCTTCTATTGTACAGCATGGTGGCATTGCCATGGTAACGACTTCACAGTACTCCACAAGGGGGCTCCCTCTGGTAAGGGGGAAAATCCAGCATTAGAAATTATGTTTGGTCCGGACATTTATCTGTGATAGCTGTGATGTATCTGTGACATTTATTGAAAACAGTTATCATGTCCGTCCCCCCCACTCAAACCTTCTCTTTGATAGGATAGATGTACTTAGCTCCCTCAACACACAATTTAGCCTCCAAAGTCTTTGTCCTGTTAGTTGCCAGTCCTCAACCAAAAGACTATTTCATTTTCTTCCTGTTCTCTTGACATCGAAGGCATCTAAGATGACTTCCCAAATCCTGATGTTAGAATTTACCCATTTAAAAAAAAAAAAACAAACCTTGCCCAATTCTTCAAGGAGAGGATAAAAAGGACTCTCATCCATTCCGAGCGAGCAAAGAGAAAAGATTTCCTGCTTAGTAAAACAATCCTCTCCTCTATCTTCTTTCTCCATTTTGTTCTCATCAAAGGTGAAGCTAACTCAGCTCCCATCACACCTGAGCCAGGAACAAAGGCAGCTAAATGCTGTTGCTCCCTGATCTCCTTTGTTAAAGCTCTTCCATAAACTCAGCCTTTGCAAGACCAAAAAAAAAAAAGCCAATTCTATCTTTCAAGGTTGTTCTTTCCTTTTCTTTTTGTCTTCCTATTTTCCCCTCCGGTGGCCTTGCTCTTGTATTCCGCAGATGCTTTTAGCCTAGATGTTCTGTGCCAACCTGCCAATGGTTATTTGTAGCCCCTGAATGCTAAAGTGACTTTTTGATTGCCCTGGGTGCCATTAAGTGAAATATTATTTAATAAGTTGTATTGATTGGTTATTATAGCTTCTTTTCCGGACTTCCTAAATACATAAGCAGATTTAATCAGCTTTAGAATCCGAGGCTGCCAGGAATCGTGCTGTGGGAGGCAGAGTTAATTTGAATATCTATAAGCAGCTGAATAATAATAATAATAATAATAATAATAATAATAATAATAATAATTATTATTATTATTATTATTATTATTATTATTGAAATTATGCTAGGAGTTTGGATTTGAGTACAGTAAAAATCCCTGGGAACATCAGGTTGAGAAAGTTTTAGAGAATGAGAAAGTCAAGATCTTGTGGGACGTCAGAATTCAGACTGACAGGCACTTGTCCTACAACACACCTGATATAACAATAATTGAAAAGAAAAAAGTATGGTTCGTTGACATTGCAATACCTGGGGATGCACGAATTGAAGATAAGCAGCAAGAAAAAAAATCACAAAGTACCGGGACTTGCCAATTGATTTTATTTTATTTTATTTTATTAGATTTCTAGACCGCCCGAGTACACCGAATGCTCCAGTACCTTCTGTGTCTAACTAACAAATTCCTTGTGTATCTAACTATAATTGGCATACAATACATCTCTTCTTTGTGGTAACCTCTTCTACTTCTTCTTCTTCTTCTTCTTTTTCTTCTTCTTCTTCTTCTTCTTCTCCTTCTCCTTCTCCTTCTCCTTCTCCTTCTCCTTCTCCTTCTCCTTCTCCTTCCTTCTCTTCTTCTTCCTCCTCCTCCTCCTCCTCCTCCTCCTCCTCCTCCTCCTCCTCCTCCTCCTCCTCCTCCTCCTCCTCCTCTTCCTCCTCCTCCTCCTCCTCCTCCTCCTCATATGTTTTTGCAGAACTCCAGGGATAGAAAGCATCTTTTATGACTGGGAATCTCCAAAGATTGCTTGGGTGCGTGTGGGGGGAGGGGGGGAAATATTCTTTTTCAGGGTGACATGGTGGCACAATGGCTAAGATGATGAGCTTGTCGATCAGGCACTTGTCCTACAACACACCTGATATAACAATAATTGAAAAGAAAAAAGTATGGTTCGTTGACATTGCAATACCTGGGGATGCACGAATTGAAGATAAGCAGCAAGAAAAAAAATCACAAAGTACCGGGACTTGCCAATTGATTTTATTTTATTTTATTTTATTAGATTTCTAGACCGCCCCCTCTCCCCAAATGGACTCAAGGCGGTGTACAGGTAAAAAATTAAAAAGTGACATCAACATTACATGTAAACTAAAATCGAATTAAATAATCCCCTGTACAAATTTATAAAAATTAAAAACTTAACCTTAAAACCTAATCCCATAATTTAAAATTACAAACTGAGGCGGGAAGCATGGAATTAGCCCAGGCCGGCTAGTTGAAACAGGTGGGTTTTGAGTTTCTGGCGGAAGGAGCGGAGGTCCGTGGTCGTTCTAATGTCAGGGGGAAGGTCATTCCAGAGGGTCGGGCCCGCCACAGAGAAGGCCCTTCCCCTGGGCGTCGCCCGCTGGCATTGCCTAGTGGACGGCACCCGGAGAAGTCCCTCTCTGTGAGAGCGAATCGGCCGAAGGGATGTATGAAATTGAAGTTGAGCGACTGTGGAAGAGAAAGTCGTGTGTTGTCCCGATTGTGATTGGAGCCCTTGGAGCAATACCTAGGGGGCTGCGTCGCTATGTGGAGGTTCTAGGTTTGCCGGATTTGAACATTCTGACTCTACAAAGGGCCACCCTGCTTGGAACAGCTTCTATCCTCCGATGTTACCTTGACAGTTCCTAGGTCCTTGGTTAGGACTCGAGCTGTTGAGCTACCAACCAGCCCCAAAGGCTGTGAATCTCACCAAAAATTAACTACAGAAAAATAATAAATATCATTGGACGTGATTTGGAAAAGATCTTTTTTTTTTCTCCTTGCAAGATGGGAGAATAGCGAGCGTGAATGTGTATGTGTGTGTGTCTCTAATAGCTTTGGAGAGGTTTGGCTGCCATTTATTAGAACCCTGGAAGAAGACGTATTTTTAATGTTTTTGGCAACGTTTCCTCTCTTCCCTCCCCTTCCCCCAACGCTGCTCAATTGCCTTGGCCTGCCGAGTGTCGAGTCCAATCCTTTATAGTCCAGTGTGAAGCCAGCGTATGGGACTAATATGTTAACATCTGTCCCGTACAGCAGGCGTACAAATGACCTTGGTGTATCATCATTAATTTTCTCTCCAAACAAACCAGCCAGAACTATTGCTAGGAGAAACAATTTGAAGAACATCAGCATATAGTCAAACTTATTTAGTCGGTGACATTGATAGAAAGCCTGTTGCTGTTCAAAGGCAAATTCATCAAGGCAGCGGCGAAGGAACAAGTCACCTTGACTGAACATGCGGAAAAGATCAGGACTCTGGGGACATGCTTCCCTCCCCCATCCTCATCCCCATCTCCCCCATCTCCTCCCCCCCTCCCCGGTTGTTTCTCTTCCTTCCTCCTCTCTCCTCAATAGAAGTCTACTTTAAATAAAAGTCTACTTTTTCGATACAGAATAGGCTCATCAGGAAAAGTCTCAAGCAAAATTCAAGCAACTGGACACAGTGGTTAGATACGGAAGATTGAACCAAGTTGCTTTTAGCTGTATGGTCCTCTCTCTTTCCCCCTCCTCTCTCTCTCTCTCTCTGTATGTGTATTATGCATATGTATCTATCAGTGGTGGGTTTCAATTTTTTTTTAGAACCTACTCTGTAGGTGTGGCCTATTTTGTGGGCGTGGCTTGGCAGTCATGTGACAGGGTGAGAGTGGCCAACTTGTAAAATGTGGTGAAACTCATTTAACAACGCTCTTGCTTAGCAACCAAAATTTTGGGCTCAATTGTGATGATAAATTCTCTCTCTCTCTCTCTCTTTTTCTTTCTTTCTTTCTTTCTTTCTTTCTTTCTTTCTTTCTTTCTTCCTTCCTTCCTTCCTTCCTTCCTTCCTTCCTTTCTGCCTTCCTTTCCTTTCCTTCCCATTGGGTTACCGGCAGCGGCAGGCCAGACTTACTTCTGGGTCCGCCGGTGGAACCCCCTCTCACCGGCTCTCTAAATTTCACCATCTGGCTCTTGCGAGGAGGTGCGAGCCTGCAGAAACCCACCACTGGTATCTATGTATATTAACACATAAAGTGTGGCTGTGATATTATTTATCCTTTTATTTCTCCCTTCTTCAGAAGTTTAGACTGGATTTGGCAATTTTATTTAATTATTACTATTATTATTATTCTCTGCTTTTTCTGAGTACACCGAATGCTTCAGTACCTTCTGTGTCTAACTAACAAATTCCTTGTGTATCTAACTATAATTGGCATACAAAGTAGTCTTCTCCTTCTTCTCCTTCGCCTTCTCCTTCCTCCTCTTCTTCTTCCTCTTCCTCCTCCTCCTCCTCCTCTTTCCCCTCCTCCCCCTCCTCCCCCTCCTCCTCATATGTTTTTGCAGAACTCCAGGGATAGAAAGCATCCATTATGACTGGGGATCTCCAAAGATTGCTTGGGTGTGTGTGTGGGGATGGGGGGAATATTCTTTCTCAGGGTGACATGGTGGCTCAATGGCTAAGATGATGAGCTTGTCGATCAGAAAGGTTGGCAGTTCGGCGGTTCGAATCCCTAGTGCCACGTAACGGAATGAGCTCCCATGACCTGTCCCAGCTTCTGCCAACCTAGGAGTTCAAAAGCATGTAAAAAATGCAAGTAGAAGAATAGGAACCACCTTTGGTGGGAAGGGAACAGCGTTCCGAGCGCCTCTGGGATTTAGTCATGCCAGCCACATGACCATGAAGACGTCTTTGGACAGCACAGGCTCTCTGATTTTAAAACGGAGATAAGCACCGTCCCCTAGAGTCAGGAACAAGTAGCACATATGTGTAAGGGGAACATTTACCTTTATTCTTTCTCAGTGAGGCAAAGGGACAAAGTTAAAAAAAAAATCTTAGCCCTTAAAATCTACCTGGAATTATTTGAACAAAAGGGATGCTTTGCATATCGTTATATTCTCCCTGTGTATCATAGGAAGGGATGAAAAGAAGATATTGGTTAAAAGATGAAAGCGAGTTTTTTCCCCCCCTCAATCATATAGAAGCCAGGCAAATCCTGAAATACAATTTTTTACTTGCACATTCTAATTATACATATTATCCCCCTCACACACACAAATAGAGAGGCCATTTTATCAAATGTTGTCTGAGGAGATTTGAATTCTTCGGCTTCTAATTTTTATTTTATTTTTAAATGACAGACGTTTCATAGAATCTTGCAGTTCTGCTCCGATACCACAATGACGTTTTCTCTTCTGCCTTTCTTCCACACCAATATCTGAGCAGGCAAATGCTTAGAGGTCTTCTAATAATCCACTCACCTGCTCAAGCAGAAGATCCTGTACCATTCTGGATAAATGGCGGCCCATTCTCCTCTTAAAAATCTCCAGAGATGGAGAAGCACCTACAACTTCTGGAAGCAACTTGATTAATAATAATAATAATAATAATAATAATAATAATAATAATAATAATAATAATAATAATAATAATAATAATAATAATAATAATAATAATAATTTTAATACTTATAAACCGCTCCCTCTCCCCTTGGGGACTCGGGGCGGTGCACAGGTAGAATAAAAACAATAAATACATACACACATTTCTTAAAAACAAATTAAACCTAACCTGCGCTAAAATTTCCCATTAAAACTGAACTATACTAAAACTACCCAGTATAACCCCAACGACAGAGAGACTATCCTAGGCCGGCCAGACGGAAAAGATGAGTTTTTAATTTAAGACGGAAGGAGCGGAGGTCTGTGGTCGTCCTAATATCGGGGAGAAGGTCGTTCCAGAGGGCCGGGCCCGCCACAGAGATAGCCCTTCCCCTGGGTGTCGCCTGCTGACAGTGTCTAGTGGACGGCACCCAGAGAAGTCCCTCTCTGTGGGAGCGAATCGGCCGTGTGGATGTATGAGGCAGGATCCGATCCCGCAGGTAGCTAGGTCCCGAGCCATGGAGCGCTTTAAAGATGATAATTAACACCTTGAAGCTCACCCGAAAGACGACAGGTAGCCAGTGCAGCTCGCGCAAAAGCGGTGTTACATGGGTAAACCTGGCGGTTCCCATAATTGCTCGCGCGGCTGCGTTCTGGACTAGCTGAAGCCTTCGGGTGCACCTCAAGGGGAGCCCCATGTAGAGAGAGTTACAATAGTCCAGTCGGGATGTCACGAGCGCATGAGTGACTGTGCGAAGGGCGTCCCGATCCAATAGGGGGTGCAATTGGCGAACCAGGCGAACCTGGTAAAACGCCCTCCTGGCCACGGCTGTCACTTGATCTTCCATGGACAGCCGGGCATCCAGGAGGACACCCAAATTGCGCGCCCCATCCACAGGGGCAAGATGTTCGCCCCCTATGGCCAGCGATGGAGTGAGCTGGTTGAATCGGGCAGCCGGAAACCACAGCCACTCGGTCTTGGTCGGGTTGAGCCTGAGTCCGTTGCTTCCCATCCAGATTAACCCAGCTGTCTTGTTCTTTTCCAGCATTTAAAGGCAAGTCAAATGTTGAGTAAATATGTTAGTCCAAACCATAATCAGCTTGGGTTAGAATTTGGCTGAGCACCATTCTATTATGGCTTCCTGGTCGTCCTTGACATACGACCTCAACTGAGCCCCAAATTTCTGTTCTTATGCGAGACATTTGTTGAATGAATCCTGCTCCATTTTACGAACTTTCTTGCCACAGTTGTTAAGTGAATCGCTGCCACTGTTACGTTAGTAACACAGTTGGTTACTGAATCTGATTTTCCCGTCGACTTGGCTTTTTTAGAAGGTCGCAAAAGGGGATTGTGTGACCTTGGGACCCTGCAACCGCCATAAATGTGAGTCAGTTGCCAAGTGTCTGAAGTCTGACGACATGACTTTGGGGATGCTGCAATGGTCATAAGTGTGAAAAAACCAGTTATAAATCCCCTTTTTGGTAACATTGTAGCAATAGCAATGGCCCTTCGACTTATATACCACTTCACAGTGCTTTGCAGCCCTCTCTAAGCGGTTTACATAGTCAGCCTTATTGCCCCCAACAATCTGGGTCCTCATTTGACCCACCTCGGAAGGATGGAAGGCTGAGTCAACCTGGAGTCTGGTGAGAGTCAAACTGCCAAACTGCTGGCAGCCGGCAGTGAGCAGAAGTAGCCTGCAGTACTGTATTCTAACCACTGTGCTCCATGGATGGATGGAGAATTAGAAGAGCAATAGCACTTAGACTTATATAACACTTCACAGTGCTTTTACAGCCTCTCTAAGCAGTTTACAGAGTCAGCCTCTTGCCACCAACAATCTGGGTCCTCATTTTACCCACCTTGGAAGGATGGAAGGCTGAATCAATCTTGAGCCAGTTAGAATCGAATTGCTGGCAGTTGGAAAAGTTAGGCTGCAATACTGCATTCTAAGGGAGGGAGGGAGGGAGAAAGGAAGGGAGGGAGGAAGGAAGGGCAATAGCAATAGCACTTGGACTTATATACCACTTCATAGTGTTTTTTCAGCCCTCTCTCAGCAGAGTTTACAGAGTCAGACTCTTGCTCCCAACAATCTGGGTCCTCATTTGACCCACCTCGGAAGGATGGAAGGATGAGTCAACCTTGAGCCAGTCAGGATCGAACTGCTGGCAGTTGGCAGAGTTAGCCTGCAATACTGCATTCTAAGGGAGGGAGGGAGGGAGGGAGGGAGGGAGGGACGGACGAAGGGCAATAGCAATAGCACTTAGACTTATATACCGCTTTCACAGTGCTTTTACAGCCCTCTCAAAGCAATTTACAGCGTCAGCCTCTTGCCCCCAACAATCTAGTCCTCATTTGACCCACCTCGGAAGGATGGAAGGCTGAGTCAAACCTTGAGCAGGTGAGATTTGAACTGTTGAAGTGCAGCTAGCATTCAGCTGAAGAAGCCTGCAGTACTGCACTCTACCCACTGCGCCACCTCGGCTCTTGTAACTTCAAAACCATCGCTAAATGAACTGTTGTACGTTTGAGACTCCCTGTATCAGTTAAAAGCAGTCTCAAGATAGATCGGACGGCAAGAGGAGTGAATCTGCACAAAGTGGTGCAGCACTCCAGAAGAAGTGGTGACAGCTGTCAGCCTCAACACCTTTAAGAAAGGATGAGGCAAGTTCATGGAGAACAAGGGTATCAATGGCTATCATGATGGATGCCTAAGGACACCCTCCGGGATGGAGAGATAGGCAGGATGTCTCTCAATGCCATTTGCAGGGAATCACAAGCAGGTGAAGACATCTGCTTGGGAAGACCCTGAAGCAAATGGGGAGCCACTGTGGGAGACAGAAGGCTGGCCTGGATGGGCTGTGGCCTCTTCCAGCAAGGCTATTCTTATGTTCTTAAGTCTCATTCATATATGGTAGCCCCGACTGATCAGGCTCACTACGTGGTCAGTTCCTGAAACCAAACAGCTGGTAAGGCCCAACAAGAAAGAGAGGGCATTAGTTCTAGATGGCTGCTGGGGCTGCCGTAATTGAACAGTGAGTTCATTATATCAAGCCAGTCTCTGGAGCTTTGCACCATCCCAGTAAAGCAGCAGTAATAGAAAGCAGCTGGAAGAGGACGTTAGGTCAGTTGAATCATTAGCCCTGAAAAATTGCATGACGATCACTTCTGTCTGACAGCGAGCCTTTTCACACATCATCACCCTCTTAAAAAGAGGAGAGGTCAAACAGTCAGATGAACTTGGTGCAGGGAAGAGTATTAGGAAAAGAGAGAGAGAGAAGAGAGAGAGAGAGAGAGAGAGAGAGAGAGAGAGAGAGAGAGAGAGAGAGAGAGAGAGAGAGAGGAGAGAGAGAGAGAGAGAATTGTAGCTCGGAATTTCGACCAAGTCCACCCTCTCAGGGAATCCAGTCATGCTTTTAAATTAAATAGGGCTGGAAGGGACCTCGGAGGGCTTCTAGTCCAACCCCATGTTTAAGGCAAAAGATTTCATTGCATCCCGGATCCTGCCCCAGGGGTGGATTTCTTTTTTCTTTTTTTTGTTTTAATATAAGTTTATTTACATTTTTTTTTAAAAAGACAGATTTTCCGTTACGCATACACAAACAATATATTGCGACAAGCGTGTCTGAATATGCATTCATTAAACCAATAACTTCCAGAGAATAATTAGGACTAGTTTGGGTTTTCTTTTTCTGTGTTTCATCCAATTGTACCATAGATTCCAACAATTGTAGTAATCTGTATCCTTCTGGTTCCTGAGTAGTTTCGTTAGTCGGTCTGTTTCCGCGCATTCTGTGATTTTCCAGATCCATTTACTTTCTGAAGGTAGCAACTCGTTTTTCCTTTCCTGTGCAAAAAGTATTCTAGCTGCTGTAATAATAATGTGGAGGGTCAGATACCATTTGTCCTTGTTTATTTTATCGGGTTTCATTCCCAATAAAAAGACCTCTGGTTTCATCTCTTTCTGGATCGGGACGCCCTGCGCACAGTCACGCAAGCTCTTGCCATTTCCTGCCTAGACTACTGCAATGCTCTCTACATGGGGCTTCCCTTGAGGTGCGCCCGGAGGCTCCAGTTAGTGCAGAACGCGGCCGCGCGGGGGATCTTGGGAGCACCAAGACACTCCCACATAACACCTCTCCTGCGTGAGCTGCACTGGCTGCCTGTGGCTTTCCGGGTGCGCTTCAAGGTTTTGGTAACCATCTTCAAAGGGCTCCATGGCATGGGTCCTGGTTACTTGCAGAACCGTCTCCTCCCACATAACCCCATCCGACCTGTCCGCTCCACTGGGAGGGCCTCCTCAGGTTTGCCGTCCGCTGGACAATGCTGGCTGGCGGCTCCCAGGGGAAGGGCATTCTCTGTAGCAGGCCCAGCCCTCTGGAACGACCTGCCCCCCCCGACCTTCGCACTACCACGGACCTTCGCCTCTTCCATCGAGCATTGAAAACTTACTTTTTCATGCGGCAGGCCTGGCATAGTTTGTTTTTAATCATCATTTAATAGGGTTTCTTAATTATTTATTTTAATTCAAGTTTAAGTTTACTTAATTTAATTTTAATTTTAAATTTATCTATTGTATTTAGATATACCTTTTATTATCCCTGTGCACTGCCCTGAGTCCCTTCAGGGAGAGGGGGCGTTAATAAGTCGAATAAATGAATGAATGAATAAATACAAATTAAATAAACAAACAAACAAACAAACAAACAAACAAATAAATAAATAAATAAATAAATAAATAAATAAATAAATAAATAAATAAATAAATAAATAAATAAATAACCTGTAATCTCTATGATCCATTTCCTAATCTTTGACCAATATTTGCCTGCTTGGGGCAAGTCCACCATTGGTGATAGTAAGTCCCAGGGGTGGATTTCTGCTGGCATTACTACCAGTTCGGCACCCATTAGCAAATGCTCCATGCGTGTATGCATTTGCACTTAAAACGGTCTGCACATGCGCACAGCATTATAAAAGGGGGAAAAATATATTTTTTCGATGAAGATTGTTCTACGCATGTGCAGAACAGAAAATAAGGATGGCGCCGCCGAGGTCACGTGTCTGGCCGAGTTACTTCCTATTCTGCTCACCTCTGTCCTGACCTCCTTCCAGCCCCCCCCCCCCTTCCGTCTCTTCTGGAGATCAATGTTCTAAAAAAAAAAAAAGGAAATGCTGAGCATTTGGATTTCAGCATTCTGATTGTGGGAATGGATGCAGGTGGTTCCCACATTATTTCTAGTTCAAGTTAAAGGAATAGAATGCAGCAGTCTGGCTTCATGTGAATAGAATAGAATAGAATAGATTTTATTTTTCTATACCGCGTCCTCTCCCCAGGGGGACTCGGAGCGGTGCACAGGGAAAATTAAAACAACATAAAATATATACATAAATAAATACAATAAAAACAAATTAAATCAACTGTCCCTGCACTAAAATCCCCATTTTAAAATTAACATTCCCTAACCCCTGAGGAAGAGACTAACCTAGGCCGGCCAAGCAGAAAAAGTGAGTTTTTAATTTCTGACGGAAGGAGCGGAGGTCCGTAGTTGTTCTAATGTCGGGGGGAAGGTCGTTCCAGAGGGCTGGGCCCGCCACAGAGAAGGCCCTTCCCCTGGGCGTCGCCCGCTGACAAAGTCTAGTGGACGGCACCCTGAGCAGTCCCTCTCTGTGGGAGCGAATCGGCCGGGAGGATGTATGGGGCAGAATCCGATCCCGCAGATAGCTAGGTCCCGAGCCATGGAGCGCTTTAAAGATGAGAACTAACACCTTGAAGCGCACCCGAAAGACGACAGGTAGCCAGTGCAGCTCGCGCAAGAGCGGTGTTACATGGGTATACCTTGCGGTACCCATTATTGCTCGCGCGGCTGCATTCTGGACCAGCTGAAGTCTTCGGGTGCACCTCAAGGGGAGCCCCATGTAGAGAGAGTTACAATAGTCCAGTCGGGATGTCATGAGAGCATGGGTGACTGTGCAAAGGGCATCCCGATCCAATAGGGGGCGCAACTGGCGAACCAGGCGAACCTGGTAAAACGCCCTCCTGGCCACGGCTGTCACTTGATCTTCCATGGACAGCTGGGCATCCAGGAGGACACCCAAGTTGCGCGCCCCATCCACTGGGGCAAGATGTTTGCCCCCAATGGCCAGCGATGGAGTCAACTGGTTGAATCGGGCAGCCGGAAACCACAGCCACTCGGTCTTGGTCGGGTTGAGCTTGAGTCCGTTTCTTCCCATCCAGATCCGTACAGCTTCCAGGCACTGGCACATCACCGCTATGGCATCGTTGGGGTGGTTTGGGGTAGATATATACAGCTGAGTATCATCAGCATAGAGATGGTACTCTACCCCAAAACCACGGATGATCTCACCCAGCGGCTTCATATATGTGTTAAACAGGAGAGGCGAGAGGACCGACCCCTGAGGCACCCCACATGTGAGGGGTCTCGGGGTCGACCTCTGCTCTCCTGTCAACACAAATTGCGATCGGCCAGAGAGGTAGGAGGAGAACCACCGTAAAACGGCGCCTCCCACCCCCAACTCCCCCAGCCGATGCAATAGGATACCATGGTCGATGGTATCGAAAGCCGCCGAGAGGTCTAATAGGACCAGGATGGAGGAACAACCCCCATCTCTGGCCCTCCAGAGATCATCGACCAACGCGACCAATGCCGTCTCGGTGCTATGCCCGGGCCGAAAGCCGGACTGGCGCGGGTCTAGATAATCAACTTCCTCCAGGTGACGGGGAAACTGTTGTGCCACCACACTCTCAACAACCTTCGCCAAGAAGGGAAGGTTGGAGACTGGACGATAGTTGGTTAAAAGAGCTGGATCCAAAGAGGGCTTCTTAAGGAGGGGCCTCACCATAGCCTCTTTTAGGGAAGCAGGCAAGGAACCCTCACTTAAGGATGCGTTGACAACCTCTTGGAGCCAGCCTCGTGTCACCTCCCAGGATGCCAGTACAAGCCAGGAGGGACACGGGTCCAATAAACATGTGGTGGCTCGCAGTCGCCCACGTAACCTGTCCATATCCTCGGAAGCAACGGAGTCAAACTCCTCCCAAACAAGATCTGTCTCGTGGCATCCCACTGGGCCATCAATGGGGGTTAACTCGTTCTGTATCTGAGCGATTTTCTCCTGCAGAAAAGTCACAAATTCCTCTGCTCTACCCTGTAGCGGGGCTTCCCGCACCCTCTGTTGGAGGAGGGAGCGGGTCACCCTAAACAGGGCGGCAGGGCGGTTTTCTGCGGATGCTATGAGGGTGGCACAATGATGGCGTTTGGCCACTCTCAGCGCCACAATGTAAGTCCGTAAATGGGCTCTTACCTGTGTCCGGTTGGATTCAGAACGGGAAGACCTCCATCTTCTCTCTAGGCATCTCTTGTGGCGTTTCATCACCCTTAGCTCCTCGGTGAACCAAAGAGCCAGGGTGGCTCGCCGCCACAAGAGAGGCCGCAAGGGCGCGACCCGATCCAAGGCTCCCGTGGTCGCAGTATTCCATGCGGCCACGAGGTCCTCCATCGGGGCGCGGGTCAGGGGTACAGGAAGTGGCCCAAGCGCCGTCTGGAACCCATCAGGGTCCATCAGGCGCCTGGGGCGGAACCAAATTGGTGACTCAGGTTCCGCCTTGTACATGCAGGTGATGTGACCTGCATGTACAAAACCTTCTGTTATTTAATAGGTTGCCAATTTTGTGCCTGCGGCCATATTTTCTTGTGGATCTCAGGCCCGCCACACTTTTTATTATTCGACTATGCATTTTCTATTGTGGGGGATTGTACAGACTTACATAGCCATAACAACATTCTTTCTAGAAAGCCAAGGTCATCCTTTGTCTTTGCACCTCTGCACCTGACCGGAACTGGATGGGTGGAACTGCCAGCATATTAGTGGGAGATTGGGCCATGGGATGGACTTCTGGGTGTGGCGGGCAAGATCTTGAACTTTCAACTGGGTGGGGAAAACCGGGAAGATTTCAGATTCGGGTTTCCCCAGATGTGCCAACATGGCTCTCTTCATCAATGGGAACTTTGAAGAATCCTTTTCCTCGAACTCTGATTTACTTTTGGATGCTATTTGGACAGCTACTATGCTCCAGCTACATTTTTAATCACATCAAGGGTTTCAAAGGAAGCCATCTTCTTCCTTCCTTTTTGGTTTTTTGTTTTGTTTTTGGCTTCTGCCACAATACATCCTTGAACAACTGGAAGTCAGAAGACATGATGATTTTTTTTTTAAATTTCACAACCAACTGGGAGTCAGGAGCCATGATAAAAATTCTTTAATTTCACAGATGGAATTAACCATAGTTTCAACTGGGAAAATGTGACTATCCTAGACCAGACCAAGTCCCAAAATGCTAGGGAATTACTAGAAGCCCAGCACTCTGACAAATAAGCCATAAATAGACACATAGTCATTAGCAGCATCTACAGACTATGCCAGGGGTCAGCAACCCATGGCTCTGGAAATGACATTGAGTTTGACACCCCTGCCCTATGCCATTCCAGACAATTGGCCGTCCAGTCTCTTCTTGAAGTCTGCCTCTTCTTCTCCATTGTCTGCATCTTTGCTTGGGCCCAACCTCAGCATAAAATGTACAGTCTTCTAGCATGTTCATTTGGTGAGTGACTTAAGAATGGAAGGAGGCCAAGTCCTTCCAAACGACTTGACTCCATTTAGCCCACTTATCAACACCAGCTAATCAGCGCGTCAACTCCCTTTCAGTTGATTTATTTTGCGGAATGCATATTTTGCCTTTTCTGCCAAAAATGGTGCTGAAATGCATTTGTTTTCTGGGCCATCAACTGGAAGGGCCAAACCTGTCAATTATGGTTTCTGTCAGATTTGCTGTTTCTTCTGTCAGTTTGCATTAAAGGAATAAAAAAAATGACATGAAAATATGTACATGTTATTGTGTGTATTGATCTTGAAGGGTTCCATTTTTGCAAAACGTTTTTTTAAATTTTATTTTGCATCATGGTTTATTTCTATACAATATAGACAATGATGTTTATTTTTAGGCACGTTTTCCTGAAATGTATAATTCTTAGCTTCTGCAATGTGCTGTTTTGGTATATATTTTTGTCCCAGACAGTATCTTTATGAAATCAAGAAACAATAAATGACTTATATATAATTATATTTATGTGCAGAAATAATTTTGAGTAATACTAATTTAGTAAGCCAGTAGAAAATGCTAATTCAATTTATATCTTCTCACTTTAACCATAACATCTCCCTGGTTGCCAAAATATGTATGTAGTCAGGATGGAATTAGATTTCACTTGTTTATTTTCAATATAATTTAATTCCTGGTCATTTGTGTGATTACTATTCTTAAATGTAACGTTTCCCATGTTGTCATGTTGAATGAAGAGGCTGGTTTGACGAGCAATAGCATAGTTAGAAGGGACCTTGGAGGTCATCTAGTCCAACTCCCTGCCTAGGCAGGAAGCCCTATACCATTTCAGACAATTGGCTATCCAACATCTTCTTGAAGACTTGCAGTGTTGGGGCATTCACAACTTCTGGAGGCAAGCTGTTCCACTGATTAATTGTTCTGTCAGGAAATTTCTCCTTAGATCTAAGTTGCTTCTCTCCTTGATTAGTCTCCACCCATTGCTTCTTGTCCTGCCCCCAGGTGCCTTGGAGAATAGTTTGACTCCCTTTTCTTTATGGCAGCCCCTGAGATATTGGAACACTGCTATCATGTCTCCCCTGGTCCTTCTTTTTATTAAACTAGACATACAACCGTTCCTGCAACCGTTCTTCATATGTTTTAGCCTTCAGTCCCCTAATCATCTTTGTTGCTCTTCTCTGCACTCTTTCTAGAGTCTCCACATCTTTTCTACATCGTGGCGACCAAAACTGTATGCAGTATTCCAAGTGTGGCCTTACCAAGACCTTATAAAGTGGTATTAGCCCTTCACATGGTCTTGATTCTATCCCTCTCTTTATGCAGCCTAGAACTGTGTTGGCTTTTTTGGCAACTGCTGCACATGGCTGGCTCATATTTAAATGGTTGTCCACTAGGATTCCAAGATCCCTCTCACAGTTGCTACTATTGAGCACTCAAGGATCTGCATTTAATGTTGGGGAAGACTAGAGCACACTTGATGGTGCTCTTGAGTCTTACTGTTTTAAACCTCTTAATCTAATTGCAGAATGTAATTTACCAGGTAAAGTTAATTTATCCCTTAAAGTAAAGGTTCCCCTCACACCTAGATGCTAATCATTCCCGACTCTAGGGAGGGTGCTCATCTCCATTTCAAAGCCGAAGAGCCAGCGCTGTCCAAAGACGTCTCCGTGGTCATGTGGCCAGCATGACTAAACACTGAAGGTGCATAGAACGGTGTTCCCTTCCCACCAAAGGTGGTTCCTATTTTTCTACTTGCACTTTTTACGTGCTTTCGAACTTTTGGGTTGGCGGAAGCTGGGACAAGTAATGGGAGCTCACTCTGTTATGCAGTGCTAGGAATGCAAACCACCGAACTACTGACTTTTCTGCTCAACAAGCTCAGAGTCTTAGCCACTGAGCCACCATGTCCCATAATTTAGCCCTTCATTTGGGGAGTATTTAAAAGGGTTATGGCATTTGCACAAAACACTCATCTTTCTTGGCCCAGTTTTATGTGTCAGGTTTCCTAAAACTATGGTTTGTTGACAAAGCACAATTGACTGGCTTTGTTCAATGCATGAAGCTGAAACAATGTGATTTTTCTAAGGCCATGTGTGAACCCAGTGACTGAGTCTTTTGGGTAATTCTAGAGTAGTGTTGAGGTGTGGTAGCTCAGTGGCTTAAAAGATGCTAGAGAAAATCTATACTCCAGCAGTTTGAGTCCCACCACTGTGTGATGCAGTAAGCTCCCGTCACTTGCCTCAGCTCCCATCCATCTAGCAGTTCAAAAGTACATAAATGCAAGTAGATAAATAGGTACCATGTGGGTGGGAAGGTATAAGATGTGATGGCACAGTGGTTAGAATGCAGTACTGCAGGCTACTTCTGCTGACTGCCAGCTGACTGCAATTTGGCAGTTCGAATCTCACCAGGCTCAAGGTCGACTCAGCTTTCCATCCTTCTGAGGTGGGTCAAATGAGGGCCCAGACTGTTGGGGGCAAGAGGCTGACTCTGTAAACCACTTAGAGAGGTCTGTAAAAGCACTATGAAGCGGTATATAAGTCTAAGTGCTACTGCTAATAGTGTTTCAATTTTGTCATATGCTTTGCACTGTGGCATTTTGTCATGCTGGCCACATGACCATAGAAACATCTTCAGGCTCAATGGCTTAAACAAACAGAGATGAGCCCACAGCCCCTAAAGTCAGCTACAACTAGTAGAGTAAAACCAGCAGGTTGAGAAACAGGGATATAGAGGCCATAAATTTACTCCAAAGCCCAAATCTGTTATTTTGACTTTAAACTTTTGAAACAGATGCCTGTCAAAGATTGGATGATTGATGAGCTAACTCACCGCCTCATTATTCAACATATCAACAGGGATTATAGATTAAACAATTCAGCTAAATTAACTGATGTTTCAAATCAAACCTTGGCTTTTTGGTATTTGAAGCCTTCTGTGGAAGCTGGTGAGAATCTGTCTAAAAATGCTGAATCTATTCCATTGCTCCCCTTATGCACTGATCGGTCTTCTCTTTCCATCATAATTCTCATAGTTCTGAGAATTTCCTCTTTGTACTCTGAAGCAGCAAAAAATAAAGGCATATCATGTCAATATTTTCCCTATGACTATTTCTTAAAAGTACTAGCAATCAGGCGGCATTTTTAGTTCAACCATTGGAAAGGAAGCATTTCCATGCAAGAGATCGAATTTATTTTATTAGTCATCTAGTATTTTCAGGGAAATGGTCATCTGTTAAGCATAGAAAACAGAATTGTACAACTGTATAATTTTCTGAATGCTTTCAGAAGCAGCCACTGAGTAAAATCAATGGCTAGTTTGCACATATTTAGAATACAGAATAATAGTTGGAAGGGACCTTGGAGGTCTTCTAGTCCAACCCCCTGCTTAGGCAGGAAATCCTACACACATCACTCAAATGGTTATCCAACATCTTCTTAAAGACTTCCAGTGTTGCAGCATTCACAATTTCTGGAGGCAAGTTGTTCCACTGATTAATTGTTCTCTCTGTCAGGAAGTTTCTCCTCAGTTCTAAGTTGTTTCTCTCCTTTCTTAGTGTCCACCAATTGCTTCTTGTCCTGCCCTCAGGTGCTTTTACGTTTAGAACATGAAACATAGACTATCAGTTGGAAGGGACCTTGGAGATCTTCTATTTTACTTACTTACTTACTTACTTACTTACTTACTTACTTACTTACTTACTTACTTACTTGTTTAGTTTGCCAAATATGTACGAAATAACAAGTATAAGTATAAACATTGATGTAAACAAAGGAAATGAGTACAAATAAATGGGGACAGTAGGACAGGGACGGTAGGGACGCTGGTGCACTTATGCATGCCACCTTTACGGACCTCTTAGGAATGGGGTGAGGTCCACGGTAGACAGTTTGAGGTTGAAGTTGTGGGGGTTTGAGGATGTAACAACAGAGTCAGGTAGAGCATTCCAGGGGTTGACCACTCTGTTGCTGAAATCATATTTTCTGCAATTGAGTTTGGAGTGGCTTACCTTGAGTTTGTATCTATTGTTTGCTCCTGTATTATTGAGGTTGAAGCTGAAGTAGTCGTTGACAGGTTGGACATTGTAGCAGATAATTTTATACTAGGCGTAGGTCAGATCGAAGGTGGCATAGTTCTAAGTTGTCTACAGCAGGGGTCTCCAACCTTTGCAACTTTAAGTCTGAAGGACTTCAGCTCCCAGACTTAAAGTTGCAAAGGTTGGAGACCCCTGGTCTACAGTGTCAAGTCTGGTGGCATAAGACATTATGTTGCGAGCAGAGGAGTGGAGGACTTTTCTTGTGAAATATCTCTGGACTCTCTCAATTGTATTAATGTCCGATATGCAGTGTGGGTTCCAGACTGATGAGCTGTATTCAAGAATTGGCCTAGCAAAAGTTTTGTGTGCCCTAGTTTGCAGTTCGATATTACCAAAAAAGAAGTTATGCAAGATTAGGTTAACAACTCTTAATGCCTTTTTGGCAAAGCTTCTACAGGGAGCTCTGGCACTTAGAACATTTGAGATGAGTACTCCAAGGTACCTTTGTATGCCTTTGTTTGCAGTACGATGTTACCAGAGAAGAAGTTTCACAAAGCTTATAGTCCTATTCCCTGCTCAAGCATACCATTTCAGACAGGTGGGTGTCCAATCTCTTCTTAAAAGCCTCCAGTGATGAAACACCCACAGCTTCTAAAGACCAACTGTTCCACTGGTTGACTGTTTTCACTGTGAGGAACTTTCTCCTTAGTTCCACATTGGATCTCTCTTTGATTAGCCTCCATCCATTGTTCCTCATCTTGTCTTTGGGTGCTTTGGATAATAGGTTGACTCCCTCTTCTTTGTGGCAGCACTTCAAATATTGGAACACTGCTATCCTTTTTCTGCTTGGCCAGCCTAGGTTAGTCTTCCGTCTTTTAATAGGGTTTTAGGGGATTTTAGTGTATTTTAAGATAGGGTGATTTTAGCGCAGGGATAATTTGGTTTAATCTGTATTTTATCTATCTATTTATGTATTTTATATCGGTATTTTTAATTTCTCCCTGTGCACCGCTCCGAGTCCCTTTGGGGAGAGGAGGCGGTTTATAAATAAATTATTATTATTATTATTATTATTATTATTATTATTATTATTATTATTATTATTATTATTATTATTATTATTATTATTATTATTATTATTATTATTATTATTATCCTATCACCCCTGGTCCTTCTTCTCAAACCCAATTCCTGCAATCGTTCATCCTTTTAGTCTTCAAGTCTTTCATTATCTTTGTTGCTCATCTCTGCACTTTTTTTAAAGTTTCAACATCTTTTTTTTATAACGTGGTGCAGTGGTGGGATTCAATTTTTTTTACTACCGGTTCTGTGGGCGTGGCTTGGCAGCGGAAGGATACTGCAAAATCCCCATTTCCTCCCCACTCCAGGGGAAGGATACTGCAAAATCTCCATTCCCACCACACTCCAGGGGAAGGATACTGCAAAATCTCCATTCTCTCCCCACTCCAGGGGAAGGATACTGCAAAATCCCCATTCCCTCCACACTCCAGGGGAAGGATACTGCAAAATACCCATTTTCTCCCCACTCCAGGGGAAGGATACTGCAAAATCCCCATTCCTTCCCCACTCCAGGGGAAGGATACTGCAAAATCCCCATTTCCTCCCCACTCCAGGGAAAGGATACTGCAAAATCCCCATTCCTTCCCCACTCCAGGGGAAGGATATTGCAGAATCCCCATTCCCTCCACACTCCTGGGGAAGGATACTACAAAATCCCCATTCCCTCCCCATTCCAGGGGAAGGAAACTGAAAAATCTCCATTCCCTCCCCACTCCAGGGGGAAGGATATTGCAAAATCCCCATTCCCTCTCCACTCCTGGGGAAGGATACTGCAAAATCCCCATTTCCTCTCAATCAGCTGGGACTCGGGAGGGAGAGAATAGATGGGGTGGGGCCAATCAGAGGTGGGATTTACCGGTTCTCTGAACTACTCACATTTCTGCTATTGGTTCTCCAGAACTAGTCAGAACCTGCTGAATACCACCTCTGCATGTGATGCTGTAAGGAAAGGCCACTGGTTTCGATCATTCTGAAATTGTGGTGACCAACATTGGATGTAGTATTCCAGGTGTGATCTTTGTTTTGTCTTCAAATGTCCTGAAATCTGACATTGTACTGAACCATCTTAGGGGTTCTTTGATTTTGACTTGTTGTGTGACATGAACCCCCACACTCTGGCTTGGAACACATACACACCCTGTTCACAATTTATGGGTTTAGGTGTGAACTCTAAATAATGTATGTCCACCAGTGCTAACAAGGTTTATGAAAACCAGGACTTGGTGCAATTTTGAAAAGCAGTCATGGATGTAATTTCTCTGTTAAAGGGGTTTAAGGGAGGGATGCGGTTCCTCAGTGGCTAAGACGATGAGCTTGTCAATCAGAAAGGTTGGCAGTTCGGCGGTTCGAATCCCTAGTGCTGTGTAACAGGGTGAGCTCCTGTTACTTGTCCCAGCTTCTGCCAACCTAGCAGTTCAGAAGCACGTAAAAATGCAAGTAGAAAAATAGGGACAACCTTTGGTGGGAAGGGAACAGCGTTCCGTGCACCTTCAGGGTTTAGTCATGCCAGCCACAGGACCACAGAGACGTCTTTGGACCACGCTGGCTCTTCGGCTTTGAAACGGAGATGAGCACCGCCCCCTAGAGTCAGGAATGAGTAGCACATGTATGCAAGGGGAACCATTACTTTTACCTTTAAGGGATTGGGAGGGGGGAGGGAGGATAAGAAATTTTATTTTCTCCCTGGCATGTACCTCCAATAAAAGTGCGGAAAAAGCTCACATATATCAAAAAACGGTATTCCAATCAACCAATTTGGAGGGAACATCATTCAACTGTGTCAGCTGAGTAAAATAGCTCTCCGAGTCATGCTACCTGCACTGATAATGAGAAAAATAAGGAGAGAGGGGAAAAAAATAAATTTCTCCTATCTCTTCTTCTGCCTGTGTTAATTCTTTTTATTTCTCTAAGCCATTGGAGGGTTTGGAAGAGATTGGTAATGGAATAACACTTCCAATATGAACTGTTATTAAAAAGAAAAATGGGTATAGCGAAATGGTAAGCTTCCTTACTTGAAAACTAAGAAAACTAATTCACGCTGTGCTAATCCAATATACATTTGGTTTTTTTTAAATATTGTTATTATTATTTTGATTTATGTATCTGTCCAACTCTAACGTAAACTCTGGGCAGCTTGCAGCCGTGAAAAAAAAAAGTATATAACAAACAAAAACTTTCTTTAAAGAAACCACAGGTCATCTTCAACCTACAACTAGAATGGAACCAGAATTTCTAATCAAAAGTTATTAAGTGACTTGCATCTGATTTTATGACCTTTTGTGCCATGGTTGTTAAATGAATCACTGCAGCTGTTCTAAGTGAACCTGGCTTCCCCCCTTGACTTTGTTTTAGGAAGGTTGCAAATGGTGATCATGTGACTCAGGTCACCAGACTATAGAAAAGATGTTGAGACTCTAGACGAGAAGAGCAACTAAGATGATTATGGGACTGGAGGCTAAAACATACCATAAATAGTTGCAGGAACTGGGCATGGCTAGTCTAGTGAAGAGAAGGACCAAGGGAGACAGGATAGCAGCTTTCTAATACTTGAGGGGCTGCTACAGAGAGGAAGGGGTCAAGCTATTTTGAAAAGCATCAAAAGTCATGCTTTGAAACCTGGGAAAGAAGATAATATTTGGAAATAGATCAGGCAATCATCTCCCTGATTTACTGTGATGTAAGAAAGAGGAAGGGAGGAATAAAAAGCATCCTAGACACTTAAGTAGTGTCATCACACTATAAAAAAGATGTTGAGACTCTAGAACGAGTGCAGAGAGATGATGAGGAGACTAGAGGTTAAACGTACGAAGAACAGTTGCAGGAAACTGGAAATAAGGAGAAATTTTCTGACAGTGAGAACAATCAACCAATGGAATAGAATTTGCCTTCAAATATTAGAACACTGCACTTAAGAAGTTGTGGGAGCGCCATCACTTGAGGCTTTCAAGAAGAAATTGGACTGCCTTTTGTCAGAAAAGGTGTAGGGTCTCCTGCTTGAGCGGTGGGGGGGTTGGACTAGATGACCTACAAGGTCCCTTCTAACTCTGTTAATCTGTAATGATCAGGGATGCTGCAGCCATTGTCAATACAAGCTGGTTGCCAAGCATCCAAATTTTGGTCAGGTGGCTGTGTGATGTTGGGACAGTCGTGAGTTGCAAGGGTCAGTTGTAAGTCACTATTTTGGTGCCATTGTAACTTTGAACCATTGTTAAACAAATGATTGTATGTCATGGACTATCTCTATTTTGCTTGTCTTAATTGTCGGGATTGTATAGTTGAGGAAGAGGAGATGGAAGGGTATGGAAGTGAACGCTATCTTCTCTTAGATAACAAAATGCTTTGGATTGATTGCATTGCCATGCTCCAAAGTAGCTATATTTTCAAATATCTGATGCCTTGTACTGAGACAGGACAGTCTTAAAGACGTGATTCAACTGGAGCTGTTTATTTATCTGGTCTTTTTATACATTTTACTTTAGCACATTCACATCGCTCTTTCAAAAATTCACTGAAGTTAGAAGTTTTCCTATTCAAATCAGGAATGGAAATAAACTGTTTCTATCTTGACCCAAAGGTGCTTTTCCCAAAAGGCAACTGGATTTCCTTGGTGTTTTCTTTGAAAACTTTTCACTTCTCATCCAAGAAGCCTCTTCAGTTCTGAAAAACAGTACAGAATGGTATAGAACTGAAGAAGCTTCTTGGATGAAAAGCAACATCTTTTCACAGAGGGGGAAAAAACCAAGGAAGTTCAGTTGTCTTTTGGAAAAGGCCCTTTGGGGACAACCATGACCTGGATGATTGAGAAGAGATACGTTTCTGCCTTGGCTTTCCCATTGCTGTGAATTATCTGCTAGCCTTAACCTGCAAGTGATGTTTGTTACATTAAAAAAGTAATTAATGGAATTAGTCATTTGTCCGATCGATGCTAATACAATGTTTTTCTTTTTTATCATTTGCAGGCTTTGACAATGCTGATGACAAACATCAAAGAGGTAGGATTTTCTGCTTTGACTTGGCTGGAAGTGTGCCCTTCTCTAATTGTGTAAGCAGTGTTGCCTGTAAGTTATGGAATATTCATTGTTGGTTCTTCAATATTTGGAGGGAGTGGTTCTTTAGTTGATTTGTGAAGTTATTTTACCATAATTTATGGTAAAGTGTTCTTTTCTGGCTGTCCATCTTTGGTCTTTTAATCCTTTAAAAACAGGTCAATGATCACAGTTCATGGTACTTTTTTCTTTCTTTCCATAATTCAGTGGGCATTACTGTGTTACATTATATGACATTTGGTGGAAAAAGCACAGTTTTTAGGAAACTTAAGACATTCTTTTAGATGTCCATAAAGAGTTCAGAGGCTGGCGTATTATATAGCAAGCATAATTGTGGAAGGAATGGATATGTTTCTTTTATGTCGATATATATATTGACGAAGTGAGTAAACGCTGAACATCTTACCTTAATGTTATAATAATCTCTGCTTAATTGTATCTGGGAAAGGTGTGGAGTATCTATTTTCCTGGTTTTTACTTCCTTGCAGTTACTAGAATAAACCACCGTCAATGCTGGAAGACTGGCTTGGTCTTCATTATATTCCTAATTTTGGGTTGGCCATTTGTAGTTTTAGAGCAGCGTGGGTCTCTTAGCTTAATCTTATATGGCTTCTTGGTTTAGTTGTGACTGGCATAATCTCAAAATCCGTCTGCAAATGATCATTTCAACTATCGGAAATCCATCCCCACACACTTGCTTTTAATCATGCCTCCACAGTGAGTGAACGTCCAAAAGAAATTATCCACGAGAAAATGGAGCTCCTTACAGTTTAAAAGTTGGCCACATCCATTCCAATTTTAGTATTTTGTTCTTCTACACAAGAGTGTGTTTTTACAACCTGTCCCTCTTATAGGGAATAAAATAGAGGTGTTAGAAACATTGTTGGCTGTTTAGACCAGCATTTCTCAGCAACTTTAAGCAGTAGGTTTCTTGGTGCTCTCCGAGGTTGCTTGTTTTCTTCCAGAAGTTTCATTACCCAAAGCACTGGTGATATTACCTAGTTTGGTCGTGAAACGTCTACAAGGAAACTATAAAGAGAGCACCAAAGAACCCTCATTTCAACCCTGAGCTACAAATATTCTCCTTTACTTGTATTTTAAGATCTGTAGAGCGGGGGAATTCTGGGAGTTGAAGTCCATGCATCTAAAAGCTGTTGAGATTCAAAAATACTGGTCTAGAATTTGATATCGTGCCTGATGCTTCATCCATTTTGAACTTGTTTTAATCTGCATAACTTGCTCTGTTTCTTAGTCCCTGGAAAATGACAACCTATTGACAAATAGGGGCTGGACAGTGAGCCTACTTGCATTCCCATCTAATCTATTCTCCCATGTATTTGTACTTTAGTTTTATTAGAGTTTATTGCAGTATCAAATATGCGTGGTGTGGTAACCTAGCGGTGAAGATGCTCACCTCCACTCAGAAGGTTGAGAGTTCCATCCTAGGTAGCAGCAAATGTTTCTCTCTCAGGGCGGTAAGAAAAAATTATTTGCTGCGAGCTTCACATAGGAGTCAGGAAGGGCATGCAGCCAGTAAATGCTGAGCCCCATTCAATTGCCTCTACTCTACCCCAAATTAAGGGATTCCAGGTTCATAAAAAGGGAGGGTTTTTATTATAGTATAAAATACAAATAGAAATAAAGATTAGAGAGAAAAGGGGGGAAAGTAGAAAGGAAAAGAAAGTGGATTATTTCCGACTCTTTTCGGCGCGGTAGAATACAAAACACAGCTGCAGTCTCAACTTTCTGCTTTACATTTCTATAAGCCATTTCTACAGCAACAATGTTCATCCACTTATCCAAGATCAAAGTTTTTCTCTTGCAAACATAAAGTCCCAGAACAGCTTCCAAGTGGAACAAAATTGGATATGTTCCTCTCTTTAATTAAAACAATTAGCTTAACCATCTTTACCGACTCCATCACTTTTCCCATCCATTCTTCCCTTATGGGAGTTGATGTGTCTTTTTACACATGGAGAATTCTTGCCCCTATCGACATGTATAATAACACATTTCTAAATTTCCTTTATCGTGCATGGATTCTTAAGCGCACGGAGCATTGGCGAACACTTTCCACAGCCAGCTTTTCATCTGCGGTGCAATTAATTCATCATAGCTCCACAGTCCTAGTTGTGATGCCTTTTTAATAATCGCACTCTCTTTCATGAAGCCTAGGTTCCTTTGTTTTAAATGTGATATCAGTTGATGGTCCAGAGAGCTTTTTTCTGTACGAAGCGAGGCTCAGCTTCACAGCAGGAAATTTGCAATGTTCACTAAAGCTAATTTTTAACTATAACAATATGTCTAGGTGACTCCAACAGCTGCAGTCAGATAAAATTTTAATGGGAACCTTTGGTAAATTAAATTGCATTATTAAAGAGAATAGATAAACTTGGCTAGTTGCTTTAAAGGATGAGGACAGAGGTTCATTTGCATCGGGCAAGGAATGACAATCTAATTCACTTACATTTAACTTGAAAGTGCTGTTGTTTAAGATTTCAAACCTGTCTGCCTTGCAAGCATGAATGCTCACTTAATCATCAATAAATTGAATAGCGCTGAGATGAAAATTAAAGTAATCTAATGATTGCATCTCGGTCTTCGGCAGAGTGCTCAAGCCAGGGGTTTCGACCGAATCCTGTACATTGAGTTAAAAAGCACCCATTTTCCCACTCCGATCCTGAATTTAGAATCCAGGCAGAATCACACTGCTTGCTTTCTTCTCGGCTAAGTACGTGCAAGTTAAATTTGACATCTGAACACCACGGGAATCTTAAAGTCACCACAGGGGAAATGTCCTTGGTAGAGATAATTCTCGTTTCTGAGCCAGGAAGAAGGAAATAGAATTAAAATGCCTTCATTTGAGAAGTGTTGGAAGGAATATCCACCCGGGTTCAGTTCCAAGTGGGGAGAAAAGACACTGGGAACATGGAGGCTGATTGGAAAGATGGTTTAATGACGGACAGGACCAGGTGGGTTTGAGGTCCTGGGCAGTTGACCACATGGAGTTGAGAGTGTGGGAGGGTATTTTTACCTTCTCTTGGGCTTTGAACTTGAGCTTCCTGTTCCTGTGCAAGAATATGCATTCTATTGGCTGCTGTCAGACTCCCGTGGGGCTATGCAGGGGTCATAGCTGAGTTTGTCTGAGATACGTTTGGTTGAACCTTGCTGGCTGATGCCATGTCCTTAGGAAATTTTGAAATGCAGTGAGCCCTGCTGCTAGATGGGTGGAGGGCTAATCCTATTATGTCCTGGAGGATCATGTCTTAAATCCCATCACCCTGGAACTGGAGGCCTTTTGTCTTGTAGATAGGCTGGCCCAGTCCTTCTCAACGGGCACCAAATATCTGGTGGGGGCAGGGAGCTGAAGCTCTGAGTTTCTGCCTCCCTTAATATTTCAAATTCTCTTTTAGGGGAAATATAATATTCTTCCTTTTTAATGTTTCCTAAAACATTTCTAGGGGAGGGCTGGGTGCTAACTTTCTACAGAAAAAATGGGTTTGTGTCAAGGAAAAAAAAAGGCTTGGAGGTTGACCAGAAGCTTCATACTACCCAGTGGTGGGTTGCAGGGAGCACACCTTAGGACAGGCGTACCGGTGCCTCCCGGAGCATCGGGTACCATTCCGGTACGATGCTCCAGAGAGCCCAACTGCCTGCCTGAGCTCCTTACCTGTATTTGAGCTCTTCGGCGCTTCCGCGCAGGGAGCACACAGCAACTATGCGATGCTCTGCCGAGCAACTGGAGCATCGTGGGGGTGTTGGAAGAGGTAAGGGCGCAGGCACGCGCGCTGCGCACATTCATGTGGTGGATGCCAGGCCCCCTTGTAAGCCTACCAGTTGCAATGGGATCCACAACCCACCACTGGTGCTACCCCTCATTTTGTAACCTTGACATGCTAGCAAGTGCCAGGTCTATGCTCCTCAACCTCAGCAATGGAGCTCACATGGGTGGACTTCAACTCCCAGAATTCCCCCAGCCTGCAGCTTCTTGCCTTTTGAAAAAGATACTTTGGGGACTTGGAAATGTTTGTTTCTTAAACCTATTGACATCTTGCTTCTTCCCTGTTGTGGCCCGCCGGCGGCCAGTGGGAGCTGGCAGCAGATTCGGAGAGTGAGGAGGTTGGGGAGGAACACAGGCCAGTCCTGGAGTCTGGGGAAGGCTCGGATGAGGGCTCTGCGTTGGAGGCAGAGAGGGGGGCAGAGCTGTATGCCAGTTATCAGCTGTGTTTGGAGTCAGACATCGGTGAGGCAGAGGAACAGCTGGAGCCTGTTCCCAGTGTGCGCATGCGCAGAGCTGCCAGACGAAGGAAACAGCTAAAGAACAAGGGTCAACTTGGGAGTAAAGCCACAGGTGGATGAGGAATGGCCCCTCCCAGAGGAAATAAAAGAGGAGCGAAAGGGGAGTGGAGTTTGCAGGAGACCATGAGTTCATTCCTGCATTCTTGCCAAGTATTGCAGCATCTGAAAGATCTCGTCCTGGCCACTCTCCAAGCCTGATAATGGTCGGTAATTGTGAACTATCTTGAAAGACTGTGGGAGAGGACAGACTTTGCTGGAGAGGAATTCACTGTCAATTAAATAAAAGGGGTTTATTGGGATGAGGACTTGGCTTCCTCCTGCTGGGGCAGCCTAGGTCAAAACATTCCCGTTCAAATGACACGGCCAGTCCCTCCTTCCCATTTACTTCCCACTCAAAATGAGGAGGCTCCTTTTAATGGGCAGGTAACAACCGAAAAGGGCGCTTAAAGTAATATCTGACTGTGCTGCATATTTTTCACCGTCCTTCCCTTTGTAAATATTCAAATGATGATGTCCTTTAAAAAAAAAAGATTATAATCTCATGCATATGGATCCTAATAAAAAGATGGTTACCACAAACGGCGCAGCTCTCTTGTACAATAATACACTTAATGGAGCATGTTAAAGCCATTAGAAAACGGACTTCTGGGCAGGCTGGGAGATGGCCATTTGTTATCTACGGGGCGATAATTGGCAACCTTAAGCAATGAGGCAGATTCATCCCTGCTATCTATCACCGTATTGAATGGGGGAGTCAAAGGCTGCCTTGTATCCATGGGTGACAGTTTGCACGGCCAAACTAAATCTAGACTAACTCAGAACTAACATATGAATAAAAATATTACACACGTATATAGCGTAAAGGTTCCCCCGCAGATGCGTGCTGGTTGTTTCCAGCTCTAGGGGGCGGTGCTCATCTCTGTTTCTAAGCCGAAGAGCCAGTGCTGCCCGAAGACGTCTCTGGGGTCATGTGGCTGGCATGACTCAATGCCGAAGTTGCATGGAATGCTCTTATCTTATTTTTTATTTATTTTATTAAATTTATACCCCGCCCTTCTCCTTGTTAGGACCCAGGCGGCGCACAGGCATTATTTAAAACCACAAAATACAATATACATCAATTAAAATATATTAAATTAATTAAACCGGTGCTAAAACCCATGTTAAAACCCTACCAAATTATAATTTATGTTTAAAAAGTCAGAAACGGGGGGCTATCCTAGGCCGGCTTGTTGGAATAAATGCGTCTTAAGATGTTGGCGAAAGAGGCGGAGGCCCAAGGTAGTGCGAAGGTCGGGGGGTAGGTCATTCCAGAGGGCTGGGCCCGCCACAGAGAAGGCCCTTCCCCTGGGTGTCGCCAACTGGCATTGCCCAGCCAACGGCACCCAGAGAAGACCCTCTCTGTGGGAGCGGATCGGACGAAGGGATGTATGGGGCAGGAGGCGGTCTCGTATATAGCTAGGCCCCGAGCCATGGAGCAATTTAAAGATGGTCATCAACACCTTGAAGCGCACTCGAAAGGCCACAAGCAGCCAGTGCAGCTCGCGCAGGATCGGTGTTATGTGGGAGCATCTAGTAGCTCCCGTAATCACCCGCGCGGCCGCATTCTGTACTAACTGTAGCCCTCGAGTGCACCTCAAGGGGAGCCCCATGTAGAGAGCGTTACAGTAGTCCAGCCGGGAAGTCACAAGTGCTTGAGTAACTGTGCGAAGAGTGCTGTCCGAAGACGTCTCTGGGGTCATGTGGCTGGCATGACTCAATGCCGAAGTTGCATGGAATGCTCTTATCTTCCCACCAAAGGTGGCTCCTATTTTTCTAATTGCATTTTTCATGTGCTTTCAAACTGCAAAAGCAGGGACAAGTAACAAGAGGTCACTCTGTTACACGGCGCTAGGGATTCGAACCCCTGAACTGCCGACCTTGTGATCAACAAGCTCAGCGTCTTAGCCACTGAGCCACCACGTTCCCACATACATACACACATACATCGTTGTATTCAGGGTTTATGTCAGAGCACCTGGTATGCCCAAATATTCAATTCAATTCAATTCAGTTTATTTGATTTGTAGACCGCACCCTCTCCCTGAAGGGACTCGGGGCGGTGCATAGGACTTTAAAAGCATATTTATAAATACAACAATACAATATTTAAAATAGAATTAAATAATTTACCTGCGCTAGAAGTTTAAAATCTTAAAACCTTAAAAACCCTTAACACTAATTCCCAGCAATCCCTATTAAAACAATTTAAATTTATATTACAGCCTAGGATGGATAGATTAGGCCAGGCCGGCCAGATGAAAGAAGTAAGTTTTTAGCTTTTGGCGGAAGGAGCGGAGGTCCGTGGTTGTTCTCAGTTCGGGGGGTAGGTTGTTCCAGAGGGTTGGGCCCACCACAGAGAAGGCCCTTCCCCTGGGCGTCGCACCCAAAGAAGTCCCTCTCTGTGGGAGTGAATCGGCCGCAGGGATGTATGAGGCAGAGTGCGATCCCGCAAATAACTAGGTCCCGTGCCATGGAGCGCTTTAAAGATGGTAATCAATACCTTGAAGCGCACCCGAAAGACCACAGGCAGCCAGTACAGCTCGCGCAGGAGTGGTGTTACATGGGAGAACCTGGAGGCTCCCAGGACTGCCCGCGCGGCCGTGTTCTGGATTACCTGTAGTCTTTGGGTGCACCTCAAGGAAAGCCCCATGTAGAGAGCATTGCAATAGTCTAGACGGGATGTCACAAGTGCATGAGTGACTGTGCGAAGGGCGTCCCGATCCAATAAGGGACGCAACTGGCATACCAGGTGAACCTGGTAGAACGCCCCCCTGGCCACGGCCGTCACTTGATCTTCCATTGACAGCCGGGTATCCAGGAGGATGCCCAAGTTGCGTGCCCTATCCACAAGGGCTAGATGTTCACCCTCAATGGCCAGTGATGGAATAAACTGGTTGTACCGGGACGCCGGAAACCACAGCCACTTGGTCTTGGGAGGGAGGGAGCTTACTGCTACTCATTTTGCCTTTCAACTCCAACCTAGGAGCCTTCCAGGCAGGAAACCATTTTTGTGTGCATTTGTGCTGATTGATAAATAAATAAAGGGAGACATATGATAGATCTATCTGGGTAGCAGTATGCTCCCTTCTTCCCATATTTGGGCATACCAGGTGCTCTGACATAAACACTGACTTATTTCCCTGGCTCAGCTGATAAGGGAGTAGAACTCATGGCCTAATGGTTAAGGCAACTGCCTGACATGTAAACAGCCTGAGTTCGAAACCTAGTAAGGGTATGGCTATCTGATGAGAGCTAAATAGCTCAAAATAGATCTATCATAGTCTCCATTTATTTAAATGCACACAAAAATAGTATTCATATATATTTATTCATACACATATAGTGTAAAACTAAAACGATATACAGCAGGGGTCTCAAACTCAAGGCCCAGGGGGAAGATCTGGCCTGCGGGGTGCTTAGATCTGGCCCATACGGCCATCCCAAAGACAGCAAAGGACTGCCCCATGATGCCTCTGCCGGTGGAAACAAAGCTCGGGAGCCTGTTTTCACTGCCAGAGCATCGGGCCACCACAGGCACATCCGACACAAGTAGCATCAAGTTGGCCATGCCCACCTGCCAGTTCCCCCACACACCCCCAGGTCAAACAAAACCCTGATGCAACCCTCAATGAAATCAAGTTTGACACCCGGGATACATAAACAGTACATAAACCTCTCTCTCTCACACACACAAATCTAATCTAGAATTTGATCAGTTTGGTCACCAAGCTACCAGAAAGATTCTGAGGCCCTAGAAAGAGTGCAGAGAAGAGGAATTCGCCGATTTGGACTGGTAATAACTTAGCCGGCACTATAGGTGCTGCCATCTTGTTTGTTGCTTCTGCGCAGAAGCATTTTTTTACTACTGCACATGCACACATAGTGCATATCAAGCACCAGTAGTAACAGAAGCCAGACTCCACCCTTGATTAGGGGCCTGTAGGTAGAACCCTGCAATAAATAGCTAAAAGAACTAGCTATGTTTTGCCTGTTGAAGAGAAGGATTAGGCGTGATACAATGATTACAGGGTCCAACCCATTGCGATCCCATGGACAATGTTCCTCCAGGCCTTCCTGTCCTCTCTCATCCCCTGGAATCCATGTAAGCTCACGCCGACTGCTTCAGTAATTCCATCCAGCCACCTCCTTCTCTGCCGTCCCCTTCTTCTTTTGCCCTCCATCGTTCCCAGCATGAGGCTCTTCTCCAGAGAGTCCTTCCTTCTCATTAGGTGGCCAAAGTATTTGAGTTTCCTCTTCAGGATCTGGCCTTCTAAAGAGCAGTCAGGGTTGCTCTCCTCTAGGACTGACCAGTTTGACCGCCTTGCAGTCCAAGGGACTCAATGCAGGAGTCTTCTCCAGCACCAGATTTATTTATTTATTTATTTATTCCGATTTATATACCGCGCCTTCTCCATCAAGATGGACCCAGGGCGGTACACAGGAAATTAAAACCAATAAATACTAGACAATACAATAAATATAGTTAAAAAGAATTAAATTAGAAACCTGTGCTAAAATTCCCCATAAAAACCCAACGTCCATTTACGAATTTGGCAGGAGCTATATAACAATAAGATCTAAACGTTAAGCTAGACCAGCTTGCTGGAAAAAATATGTCTTGAGTGAACGGCGAAAGAGGGGAAGGTCCATGATAGTGCGAAGTTCGGGGGGTAGGTCATTCCAGAGGGCCTGCCCTGCCACAGAGAAGGCCCTTCCCCTGGGCACCACTAGCCGGCATTGACTGGCGGTAGGCACCCTTAGTAGGCCCTCTCTGTGGGAGCGTATCGGATGAAGGGAGGTATCCTGCGCGAGCTGCACTGGCTTCCTGTGGTCTTTCAGGTGCGCTTCAAGGTCCTAACGACCATCTTTAAAGCGCTCCATGGCTCGGGGCCTAGTTATATGCGAGACCGCCTCCTGCCCCATACATCCCTTGGACCGATACGCTCCCACAGAGAGGGCCTCCTCAGGGTGCCGTCGGCTGGGCAATGCCGACTGGCGACACCCAGGGGGAGAGCCTTCTCTGTGGCAGGACCAGCCCTTTGGAACGACTTGCCCCCTGAACTCCGTACCATTTCTGACCTCCGCCTCTTCCGCAAGTGTCTGAAGACAGATCTATTCCAACTAGCCAGCCTCCAACACCGCCAGTTTTAAAATGGGGATTTTAATTCGGTTTTAGCACAGGCCCTTAGTGGAATAAGTTTTTTTAAAAAAGAAATAGTTTTATATGTTTTGTATGTTTTGATTTTCCTGTGCGCCGCCCTGAGTCCATTTGGAGAAGGGCGGGGTATAAATTCAATAAATAAATAAATAAATAAATAAATGTGGCAGGAGACGGTCCCGCAAGTAAGTTTGAACCAGAGTTCAAAGGCCTCCATTCTTTGGCGCTCAGCCTTCCTTATGGTCCAACCTTCACAGCCATCCATTGCAACTGGGAAAACCAAAGCCTTGACTATACGCACTTTTGTTGACAGGGTGATGCCTCTGCTTTTTAGTATGCTGTCTAGATTTACCATGTTGTACCACCCTATATTCTGATTTCAAGTGAATGCACAGTTCACTCACTAGGCCAAGGCATCAGTTTAGACTACAAGCCACCCCAGGCTAATTCTGGAGAAGAAATCTGTCCACTTTTAATTCATACTTCTCAAACCAGACAGCATTTGCATGGCAGATTCTATTTTTTCTTTCAAAAGGTGTCATGCAATTTGCATTTGAAAACATATGCACATTAATTAGTCCACTTTAGAGTAAAGCAAGCACCCCACCATGCTTTTATTCCTGAAAAGCGATTTGCCGAAAAAATATGGTCGAACAGAAATGAGCACAAAGATGCTTGCAAATGTTTTAAGCCTTTCTCCTCCCCCCGCCCCCCCCCACCTTTCTTTTCCTTCACATTCTCCAACTGATATGGCAGTGGGCCATACCGAGCATATGGTTTCAAAAGTGAGAAACAGAGATTGACGGATTTATTCATCTCCCATGGCAGGCATCCCTCTGGCTCATGATTTTCAGTGCAAAGGGTGCTTGTAATACAGACTAGCTATAAGCATGTTATCAGGGTGCACTTTGCTTATCCGGAAATGCCATTCAATAAAATAAAGAGAGAGAGAGAGAGAAAGAGACAGACCAGTGGTGGGTTTCTGCAGGCTCGCACCTCCTCGCAAGAGCCGGATGGTGAAATTCAGAGAGCCGGTGAGAGGGGGTTCCACCGGCGGACCCAGAAGTAAGTCTGGCCTGCCACTGCCGGTAACCCAACGGGAAGGAAAGGAAAGGAAGGCAGAAAGTAAGAAAGGAAAGAAAGAAAGAAAGGAAGGAAGGAAGGAAGGAAGGAAAGAAAGAAAGAAAGAAAGAAAGAAAGAAAGAAAGAAAGAAAGAAAGAAAGAAAGAAAGAAAGAAAGAAAGAAAGAAAGAAAGAAAGAAAGAAAGAAAATTTATCATCACAATTGAGCCCAAAATTTTGGTTGCTAAGCAAGAGCGTTGTTAAATGAGTTTCACCACATTTTACAAGTTGGCCACTCCCACCCTGTCACATGACTGCCAAGCCACTCCTACAAAATAGGCCACACCTAGAGAGTAGGTTCTAAAAAATTTTGAAACCCACCACTGAGACAGACAGACAGAGACAGAGACAGAGACAGAGACAGAGACACAGAGAGAGAAGAGGGGGTACACATCCTTGTTCTGAAGCAGTAGGTCAAATATAAGAAGAAGCATACTTTTAAAAATGTCAAATAATGTGTTTTACTTCTAATCATCATTTTAATGCAGCGACCCTTGCTTTTTAAAAAAAATTGACACAACTGACAACTATTCTGCAAAATAGAAGGGAGGGGATAGGCCATGCATAGGTTTGTTCGTTGACAATAATTTCTCCCAGGCAAGAGTAACACAACTTTTGAATTTCAGGAACACCTATCAATTAGAACTTGCATGCGAAGAGTTCGTTTGCTAGACTTGTATCCCATTTTTTCCCTCTATGTCATAGGATGCTGGATTCCCTCCAGCATTCCCCCACCCAGCCATATCCGAGAGTAGATTGCGCTGAGAAAGATTGATTGGCTTAAAAGGCTGTTACCTTCCCACCAAAGGCGGTTCCTATTTTTCTACTTGCATTTTACATGCTTTCAAACTGCTAGGTTGGCGGAAGATGGGACAAGTCATGGGAGCTCACTCGATTACATTGCGCTAGGAATTTGAACCGCCAAACTGCTGACCTTCTGATCAACAAGCTCAGTATCTTAGCCACTGAGCCAACACATCCCTCCTTTGATTGGCTTAGAGGCATACAAAGAGCTTCCTTGGTAAAGATGGGCTGGAGTCTAGATCTCTCTAATCTCTAGTCTGACACCTTCACCACTGCTACTGGGGTGGAATGAAGTCTGGATTCCCAGGAGGGAAGCATTGCATCCCAAAGGGCAAAGAGACTGCAAAGATTAGATAGTTTGTCCAGGAGAAGGAGAGTTAAGGAAGTTCCTCCCTAGCATTTCTCAGAACATACCTTAAATGATGCAGGTAAATTTGTCAGGATTCTGTCTATACTGAGGAACAAGGAAACTGCTGAGTTTTGCTCCATTTTACAAACTTTTGATTGATTGTTAAGTGAATGGCTGCAGTGGCATAGTTAATAACATGGTTGTTTTAAGTGGTTGTTACCATTTCTACAAAATTAGGTAGACATTTTTTGGCTAATGATTGAAAAACATCCATAACATTATTAACATATCAGAGCAATTTTTTGTTCAAAGGTAGCTAACTAGTTTTCCTGCTAGCCAATAAGAAAACTGTACTAGGCAAGCCAATTAATTTTAATTTTAAACCAATTTCATTGTAATTTTAGTACAATGACAATAAAGATTATTATTATTATTATTATTGATACCACTTTAAACATTAGAGGAGAGAAAGGAAATACTTGATAATTTATATGTATAAATTTGCTGAAATGTTAAGTGAATCTGGCTTTCCCATTGACTTTGCTTGTCAGAAGATCGCAAATGGGGATCCCATGAACTTGGAACAATGCAACTGTCATAAGTACATGCCAGTTGCCAATGGTCCAAATTTTGATCACATGACCAAAGTGTGAAACGCTGCCATAAATCACCATTTTTGGTGCCATTGTGACTTTGAACAGTCAGTAACCATATTGTTATAGGTCAGGGGTCTGCAAAGTTGGCTCTTTTAAGACGGGTGGACTTCAACTCCCAGAATTCCTCAGCCAGCCATGCTGGCTGAGGAATTCTGGAAGTTGAAGTCCACCCGTCTTAAAAGAGCCAACTTTGCAGACCCCTGTTATAAGGTCAAAGCCTACCTGTAATTCACAAATCTACTTTGGCATGTTTGGAATAGGAGCACTGCAGCTGATCCCATTTCTGATTGTGGGAATTTGGAAGCGGAACACAGTTAATTAACCATATTTTTTCAGTGAAACGCAGTTCAACGTCTGTTGATAGCTGTATGGCTCATTTCTGAGTGTCGTGCAGTTTTTCTGCTTTGAATATGGTTTTAAGATGGGTAGATAAGAACTTTAGAACGGTTGCTTTAATCAATGCCTCTTCATTCATTCTTTTGAAGGGAAAATATATATATTCCAGAAGTATTAAGATGTCAGGACTGTATGTATCTTTGTGAAAAATTAGGCCCCATAAGGAGAAGCGGAAAACTCAGAGATGCAAAACATATTTCAGCAATTCTTTTTTTTTAAAAAATTAAGGGTGGGGGCTCTCTCCCGAGAGAGAGAGAGACCGAGAGAGAGAGGGGGGACGATGATATAGGTATGTATGTTGAGAGATAGATAGATTGATGGATTAGAAGATAGATAGATAGATAGATAGATAGATGGATGGATGGATGGATGGATGGATGGATGGATGGATGGATAGATAGATAGATAGAGATAGGTAGGTAGGTAGGTAGATAGGTAGGTAGGTAGGTAGGTCGGTAGTAGGTAGATAGAGGACAGATAGATAGATGAAGAGACAGATGATAGATAGATAGATAGATAGATAGATAGATAGATAGATAGATAGATAGATAGATAGATAGATAGATAATAGATAGATAGATAGATAGATAGATAGATAGATAGATAGATAGATAGATAGATAGATAGATAGATAGATAGATAGATGATAGATGGATGGATGGATGGATGGATGGATGGATGGATGGATGGATGGATAGATAGATAGATAGATAGATAGATAGATAGATAGATAGATAGATAGATAGACAGACAGATAGACAGACAGACAGAGGATAGACAGATGATAAGATAATGGATGGATAGATAGATAGGTAGGTAGGTAGATATGTAGGTAGGTAGTAAGTAGATAGAAGACAGATAGATAGATGGAGAGACAGATGATAGACAGAAGATAGATAGATAGATAGAGAGAGAGAGAGAGAGAGAGAGAGAGAGAGAGAGAGAGAGAGAGAGAGAGAGAGAGAGAGAGAGAGAGAGAGATTGATTGACCGATCTCGGGCTTTGTTTCCACCATGTACTTAACTGAGCCCCATTTCCTGTTCTGGGCTTTTCATTGTTCAGGGGTCTCCAAACATAGCAACTTTAAGATTTGTGGACTTCAATTTCCAGAATCCCTCAGCTAACATGGCTGGCTGACGAATTATGGGAGTTAAAGTGCACAAGTCTTAAAGTTGTCAAGTTTGGAGACCCCCCAGTTTAAGGTCAAGAGATGAAGATGGATATGTTAGATGTAAAAGGTGTGAGCAGAAGACTTACTCACCATCTCACCAGGAATCCCAATTCTTTGTGCACCACTCAGCGTCCCTGTGAGAAAGATGTGCGGTTTTAAAAGGTGGCAGATAAACAAACAAACAAACAAACAAACAAACAATCCCCATAGTGGTAATGAGGGCACAGTGTCACTCATAGCACCCAATCCTATAGCAATAGCAATAGCACTAACTCCTCATTGGTGACAGGAAGGGCATCTGGCCAGTAAACACTGAGCTCCATTCAGTTGCCCTGACTCCACCCCACAAGGGATTATGGGTCAGTAAAAGAGGATAATAACATGGGTAGTCTTTAATGATTGTAAGCCACCTAGAGATACCTAGGTCAAGGTGAGTAGATGGCATATGTGCATATGGGCATACATATAAGTTTAATCAATCAATCAATCAATCAATCAATCAATGCCAAGTGTTGATCCTATTGGCAGTTCTGTAGACTGTCAGAGGCTGTCAGTGACTTAATTAAAAGCAGGATACTAGCTCATGAAATGCCAGTCTGCCAGATGATTTATGGTCATGTAGATTTTACGAGAACTTAATGCTCATTAATATAGCCGCATCCATTTGGAGCCTCCATTCCATTTTTGCTATTTATTTTTTTTATTTTTATTTTATTTTATTCAATTTATATCCCGCCCTTCTGCAAAAGGACCCAGGGCGGCGCACAGGAATTTAAAAGAATATACAAAAATAATACAAAACATATAAATTTAAAAAACTATTAAACAGCAAAACCTGTGCTAAAACCAATTAAGATCCCCAATTTAAAAACTATCTAAAATTAGTCACAGCGGGGGCTATGTTTTGGCCGGCTTGATGAAATAAATGTGTTTTTAAACACTGGCGGAAGAGGCGGAGGTCGGTGATGCTGCGGAGTTCAGGGGGTAGGTTGTTCCACAGGGCAGGGCCCGCCACAGAGAAGGCCCTTCCCCTGGGTGTCGCCAGCCGGCATTGTCCGGCCGATGGCACCCGGAGAAGGCCCTCTCTGTGGGAGCGTATCGGTCTAAGGGATGTATGGGGCAGAAGACGGTCTCGCATATAACTAGGTCCCGAGCCATGGAGCGCTTTGAAGATGGTCGTCAAAACTTTGAAGTGCACCCGAAAGACCACAGGATTGCTATGCCTATCGTAGCAATTTGGAGACTATTTCAATGATGAAGCCCACTTTTTTTTTACTGACAATTAAATCATTGGTAGCAAGAGGCTAAGCAAGATTGAATGTATGCGTTCTTTACTTTAATAAGCTTGTGGAAACAAGCAGACTTTCCTTTGTGATGATGGCATTTTGTTTCTTGAATCAAGTGTACAGTCATTATGCAAATACAATTTGACGTATGCCCATTGTGCTATTTGTTTGTTGTTTTTAAATTTCATATTCAAGTTTCCAGCAGAATATATTTGATTACCAAGCTGCAGTCCTAGGAGAAAATTCTGGTGGAAACACTATTAAATAAAGAAATAAATCCAGATTCTTTCTAATTTCCTTTTCATTTATGTTTTTCAAGTTTAGTTGACTTTCCTAGTCTGTTTTTTCCCTAGGAAAAATTCAACCCTACATTTAAAATAATCCTCATTAAAAGAATGATGTTCATACAGATGAGGTAGATACAGATATAAATTCTTAGTCACAAACTTAAGGAACCTTATTCCATCCACGATCTATACCACTCTGTAAAGCTTTAGTAAGACCACACCTAGAGTACTGCATCCAGTTTTGGTCACCACATTATAAAAAAGATGTTGAGACTCTAGAAAGAGTGCAGAGAAGAGAAACCAGGCTGATGATGGGACTGGAGGCTAAAACATACGATGAACTGTTGCAGGAACTGGGCATGGCTAGTCTAGTGAAGAGAAGGACCAGGGGAGACAGGAGAGCAGTCTTCCAATATTTGAAGGGCTGCCACAGAGAGGAGGGGGTCAAGCTATTCTCCAAAGCACCTGAAGGCTAGACAAGAAATAATGGATGGAAACTGAACAAGGAGAGATTCAACCTGGAAATAGGGAGGAACTTTTCGACAATGGGAACAATCAACCCATGGAACAGAGGTTGCCTTTGGAAGTTGTGGGAGCTTCATCCCTGGAAGCTTTCAAGAAGAAATTGGATTGCCATTTATCAGAAATGGTGTAGAGTCTCCTGCTTGGGCAGGGGTTGGACTAGATGACCTCCAATGTCCCTCCCAACCAACTCTGCTAATTTAAAATCTAAATCCCAGACAAATGGTTGTCCAACTTTTCTTGAAAACATCTAGCAACAGAGCAGCCACAACTCCAGAAGGCAAGCTGTTCCAGCAGATATCCTGATTGCCCAGATTCAGCCTCCTCCTTCCAGATGCTGCTCATAGATGAAGTTGCCTTGATCAGGGTGCAAGTAATTTATTTATTTATTTATTTAATTAATTAGACTTTTATACTGCCCCCTCTCTGGGTAGGACTCGGGGTGGTGCACAGCAGATAAAAATACAAATAATACATACACCTGAATAAATACATTCATACCACCATAAAACCAAATTAACTGTGCTAAAAATTTAAGACACTACAACCCTATAAAATTAATTACTAAAATCAACGTCTAAAGTCTAAACCAGGCCGGGTTTTCTGTAGCATCACAGAAGATCCGTCAGGCTCTGATGGGTCATGTCATGCTACCTGTTCCTACATATCTACTGAGAATTGCCAGCTTCACTTCAAACCAGTCATGAAGATATCCATCAACAAACGTACTGTACCCATAAATGTTTATTTATACACGTTCATTTCTGCACAGACTTTTATTTATCAAATTTCTTCACCTTTGAATAACTCTGGGTGATTTACAAATAAAAACTAGAAAACATAATAGAAAGCAACGTTTACAATAGAATTAAAACTAGGTTCAAACTTTTAACGATTACAAGAGTTTTAAAAAGAAACTCTCAGGCTTCCAACTGCTCCAAAGTTCTATGAGACTCTTTGACCTCTGTGTCAGCTTACAGCGCCAGGTCTTGATAGTCTTCTGGATGAGCAAAAGGGTGAAGGAACACTTCACCTCTGGGATAAGATGTTCCATATGGCAGGGGCAAGGGTGGAGAAGGTCCACTAACTAGACCTCAAAATTTCTTTAACTGATGGGGTCCATGACATAGGAATGAGACAATTCCTCAGATCCTATGCCATCATGGGCTTTAAAGGTAATACCGAAGACCTTGAACTGGATCCAGGTAGAGCCAGGTAGATTAGGTGGGTGGGTAGGTAGGTAGGCAAGCAGGCAGACAATAGATAGATAGATAGATAGATAGATAGATAGATAGATAGATAGATAGATAGATAGATAGATAGATAGATAGATAGAAGAAAGGAAGGAAGGAAGGAAGGAAGATAGATTGATAGATAGATAGATAGATGATAGATAGATAGATAGATAGATAGATAGATAGATAGATAGATAGATAGATAGATAGATGGTGATAGAAGATGACTGATAGATGATAGATAGATAGATAGATAGATAGATAGATAGATAGATAGATAGATAGATAGATAGATATACAGATAGATAGATAGATAGATAGATAGATAGATAGATAGATAGATAGATAGATAGATAGATAGATAGATAGATAGATAGATGTTAGATAGAAGAAAGGAAGGAAGGAAGGAAGATAGATTGATAGATAGATAGATAGATAGATAGATAGATAGATAGATAGATAGATAGATAGATAGATGGTGATAGAAGATGACTGATAGATGATAGACAGATAGATAGATAGATAGATAGATATACAGATAGATAGATAGATAGATAGATAGATAGATAGATAGATAGATAGATAGATAGATAGAATGAATTAATAACTACTAAAGTCAATTTGCTATAAAATAAGGTGCCCCTTTACAAAGTGAATTGATTCACATCTATATACTGTACAAGCCATTTTCATACAGAAAAATATACACCAGACAGCTCCCTCCCTCCCTCCCTCCCTTCCTTCCCTCCTTCCTGGGACAAAGTAGTCAATAAGAAGGAGAAAACTGGGTGCGTAGACATTCCAACAAGGGTTTAATTCACCAGGCACCATGAACCTCCAAGGAACAATTAATTTTTCAAAAGCTTCCAACTGTTTCTCAAAAGCAGCAGCAACTTTCCTATCTGTTCCCCGTTCCATCCGTGGTTTTGCTTTCAAAAGTGCAATGCATTCTTCTGATGGAATGGACGACGAGCGTCATTCCCCACCCACAATTAATTCGTGGGAAGGGGAGCTAGTCGTCCTGTGGGATAATATTGCAAGTTAAGGCCAAGCCAACCCTAGTTAAATTTAGAGAGGGCACAAAATAGAAACCTCTTCGGAAAGCGGGGGGGAGGGGGAGACTATCTCACCAGTCTTTTGTAGAACATGAAATGATGCATCATAATTAATAGTGCTGTGCCAACATCTGCCCCACAATTTCTCACCTGATCTGTATTCTGATCTTATTCTTGGGATGCTGGAGAATTTCTTTAGACTGTCTCTTAGCAGGGGTCTTTTTGCTTGATTCTTTGACAATTGGCAGAAGGTGATGTTGCTAATCATATGTTTTCTGTTTGAAGCTTCTGTAGCTGCCTGAGTCCCCCAGTATGAAACAGCTCAATGGGAGAAGATTTCTCTTAATGATGGACAGATGGTCTGTCTCCTCTGAAACTTCCCTTAACAGGAGCCAACCCCATAAAATGTCCCTGGTAAATAGGAACATCTGGACTGCACATTATTTTGAGAGGTTGGCATTGACCAGAATGAGCAGGGAATTGGGATGTTAATATCATTCCTATGTTCCCTGATCAATGTTATAATTGCATGTGTCCATCCAAACGTATACCCATACATGTCCAGAGGGAGAGAATCAAGATCACATGAAGTGTTAATACTAATTTATAAGGCCTTGGTAAGGCCACACTTGGAATCCTGCATCCAGTTTTGGTTGCCACGATGTAAAAAAGATGTGGAGACTCTGGAAAGAGTGCAGAGAAGAGCAACAAAGAGGATTAGGGGACTGGAGGCTAAAACATATGAAGAACGGTTGCAGAAACTGGGTATGTCTAGTTTAATGAAGAGAAGGACCAGGGGAGACATGATAGCTGTGTTACGATATCTCAGGGGTTGCCACAAAGAAGAGGGGAGTCACACTATTCTACAAAGCACCTGAAGGGCATGACAAGAAGCAATGGGTGGAAACTAATTAAGGAGAGAAGCAACTTAGAACTGAGGAGAAATATCCTGACAGCTAGAAACAATGAATCAGTGGAACAACTTGACTCCAGAAGTTGTGGGTGCTCCAACACTGGAAGTTTTTAAGAAGATGTTGGACAACAATTTGTCTGAAATGATTTAGGGTCCCCACCTAAGCAGGGGGTTGGACTAGAAGACCTCCAAGGTCCTTTCCAACTCTGTGATTTTGTTTTCTGTTTTGTAATTCGTTGTTGCACCGAAGAGGGTTGTTGTATTTCCAAAATCAACTAGAAGTATTGCTGATGAAGAATGGTTTCCTCTGGGCTGTCCTTTGAAGGAAATATTCATTAGATTTTATTGTCCATATCTGGCTTGGGGTCTGCCCCTAGGGCCATTTCTTATTGGGGTTTGTTGTGTTTTCTTGAAATACTGCAAAAGATAGAACCGTTTGCTTCCTCTATGAATGGCTGGGATGAGAATTTATTACAGGACCTCAGGGAAATGTTGTAACATCTATTTTTTTTTTTAAAAAAGTTACCATTAATTTCATGGAATTAGAACATCGATTTAATTTGCCCTCCTTTAATTGATGTTAGGTAGCTTGGGAACTGATAGCCTCACTTTGCAAATGCGTTTAATCACTTTTTGCTGCGAGAATCTTGCACGCTACCCCCCACCTTCATAATGCATACATGCATCACACAGACATTCACACAAGAGAGACACACATCCTGACTAGTTTGTATGTAAGAAGACAATTTCTGTTTATATAAACACTGTGTGTGTGTACACACATACATGCACACATATACGGTATGCATGTGTGTGTACCTCTTTGTGTGTATGTATATGTATATTAAAATATATACATAAGAAAAGGACTGGATTCCCTTCATTGCTTCTATCTATTTATTAAGCAGTGTTTTTTCCTTGCAAGCTGAAAGGAATTTAGAGATGACCTTGAGTCAATAGCAAGAAAAGAAAGAAAAAGAAGCAAGCAAGCAAGCAAGCAAGGAAGGAAGGAAGGAAGGAAGGAAGGAAGGAAGGAAGGAAGGAAAGAAAGAAAGAAAGAAAGAAGGAAAAAAGAAAGAGAAAGAGAAAGGAAGGAAAGAAAGAAAGAGAGAGAAAAAAGAAGGAAGGAAGATAGAAAGATAGAAAGATAGATAGAAAGAGAAAGAAAGAAAGAATGAAAGAAAGAAAGAGAAAGAAAAGAAAAAGAAGGAAGGAAGGAAAGAAAGAGAGAGAGAGAGAGAGAGAAAAGAAGGAAGGAAGATAGAAAGATAGATAGATAGATAGAAAGAATGAAAGAAAGAAAGAAAAGAAAAAGAAGGAAGGAAGGAAGGAAAGAAAGAAAGAGAGAGAGAAAAAAGAAGGAAGATAGAAAGATAGATAGAAAGAAAGAAAGAAAGAATGAAAGAAAGAAAGAAAAGAAAAAGAAGGAAGGAAGGAAAGAAAGAAAGAAAGAGAGAGAGAGAGAAAAGAAGGAAGGAAGATAGAAAGATAGAAAGATAGAGATAGATAGATAGATAGAAAGAAAGAAAGAAAGAAAGAAAGAAAGAAAGAAAGAAAGAAAGAAAGAAAGAAAGAAAGAAAGAAAGAAAGAAAGAAAGAAAAAATAATCTTTCAAACTTCCTAGTAAAGTCTTCTACCACAAAGGTCAAGACGTTAATGGGAACTGCTATTACTTCTGTGGTGAAAAATGAACTATGTGAAACATTGAGCACATATCTTTCTGTGAAATGTCACAAAACCGGCAAGCATTATAGGGGACGCTCGCACTTTCTCAATATTTCTAACAATGGCTGTTGTCGGTTTTGATGAACACTGCCTTCCAAAAAGAACCAATGGAAAATAATGGGCTTGGGTCCCCCGGCTGGGGCCGACAGCGCTTATCATAGTTTCCCCTCCACCAGGATCGGGGAGGGGTCAAGAATCCAATAAATAAAAAGTAAGAATGGAGCTAAGGCAGAATGAAGGAGCGTGTGAAACATTGCTGGATTCAGAGAGAGAAGCACAATAGACTAACAGAGTTGGAAGGGACCTTGGAGGTCATCTAGTCCAACCCCCTGCTTAGGCAGGAAGCCCTACACCACTTCAGAGAAATGGTTATCCAACATCTTCTTAAAGACTTCCAGGGTTGGAGCATTCACAACTTCTGGAGGCAAGCTGTTCCACCGATTAATTGTTCTAAATGTCAGGAAATTTCCCCATAGTTCTAAGTTGTTTCTCTCCTTGATTAATTTCCACCCATTGCTTCTTGTTCTACCCTCAGATGCTTTGGAGAATAGCTTGACCCCCTCCTCTCTGGGGCAGCCCCTCAAATATTGGAAGACTGCTATCCTGTCTCCCCTGGTCCTTCTCTTCACTAGATGAGTCATGCCCAGTTCCTGCAACAGTTATAATAATACAATAGCAGAGTTGGAAGGGACCTTGGAGGTCTTCTAGTCCAACCCCCTGCCTAGGCAGGAAGCCCTATACCATTTCAGACAAATGGCTATCCAACATCTTCTTGAAGACTTCCAGTGTTGGGGCATTCACAACTTCTGGAGGCAAGCTGTTCCACTGGTTAATTGTTCTAACTGTCAGAAAGTTCCTCCCTATTTCCAGGTTGAATCTCTCCTTGTTCAGTTTCCATCCATTATTCCTTGTCTGGTCTTCAGGTGCTTTGGAGAATAGCTTGACTCCCTCTTCTTTGTGGCAGCCTCTGAGATATTGGAAGACTGCTATCATGTCTCCCCTGGTCCTTCTTTGCATTAAACCAGACATACCCAGTTCCTGCAACCGTTCTTCATATGTTTTAGCCTCCACTCCCCTAACCTTCTTTGTTGCTCTTCTCTGCACTCTTTCTAGAGTCTCCATATCTTTTTTACATAGTAGCAACCAAAACTGGATAAAGTATTCCAATTTTAAAGGCAACATTAGCACTGGCAAAGAAGGGAATTGGCAGGAGGGGTGGATGGCGCCAAAATTTGGGATTGTGGGCATTCCTGTAACCACGAGGGGTCCACCATCTAAATCAAAGCCACGTTTCACACACAGAGGTGTTAGTTTTCAATTTGTGGCATGAGAATAACACTCTCCGTTGGGAAAATGGCAATTTCTTTTCTTGGTTTTTTTTTTTAATCATTTGGCTTGACCTTGGGGAAAACAAATGAAATACCCCGTCTAGAAACGTTGCCCTTCAAACGTGAAAATACTAGGATTTTCTATTAAAGGTGAAGAATAGGCAAGTTTTAGACGATGTTATTTGCTGATTTTCGTCCAGTCCCGTAGCCAGAAATAAATAGATAAAAAATATGTTTGCTTGCAGTACGAAACAACACGTTCTGTTTTGGTGATCACCTCTCATCCGCCCATTGTTATATATATTTTTTGGAATAGAACTGGGTCTTGGATTTAAAATAAGGTAATGAAATTGCATTCCACACTGTAAATCTGCCTATTTTCCTTTTAAAATATCATTTTAAAACTTGTGGTGGCTACTGCATTCTTCCACTCTTCAAGAGCTCTTCAAGGTTTGATAAGGAAGACGACATCCTGGAAATTGTGTTTATTTGATTAAGATTCTTCCCATTAAGTCCACTATGATATAGACTCGGCCAACCTTAACAGATTAACAGAGTTGGACGGTACCTTGTAGATCATCTAGTCCAACTCCCAGCCCAAGCAGGAAGCTATTTTTGACAGATGGCAGTCCAGTCTCTTCTGGAAAGCTTCCAGTGATGGAGCTCCCACAACTTCCGAAGGCAACTTCTGTTCCATGGGTTGATTGTTCTCATTGTCAGAAAGTTCCTCATTTCCAGGTTGAATCTCTCCTTGGTCAGTTTCCATCCATTATTCCTTGTCTGGCCTTCAGGTGCTTTGGAGAATAGCTTGACCCCCTTCCTCTCTGGGGCAGCCCCTGAAATATTGGAAGACTGCTATCCGGTCTCCCCTGGTCCTTCTCTTCCCTAGACTAGCCTTGCCCAGTTCCTGCAACCGTTCATCGTATGGTTTAGCCTTCAGCCCCCTAATCATCTTGGTTGCTCTGCCCCTTTTTTAGAATCTCAACAACTTAGGCCAGGAAAAACCAACACTGGTCACATAAAGTATATTTTTAACTTTCTAGGATTTCCAGCTCTTGCTTTAGATCAGTATTTCTCAAACTTGCCTGCTTGATGGTCTGTGGATCTCAGTTCCCAGAATTCCCCAGCCAGCATGAGTGGACTCCAACTCCCAGAATTTCCTAGCCAGCAGTCCCTACCCCTTCAAGTTGCCATGGTTGAGAAATGCTGCTTTAGACCAATGCCTTTCCAACTTGGCAAATTTAAGAAGTGTGGACTTCAGCTTCTAGAAGTCCAATCGTCTTCAAGTTGCTAAGTTCGGAAAACATAGCTTTTGACTGCTATGTTCCCCAAAAATAAGACAGGGTCCTATTTTCTTTTGACCCCTGAAATAAGCGCTTGGCCTTATTTTCAGGGTGGTCTTATTATTTTTGAGGTGCAGGAGGCCCCTTAACCTTGGCCCATGGATCAGCAGATCCAGAGAAGGCCGGTTGTTCTGTCTCTGTTGCTAACAGACTCTTGCCCACCTTAGCGTCACTGGGCCTGCCGCTCTTTTTGCGACCGCCACTAAGAGAAGGAGCACAGTAGCTAGGGTTTGCGAGAGTGGCAGTGGTGGGTTTCAAATTTTTTTAGAACCTCTTCTGTAGGTGTGGCCTGCTTTGTGGGAGTGGCTTGCCAGCCATGTGACCGAGTGGGAGGGGTTGGCAATCATGTGACTGGGTGGGCATGGCCAACTTGTAAAATGTGGTGAAACTCACTTAACAACGCTCTTGCTTAGCAACCAAAATGTTGGCTCAGAAACTCTGGCATTTGAAGCATGCAAATCTTAAAGCTGTCAAGTTACGAGACTCTTGCACCCCAAACGCTTTAGAAAAAAAACCCAGGGGTGTTCAAACTTGACAACTTTAAGACTTGTGGACTTCAACTCCCAGAATTCCTCCTCTCGCTCTTCCTCTTGATGATGGGCGGAGCTAGAACCAGTTCTAAATGGCCCTGTAGATTTTTGGAACCTCTTCTATAGAAGAGGCTAGAACAGGCAGGAACCCACCCTTGGGAGTGGCCTCCACGAGTCTGTTCTGCATAGATGGCAGGTGCATGTGGAGTACATGAGGCACGTTCCCCTCCCCTCCCAGGAAATGGTGCAAACCGGCTGCACATGCATTTAAATATTTTAGGGGAGGGCCTATTTTGGGGGAAGGTCTTATTTTCAGGGAAACGGGGTATTAAATAAGATTTTTAATTTCCTATTGAGAATTTTCTGCATTGCTTGTAGAAGGGAGAGAGAAAATCCCAGAAATGTTTAACTCCTTTACTTGATCTAATTCAGACTGGGGAAGGAAAGGGTCAATATATATTTATTTTCCCGTCCTTCATTGAGCAGCCTCCACAAGGTGCCACTGGTTCTGATTCTTTGTAGTTGTTGTGCATTTATTTTATTTTTATACTTAGCACTTTGTATTGCTCTCTTACTATCATATACACCAGGGACACTGTTACCCACATAATTTATCCAGGATCATCTGAAAATAAGAAATTTAATCTCTTTGAACCCAGGGCTTGAAATGCTAAAACCATCCGTCTTGGATCTGTTGACAGCTAACTTGAAAATACTGTTTGATCCACATTTCAACTATAGGAAATTGATCCTGTGAACCTACAATCCATTTACCAGCAGTTAAATGAATCCCTTTTGATTCAACCCATATGAGTCATATGATACGCTATCAATTAACCACACTGCCTGAGTTTGCAGAATAGACTAGGATAAAATGGGATTTGTAAAACTGGTGCAGTCCATTGGAAGAGCATTTCTTATATCTTATGACAGCTTTATTAAGATGCCGCCTCTATACAGTTTGCTGAAGTTTGACAGTTGCATGATTGAGATTACTTTAGCAAATATTTCAAGGCAGCTGGCACATTTTTAAGGGGGGGGGGAGAGAAATCCCCAAAATGAAAAACACATCATCATCATATTTAACGACCCCATAATACCTTGTGGGGTGGAGTCTGGGCAATTGAATGGAGCTAGCAGAATGTTTTAATGGCCGGATGCCCTTCCTGTCACCAATGCAGAGTTTTGCTCAGCAGAGATATTCTCATTGTGCTCAGAGAGAGAAATATCTGCCTCTACTTAAGGTCGAACTCACAGCCCCCCTGATTGTGAGGTGAGAGCTATGCCTCTAGGCCATCTCCCCAAATTGAAAAACACAATTCAGAATTAATTCTAAAATCATTTCACAGTCAAAGATCTGGTGGAAAAGATACATCATTATCTCTTAATCAGTGGTTGGTTACTCTCGGTTTGGAGTAAATCGGTAATAGCGGTGGAGGGAGCAGCAGCCATGAGGTGACCATGCTTGCCTCCTCCTGTACCTCAAAAATAATAAGACCTCCCTGAAAATAAGGCCAAGTGCTTATTTTGAGGGACAAAATAAAATAAGACCCTGTCTTATTTTCGGGAAAACATGATATATCTACATCTGCATCTATATCTACATCTATCTATATCTAATCTCTAGATCTATATTTATATTACTCTGTTTCCCTGAAAATATGACCTAATCAGAAAGTAAGTCCTAGCTTGATTTTTACACATGTGCCCGATATAAGTCCTACTCCCAAAATAAGCCCTAATTAAGACCCTGCCCATGCTAGGGTGCACAGGTAAAAATTAAGCTAGGGTGGGGATGGGGAGGGGTGGAGCTGTTCCCAACTCTAGGGGGCAGTGCTAATCTCTGTTTCAAAGCCGAAGAGCCAGCGCTGTCCGAAGACGTCTCCGTGGTCATGTGGCTGGCATGACTCAATGCCAAAGATGCATAGAACACTGTTACCCTCCCACCAAAGATTTTTCTACTTACTTTGGAACTGCTAGGTTGGCAGAAGCTGGGACAAGATCAACAAGCTCAGCATCTTAGCCACTGAGCCACCGCGTCCCACACACACACACACACACACACACACACACACACGCTAAAATAATGCAACCAAAAGTAGAGCTAACGCATGTTCCATGTTTGCAGCAGGAGAGCTTGGAAGCCCTGCCATGCCCAGGTAAATCACATTAGCAACATTAAAGCACATACCATATGGGTATCTTGTTTCTTTCAAGGACAATGAGGTTACAGCTCTTCTGCAATTGTTGAGATTATTCCTCTGCCTAAACGCAAGTAATTGCTTTTTCATTCCCATCTCTTCCTCGCAAAGAGAGAAAATTCATGTTTATTGTATTATATTGCTTGCATTCTTCAGTCAGCCAGGAAAAAAAAGAATCCACGTCCAGCTTTAATGCTGGAAGCTACGGAAATGTTCGGAGTTGACATCACTGCAACATTTGTATGGGGACCTGATGTAATTTGGTTTACAACGTACGTGCTCTTTGTGTCCAGCGAGACCCTTCTGCGTCTAAGATATTTCTGGTCTAAGCAAGTCATTTTTTGGATAGGCTGATGTAGAAAGGCACCGAGGTTGATGTGCAAAACAATATTAGCATACACATAACACATGGGATGTGGTGGCTCAGTGGCTAAGATGCTGAGCTTTTGCGATCAGAAAGGTCAGTACTTCAGCGGTTCGAAGCCCTAGTGCCACATAATGGAGTGAGCTCCCATGACTTGTCCCAACTTCTGCCAACCTAGCAGTTCGAAAGCATGTAAAAATGCAAGTAGAAAAATAGGAACCACCTTTGGTGGGAAGGGAACAGCGTTCTATGCACCTTCAGTGTTGAGTCATGCCGGCCACATGACCACGGAGACGTCTTCGAACAGTGCTGGCTCTTCGGCTTTGAAACGGAGATGAGCACCGCCCTCTAGAATTGGGAATTGGGAACGACTAGCACATATGTGCGAGGGGAACTTTTACCTTTACTTTAACACAGGTGTGCACTTCTTTTCAAATAGAGGTCCAAATGATGCTCTCAGAGGTAGTTCACATCCCTGTGTGTGTAATTTAAATCTCTTGCAATATACAGCTTCATTAATTTTTAACAAGAAAGGCTGTTATGGTTGGGATCTGAAGCTAAAGCAGTCGTAAAGCTTATTCTTCCCAGTTCTATGCACTTGTTCAATTGTGAATCTACCAGGCAATGATCTTTCAAGGGAAGCTATCTCTCCATGCATGGTGGTTTCTTCTGCGAGGAAGCCTTGAAGCACTAATAAGAAGAAGGTCTGTAGAGATTCTCCATCATCCAGGTCATAGTTGTCCCCAAGGTGCTTTTTCAAGAGGCGACTGGACTTTCTGGTTTTTCTTTGAAGACGTTTCGCTTCTGATCCAAGAAGCTTCTTCAGGTCCAACTGGATGGTGGGGAATGGAAGGATTTGTATATCTTGCAGACAGCTGGTCATTTGCATCCTTTTAGAGGGTCCTTGAAGCCCTTGGAGGTGTACCTGTGTCCTCAAGGTCACCTGAGTGGTGCTCCTGGTTCCTGTATGCAATTATTCCCTCTTGAAATCCATTCCTCCTCCCACACCATTCCAAGGGTGTCCATCCCAAATTGTATAACTAAAAGTCTGTAGAGATTCTCAGTCCTCCAGATTATGATTGTCCCCAAGGTGCTTTTTTCAGGAGGCCACTGGACTTTCTTGTTTTTTTTTTCTTTGAAGATATTTTGCTTCTCATCCAAGAAGCTTCTTCAGCTCTGACTGGATCAGAGGTGGTATTCAGCAGGTTCTGATCAGTTCTGGAGAAATTTTGAGTAGTTCAGAGAACCAGTAAATACCACCTCTGGTTGGCTCTACCCCCATCTATCCTCTGCCTCCCAAGTCCCAGGGGGCTCTGCTCATCTCCGTTCCAGAGCCAGCGCTGTGCGAAGACGTCTCCGTGGTCATGTGTCCAGCATGACTAAATGCGGAAGGTGCACGGAGCGCTGTTACCTTCCCAACAAAGGTGGTCCCTGTTTTTCTACTTGCATTTTTACGTGCTTTCGAACTGCTAGGATGGCAGAAGCTGGGACAAGTCACGGGAGCTCACTCCATTACGCAGCGCTAGGGAGTCAAACCGCCTAACTGCCGATCTTTCTGATCGACAAGCTCAGCGTCTTAACCACTGAGCCACCACCTCCCTCATAAAGGGCAGTTCATTTCATTTCATTTATTTGACTTATTAACCGCTCCCTCTCCCAGAAGGGACTCGGGGCGGTGCACAGGTAATATAAAAACACAATATATCACAAAATAAATACATAAATACTTAAAACTATATTAAATTTGCACCCTGTGCTAAAATCTACCCCATTAAAAACTAATCCCTGAAGCCCAATGTAGAATTTCTCTGCTAAAAAACTAGGCTAAGTACGGTAGGTTAGGCCAGGCCGGCCTGTTGGAAAAAGTAGGTTTTTAGTTGCTGGCGGAAGGAGCAGAGGTCCAGGATAGATCTATGTTCGGGGGGAAGATTGTTCCAGAGGGTTGGGCCTTTCACAGAGAAGGCCCTTCCCCTGGGCATCACCCGCTGGCATTGCCTAGTGGACGGCACCCGGAGAAGTCTCTCTCTGTGCGAGCGAATCGGCCGAAGGGATGTCTGTAAGGTAGGATGCGATCCCGCAGATAGTTTGTATATAAAGGATAGTTCTTCCTTTTGTTTTTCTGTTATTGTGTCAGCTGGATCCCGAATACTTGAAGAGAGGCTTCTATTCATCCCTCACAAGTCACAACTGGAGGTAGTGATCATCAAGCATCAAAAGATATGGGTAAACAAATTACTCAATTATAATAGAAGACAGGCTCCCTTAAGGGCATTGCTAGGATTGTGCCATCCACTTCACTCTGTGTCCGTCTCCCATTTTCTTCTTTAAAGTCCTGCTGAATTATTTAAAAATCTCCTTTTCTAAAAACTCAAAATGCTCCCCCCCCCCCCATTAAAAGAAATTCAGGAAAAGCTCATTTTCCGTTTGTACGTTAATCTCAGATCTCTCTTTGAAGTGCAGATTTTTATTTGTTATAGCGCTGGTGGAGAGCTGGGCCTCCTCTGTATTTCTCAGGGCAGACGAGGAACGGTTCCGAAATCAGCCCCAATTTAGAATATCTTCCCCCAGCAGAAGGACACGTTCACCGGGAGGAAATGTGCGCTTGTCCTGTTTTAATACTAATGACACCTTCCCAAAGCAGGAGCTATTTTTGGTGTCTTCAAGAGCACCTGGGAAGACCTCTTTCTTTCTCTGTAGTATTAAATCCCAAAATAGCCGATAATAAAAGAAGGAGCGGTTAGGGGGAGGGGAGGCCTGAGGCAATATCAGAAGTGTTGGAAGACAGGTCCTTCTGGGTTCAGTTCCAAATGGGGGAAAAGACACTGGATTCATGGAAGTTGCTTGGAAAGAAGGTTTATTGATGGTGGACAGGACCATGTGGTTTGAGGTCCTTGGAGGGGGTCAGGGGGTCACACGTCTTGAAGATCTTGAAGCAAAAAGGGAAGAGATGCTGAGAGAGCCTGAGGTTCATACCCTCTCTTGGGCCCCGCCTTAGAGCTTCCTCTTCCTGTGTAAGAAATGTATTCTGATTGGTGGCCAGGCTCCCAGGGGGGTGGGAGTCTTAGCTAACTTTGTAGGTTGGCTATCTTTTGAGTCCCAAGCTTGGTTGAGCTGTTGCTATGTGATGATGTAGTGAAAGGCCTCTGGGATTCCTATTATGGCTCTGCCTGAAGGAGGTAGATCTTTGTTCTGGCTCAGGCCTTAATGGTCCATTGACAAAGGAGGTGGGGAGGCAGAAAGCTGCAGGGAGTTGCTTTGGCTTTAAAACATGTTTCTCCTTTTCTCATACAGGGAAATATAAAATTCTGCCTTTTTACTATTTCCTGAAATATTTCATTTTTCTAGGAGAGGGGTAGTAGATGCTAACTTCCCACAGGAAGGAAACTTCATCAGGTGTCATAAGATGTCGCTTGCTGTCTCCTGGGCCTGAATTGGCTACTCCTGGTGGTTAAGAATGGCGTGGTGGTTATTTTTATACCAATCATGTTGAGTTTTTCCTCTTCCTCCTTTCTCCTCCCTCCTTTTGTGCTACCATGTTTTCCCAAAAATAAGACAGGGTCTTATTTTCTTTTGACCCCCGAAATAAGCATTTGGCCTTACTTTCAGGGAGGTCTTATTATTTTTGAGGTGCAGGAGGTGGCGAGCATGGTCACCTCATGGCTGCTGCTGTGTTGCAATATTTTTAGGGGGAGGGCTTATTTTAGCGCATGCACTCAAAAACCTGATTGGGCTTGTTATTCAGGGAGGTCTTATTTTCAGGGAAACAGGGTATATACTTTATGGGTCTTATTTTTCTCAGTGTAGTAAGCTACATGGGGGAAGCAATGGTATCAAAAAGTGAGGCTCAGCAACTAGAAAGAATTACGTGCGTAAATAATGGTTGTTGTAAACTGTCTACATGTGATGTAGACATTTAATTCAGGTAATCTTCAACCTATGACCACAACAGAGCCCAAAGTTTGTGTTGTTAAGTGAGTAATTTGCTAAGTGTGTTTTTGCCCGATTTTGTGACCTTTCTTGCCAAATTTGTTAAATCAATCATTGCTTGTTGTTAAATTAGTAACACAGTTGTTAACTGAATCTGGCTACCCCATTTATTTATTAATTTTTATTTTTTATTTTTCGAATTTATACCCCGCCCTTCTCCTTGTTAGGACTCAGGGCGGCGCGCAGGCATTATTAAAACCATAACAAAAGACAATATACACTATTAAAAAACATATTAAATTAAATTAAAACCCGTGCTAAAAACCCATTTAAAACCCTGAAAATTAAAATTTATAGATAGAGTCAGAAACGGGGGGCTATGCTAGGCCGGCTTGTTGGAATAGATACGTCTTAAGACGTTGGCGGAAGAGGCGGAGGTCCGAGGTAGTTCGAAGGTCGGGGGGTAGGTCGTTCCAGAGGGCCGGGCCCGCCACAGAGAAGGCCCTTCCCCTGGGTGTCGCCAACCGGCATTGCCCGGCCGACGGTACATGGAGAAGGCCCTCTCTGTGGGAGCGGATCGGACGAAGGGATGTATGGGGTAGAAGGCGGTCTCGTATATAGCTAGGCCCCGAGCCATGGAGTGATTTGAAGATGGTCGTCAACACCTTGAAGCGGACTCGAAAGGCCACAGGCAGCCAGTGCAGCTCGCGCAGGAGAGGTGTTATGTGGGCTTGCCTTGGGGCACCCATAATCACCCGCGCGGCTGCATTCTGAACTAGCTGTAGCTTTCGAGTGCACCTCAGGGGGAGCCCCATGTAGAGAGCGTTACATTGACCTTGCTTGTCAGAAGGTTACAAAAGAAAGGTTTCAAGTGAGCTTGGGACATGGCCACAGTCATAAATGTGAGTCCGTTGTCAAGCATCTGAATGTAAATGCTTGTGGAGAAGGCACAGAAGACGCTGCACTTCCTGAGAACGCTAAGGAAGATAAATCCATCTCAGCATCTTCTTCTGTCCTACTATCGCAGCACTATTGAGAGTGTCCGGACATACGGCATTCTTGCATGGTGTGGGAGCAGCTCTGCAGCAGACAAAAAAGCTCTACAGAGAATCATTAAAACTACCCAGAATATCACTGGGCTCCAGCCACCAGCCCTGGATGACATCTTCAGATCTCGCTGTTTGAGGAAGTTGCATAACATTCTCAGAGAATTTTAAAATACCAGGATAAAGAAATAATCAGTTTGAAACAGATTCCGAAAAAAATTAGAGAAATAAGGAGGAAGTATTCCTTCTTGTCTAAGAAATTATATAAAAAGGGAATATGGTTCAAGTGGTTATTACCAGAGGGAATGCTGATCTTCTGGGAGGGAGGCAGAGTAAAAATCAAAACACTAAGTGAGGCGGAGGCTTTTATTAAAAAACATTCTCCCCAGTTGGGAGATGAAGATGGGGGAACGGAGGGAGCGACGACCCCGCCCAGGGACAGGAAGAGGAGTCAATTGCAAAAAGACTTAGATCACAAAAATGATTTTATTTGAAATACTATTGTAATTGTTGATACAAGATAAAACGGCAAAGAAAAAGATGATTGAATATACTATACTATACTATACTATACAATGTAATCTTTTTATATGTTTATCCTTTACTTTTAAAATTGTAAATCTATGAAGTTTTGGGAGGGCCAACACCAACAGCAGGGAAGCTACCAAAATGTTACCTTTACCCTATACCTTTTCCCTTGTAAAAATTTTGAAAACCAATAAAATACTTTTTAAAAAAACAACACAACATTCTCAGAGACTCTTCCCATCCTGCTTACAATCTTTTTGGACTGTTGCCTTCTGGCAGAAGATACAGAACAATTACAACTTGGACCCCACGTCTTCTGAATGGCTTTTACCCCACGTCTTCTGAATGGCTTTTATCCCAGAGCTCTCTACATGGAGCTCCCCTTGGGGTGCACCCGAAGACTACAGCTAGTCCAGAATGCGGCCGCGTGGGCGAGCTTGGGAACGTCCAGGTATTCCCATGTAACACCGCTCCTGCACGAGCTGCACTGGCTGCCTGTGGTCTTTCGGGTGCGCCTCAAGGTGTTGATTACCATCTTTAAAGCGCTCCATGGCACGGGACCTAGTTATCAGGACAAGAAGCAATGGGTGGAAACTAATCAAGGAGAGAAGCAACTTAGAACTAAGGAGAAATTTCCTGACAGTTAGAACAATTAACCTCTGGAACAGCTTGCCTCCAGCAGTTGTGAATGCCCCAACCCTGGAAGTCTTTAAAAAGATGTTAGATAGCCATTTGTCTGAAATGGTATAAGGCTCCTGCCCACGCAGGGGGTTGGACTAGAAGACCTACCAGGTCCCTTCCAACTCTGCTATTGTATTATTGTATTATTGTATCTGCGAGATCGCATCCTACCACATACATCCCTTCGGCCGATTCGCTCCCACAGAGAGGGACTTCTCCGAGTGCCATCCACCAGGCAATGCCAGCGGGCGACGCCCAGGGGAAGGGCCTTCTCTGTGGTGGGCCCAACCCTCTGGAACGACCTACCTCCGACCTTAGAACAACCACGGACCTCCGCGCCTTCCGCCAGAAATTAAAGACTCTCTTGTTTCATCAGGCCGGTTTGGCCTAAGCTATTTACCTAGACTACAGGCTGTACCTTACATTGTTTTAATTGCGTTTTAGATGGGGTTAATGTTTTAATATTTTAAAATTTTTAGCACAGGGTTAATTTATTTAATTCGGTTTTAATTATTTATATTTGTGATACTATGTGGTTTTAATTTCCTGTGCACCGCCCCGGGTCCCTTTGGGGAGAGGGTGCAGTTATATAAATCCAACAAATAAATAAAATAAATAAATAAATATAATTGCACCCAACAATGGGCTAAAGGGCCACCATCAGTGAGCTGTTGGACAGCACTACTTGGTCTGTTATATAGGTGGTTGGGTGGTTCGGGGCAGGGAATTTTTTGGTGGGTGGGGTGTGTTTTGGGGATTGTTATGTGTGTCGGGCCTGGTCTCTGTGTGTTACGTGAATTTCATTGAATGTGTAAACAGTGTACATACATACAATGACAACAAAGCAAAGTAAACAGTGGTAATGCTGCAGTGGTCGTAAGTGTGAAAAATGGTCGTCACTCACTTTTTTCAGTGACGTTGTAACTTCTAAGCGATCACTGTGAGGTAGAAACAGGAGATACCGAGGTCTAAAGCTGGCCTGAGGCCTCAGGTATGGAACTCTGGTCAAGACTCTTTGGAGGAAGATTGCTAACGCAGCTCTTTTGGTATGTGCTGGGAAAATGCAGAAGGGTCGTTGTGACCCAGACAGATGTTTCCTGTAACCGACTGTAACCGACCATTTCACATGATCCGCATCTCTATAGTTCCCTAATTCATCAAACCAATATCTACAAATAGCCTCCCCGAACATATATCTTGTTGAGCTAAGCATTTCTGTTCCAGCTAAGGCCATTACTGGCCCTAAACTCCATATTTGGGCAACTGTATGTTAACAGGAATGTATACGTAACCAAGGGTATAAGAACGGACCCCTTTCTGATTATCGGGGTTCAGACATTTTGTATGGGCTACGTGCCCATCTCTGCAACTGTGCACAATAAATCTTTGCTGCTTTGAAGAGCTTGTCTGTGTGTCTTGGCCTTTTCCTACAACAACTAAACCAACTGTTGTAAGTCGAGGACCAGCTGTAAATAAAGAAATACTTATTAGAAGCCAAGAACTATTTCTCTTTTGAATTATCCACTGCAGTGGTGCCCTGTTTAATTTTAATGTTCTTAAATGTTAGTACAGGGTAATTTAATTTGTTTTTAACTTTGGATATATTGTATGTTTTTAGATGGTGTTTTTTAGGGGGCGGTTTATACATCTAATAAATTATTATTATTATTATTATTATTATTATTATTATTATTATTATTATTATTATTATTATTATTATTATTATTATTATTATTATTATTATTATTATTATTAACTGTCCGCCAATTGCGTCCCCTATTGGATCGGGGTGCCCTTTGCACAGTCACTCATGCCCTCGTGACATCCCGGCTGGACTATTGCAACTCTCTCTACATGGGGCTCCCCTTGAGGTGCACCCGAAGGCTTCAGCTAGTCCAGAATGCAGCCGCGCGGGCAGTTATGGGAGCCTCTAGGTTCTCCCATGTAACACCGCTCCTGCGCGAGCTGCACTGGCTGCCTGTCGTCTTTCGGGTGCGCTTCAAGGTGTTAGTTACCATCTTTAAAGCGCTCCATGGCACGGGACCTAGCTATCTGCGGGATCGCATTCTGCCTCATACATCCCTGCGACCGATTCGATCCCACAGAGAGGGACTTCTCCGGGTGCCGTCCACTAGGCTGTGCCAGCGGGCGACGTCCAGGGGAAGGGCCTTCTCTGTGGCGGGCCCGACCCTCTGGAACAACCTTCCCCCCGAAATCAGAACGACCACTGACCTTCGCTCCTTCCGACAGCTTTTAAAAACTCATTTCTTCCGTTTGGCTGGCCTAGGGTAATTTTAATTAGTTATGGTGTTAAGGGGTTTTAGGGACAGTTTTTAGTTTTTATAGATGTTTTTAGCGCAGGATATGTTTAATTGTGTTTTTTAAATTTTGTACTCTGTGTTTATTGTTTTTTAATTCTCCTGTGCCCCGCCTCGAGTCCCTCTGGGGAGAGAGAGCGGGTTAGAAATAAAAATTTATTATTATTATTATTATTATTATTATTATTATTATTATTATTATTATTATTATTATTATTATTATTATTATTATTATTATTATTATTATTATTATTATTATTACAGCCTTGAGCAAGTGTAGGCACAGCACTTCTTTGCTGTTCCTTGAAGCAGCCAAACTTTCCACCACCCCCAACCATTCATGCTTAATTTTTTCTTTTTGAAAGTGTTTACAGTCCACATCTCTGCTGCTAATTTAAAGAGCTGTAATAAGAAATCACAGCCTGTCTGTCCATCACTCGGATTGACACTCCAATTACCTGGCACTCCCAATTGACAGTAACAGTAATGAGAATTGTTTCCAGACTTCGTTGGTGTGGAATCTACCTTCCCCAACACTCATAGGCATTTTCCTGTCCTCAAATTGTCCGTCGCGGCATAAAGGAACTTGGAAATGTGAATCGAAACTTCTGAAGAAGGCTTATGACCTTCACTTTGATGTGTGATGGCAGCTTCTTGTCCCCACCGCAGCATCTGTCAGGTTTCGCTGAGTTCTGTCAACTCTTAGGTCTGATCTTGCTGCATTTTACTCAGTTGAGCTCTGATTTGATCTCTGACACCAGAAGAATGCAAAGAGAAGAATGGTTTTCGAAGGAACACCGCCTGCTGTTTCTTGGTAACACGGGACATTTCCGTGCTTCTCTGTCTCAAACAGTTTGCAAGCAGGTTCGTATGCATGCACAAAATGGCGGCACGTAGCTAGAAAAACAGGTGTATAATTCCTCTGTCCCTCCCTCCAGGAATACAGAAGGTTCCAGAAATAATAGTAATGATTTGGTAAATCTATTAAAATCTGCGGAACAGAACTTTACATCTTGCTCAGCCTCTAAGCTCTCAGAGGAAATGATCAAAGACGTTGTAATGAGGGGTTTAGAGAACAGTGGGGAGAAAGATTGTCTGAATGTGATAAAGAGATCCATCCATTTGGATGGGGGCAGCTCGTTGCGTTTTTCATGAAAGTTACATTTCTTTTCTTTAAAAGATGATTTCTTTTTGAACAGTTGAGATGCTTGTAGGACTGTATACATACATACATACATGCATACATACATGCATACATACATACATACATACATACATACATACATACATACATACATACATACATAAAAGGTAAAGGTTCCCCTCGCACCTATGTGCTAGTCATTCCTGACTCTAGGGGGAGGTACTCATCTGTGCTTCAAAGCCAAAGAACCAGTGCTGTCCGGAGATGTCTCTGTCGTCATGTGGCCGGCATAACTAAATGCCGAAGGCGTATGGAGCGCTGTTCCCTTCCCACCAAAAGTGGTCCCTATTTTTCTGCTTGCATTTTTTATGTGCTTTCGAACTGCTAGGTTGGCAGAAGCTGGGACAAGTCACGGGAGTTCACTCTGTTATGCAGCGCTAGGGATTCCAACCGCCAAACTGCCAACCTTTCTGATCAACAAGCTCGAGAGATAAGATGGAAATATTCCTTCTTATCTAAAAGATTATTTAAACAGGGGGTCTGGTTCAAGTGGGTGATGCCAGAGGGAATGTTGGTGTTCTGGGAGGGAGGAAGAGTACGAATTAAAACAGTTGCAGAGGCAGACGCCTTTCTTAAAAAACATTCCTCAATCCTGGAGGACGAAAATGGGGGAGCAGAGGGGCCAGGGAGAAGAAGATACAATTGCCAAAAGACTTAGATCTCAAAAGTGACTTTATTTTAGTACAATATAACTTTTGTTTGGATGTTTATACATGATTGCTAGCATAGCTTTTATGATGTTATATTTGCATTTCTTTCCACTTTGTAGTACAAATGAAAATTTAATGTATTATCTATATTTTGTTATGAAGCCTCAGAAGGGGTCAATGACTTCGACGTGAAAGTTCTCACAATATCTTTTACACACCTTACCCTTTACCCTATTTGTAAAAAATTATAAAACCCAATAAAACTTTTTTTCAAAAAAACAAACAAAAAAAACCAAGCTCAGCGTCTTAGCCACTGAGCCAGACAGACAGACAGACAGACAGACATCTTTTAAAATTCATGTACAGTTTCTGGAGAGGTTCAGCATTTCACTATTTCTTCATCAGTCCTGAAATAGTTTTCTGGATCTTTCGGTAATACGATGGCATGCACACTATCGCCAGATGGTCTTCGGGTTTCCGGCACTCCGGCGTGCAAGAAGACCAGCTGGCAGGTATGCATGCATGTGCCGGAAACCCAAAGATCATGTGGCCAGCACGCACATGCACACCTGCCAGCTGGTTTTTGGGTTTGAGTGTTCTGTGAGAGATAGGAAGTTCCTAGACTTTTTGACTACTCTTTGGATGGGAGCATTCTCCAGAAATTTATTTCCTATGAAATTAAATACGAACTGAAACACACACACACACACACACACACACACACGGTATCACCTTTGGGCCAAAAGGTGAGTTAATAGAATTGAAATGAATGTAATTCGCGGAAGGTCAGCTGAGGAAGCTGATTCTATCTCCCACGGTGTGTGTGGGGGGGGGGGTGTAGAGAGAGATTGTCTCAGCATTTCTGAACTGTGGTCTAGTTCCTTTCTGGGCTAATGTTGCAATCCCTATTCTCTAATGCCTGCTGTGACTTTTTAAAAAAATGGATTATTCCCACGTGCCAATCCGTGTCGCATCGCTTAATAAATCAAATTAATCTCTGGCCATCAATCAGGAGAGAGGCTTCCTTCTGTAGCAGAACTGTCACATTTTACCAACAGCCTGAATTCACGTGTGCAAGTACACACGGAAGAGGGCGAGGGAGTTAAAACCTCCTCTGAGCAGAGAGGGTGAAGGTCCTGGACTTCGGCGGAGGAGTGCGCGATCCCCTTAATTGGGATTTTTAGCACAGGCTCTTAGTTTAATTTATTCTTACCTTTTCTGTATTTATTGTTATTTATTGATTTTAATTTCCTGTGCACCGCCCTGGGTCCATTTCAATGGAGAAGGGCGGTTCTATAAATCTAAATAAATTAAATTAAATTAAATTCCCTCCCTCTTCTCATTCTCCCACAATCAAACCAGCGAATTGGCTTGCTACCCTAGACAGAATCAATAGACTTTTAGGCATTGGTGCTTTCCTGTTTTACAGAGCTGCCTTGTCCCTGAAATCCGTTCTTATTTACTATGCGATGGCATTCACTTTGCGAACTAATATTGTGTATTCAAGCTTCCCTGCTTTGCATCTGCTGGCAAGTTGATTTAGGCATCCCATTTCCCCCACCTTTTCCCCTGCAGATCTGTCCATGTATCACCTTTGGGCGAAAAGATGAGTTAATAGAATTGAAATGAATGTAATTCGCGGAAGGTCAGCTAAGGAAGCTGAGTCTATCTCCCAGCTTTCGGCGAAGGCCGACCCCATTCCTCTCCGCGCACGGCTTGATTAGTATGCAGGTAAGTATGTTGTGCCGCAACAGAATAATTGGATCATTCAAATATCTCCCAGCCCTGGTGTATCTACAAAGCCCGAGAACTGATTAGATCCTGACTGTTCATCGCAGCAAGCCTTGAAATCCCTTCCACTGTGAAAAACTAATTTTCAGTGGGAATTTATTAAATAAGAAATCTGCATGCCACTTTACCTTGTAAGCAGGACCCGCGGAATACAAAGATTTCCCTCCCCCTGCCCTTCAACTTTGATGTATGTACTTTGAGAAGCATTGTTTTCGGGCGCGCTTCGCCATTGGATGGGGCGATGGGGCTGGGGGGGGGTTTGGAAATGTCTTTGTGGAGGCTCTTAATTGGCAAGTCATTCAACTCTCAATCTAAGGAAGAGGTTTGTTGAAGTGGAGAAGAAAAGATTGGTTGGGGGGGGGGGTGGCTGGGTGGAAATGCGCCCCCTCCCCACTCCCCGTGCAGAGGAGGGGGAGAAACAGTCACCCGCCTTGCTGTACGCGTCGAAGAACCGATGAAGAAATGGGAAAAAGTCGCTTTTACGCCATTTCTCTTCAACTGTGAGTCCTACTAGAATTTTAAAGATGGCCGGTAGCTGTTTTAGATGGTGGACATCCTGAGCTATAAGGTAAAGGTAAAGATTCCCCTCGCACATATGTGCTACGTATGTGCTAGTCCAGCAGGTTCTGACAGGTTCTGAAGAACCGGTAGAAGAAATCTTGAGTAGTTCGGAGAACCGGCAAATGCCACCTCTGCCTGGTCCCAGAGTGGGGTGAGAATGGAGATTTTGCAGTATCCTTCCCCTGCCATGCGCTCCAGGCCACCCCACAGAAAAGTTTAAAAAAGTAAATTGAATTCCACCACTGTGCTAGTCCTTCCTGACTCTAGGGCATGGTGCTCATCTCCATTTCAAAGCCGATGAGCCAGCACTGTCCAAAGACGTCTCCGGGTCATGTGGCCAGCATGACTAAATGCCGAAGTCTCATGCAGCGCTGTTACCTTCCCACCAAAGGTAGCTCCTCTTTTTCTACTTGCATTTTTACATGCTTTTGAATGGCTAGATTGACAGAAGTTGGGACAAGTAAGGGGAGTGTTAGGATATTCAGGGTTTCTAACAGGGAGCTCACTCCGTTACGTGGCACTAGGGATTCAAATTGCTGAACTGCATTTTTACATGCTTTCGAACTGCTAGGTTGGCAGAAGCTGGGACAAGTCACAAGACCTCACACCATTACGCGGTGCTAGGGATTTGAACCACCAAACTGGCAACCTTCTGATCGACAAGCTCAGCGTCTTAGCCACTGAGCCAACGCGCCCCTGAGCTTTACATCCTGAGCTGTCCATCATCATTATTTGCCCAGATTTTGCTCAGGCTGGTAATTGACTGGGGGCATCTCGGTCTGGCAGAAACGAGACTGTTGTGATGTTTTTGAGGTTCCTGGGTGTGTATATGAGCCAAGTGAAGGCCGTGACGATTTTCCTGGATACGGCAGAAGTGACCCTATTTGCTGTGCATCTGGCGGGACTTTTCACAGCACTCTGAGTGCCACCTCTGCCTTGTGCATGCCCGGGAGTTCCTTCCAGCCACAAAACTGGGGAAGCAAAACTTCCTGGGTTTCACTTGGCACTTTAGAAGGGAGTGTTGCAGGGGAGGGGCCAGGTGGCGTTATGAGAAAAGCCTTGAAGGATGCCTGGCTCAAAGGATAGCAAAAAATAAAATAAATAAAAATGAAACATTGATTTGAAATGTTGCTCATTGTTAATACGTTTTCCTCCCATTGCAAAGAGATGCGTTGGAGTAATCTTTTTCAAGATGGGCACACAAGATTAGGAGTTAGCCTTCCCCTCTCCCACCTTCCAAGTTTTTTGCACCTCATCCAGTGGTGGGTTTCAAATTTTTTTGAACCTACTCTGTGGGTGTGGCCTATTTTGGGGGCGTGGCTTGGTAGTCATGTGACAGGGTGGGAGTGGCGAAAATGTGGTGAAACTCATTTAACAACGCTCTTGCTTAGCAACCAAAATTTTGGACTCAATTGTGATGATAAATTCTTTCTTTCTTTCTTTCTTTCTTTCTTTCTTTCTTTCTTTCTTTCTTTCTTTCTTTCTTCCTTCCTTCCTTCCTTCCTTCCTTCCTTCCTCCTTTCCTTTCCTTTCCTTTCCTTCCCGTTGGGTCACTGGCAGCGGCGGGCCAGATTTACTTCCAGGTACGCTGGTGGAACCCCCTCTCACCGGTTCTCTAAATTTCACTAACCGGCTCTCGCGAGTAGGTGCGAGCCTGCAGAAACCCACCACTGACCTCATCTTTGGGAAGGGGTGGGATTCAGCCAGTTTGCACCGGTTCAGGCGAACCGGATACTAATTTTGCATCGGTTTCAACGAACCGGCTGTTCCAAGGACCGGCTGGCCATGCCCAACCTGCCCCTCCCCCACCCCCCAGGAGTCTCCACATCAGGGGTGAAATGCTAGCCGTTTGGGCCAGTTCGCCCAAACCGGTAGTAAAAAATGCTACTGGTTCACAGAACCCGTAGTAAAATATACTAAAAAGAGTTTTTAAAAACCAATCCTGACATTCACATGTCATATAGCTGATCTTCAGTACTTTTTTAAAAAAAACTTTTTAAGCATTTTTTTTTACTAGTGGTTCTTGGGAAACACCGGGGTGGTCTGTTTTTCCTCCCAGAATGCTTCTTTGAAAACTGCTAGGCCAAAAACAGGAGAGTGGGGGATAAAGGAAGGAAGGAAGGGAGGGAGGGAAAAAGGAGAGGAAAAAAGGCCTACAAACCTGGCACTAGACGCAGCTTCAGAGGATAATCCAGGGCTGGAAGGGACCTGGAGGTCATCTAGTCCAACCCTGCTCCAGCAGGATATTGTTAAAGTGAGTTTCTGTCTTTTGAGCCCCCCGTTACATGACTACATAGCCACGCCCACCCAGTCACATGACCGCCCCCCACCAAGCCACACCCACAGAATAGGTAGGAAATTATATCATTGCTCCACATGGCCCGTTCATCATGCCAGGTAAGTACAGGTAAGTACGCGTTGAGGCTCTGAGAGGGCAATGAATGGATCAACCAGAAGTTCCAGAAAGTCTGGTAAATTTCCAGCTTCCGGAGGGCTTCCGGAGCTCGGGGCAGGCTGTTTTCACCCTCCCGGTGGCTCGAGGAAAAAGTTGGGTGCTACTTAGAGTGCAGTTCTGGCTGATGGCTCTTGGCCAGTCAACTTGCAACTTGCAAAGCTTAAAAGGACAGAACGTGGAGGAGCAAAATGGGGCATTGTTACTTAATTGTTAACCTAGAGTCCTTTATCAGAGAAAGCCCTCCAAAGGTCTCAGCAAGAGAGAACAGTAGGTTGTGGGTTTTGTTGCCCCTGCTTTCCCGAAATAAACTCCCGTGGTGTTCAGCCAACACATTACGAGACAATGGGAGGGAGAATCTTTTCTCATCAACATTCTTTGGTAATAGCACTTAGCAGTTACTTAGCACTTCAGCCCGGAGATGCAAGAAATCAGCAGAAGCAGCCACAGGCGGACACAGAAACAAATTTAATTTACTGTTTGCATTTCCATTCTTCTCAAGTCTGCCCGTGCTTTGTTTGCTTGCGATTTTCTTTTCTTTTTTGAACTATTAAAAATAATTTTGAGCACCGCTGCCTGCTGCTTCTACCGGTTCTTGCAGGAAGAAATAAATCACGTCGATTAAAACAAATGGCCGCCGAAACGCGTTTTCGAAAAGTTCCGATCAGGGATATGAATTGTGCCCATACACACACACACACACACACACACACACACACAAATTCACATGCAGGCATGGATGGACACACCCACCACCGCACTCATACCCACTCAAAAAAAAATGGAGGACCCAGGAAAAAAAATAAGCAAAACAGCAGCAGGGATGGCTAACCATTTTGGTGCTGAGTGCCCAAAGTGTGTGCAAGTGAAAAACCCCAAAATGCAATGCCAGCACCTCCTGTGCATGCACCCTGCCCCCCGCCCCCATTTTTGCCTTCCAGGTTGGTGCAGGAGGCTTTCCAGGCCCAAAATGGGCATGGGGAGGACACCTCGTGTAGTGCCCTCATGCCCATTTTTTGCTTCCAGGTTCTCTCTCTCTCTCTCTCTCCCCCCCATGTGCTCGATGGCCTGAGCCAGTCTATTCTGCATAACAAAGATCCACCTCCTTCAGGCAGAGCCATATTAGGAATCCCAAAGCCCTTTCATTACATCATCATCCAGCAGGAGTCAACCAAGCCTGGGACTCAAAAGACAGCCAGCCTACAAAGTTAGCTAAGAGTCTGACCACCAATCAGAGTACATTTCCTACACAGGAAGAGGAAGCTCTAAGGCAGGGCCCAAGAGAGGGTATAAGTTTGGGAGTTTCACGATACTCCCATGTAACACCTCTCCTGCGCGAGCTGCACTGGCTGCCTGTGGCCTTCCGGGTGCGCTTCAAGGTGCTAGTAACCATCTTCAAAGCGCTCCATGGCACGGGACCTGGTTACTTGCGGGACCGCCTCCTACCACATACCTCCCTTCGACCTGTTCGCTCCCACAGGGAGGGCCTCCTTAGGGTGCCGTTGGCTAGGCAATGTCGGCTGCTGACCTCCAGGGGGAGAGCCTTCTCTGTGGCAGGCCCTGCCCTCTGGAATGACCTGCCCCCCGACCTACGGACGGTCACGGACCTACGCCTCTTCCGCCGGGCACTAAAAACACACCTATTTTATGTGGCCGGCCTGGCATAGTTTTAATGGTATAGTTTTAATCGATCTTAATAAGGTTTTAACTAAAATTGTAGCACAGACATTTAAATTTAATCTATTTTAAATTGTTTTTTTGTATGTACTGTTTTTATTGTTTCTGTGCACCGCCCTGAGTCCCTTCGGGGAGATAGGGCGGTATATAAATATGATAAATAAATAAATAAATAAATAAATAAATAAATAAATAAATAAATAAATAAATAAATAAATAAATAAATAAATAAATAAATAAATAAATAAATAAATAAATAAATAAATAAATAAATAAATAAATAAATAAATAAATAAATATAATAATCTTTATTGTCATTGTAAAAATTACAATGAAATTGTATACATACATACATACATACATACATACATACATACATACATACATACATACATACATACATACATAAATGTCAGGCTCTCTCAGCATCTCTTCTCATTTTTTTCTTCAAGATCTTCAAGGCACGTGATCTCCCTTTTTCTTCCAGGACCTCAAACCACATGGTCCTGCCCACCATTAAACCATCTTTCCAATCAGCCCTCCATATTTCCAGAGTCTTTCTCCCCTCTTGGAGAGAACTGATCCCAGATGGGCATTTCCTCCAACAGTCCCAACCTTCAAGTTGTTAGGAAGCTTCCTCACATGATCACATGTGATCATGTCACATGTGATTTTGCAACCCAATGGAACAGATCGAGATTGAGCCAGGGAATGGAAGCGATGGCTGTCAAAGGAAAAGCAGTAACAATTTTATCAGTCCCTCATAGGGCTCTTTGCCTTCCATCCACTTCTGGTTGTAAGCCACTGTCACTTCTGGTCTTTGTCACTTCCACTGAGTGCTGCGACTTGGTGACATTCATGGTCCAAGGGCAGAACAAGGAAATTAAGTTGCAATAAATCTTCATTTCGGTTGCAAAACGTATGTTCCGGTGGATCAGAATCAAGATTAATTATGCTGGGACGTTTACAGGAATCAATCTCAATTCCATTCTTTCCTTTGTGAACATTTGTAGACATCATGCGTACATACTAAAAGTCAAAGAGTGTAGTGAAAGCATCGGACTTCAATGAAACATAAAGAAAGCCAAACTAATGACAAAAGGTACAGCAGCCAGTGTAGGGATGCGGTAGCTCAGTGGCTAAGACACTGAGTGCTCTGTAGGGAGAACGAGGCAGGTAAGAACTGAGGCGAGGCAGCTTGCAAGCTAACAACAACCTTTATTCACATAACAAGGCAAGGCAAACCCCGAGCCAGCAAACAGCAACGTTCAACAGCTGACAGCCCTTTTATAGTGGAGCTGTCAGGAACTTGGCCAATCGCAACACAGTATTCTCCTGCCAGCTGAGTGCTCGCGTCTCCGCAAATCAGGAGTCAGCAGTGGGTTGCTACCGCGACGGGGCCTTGAGGACACAACACTGAGCTTGTCAGTCAGAGAGGTCGGCAGTTTGGCGGTTCGAATCCCTAGCTCCACATAACAGAGTGAGCTCCCGTGACTTGTCCCAGCTTCTGCCAACCTAGCAGTTTGAAAGCTCGCAAAAGTGCAAGTAGAAAAATAGGGATCATCTTTAGTGGGAAGGTAACAGCGTTCCATGTGCCTTCGGCATTGAGTAAGGCCAGCCACATGACCATGGAGATGTCTTTGGACAGTGCCGGCTCTTCGGCTTTGAAACGGAGATGATCACCGCCCCCTAGAGCTGGGAATGACTGGCACATGTGTGCAAGGGGAACCTTTATCTTTACTTTACAGCATTAAAGACAACAATGAAAATGCGAAAGTGCTAGACAGCTTCTGCCTTCCAGGATCAATGATCAACATTACAGCAACAAGCAGTCAAGAAATATACTATACCTTATACCCTTTTCCTGTTTTTAAAAATTTGTAAAAACCAATAAAACTTTGTTTCATAAAAAGAAATATACTGCAGACAGGGCATCTACAAATGTTTTGGGAAAGATTTCTGATGTTAGGATGTGTCTATACCTACAAAGGTCAGAATCATGAAAGCCGTGATATTCTTGTGACGTTCTGTGGAAGTGCAAGTTGGACTTTGAAGAAGTAGGATAGGAAGAGTATTGACAGCTTTGAACTTTGAATTGTTTGCCTCCAGGAGTTGTGAGTGTTTCATCACTGGAGGCTTTTAAGAAGAGGTTCTCTGGAATGTCAAAGGAAGGGGGTGGGACTAGGAGACCTCCAAGGTCCCTTCCAACTCTATTATTCTGAGGTTGGAGAAAATAGTGTGGACAGCAGAGGGAAAAATGGTGGATCATTGACAGAGGTGGTATTCAGCCAGTTCTGACAGGTTCTGGAGAAACAGTAGTGAAAATTTTGAGAGTGGGGAGGATAGGATGGGATGGGATGGGATGGGATAGGGTAGGGTAGGATAGGGTAGGATAGGATAGGATAACAGAGTTGGATGGGACCTTGGAGATCTTCTAATCCAACCCCCTGCCTAGGCAGGAAACCCTACACCACTTCAGACAAAGGGTTAGCCAATATCTTCTTAAAAACTTCTAGTGTTGGACCATTCACAACTTCTGGAGGCAAGTTGTTCCATTGATTAATTGTTCTAACTGTCAGGAAATTTCTCCTTAGTTCTAAGTTGCTTCTCTTTTTGATTAGTTTCCACCCACTTAATTTAAAGTTAACTTTAACTTCGGTTTCTAGGATTCCTAGTGAAAATGTTTGGATTGGGGTTAATAAAGCCTTCTTTGGAAGGCTAATCCCATCTGTTAAAATATGCCTTTAGAACCCCTTTTAAAAATTCCATTACTTGTTAGATGTTTACACAGCAGAATAGACCTAAGGACGCTTTGAAAAATCTGAGGGCCATTGTCTGACGTGATAATCAAATCAGTATTGATCAACTAGCCATGATTTCTGATCTGCTCAGCAAGCTTTTGAAATCAACAACATGATTTAAACACCTCACTCATTTGATTGTTTTTCCCCCTCTAAAATTTTTAAGGTTATTCTTTCGGGGAAAGTGAAATAGAATCAGGAGGGTAGATAGGACTCTTGATAGAAGACCTAATTATTAAGAGATTCTGAGTATAAAAGTACTGTGTTGTATTTTTCCTTCTCCTTTTTTCTCCCAGCCATTCAGTCTGATGAAAATGAAATCGCATTAATGACTCCCAAAGAGGAGAAACATTGCAGAGAAATTCTCACAGATGAATAAGATGCTCGCCTTTAATTCCCCAGGAAATGCTAGGAGTGTGTCTACGTGCCGCTTGTCACTGTTCACACTTCTCCCCATAGTTCATAGCTCTCCAAAGGGATCCTTCCGGAACAGATCATGCCAGGCAACCGGGAGGCTGCAGAATAATGGGCAGGGGTTACAATATCTGCAACGTCCTTAGACGACTAACAATATGTTTGCTAAAAGAAATCTGTTGAACACCATAACAAGCGAGTAGGTGTTTGATAGCATCATGGTAGTTGCCATCTTGATTTTATTTATTTATTTTTTGGGACTGTTCTCTGTAGAGAGTCCTGGTGATAAGAAAGAGATACAGCAGAATGCTCTTTCACCAAGGAAAATGTTTGTGGGAAGGGAGGAGCAAGAGGAGGAGGGGGAGGAGGAACAAAAAGTAGTAGTAGTAGTAGTAGTAGTAGAGGAGGAGGAGGAGGAAGATGGAGGAGGAGGGATGAAGGAGGAGGAGGAGGGATGGAGGAAGAAGGAGGAGGAGGGATGGAGGAGGAGGGATGAAGGAAGGAGGAGGAGGGATGGAGGAAGAAGGAGGAGGAGGGATGGAGGAGGAGGAGAAGGAGGGATGGAGGAAGAAAGAGGAGGAGGGGTGAAGGAAGAAGGAGGAGGAGGTGGGATGGAAGAGGAGGAAGAAGAAGAGGAAGAAGAAGATGGAGGAAGAGGGACGGAGGAGGAGGAAGGAGGAGGAGGAGGGATGGAGGAAGTTGGAGGAAGGAGGAGGGAAGAAGAAGAAGAAGAAGAAGAAGAAGAAGAAGAAGAAGAAGAAGAAGAAGAAGAAGAAGAAGAAGAAGAAGAAGAAGAACCGAATTTACTGTGTGTAATGAGCTTATTTTTGCTGCACGCTTGCCAGAAAGTAAATATCACTGAACACAATAATAGAATTTATTTCTGGCTAAATCATGCACTAGATGCCTTGATGAAATCAATGGATCATTGTAACTTAAATTGTTTCATTGCTAGCACAGGTTTAGATTGCTCTATGGGTATTTATCCCAAAACCGAATTCTACTGTACTTTTGAAATGCAGATAAACGCCCTCAGCAAAGCAGCAATTGTATGCCTCTCTATTCTAAAGTAACTCCCAGTTCAGCTCAAGGTAAATTCCCGGTAAATGAATAAAAGTTTGCTGCTTTAGTAACAACTTATTTTAGTTAATCAAGCCCTCTGTTTTCAGCACAGGCAAGAGGCATAATGTTTCTTACTGCTGCATGGGGAGAAAAAAAGAATATTTTCGTTTCATTTAGGAAAGGTTTCACGTTGAATACTGTGTAAATTGGAATTCAAATCCATTTCTACACATTGGTTTCTCCAAATGGGAAAGCGGGTTGATTAGAATAGAAAACCTTGAAGCCACCAGATAGTTTTGCATAACAGATACTTAAGGAAAACTTGTTCCGCTGGTACTCTGAATGCATAAGAAGCAGCTGGGCTAAATTATTCATTGCGATGTATTTGCTCAATGCCAGTAATGTATTAATACTTGTCAAAAGCTGCTTAAACAGAAAATGGAACACATCTTTGTATTAATCATATCAAGCGCTATTATTACCAGTTTATATCATGTCAAAACAATGCTCCATTTTCATGGACAGAATGCATTTAATGAACATGATTAGCTGCTGGGCCAGAAGAGATTTTCCCAATGTCTCATGAAAGACAGTCGAGCATAAATTTGGAAGGACTGAGGGGCAGCTTCAGGGTAGGACAGAGCAACCCACTCCCTAGGGACTAATCGAACTACGACGTGTCCAATCTGTGGCCAATGGGCTGCATGCAGCTTTGGAGAGTGAGTAATGTGGCCCCATAAGATCATAAACTTTTAACATTATTTAAGGGACGCGGTGGCTCAGTGGCTAAGATGCTGAGCTTGTCGATCAGAAAGGTTGGCAGTTCAGCAGTTCGAATCCTTAGCGCTGCGTAACGGAGTGAGTTCCTGTTACTGGTCCCAGCTTTTGTCAGCCTAGCATTTCAAAAGCATGTAAAAAATACAAGTACAAAAATAGGAACCACCTTTGGTGGGAAGGTAACAGTGCTCCATGCGCATTCGGTGTTGAGTCATGCCGGCCACATGACCACGGAGATGTCTTCGGACAGCGCTGGCTCTTCAGCTTTGAAATGGAGATGAGCACCACTCCCTAGAGTTGGGAACGACTAGCACATATGTGCCAGGGGAACCTTTATCTTTACATTACCCAGTCACCAAGATGCTTTGAGAAATTTAAGGCAATCATTGGATGGAAAGAAGGATGTGCAATTTTGATGAGGGTGGGCGGGATTGAGGATTTCATGTATGGAGGTTGCACACTTTGAGCACATCCATATCGCTGTTACTAAAGGCCATAACTAAAACTCATAATTATGGGGTTTTTTTAGTGATAGTTCTATGATTCAAATCCCTAACGCCGCGTAACGGAGTGAGCTCCCATTACCTGTCCCAGCTTCTGCCAACCTAGCAGTTTGAAAGCTCAAAAAATGCAAGTAGAAAAACAGGAACCACCTTTGGTGAGAAGGAAACAACATTCCATGTGCCTTTGGCATTTAGTCATGTTGGCCACATGACCACAGAGACATCTTCGGACAGCACTGATGAAAGATTCATAAGGAATTAAACAAGATTAATCAAGGAGAGAAGCAACCTAGAACTAAGGATAAAAGTTCTTGACAGTGAGGACAATTAATCAGTGGAAAGGCTTGCCTCCAGAAGTTGTAGGTGCTTCATCCCTGGTGGCTTTTAAGAAGAGACTGGACAGCCCCTTGTCTGGAATGGTATTCAGCAGGAGATTGGACTAGAAGACCTCCATGGTCCCTTCCAATTCTGTTATTCTGTTAAAGCATTCTTCACATGGAATGTAGCTGGCCATGAGCATAAAACTTAACGTCAAAGATCTGGCCTTATCAGGAGTAAGCAAAGTGTACAGTGGTGTGTTCGGTGGTATTGCCTTCTTCTCCAGGTTTAAGCAAAATCAGATCCAAGTTCCCATTTCAGAAGAAATGTGCCTAATCTCATTAGTCAAAACTGAACAACCCTCTCTCAAAAGAGGGGGAGGGATAAGCCATCATCTATCTCCAATCTACAACACAGATCCTTTCAGCAGTTCCAAGAAGGCTTCCACACCCATTTGCACCACTCAGGTGACGTTGAGGACATAGATAAACCTGCAGGTGGCCTCAACGTCCCTCTAAAAGGATGCAAATGACCACCTGAATTGCACGGAGTATAAATCCTTCCATTCCCCGCCATCCAGCTGGACCTGAAGAAGCTTCTTGGATGAGAAGTGAAATGTCTTCAAAGAAAAACCAGAAAGTCCACTTGCCTCTTGAAAAAAGCACCTTTGGGACAACCATGACCTGGATGACGGAGAATCTCCATAGACCTCTAAACTGATGTAGGCAGTTGTGAAAAGGAAGAAAACAAGACTGAAACTCTATAGAAGATATTCAGGGAAAAGAATCTTCAGTTTTCTTGGACTGATTGTTTAGTATATATTTTCTGGAATCATTGTGAAGCTATCTATCACAGCATTTATTTATTTATTTATTTATTGAATTTATACCCCGCCCTTCTCCGAATGGACCCAGGGCGGCACACAGGAACATTAAAACATACAAAACATATAAAACTATTTCTTTTTTAAAAAACTTATTCCACTAAGGGCCTGTGCTAAAACCGAATTAAAATCCCCATTTTAAAACTATTTAAGAGTCGGTATTGGAGGCTGCGCAAGGCCGGCTAGTTGGAATAGGTGTGTCTTCAGACACTTGCGGAAGAGGCGGAGGTCAGAAATGGTACGGAGTTCAGGGGGCAAGTCGTTCCAAAGGGCTGGTCCCGCCACAGAGAAGGCTCTCCCCCTGGGTGTCGCCAGTCGGCATTGTCCGGCCGACGGCACCCTGAGGAGGCCCACTCTGTGGGAGCGTATCGGTCTGAGGGATGTATGGGGCAGGAGACGGTCTCGCATATAACTAGGCCCCGAGCCATGGAGCGCTTTAAAGATGATCGTTAGGACCTTGAAGCGCACCCGAAAGACCACAGGAAGCCAGTGCAGCTCGCGCAGGATAGGTGTTATATGGGAGTGTCTAGGCGCTCCCGTAATTACCCGCGCGGCTGCATTCTGGAGCTATTTTGCTTTACCTAATTTTACAGAGGTCTTCCCCTCCCTTCCCCCAGTCTCCCTTATTTCCTTTCAGTCTATGAATTATTTAACTATCATTTATTGATGAGATTGCGAGCAAGCAAAAAAAGGGAAAGAGACCTCAACTGACAATTTTCTCCAGTTCAAGTTTTAATCAGAGATGAAGGAGATTCAAGGAGATGAATGCTCTCCCCTGCTTTGAAGTGAGCATCATGTGTCCCTCCCCCGCCTAAAATATCATGGACAAGATGTAAAAGACTCAGCAACATCTTTATCCTTTATGAATCTTAGCTGATTTCTTTTAAGCTGGAGCATAAAGGAAAGACTGTTACCATCTTCATGCTGAACAACCAAAGATTTTCAATTTAGAGAGCACCGTATTATGGAGCAATTACCGTCATCCTTATCTGCAATGCATTACTAAATTAAATGCGCAACATCAACTGGTCCCTGCTTTCGAAAAACCTTTCATTCTCTGAAGAAGTGGTGGAATAACGGAGAAGAAGAGAAAATATACAGTAATATTAGAGTTACCAGTTCTAAACCAAAAGGATCTAGACAATGAGCAGAGGGTCATCAGCGGCAGTTTCCAAATCCTTTTATAGCGTCTGGCCCAAGGTGCTTTTTCAGGAGGCAATTGGACTTTCTTATTTTTTTTTCTCTTTGAAGACATTTCGCTTCTCATCCAAGAAGATTCTTCAGCTCTGACTGGATGGTGGGCAATGGAAGGATTTAGACTCCTTGCAGACAGCTGGTCATTGGCATCCTTTTAGAGTAGGGGTCTCCAACCTTTGCAACATTTAAGTCTGAAGGACTTCAGCTCCCAGACTTCTCCAGTCAGCTTTGCTGGGAGCTGAAGTCCTTCAGACTTAAAGTTGCAAAGGTTGGGGACCCCTGTTTTAGAGGGACGTTGAGGCCACTTGGGGGTTTGTCTGTGTCCTCGAGTCACCTGAGTGGTGCAAATAATTCCTGTAGTCTGAAATTTTTTCCTCTGGAAATCCATTCCTACTCCCACATCGTTCCAAGGGTCTTCATCCCAAATTGCATAGCTCAAAGAATGTAGAGATTCTCAGTCATCAAAGGTCATGGTTTTCCCCCAAATGCTTTTTTGGGAGTCAACTGGACTTCCTTGTTTTTTCTTTTGAAGATGTTTCTTCAAACGTCAACTGCCTGCAAGGAATATAAATCCTTCTGTTTCCCACCATCCTGTCAGGGCTGAAGAAGCTTCTTGAATAAGAAGCAAAATGTCTTCAAAAGAAAAACCAGAAAGTCCAGGTGCCTCCTGCAAAAGCATCTTTGGGACAACCATGACCTGGATGACCGAGAATCTCTACAGACATTTAGAGTCTCTGGATTTTTGCAGCCCATTTTGCTCATTCTAGAAGAGGAGAAATGAGGGCAAATTTTGTGTACATCAAAAATAGAGCACATGGATGCAACAGGCCTGGGTTGGTTTCCCATCGTTTAAGGAAGAGGAATGACAGTTATGGCTTTCCAACTGTTGGGCTACAACTTCCAGCATTCCTGACCATTAAGCAGGCTTAAACAATAGACCATTGGACCGGGACGCCCTTCGCATGGTCACTCATGCGCTTGTGACGTCTCGTCTGGACTACTGTAATGCTCTCTACATGGGGCTCCCCTTGAGATGCACTCGAAGGCTACAGCTGGTCCAGAATGCTGCCATGCGGGTCGTTATGGGAGCTACTAGATACTCTCATGTAACACCACTCCTGCGCGAGCTGCACTGGCTGCCTGTGGTCTTTCGGGTGCGTTTCAAGGTGTTGGTTATTATCTTTAAAGCGCTCCATGGCACAGGACCTAGTTATTTGCGGGATCGTATCCTGCCCCATACATCCCTTTGGCCGATTCGCTCCCACAGAGAGGGACTTCTCCAGGTGTCGTCCACTAGGCAATGCCAGCGGGCGACGCCCAGGGGAAGGGCCTTCTCTGTGATGGGCAAAGGTTGGAACGACCTACCCCCGGATATTAGAATGATTACAGACCTCCGCGCCTTCCGCCTAAAAGTAAAAACTTATTTGTTCCATCAGGCCGACTTGGCCTAATTCACGCTCTCGCCCCAGTCTGAAATTTCAAATTGCTTATTCGGTTTTAATGGGTTGTAATTTTAATGTTTATAAATCTTAGTACAGAGTAATTTAATTCGTTTTTAATTTTGTATGTATTGTATGTTTTTAGATGCTTTTTTAATTTTCCTGTATACCGCCCTGAGTCCCCTCGGGGAGAGGGGGCGGTTTATAAATTTAATAAATTATTATTAATTATTATTTATTATTATTGTTGGGACTTTTAAGAATTGCAGATCAATTGTAAGGGCTTTTAGGCGATTAAGTGAAGAAGTACTTTTCTTGTCTGCTCTGAAACATAACATCACATTTCTTGGAATTCCCCAATTTCCCATGTTGTGGGAAAGAGAGATGTGGAGAAATGGTCCACTAATTGCTTATTTTTAAATCCATCCTTGGTGGTTGTTGTTTTTTTAAAAGATGATCTTGATATTAATGATCGAAGCCGAATATAAAAACTTTGATATGTACTCGCGCCTTGGGCTCCAAAGACATTAGAGTCCCCCTTCTCAGCTTTATTGTTAATGGATTAATTATCTTGGTAGCTATATATGTTTCTTTAGGATTGTTTTTATTGGTTGGAACTGTTTTATTGTTTTGGAAGCTGCCCAGGGTCACTTCCTCTTTCTATTCTTCTGACCCCCCACCCCCACGCCCGGAGTTTTACCTCATAACTCACTTCAAAATATTATTGTTGGTGGTGTTGGAAGAAATGTCCTTCTGGGCTCAGTTCCAAGTGAGGAGAAAGACACTGGAAACATGGTGGCTGTTTGGAAGGATGGTTGAATGGTGGACAGGACCACATGGCTTGAGATCCTGGGCAAAAAAGGGGGGAAGAGATGCAGAGAGTGCCTGGGTTTCATGCTCTCTCTGGGAATTTGAATTTGAGCTGGTACCCTGATTGGTTGTCAGATTCCTGTGGGGTCATGCAGGGGTAACTTTGTAGGTTGTCTGTGTCCCAGGCTTGGTTGAGCCTTGCTGAGTGATGATGTAATGAAGGGGCTTTGGGCAATTCCTATGATGGCTCTGCCTGAAGGAGGTAGATCTTTGTTATGTAAAATAGACTGGCTCAGGCCTTAATGGTCCATTGACAAAGGTGGAAGGTGAATTTCTGCTTCCCCTTTAGGGGAAATATTCTGCCCTTTTCATATTTCCTAAAATATATCACTTTTCTAGGAGAGGCGTGGGTGCTAACTTCCTATGTTGGCATCATATTTAGCCTCCTGTTCTTACTCTTCTCTACCACTAATTGGACTAATAGCTTCTCCAACAAGGTACTGGGAAAACATTTAGAAATTCTAAATAAACAAACCATAAGGAGCAATCAGCAAAGGAAGAGAAGATTAGTAAACACATTAGGGCTATGAGGAGTTTGGGATTCAGAGGCACGAGTGTAGTGTTTGCCTGCGCAGCCCCTCAAGTCAAATGCATCTTCTCTTGGGATTGCACCGAAGCTTCAGAGGGCAACACTTAATTGCAGGAAAATATGTGCTTGCATAAGGATTTGCACAGGTGCTACCTGAACGCCCCTGCATAATTCAAAGCATCATCGCTTCAATCAATGAGAGTTTATTACATGCAACGCGCATGTCAACTTCGAAACGGAGCAGGCCTGTCACAGCTATCTTTCCATCTCTCGGGTTGCCACACAGTATGGAGGGGTGGGGGACTATAATGCAGACCAGACAAAATAAGTACTATCCCATGAGAACCAAGGTCACCCCAACAAGTACTGGCCAGAGACTAGAAGAGATTGCCAAGGAGATGCCAGAACACCTAATTGGACAGTGTGACCTGTGATAATAAGGGAAGGTGTTATCTATTCCTTAATTATACTGAAAGAATAGAATAGAATAGAATAGAATAGAATAGAATGGAATGGAAGGGAAGGGAAGGGAAGGGAGAATAGAATTGAATTGAATTAAGAATAGAATGTAGAATAGAATAGAATGGAATGGAATGGAGTGAAATGAGAATAGAATAGAATAGAATGTAGAATAGAATAGAAGGGAATGGAAGGGAAGGGAATGGGAGTGAAATGAGAATAGAATAGAATAGAATAGAATAGAATAACAGAAATAGAAGGCACATTGAAGATCTTCTAGTCCAACTTCCTGCTGAGACAGAATATGGTTATCCAATCTCTTGTTAAAAACACTTCCAGTGTTGGGGCCTTCACAACTTCTGGAAGCAAGCTGTTCCACTGATTAATTGTTTTAACTGTCAGGAAATTTCTCCTTAGTTCTAAGTTGCTTCTCTCCTTGATTAGTTTCCACCCATTGCTTCCTGTCCTGCCCTCAGGTGCTTTGGAGAATAGCTTGACTCCTTCTTTGGGGCAGCCCCTGAGCTGCTTCTGCTCTGACCGAATGACTCTGGCATTTATTGGAAAATGCAGAGGTAAAATTGCAAGTTGTTGTCGTGTAATATTTCACTTAATGGCCCTAAGGGAGGGAGGCCCTAAGCCTGTCATGGTTACATAAACATTGGCTGAGCAATCACGTGGGACAGTCCCAAGTGATCCAATATGTTCCCTTCCCATTTTCTTACTGTGTTTCCCTGAAAATAAGACAGGATCTTATTTTCTTTTGACACCCCCCCCCCCAAATGTCCCAATGAAATGTTCTTTGAGGAATTTGCGTGCCTCTGAGTTCTTATTGAATGGAACGTAATAATAATAATAATAATAATAATAATAATAATAATAATAATAATAATAATAATAATAATAATAATAATAATAATAATAATAATAATAATAATAATAATGTTGAATTTATTGACCACTCCCTCTCCCCACAGGGACTCGGGGCGGTGCACAGGGAAAATAAAAGCAATAAATATACAAAATACATACAAATTTAAAACAGATTAAACTTATTCCTGTGCTAAAATCCCTTAACTAAAAATCCCCACTAAATATATATATACATTTAAAAACCCATAGAGAGAGAGACTACCCTAGGCCGGCCAGGCGGAAAAGATGAGTCTTCAATTTCAGGAACCATGGACACTTTGCTCATCAGAAGATCACGAAAGGTGATCACATGACCCCCAGTGGATTACATGACTGCATCTGTCATAAATGCATGCCAGTGGCCAAGCTGGCAGTTGAATTTTGATCACATGACTACAGGGATGTTGCAACCAGCGGTAAGCAGGAAAAAGTCTTCTTTTTTTCCCAGTGACATCGTAACTTTGAACAAATGGTTGTAAGTTAAGGATGACCTATAGCTGGATAGGAAAGAACACACTTCCCTCTTGACAGATTCATGGAGAAAAATCCAAGAGGGGTGAACATTATCATTCAAAGTCAAGTCTAAATTTGGAACCGGGTAGTTGGATCCAGCTGATTGCCTGAATTAGTTTCTTTATTATCCACGAAGCTTCAGAATGTGAGATGATTGATTCCAGTCCAAATAAAAGACTGAGGCAGAATGCAGAATGTTTTATTTTAATGACCCAATCAAATTGTGTGACTGAGAAGAGTTTGCTCTTCTGTTTCTCATCTGCATTGTATAACATTTAGAAAACCTGGCATGGGTTATTTCCAAATCTGGCTGGTTACAAACATTATCACAAGCACACACAAAACAAGAATCAGAATCAGAATGAGGCTGGCAGGGACCTTGGAGGTCTTCTAGTCCAGCCTCCTATTCAAACAGGAGACCCTATACCAGAGACCCTATACCATTATCATCTTTAAAGCGCTCCATGGCTCGGGACCTAGCTATCTGCGGGATCGGATCCTGCCTCATACATCCTCACGGCCGATTCGCTCCCACAGAGAGGGACTTCTCCGGGTGCCGTCCACTAGACTCTGTCAGCGGGCGACGCCCAAGGGAAGGGCTCTCTCTGTGGCGGGCCCGGCCCTCTGGAACGACCTTCCCCCCGATATTAGAACGACTACGGACCTCCGCTCCTTCCGTCTGAAATTAAAAACACACTTTTTCCGCTTGGCCGGCCTAGGCTAGTCTCTCTTTCTATGGGGTTTTAAACTTATTTATAGCCGCTGGGTATTTTAGTTTAACGGGTTTTAGCACAGGAATAGATTTAATCTGTTTTTATATTATGTATTTATATTTGTATATTTATTGTTTTTACTTTCCCTGTGCACCGCCCCGAGTCCCTGTGGGGAGAGGGAGCGGTTCTACAAATTAAATTTGAATTTGAATTTGAATTTGAGTGATGGCTAATTTTTTTTGGCTTGTGTGCCAAAAATGGGGGGAGCGCAGAGGAGTCGTGCATGGGTGTGCCACATCCATAATGCTATGTGCGTAACCCCCTACTTTTGGCGTGCTTTCTAGGAGCCTGGGGAGGATGAAAACAGCCTCCCCTCCCTACCTCCAGAAGCTTCAGGAGCTTCCCTAAAGCCTTCAGGGGGTGAAAAACGGCCTCAAAAGAAGGCCTAAATCAGCTGGTCAGTGCACACATGCGCACTAGTGCTGACAGGGAAACGCTTCACGTGTCCTAAGAAATGGTTCCGCGTGCCACCTGTGGCACCTGTGCCATAGGTTCACCATCACTCCCCTATATCATTTCAGCAGAATGACTGTCAAGGCCCTTCTTAAAAACTCCCAGTGGTGAAGCACCCACAACTCCTGAAGGCAATTCGTCCCACTGGTTAATTGTCCCTATTGTTAGGAAGTTTCTCCTTAAATAGGCATTCTAACTTCAATTACATACCTTCCTTATCACTTCCTTATCTTGTAACACAAATCTATATACAAAAGGCAAGTACCACTCACTCATCATGAAATCTCTAGAACCATAAAGCCTACAAACTTGAAATTTGGCATGTATGTTCCTCTTGGCTTCTAGGTTCCTGCTAAGAAAGGATTTTTTGAAATGACCATCAGAGCATTAGTATTTCTTCTACAGTAATTAAAACACTTTGTTGCTAAGGAATTCTACTCCCCCTTCCCACCTGAAAAGAACTCTGTTCCAACTGCCAGTTGCCTCACATTCCGTTACCTCAGTTCAACAATGCAGACGTTCCACTCCTTCACTCAGGAGCAGTCTGGGGCTCCTTTGGTACATCACCAAAATGCCTACGCTGTCTATGCAGGGGTGAAATCCAGCAGGTTCTGACAGGTTATGGAGAACTGGTAGCAGAAATTTTGAGTAGTTCAGAGAACCGGTAACAGAAATTTTGAATAGTTTGGAGAACAATACCATCTTTGTCCAGCCCCAGAGTAGAGTTGGAATGGAGATTTTGCAGTATCCTTCTCCTGCCATGCCCACAAAGCCATGCCCATCAAGCTACACCACTCCCACCAAGCCATGCCCACAGTAATAAAAAAAAAATGAATTTCACCACTGCTTCCACCTATAAAACTGCTTCCAGATCAAGGTGGCAGGAGCAATATTCCCTTATATGTTTCAATCACCAACCACAAATTCTTCCATATTTTTTAGGGTCGTGTATTTAAGGAAGTGGAGACACTGATGGAATTGGGGCTTCTAATTTATCATTGAGGTTTAGCTACTCTAGGCCAGGGGTCTGCAAAGCTGGCTCTTTTAAGACTGGTGGACTTCAACTCCCAGAATTCTGGGAGTTGAAGTCCACCAGTCTTAAAAGAGCTGACTTTGCAGACCCCTGCTTTAGCCATTCTAATACTTATTTGATTAGTTTTCACATGTCAGATGAATCATTGATTATCTATGAATCTTAACTTGATGTGCAGACATTATGTTTTATAATGCCACAATGTAGAAATGTAATCATGGCAAATTTGAGCCAAGTAACTGGACTGAACATTACTGCCTATAGAGATAACAGATTTAACAGATTAACAGAGTTGGAAGTCACTTTGTAGGTCATCTAGTCCAACAGCCCACCCAAGCAGGAGACCTTACACCATTTCTGACAGATGGCAGTCCAGTCTCTTCTTGAAAGCATCCAGTGATGAAGCTCCCACAATTTCTGAAGGCACCTTTTGTTCCGTTGGCTGATTGCTCTCAGAGTCAGAAAAGTTCTCCTTATTTCCAGGTTGAATCTCTCCTTAATCAGTTTCCATCCATTATTCCTTGTCTGGCCTGCTCTCCTGTCTCCCTTGGTCCTTCTCTTCCCTAGATTAGCCATGCCCAGTTCCTGTAACTGTTCATTGTATGTTTTAGCCTCCAGTCCCCTCATCATCCTAGGCTTTTATAGAGTGGTATAAGTACCTCTCTTGATCTTTATTGTATCCCTCTGTTAATGCAATTTAGGATTGCATTATCTTGTTCAGCTGCTGCTGCATACTTTTTTTTATAAGTTTAAGTGACAGTGGTCTTGGGTATCTTCTGAACATTTTGAAGGAGAGTGGTTTGATAAGGATGTTTGGTTGACTCTGTTACATAACTCAATGTCTATAAAAACCTCTGCTTGTTACCATGTACGGAATTTGATCTTGGTCATGAGCTTTGTAGAACCGTTTCTTGGATGGAGAAGGTCGTAGTAAAAGCATGAGGTCTTCCCCGTCTTCTCCTTCCATGCAATTTTCTGCAGCAGGTTATTCTGTCCTGAAAACTTATTTTTCCTCATTTTACTTTAATCAATGTCGAATTAAGATAAGACTATCCAAACAGAATACTGAACAATAAAGGCTCTAATTGTACATGGAGATACTTTACTTGAAGTTAATAGATCTTACTTCTAGGTAGATATGCACAGATTTGCACTGCAAATTCTTTCTGCTGTTTTCCATTTATGTGAAAAGTGTGTATATTGGGTGTGTTTGCGGGGATCAACGTGACCTTTTTTTTTCCCTTCACAAAATCAGATTCATACTTCTCCAGCACATAGATATTGTGGCATTTCACTGAAGCAAAGGATAAACTACATAATATTGCCTGTGGATTGTAACTGGGAGGTGCTTTTATTAATTTCAAGCTTACAAGTTCCATGACAGCATGGTAAAGAAAAAAAAATGTGTTGGGTCAATAGAAAATGACCAATTCTTGTTTGTTTATCCTGTGGTCAGTTAATATCGTGTGACCCAAAAGTGCATAATAGCTTGATGGTTTTTGATGGACAGGACACATCTTTTCGGTGAGCATCAGTGGCTGGTAGCTACTGAGCTTAAGACATGTGTCAAAAATGTGCACTGACCAGGGGCCACAAAAGAGATTGAGTGAAGAATCTTTGACAGGAGATTTTTCCTGGAAGATGGAAACATCAATAGATGATGATGATGGCAACATAAACAGATGATGTCCTACAAGCTACCCTTGCTTTCTTGGGGTGCCTGCACATTCCTGGATATGCATTTATATATTTGTAAAGACAGAGTTGTTGTTGAGAGTTGCAAAGTTGTGTCCGACCCATCGCAACCCATGGACAACATTCTTCCAGACCTTTCTGTCTTCTATCATCCTCTGGAGTCCATTGAAGCTCATGCCGATAGACAGATAGACAGATAGACAGACAGATAGCCAGCCAGCCAGACAGATAGATAGATAGATCTGAAAGGTTCCAGGTTTTCCCCACCCAAAAGAAAGTCCAAGCTCCTGCCCAGCACCCACATGTCCAAAACATGACCCAATCAGACACCGTCCAAAACTGGAGATGCCACCTAGTCACCTCATCGCAGCTGCCGGGCAAGAGGTCCAGAGTTAAATATGTCATCAGCTAAGAGACCTTGCCTTGCCACAAGAAATCCAAGTCTAGCCCACCTTGAATTTGATTCTTATCTACTGCCCATTTGCCTTGATCCTTAGTAGTTCAGGTTCTTGTAGAGAACATTACATCCAATAAACCTGTATTCATTTGAACTGCCAGGACTCCAGATTTCCTGCACTTGGCAACATCCTTCCAGTCCTCCTGGGAGCAAACGATAGGTTACAGGGAGTTTTTCCTTCATGTTGTTGACCCACACAATTGTACCATCGTGTGACATATTGCGTTGAAAGAACGATGGGTCCAAATTCATCCAATAATTTTCCAAGGTTCCCATGATGTGAGCCAGGGGTGGTAATCAGCCAGTTCTGACAGGTTCTGGAGAACCGGTAGCAGAAATTTTGAGTAGTTTGGAGAACCAGCAAATAGGCTGGCCATGCCCCCACTGCCTCCCAGGCTACTAGCTGATCTTCTTTTGTTGCCCTGAACAGGAGAAGAGAGCTGGAAAGCAGGTTAGTGGTGTGGGGAAGGAATGGGGATGTTGCAGTATCCTTTCCCTACCATGTCCACCAAGCCATGCCCACCATGCCACCCCTACAGAAACTGGTAGTAAAAAGTTTTGAATCCTACCACTGATGTGAACATAGATCTCTTCAATTTTCACCAGCCCTTTCAAGCACTGGATTCTCCGGTCTTGTGTATTTTACTTATTTATTTTATCTATCTATCTATCTATCTATCTATCTATCTATCTATCTATCTATCTATCTATCTATCTATCTATCTATCTATCTATCTATCTATCTATCTATCGTATTTATATCCCGCACCCATCTCCCACAGAGGGACCCGGGTGGCGCACAGGAAAATTAAAAACAAATACAAATATACAAAAACTTAAAAACTATATTAAACCCAACCCTGTGCTAAAACATAATTAAAACCCCCAAATTAAAACTTTGACCAGCTAATAGTCAGTTCGGTATTTTACATACTGAGAAATGGGTGAATTCATGAATCATCCAAAGCCCAGCTGAAATGTTTTGGGCTCCATTTCCGACAGCAATACAGGTGACAAAAGAGAAGCAAGTTTCCTTTCTTGAGTTCTTGGAGAGCCAGAATAAACAGCTCTGGAGGAGGCAACACTAACAGTTTTACTCCAGTGAACAAAACCAGACGAAATTACATGCTCTCGGGGTGGGGGTGGGGTGGGAGGGGTGGGAGGAGGGGAGTGCTCGGTCCGCTTGATATTTGGAAGCACATTAAAAAGGCATTTAAAAAACGAAGAGAAAGAAAACTCTTTCATTTTAGGCATATTCTCTCTCTCCCTTTATATTATCTCTCTGCTGCGGCAATTTTGCTGAAACGAGCGAGAGGTGCAAGGATGCGTGGCTTTTTCTCTCGACTCTATTCTACAAGGGCCAAAAGGTTTCCCATCTGAAATCCTGTCTCCAGGCTAAGTAGAGGTTCTACAGTAACTTCAAAAGTAACTTTCTAAATGATTGCACTGCAAAGGTGACTCCCCCCCCCCCATAAAAAAATTGCTTCCCCTTAAAAAGAAATCGGAAGATGGTGCATTCCATCACTGATGAAAACCTGGCCATTTTCCCCCCTCCCCTCCACCTTCAAAGGTTTCCTCTGGTCTCACCCCTCAGGGCCAGCCTCATTGATCAGGCTTTCGTCACTGCCACAAGGAAGCTTTCAGCCAAGGCAGGTGTGGTTAATTGACTCAAACAGAACAGTGGTGGGATTCAAATAATTTAACAACCGGTTCTCTGCCCTAAGGATTCCTCCCAACAGCCAGTTCACCAAACTGCTCAGAAAGTTGACAACCAGTTCTCCCGAAGAGATGCGAACCGGCTGAATCCCACCACCGCAACAGAAGTTACAAACTCAAAAGTTTAAGAAAATGATTAACTATACAATGAAAGTATATTAACATGGATAAGCAAGTATTATTATTGTTATTATTGTTATATTGATTATTATGTAATCTATGGATACATAGAATACATTAATAATCAATATAATAATATTATTGAGGGACATGGTGGCACAGTAACTAACACACTGAGCTTGTTGATCAGAAAGATGGGAAGATCGGCAGTTCGAATCCCTAGCACTGCATAACAGAGGGAGCTCCCATTACTTGTCCCAGTTTCTGCCAGCCTAGCAGTTCGAAAGCATGTAAAAATGCAAGTAGAAAAACAAGAAGGTAACAGTGTTTTGTGCGCCTTCGGCATTTAGTCATGCTGGCCACATGACCATGAAGCCATCTTCAGACAGTGCTGGCTCTTCGGTTTTGAAACAGAGACAAGCACAGCCCCCTAGAGTCGGGAATACCTAGCACACATGTGCAAGGGGAACCTTTCTCTTTTCCTATGATTAACCAATTTCATTGTATTTATTTGGTACAATGACAATGAAGACTATACTAAGACGTGGAGACTCTGGAAAGAGTGCAGAGAAGAGCAACCAAGATGATTAGGGGACTGGAGGCTAAAACATATGAAGAACGGTTGCAGGAACTGGGTATGTCTAGTTTGATGATGAGAAGGACCAGGGGAGACATGATAGCAGTGTTCCGATATCTCAGAGGGTGCCACAAAGAAGAGGGAGTCAAACTATTCTCCAAGGCACCTGAAGGCAGGACAAGAAGCAATGGGTGGAAACTAATCAAGGAGAGAAGCAACTTAGAACTAAGGAGAAATTTCCTGACAGTTAGAACAATTAACCTCTGGAACAGAAGTTGCCTCCAGAAGTTGTGAATGCCCCAACCCTGGAAGTCTTTAAGAAGATGTTAGATAGCCATTTGTCTGAAATGATGTAGGGTTCCTGCCCACGCAGGGGGTTGGATTAGAAGACCTACAAGGTCCCTTCCAACTCTGCTATTGTATTGTATTGTATATTATTACTATTATTTTCAAAAACTATACCCAGACAATACACTATTCATGTAGATATTGGGTTTGTATGTTTACTAAAGAAAAATGTATAAATAAAATGTAAATTTAAAAGAAAACAAGAAATATCAGGAGCCTTATGGGGGAGATGGTGGCAACAGGGACAGACTGAAGGAACTCAAGATATGGTGGATGCAAGCTCTCCCAGCCATACCTCTCATTTCTTGAATAATCTGTGGTGACCTGTTCTTTTCATTCAGGTGGGTGTGGCACAGTGGTTATAGAGTTGATGTGGAGAAATAGCAATGGAAATATATCGAAATGTTTATTTTGGGGAAAAAAGGAACTGGACTGATTATTTTGAGGAAGAAGATGGTGCTTATCCTGGGAGTTTCGTCAGTTGCATTGGATGCTGTGGGAGTTGGAAGGACATTTATTGACAGTTGAGATTTAATGGTGGGAGGGCGAAAAGATACAGACCTGCCTGCCTGCCTCCCTGCCTGCACGCACGCACAGTGGTTAGAATGGAGTATTGCAGGCTAACTCTGCCAACTGCCAGGAGTTCGATCCTGACTGGCTCAAGGTTGCCTTCCATCCTTCCAGAGTCAGTAAAATGAGGACCCAGATTGTTGGGGGCAATAGACTGATTCTGTAAATGGCATAGAGAGGGCTACAAAGCACTGTGAAGCAGTATATAAGTCTAAGTGCTATTTGCTTTGCTATCTCTTCATCGACTATAATAGGATTATGATGAGAGATTGAAGGAACTGGGAATGTTTCTGTCTGAAAACAGAATAGCGAGGGTGGGGGTGTGAGGGGAGAATCTAATTATACTCCTTCAAGGGCTACAAAGGATGCCATGCAAAAGATAGTTAAGACCTATTCTGTATAAACCCAGGGAGCAAGATAAAGAATAATAGATTTAAATTACAGGGAAATAGTTTCCAGTCGAATATTATAAAAAGCTGCTGAAAACTGCAGTGGATTGACAGCACACCAATTACCAAGATAAGTCATAGGCTCTCTTTCACTGTCTACCATTTGGGATTGCTTTAATGTAGATGATGATCATAGAACAGGACTATCAGCTTCCATGCTTTAAATGAGGCTTCCCAAGTTTAAGATCCTATGATTCCACCTGGAGGGTGGCAGCCTGAGTATGAACTTCTTCTAACATTAACGTCAAAGGCCTGCAATACTGCAGTCTAACTACTGTGCCATCATTAATGGATGGATGGATGGATGGATGGATGGATGGATGGAAGGAAGGAAGGAAGGAAGGAAGGAAGGAAGGAAAGAAGGAAGGAAGGAAGGAAGGAAGGAAGGAAGGAAGGGTGGAAGGAAGAACTAGCAATAGTACAGACTTATATATTACTTTACAGTGCTCTTGCAGCCCTCTCTAAGCAGTTTTCAGAGTCAGCCTCTTGCCCCCCAACAATCTGGGTCCTCATTTTACCCACCTCAGAGGGATGGAAGGCTGAGTCAACCTTGAGTCACTTAGGATCGAACTCCTGGCAGTCGGCAGAGTTAGCCTGCAATACTGCATTCTAACCACTGCACACCATGGATGGATGGATGGATGGATGGATGGGAGGGAGGGAGGGCAATAGCAATAGCACTTAGACTTATATACCACTTCAAAGAGCTTTTACAGCCCTCTCTAAGCAGTTTAAAGAGTGAACCTCTTTCCCCCAACAATCCTGGTCCTCATTTGAGCCCCTTGGAAGGATGGAAGGCTGAGTCAACCTGGAGCCTGGTGAGGTTGGAACTGCCAAATTGCATGTACCCTGCAGTCAGCAGAAGTAGCCTGTGGTACTGCACTCTAACTATCGTGCCAACGTGGCTCTTTATTTGCTCACAATGAGCAAAGGAGGAGGAGGAGGAGGAGGAGGAGGAGGAGGAGGAGGAGGAGGAGGAGGAGGAGGAGTAGGAGGAGGAGGAGAAGAAACAAAAACAACAACAACAGGATATTCACAGCTGGAAAAAACTCAAGATCAAAGCATTTCCTGATCCACAGTGCTTGAAGAAAAGCCAGGTGTCTCATGCCTTTCAAAATGCAGGCAGGGTCAGGGTCATGTGAATCTCAGGATGGGTGGTCACAGGTGTGAAGAAGTCACCTCTCCTGGATCCCACCAGAAATATTTGCCACAAGACCTGGAACAGGCTGATCCTTCTTGATTCTACAAAATGGGTAATCATAATTCAGAGATAGTCGCAGAAATAACCTAGTTCTGCCCTATGAAGAGCTTCACAGTTGAGAGCCACTGTAGACAAAGTGGGCTTCTGCAGACAAAGTTTAACCTAGTCAAGCGGAACATTATTACATAGCATGGGAGATGCTCATGTCCATCATGTTCTCCTAGCATGGGCCGTAGTCAGAGAGGCTGGAAGGCATTAGTCTTCTCTTCTGAACAGGGCCTCCAAATATTTTAATCTTGAGCTGGTTTCTTTCATTGTTTTTATAGGGCACACTTTTATTTTTAAAAAAGATAATTTACATTTTCCTGCATCACCTCCTAGACGTTCCCATTAGGTTTATCACTACCAATGTTATAGAGAATAGAATAGAGAAAAGAGGATGGGATGGGATGGGATGGGATAGGATAGGATAAAGAGAGAGATTAGACTAGACTAGACTAGACTAGACTAGACTAGACTAGACTAGACTAGAATAGAATAGAATAGAATAGAATAGAATAGAATAACAGAGTTCGAAGGGACCTTGGAGGTCTTCTAGTCCAACCCCCTGCTCAGGCAGAAAACCCTACACCACTTCAGACAAATGGTTATCCAACATCTTCTTAAAAACTTCCAATGTTGGAGCATTCACAGCTTCTGGAAGCAAGTTGTTCCATTCATTAAGTGTTCTAACTATCAGGAATTTCCTCCTTCATTCTAGATTGCTTCTCTCCTTGATTAGTTTCCACCCATTACTTATCCTGCCTTCTGGTACTTTGCAGAATAGCTGGAATAGCAAGTAGTTGGCCATGAGGAATTGTCCCGCAGAAAGCAAGCTGCAGTGAGTTGGCTGTGGCAAGTTGTTGTAGACCCTCCATTAGTGCCTGACAGGTCTGTAGCATGGAGAGAAGAAAGGAAAAGAAAGGAGAAGCCTCTTTCCTGCGTTAGAGGAAATGCTGTTGGAAAATAGAATTAAATTGTCTTCCTCCGCTTTCCGGATGATAGGTATGCTAAGGATAAGGTCACCATTACGGTGTGCAAATGACTGACAGTCACAGGCAATTGATGTCCAGCCAAATGAGCTAACAAAGCCGATGTATCCAAGCAGGACAGCAGGCATATCTCAAAATAGGAGTGAAAAGGTTATATTGTGAGTTTGGTTTAGATTTTTTTTCTCACCTTCTCCTCCAAGAGAGATGAGAAATGGCACAATCAGAATTGCATTTGTCTATCTAAACATTTCATCATCCTCTTTGATTTTCCTCTTCCGACCTCTGTCTTCCCCCATGAAAATATCACGGTCAGAATGGGCGAAGAGTGATGCCAGAGAGGCAATTCACCCTCCCTGGCTATGTTCCTTCCTGTCTGGGTGTGCGTTGCTCCGAGTTCTCTCAATTCAGCTACAGCCTTTCTTTTCAATTTTATTTAAAGTGGCGTAAGTTCAACAGGGACCCTGTTCAGAAGATATGGGGTCAAGGCACAATGGTGACATCTGCAGGAGGAGACAATGTGAGGCTTCCTTGGAATTTGGGAGGAGGATTCCTGTGATGGAATGTTGTGAGTTGGATTTCCAGGCATTAAGTTCAACAGGGACCCTGTTCAGAAGATATGGGGTCAAGGCACAATGGTGACATCTGCAGGAGGAGACAATGTGAGGCTTCCTCGGAATTTGGGAGGAGGATTCCTGTGATGGAATGTTGTGAGTTGGATTTCCAGGCATTAAGTTCAACAGGGACCCTGTTCAGAAGATATGGGGTCAAGGCACAATGGTGACATCTGCAGGAGGAGACAATGTGAGGCTTCCTTGGAATTTGGGAGGAGGATTCCTGTGATGGAATGTTGTGAGTTGGATTTCCAGGCGGGATGGAGAAGAAGAAGAGGCAGCTCAGTTTGGATATTTTGCGAGGGTGGGGGGAGAAGGTGAAGAGAGCCCCACCCTAATAGTGCCCAGAGTATACGTTTGATGTAGGAAAGTGATTCTCAACCTGTGGTCTGCAGACCTCTGGAGGGAAGGGGCACAATGTCATTCTAGGGAAGGGGTGTCAAACTTGATTTCATTGAGGGTTGCATCAGGGTTGTGTTTGAGCTTGAAGAGTGAGGGAGGGGGATGTGGGATGTGGCCAGGGCTATGTGGTCATGGTGGGTGCGACATGGGGCCCATGTTAGGGGCACCTGTGGTGGCCAAGTGCTAAGGCAGGATTTCCCTGAGACCCTCCCTCCCTCTCATTATAATCTCCTTCCTTCTATCCTTCTCTTCTTTTTCCTTCCCTCTTCATTCTCCTTTCGTCTTCCTTCCCCTCTTTCCTTTTTTTCTTTGTCTTTCCTCTTTCCCTTTCTCCTTTCCTGTCCCTTCTTGGATGCTCAAATGCAAAAGGGGGACACATTTCTCCTTTTGTTTTGCTTTCAGTTGGTTTTTATAGCCCTCTGCCAGCAAAAATGGGGCCTGCATATGCCTCCCCCCCAGCTCCATTTATGCTGGCAGAGATACTGTGTGCTGGTTTTTTGCTGTTTCCAGGGTGGCCCCACAGGCCAGATCTAAGCACCCCATGGGTTTGACACCCCAGTCGTAGGGGGGCCATGAAGTCTTGAAAATATGTTATGATTTAAGTCTTGACTTAAATCTTGGGGTCCCAAAAGATATTTAAAGGGTATCTGTGATGAAGAAAAGGTTGAGAGCCATTGGTGCAAGAAATGGGCTACCACACTTCAGCTAGATTCTGTCTACAGGCATGGAACAATAAAGTAACTTGCTTCATTGATTGAAGATATGTCTTTCTTTGTTTTTTGGGCTGTCCAAAGTTTAGTTTTCCCATCATTTAGTTTCTGATGGCCAACAGGTGTTGCAAAATGTTCAAACCATCTCACCTATGCCAGGTTGCCCTGCTAGGGAACCTGCAACTTAGGCCACAACTAACCATGAACTCTCCTACTGCCAAAATGTGTCAGTTTTTGCTATTCTCTCACTTACATTTAAAATCAAAGAGCTCCAGTCATAGAACCATTAAGCTTCTTACCGTGTCTTTCTGCTGTAAGGATCCCTCTGCATTATTAAAGTGTCTTTTAAAAAAAAGAATAATACTATTCTCCATCCGTTCTTATTTTGGAATAAAAAAGCAAGTAGGGAATGGAGCCAGCAGATGAGCAGTTCTGAAGAAACTGTGCAAGATGTCCCAGAGTCACTTTGGAGAGTGAGATGAGCAGTATATAGATTTAATAAATAAATGATAAATGAGTGATGCGCCTAATTGGTTTCTGTGAAAATGGTTCATTAAGATAAGAAGAGACTGGACAGGCACTTGTCTGGAATAGTATACTGTAGGGTTGGATTAGAAGACCTCCAAGGTCCCTTCCAACTCTGTTAATAATAATAATAAATAATAATAAATTTTATTTATAACCCGCTCTCTCTCCCCAAAGGGACTCGAGTGTTATTCTGTAACACTGCAATTTTGTACATGGATTCTTTAATCCACACTGATAGTTATCATAATCAATTCAGAGGGCTTAAACTTTGCCCCTAAAAGTAACAGTAAAGGTTCCCGTCGCAGATATGTGTCAGTCATTCCCAACTCTAGGGGGCGGTGCTTATCTCCTTTTCAAAGATGAAGAGCCAGCGCTGTCCAAAGATGTCTCCATGGTCATGTGGCTGGCATGACTAAATGCCCAAGGTGCATGGAACACGGTTACCTTCCCACCAAGGGTGGTTCCTATTTTTCTACTTGCATTTTTACGTGCTTTCAAAGATTAGGTTGGTAGAAGCTGGGACAAGTAACAGGAGTTCCTTACGTGGTGCTAGGGACTTCTGATCTTTCTGATTTACAAGCTCAGCATCTTAACCACTGAGCCACTGCATCCTTAATGTTGCCCCTAGGTTAACCTGATTCCCTTCTGGTCAACTACCTGCATCATCTGAACCACCAGATTAGCTGACTATGCTCATCTCACCATGAAGGTTCAAAAAGGGACATAAATTTGTACAGAAGGACAACTTTCCAAGAATCTGTATTGCTCATCCGAAAAGTTTCAGCAATAGGGGGAAAAAAGTTAATGAAGCAGAAAAGGAAGAGGGAGGTGCCAATCCCACAACTTTGTTTTTGGCAGCTGAAAAGTCCAAAAGAAATATTGTAGCCACCACACAAGACATGCTTGGCCATTCATACAGCGCAAACACACACAGTGTAAACCTACAAAGGATTACATTGATGAAACTGTGTCCTACAACTGAAAACACACTAGCAAAAGAGAGAGGAATCCTCAGAAAGATTGAGGTGTCCATCAATCTGATGTTCTTGAAGGCTCAATTACCAGATTCAAAGTTGCCCATTTCAAGGGCCAGAAAGAATTGCAAGCTTTGATGCAGCCAAAGCTGGACTTTCCATCTTGCTCTTCTTCCAGATTCCACCATTTCTTCCTTCAAAAAGTGGAGATGAAGCCATGGGGCAAAACCTTCAGACTGGGGGCCACATAGATCCCTCTTTTGTCTTTTTGTGGCTATTAGCCTGGACAGGACCATTCTTGATTAGGGGACTGGAAGGTAAAACATAGGATGAACGGTTGCAGGAACTGGGCATGGCTAGTCTAGTGAAGAGAAGGACCAAAGGAGACATGATAGCAGTCCTCCAATAATTGAGGGACTGCCACAGAGAGGAGGGGGTCAAGCTATTCTCCAAAGCCCCTGAAAACAGTACAAGAAACAATGGTTGGAAACTAATGAAGGAAAGAATATTTAAATTATTTTAATTGGGTTTTTAAGAGGTTTAGTTTTTAAGGATTTTAGGTTTTTAGCTTAGGGATATAATTGTTTAATTTGATTTTATATATTTATAATGTTTCTATGTTTGTACGCTTTTTAATCTCCTGTGCACCGCCCCGAGTCCCTTCGGAGAGAGGGAGCGGTCTACAAATTAAACTTGATTTGATTTGATTTGAAGAAGGAACCTAAAATTAAGAAGAAACTTCCTAACAGTGAGGACAATTAACCAGTGGAACAGCTTGCCACCCGAAGATGTGGGTGTTTTACAGATTAACAGAGTTGGAAGGGACCTTGCAGGTCATCCATTCCAACCCCCTGCCCAAGCAGGAGACCTACATCTGCCTCTACCTAGGATTGAACTCACAACCTCCTGATTGGGAGGCGAGAGCTCCACCTCTAGGCCACAGCAGCAGGTGCTTTCATCACTGGTGATTTTTAAGAAGAGACTGGACCGCCACTTGTCTAAAATTGTATAGGGTCTCTTGCTCGGGCAGGGAGGTTGGACTAGAAGACCTCTAAGGTCCCTTCCAACAGTGTTATTTTTGTGTCATTACAGACTTCAATAGTGTAAGCTTGAAACGGGAATGTGTCTCTTTTTAATGAACATTTTCCTCTTCCTTCTTGATACCTTGTTAATTATTTTTACCAACTTTTATTGAGAGAAAGATTTTGGTTTCTAGAAAATGGACTACAAGAGGCCAAAGCATTTCTGAATCTGATAAAACTACCACATGGTAGAGCAGGCTGTTAGAAGTAAGCATCAGCATCCAGAAGGATGATGCCTATCCAGAAGGATGATGCCTCTGTGTAGGTATCTTGTCTTCCCAATCAAACATGTAAGCACCTGTAATTACTACTCCACGTGTTGAGAGTTATACACACCTGCTCGTTGCACTGTTCCACGAGTTTCATTTAGACTGAAGCAGCATTTTGAGTCTGCTAATCGCACTCATTGCAATTACTGTGCAACACTTAATTGGGATTCACGTAATTATTATTTTAAAATACTTTGCTCATTACTTTCTGCATTTTTAATTTGGGGGGAAAAAAATAAAGAGTTGAGTTCTGGTTCCTTTCTGGCCTTCAAAGATTCACATGCATGCTGTCATTTTTAGACAGAATTTCTGCTGTCTCGTGCTGCCCAAAATTGCACAGTGTTACATTCAAAGCAGCTGCCACTCCCTTTCTTCAAAAGTCACAATTAGATATCAAGAAAGACTTGTTGTGGCTTTTAGTTGTGAAGTCATGTCCAACCCCATGGACAACGTTCCTCCAGGCCTTCCTGTCCTCTACCATCCTCTGGAGTCCATTGAAGCTCACGCTGACTGCTTCAGTGACTCCATCCAGCCACCTCCTTCTCTGTTGTCCCCTTCTTCTTCTTTTGCCCTCCATCGTTCCCAGCATGAGGCTCTTCTCCAGGGAGTCCTTCCTTCTCATTAGGTAAGAAAGACTAAAAATTATTAAATATAACAGTTTGCAAATGATACCTTTTAGTTCAATGTCTCCTTTGTGGTTGTATGTATTAAATGGATTCAAAGCCAAGATATATAAATAAACTGAAGGGTTTCCTGTTTTTTTAATGCTGTATGGGAAAAAGCCAGACAAAATTTTGAACTGGAGATTAGCTTCAATATAATCCCCTGTTCATGATGAACTGCTGAATTATTTTATCAGTTTGAAGCATAGTGTCCAGGAGTGGACTTCAAAAATTTTAGCAAGGGGCTCTCTGCCCAGTTGCTGGGTGGGCGTGGCCATGGTGGGTGTGGTCATGGTGGGTGTGGTTTAGTCTGCCTCCTGTAGGGGCGTTTTTGCCCTCTCCGGGCTCTGGAGGCTTTGCTCGAACCTCTGGGAGGGTGAAAATGCCCTCTGGAGGCCAGAAACAGACCCATTTCTGGTCTTCCTGAACTTCTGGTAGGTCTGTTTTTCATCCTCCTGTAGCCTCCATGCGCACCCTGCATCCAAAACAGGCCGTGTGGGGACTCCTGGGAGGGGGGGGGCTGGGTGAGATCAGTCAGGAGTGGGATTTGGGGGTTCTCCGAACTGCACAGAATCGTAACTAGAGGGTCTCCCAAACTTATGTGAACCCCCAGCAGCCAACCCATGATCATATCCAATAATTAGGGTACCCCTAAGCCATTGTAGATTTATGCACACGGAGGAGCCTGTATTAAAGAAACCAGATCTTTACTCAGCTCGATTTGAGGATTCAGACTGAATCAACGCTTGGATTCAAATTGCAGATTCCAGTAGCTACCATGCAACGTAATGGGATCGATGACCACGAAACTATGGGAATAGCATTGACCGAAGAGCCATAAAGGGAATCAAAGATCCCGCTCTTATTGCTTTAAAAATACAGTAGCTGGAACTAGTTGCAGATCCAATCTGGCTTGCATTCTTGTTTCTTAGTAACCGTGTGGCATAAAGGAATTTTTTCTTGAGTGTCTTGCTAATAATTGTACATTACGCATGTTGCATAATGCACAATTACTAAGCCTATCCCAATCTGCTGACTTGGCAATAATAGAGGTAAACATTATTCTGGGATTGTAGTTGTTCACTGGCTGAACAAGAGTTAGCAGAATGAAGCCATCATGTCACCCCTAGTCCTTCTCTTAGTTAGACTAGACATGCCTATGAGTACACGACCCTCACTCAGTCAAAGACCTAGGAGTACTCATCTCAAATGATCTAAGCCCCAGAGCTCATTTTAACAGCGTGGTCAAGAAGGCATTGAGTGTTGTTAACCTAATTTCGCGAAGCTTTTTCTCCGGTAATATCGAACTCCAAACTAGGACTTGCAAAACCTTTGCCAGACCAATTCTCGAATACAGCTCTTCTGCCTGGAATCCACACTGTATATCGGACATTAATTCGATCGAGCGGGTCCAGAGTTATTTCACGAGAAGAGTCCTCCACTCCTCTGCTCACAATGGAATCCCTGATGCCACCAGGCTTGAAATTTTGGCCTTGGACAACCTAGAACTACACCAGTCTGACCTAAGTGCAGTACCCAAAATTATCTGCTACAACATCCTACCTGTCAATGACAACTTCAGCTTCAACTGCAATTATACACAGGCAAACAATAGATACAAATTCAAGGTAAACCGTTCCAAACTCAATTGCAGAAAATACGACTTCAGCAGCAGAGCAGTCAACGCCTGGAATGCTTTACCTGACTCCGTTGTTATAACCCCAAACACCCATAACTTTAACCCTAAACCAGGGATGTCCAAACTTGGGAACTTTAAGACTTGTGGACTTCAACTCCCAGAATTCCCCAGCCAGCTATGCTGGCTGGGGAATTCTGGGAGTTGAAGTCCACAAGTCTTAAAGTTCCCAAGTTTGGACATCCCTGCCCTAAACTGTCTATTGTGGACCTTACCCCCATTCCTAAGAGGTCTCTTAGGGGGCATGCATAAGCGCACCAGTGTGCCTACCATCCCTGTCCTACTATTCCCATTTATTCGTACCAATTTCCTGTCTCCATGTTCATGTTTATACTTATACCTATCACCTCATACATGTTTGACAAACGAAATAAATGAATGAGAAATAAATGCCTAGTTCCCTTAACTGTTCGTTGTGTGCTTTACTCTCCAGTCCATTTATCAACTCTGTTGCTCTTCTCTGCACTCTTTCTAGAGTCTCAACATCTTTTTTTTTAATCGGGATGACCAAAACTGGACACGGCATTCCAAGGGTGGTGTTTTAAGTGCAGTGTAAAGTGGCACTAACACTTACAATCTTACAATAATACAATAGCAGAGTTAGAAGGGACCTTGGAGGTCTTCTAGACCAACCCCTTGCCTGGGAAGGAAGCCCTATACCGTTTCAGACAAATGGCTATCCAACATCTTCTTAAAGACTTCCAGTGTTGGGGCATTCACAACTTCTGGAGGCAACTTCGGTTCCACTGATTAATTGTTCCAACTGTCAGGAAATTTCTCCTCGGTTCTTTTCTCTCCTTGATTAGTTTCCACCCATTGCTTCTTGTTCTGCCCTCAGGTGCTTTGGAGAATAGCTTGACTCCCTCTTCTTTGTGGCAGCCCCTGAGATATCGGAATTCTGCTTTCATGTCTCCCCTGGTCCTTCTCTTCATTAATCTTGATACAATCACTTCAGTGATACCGCTTAGGATTGCACTGGCCTTTTGGGCAGCCACAGTACACTGTTGGCTCATACTCAAGGGATGGTCTACTACAGGGGTGTCAAACTTGCGACGACACATTGTCGTCAGGTGATGTGTCACAACATTTTTCCCTTTGCTAAACCGGGTGTGGGTGTGGCCAGCGAGTGGTGTGCATCTGGCCCGCGGGCTGTGAATTTGACACCCCAGACCTATTCTAGACATCCTTCAGTTTAGCAAGATCTCTGTTTACAAGGGAGGGACTTTAAAGGAAACTGCTTAGAATTTTGAATTTTTGAATTTATTTATATTTATATCCCGCCCTTCTCCACAGAGGACTCAGGGTGGCGCACAGGAAATTTAAAAACATACAAAAATACAAAAAATAAATACATAACTTAAAATATATATTAAACTATCCTAATCCTATGCTAAAAGCCAAATTTTAAAATACCCAATTTAAAACTTTCTAAAAAGTCCCCGTGGGAGGTTAGGCTAGGCCGGCTTGTTGGAAAAGGTATGTCTTTAGACATTGGCGGAAGAGGCGGAGGTCGGTGATGGTGCGTAATTCGGGGGGTAGGTCGTTCCAAAGGGCTGGGCCCGCCACAGAGAAGGCTCTTCCCCTGGGTGTCGCCAGTCAGCATTGTCCGGCCGACGGCACCCTAGAAGGCCCTCTCTGTGGGAGCATATCAGTCTAAGGGATGTATGGAGCGAGAGGTGGTCTCGCATATAACTAGGCCCCGAGCACTTTAAAGATGGTCGTCAAAACCTTGAAGCGCACCCGAAAGACCACAGGAAGCCAGTGCAGCTCGCGCAGGATCAGTGTTATATGGGAGCATCTGGTGGCTCCCATAATCACCCGCGCGGTTGCGTTTTGGACTAACTGTAACTTTCGAGTGCACCTCAAGGGAAGCCCCTTGTAGAGAGCATTACAGTAGTCGAGTCGGGACGTCACGAGAGCTTGAGTGACTGTGCGAAATACCTGTGCATGTGTTGAAATACCTGTATATGTGTTGTCGTTTTGTTTTTGATATTTAGAGCCTGACACTATCACCTTTATTTTCACACCTGTCAGTTCAAATAGCCAGTGTGTGGATTTGTTCTGATTTCTTGTCTTCCATTCCATCATCTGTATAACTCCACGGATTGCCCAACAGGGAAAAATCTCAAACGATCCTTCAAAAAAGCTTGATCAATTCTGAACTGAAGGGCCTGAAAGAAATAGCCCATTCCTTCCCCTTCCCTATTCGAAATGGAAGCAGACATTTCTTGTTTGTTTGTTTTAAGAAATAATATCTTACCTGCCTTCCAAACGAAGCGAGCTTTTGAAATTTTTAACGGTGAATCATCTTTGTGTAGGTGTAATGAGAGTGATGCAAAATAAGAAAAAAAAAAAAGAACACCCCACATCACAACGGGGTTTTAGCAAAGGAGGCAATGAGGGAAAGAGGAGCGGTTTTCATGAGAGTGATGAGAAAGATGGGAAGGAGAAGGATCCTTCTAGCAAAAATTTCGCTTTGGCTTTTCTGTGGGAATGCCTTTAGCCTCCCACTCAGAAATTAATCAGAGATATATTCTCTCTCTTCCCCACCACCACCAATCGGTTATTTTCATGTCAAGATAATCTCTGCCTGTGGTTGAAGGCAGGAAAACAGAAGCCGGTGAACATGCCGACTGCTTGGGATGCCAAGAGACCCTAAGGGCCTGTGCATGATGTTCATAGGTTCGGCTTCACTTGGTGAACTGCTTGCTTTTATACAGTTGGTCCTTCCTTGACTTACAACTATTCCTTGAGTGATGGTTTGACGTTGCAGAAGCAGTGAGAAAATGGGTTATGACCAGTTTTTACACCGGTCCTGAAAACTAGAAACTAAGTACAGGCAGTCTTCAAATTACAACAGTTCATTTAGTAGCAATAGCACTTAGACTTATATGCCGTTTCACAGTGCTTTACAGCCCCTCTCTAAGTAGTTTAGAGAGTCAGTCTATTTCCCCCAACAATCTGGGTCCTCATTTTACCCACCTCAGAGAGATGGAAGGCTGAGTCAACCTTGAGTCATTTAGGATAGAACCCCTGGTAGTTGGCAGTTAGTCTGCAATATCGCATTCTAACCACTGCACACCATGGATGGATGGATGGATGGATGGATGGAAGGAAGGATGGAAGGAAGGAAGGAAGGAAGGAAGGAAGGAAGGAAGGAAGGAAGGAAGGAAGGAAGGAAGGAAGGAAGGAAGGAAGGGAAGTGCAATAGCAATAGCACTTAGACTTATATACCACTTCAAAGAGCTTTTACAGCCCTCTCTAAACACTTTACAGAGTCAGCCTCTTGCCCCCAACAATCTGGGTCCTCATTTTACTGACCTCAGAAGGATGGAAGGCCGAATCAACCTTGAGTCTGGTGAGATTCGAATTGCTGGCAGTTAGTCTGCAATACTGCATTCTAACCACTTTCACCATGGATGGATGGATGGATGGATGATGGATGAATGGATAGATAGATGGATGACTGAATGGATGGAAGGAAGGAACAGCATTTAGACTTATATGCTGCTTCCTAGTGCTTTACAGCCCTCTCTAAGTGGTTTACAGAGTCAGCACATTGCCCCCCCCCCAAACAATCTGATTTTACTGACTTTGGAAGGATGGAAGGCTGAGCCAACCTTGAGTAGTGAGAATCGAACTGCTGACAGACGGCAGGGTTAGCCTGCAATACTGCATTCTAACCACTACGCCACCACGGATATGCAAGACAAATGTCATCTGCAACTGCATTTTTAACCATGCAAATGCTTGGCCCGGGATGCCAAACATCTGCAGTTCTTTGCTCTGGAGAAAGCACAGGGTGTTGGAGGAACCAGCCGGTAGTTTCTGTGCAGGTTCAGTTTATTAATCTTAATTTAAGATGCTCTAGACATCTTATATCTCAGAACAGCAAGCAACCTGTTAACATCACCCTCTAAGTCTACCTTTCTGTCCTCTGACATATTAACATTGTGGAAAGGCATTCCTGCTGTGAGGGACCAGGAAGCCAGAGTTTTCATCAAGACACATTTTTAGACAGGAGATTTATTTATAATTCGGAAGCCCAGCAAACGCCTGAGGTGACTCAGGCAGGGATGATGTATTAAGCCATACAGCCATAGATTATGGCTTAGCTTGAAATGCAGAGTTGGTGGCTGGTGCTATCTTTAAAAAAAACATTTCCAGCTGTATTTCTACACTTGCCCAGCCTTGCTGCATGCCGCATACTAAATCTGAAACTCTGGCTCTGAAAATATGTGCACAGGTAGATGAAACTATCAAGGAAGCTGGGTCATCATGGAATTGAAACGTTATGTGGTCGCAAACTTGCTAGTAAGAAGGAGGAGGAAGGATAAGGAATAAGTGGTTGACTCTTTGGAAGAGTCAAGAAAAGCCACAATCAAATTTAACAGCTCCTTTTTGCCCAAGATTCCCCTTGCATATATGTGCTAGTTGTTCCTGACTCTAGGGGGCGGTGCTCATCTCCATTTCAAAGCCGAAGAGCCAGTGCTGTCCGAAGATGTCTCCATGGTCATGTGGCCTGCATGACTCAACACCGAAGGCTCACGGAATGCTGTTACCTTCCCATCAAAGGTGATTCCTATTTTTTCTACTTGCATTTTTACATGCTTTTGAACTGCTAAGTTGGCAGAAGCCGGGACAAGGAACGGGAGCTCACACGGCCCTAGGGATTCGAACCACTGAACTGCCAACCTTTCTGATCGACAAGCTCAGAGTCTTAGCCACTGAGCCACCGTATCCCTCTTTGCCTAAGATACATAAAGGTAATTATAGAATCACTGGGAAAGAGAGGATTTGGTAGGTTTAACCTCCTGCTCAATCCAGAAATCAGTGCTAGAAGATTTTAACATATTGCTCTCCAGCTTTGCTTGAATGTTGTCTTCACTCTCAAGATGATCTCCCAATGTTCAACCAAAACAGACTAAGATATAACATCGTCCTAATAGATGTTAAGGAGAAGTCAGGGTGCTGAGTAATTTCTAACAAATGAGCATAATCACTGAAAAATAACAGAATGACAGAGTTGGAAGGGATCTTGGAGGTCTTCTGGTCCAACCATGTGGTCAAGCAGGGGATCCTATGCCATTGCAGACAAATGACTGTCCAGTCTCTTCTTAAAAGCTTCCAGTGTTGGAGCACCCACAACTTCTAGGGGCAAGATGTTCCCCTGGTTGATTGTCCTCACTGTCTGGAAATTTCTCCTTAGTTCTAGGTTGGATTTCTCCTTGATTAGTTTTCATCCATTGTTTTATGTTCTGCCTTCAGCTGCTTTGGGGAATAGGTTGATCTCCTCTCCTTTGCATGTGTTTAGGAACTCTGTCCCTGTTTTCGGAAGGTAAGCATTACTTGAGAAGGTTGGCTCCTATTATTTACGCCCAAGAAAACACTATAATTCAACATGAATTGTCATCCTGCAATGTTATATTACAATATAGTACTGTACTGTATTATAACACTGTATAGCCCTGTTATATTATTATAGGGCTATTAAATAGGCAAAAGAGGGCATGGGCAATTGGAGAGGAGAGCTAATGGGGCAGGAGGAAAGGAGGTCACAGTAACTTTTGAAGTTTCTTAGCAACAATCACAAAAACATTACTGATGAAATTTCCTAGTTGGGTAATGAGTGTCGGTAGGAACAATCAAACTCAGAGAGCATGAACAAGCCAACAGTTCAATTCTGAGCTGCACATGTGCATTACATTTTAGATCAAAAATGGCAGATGGCAGTTTTTTCTAAGCTCAGTTCTTTATTGTTTCGCACTTATAATGAAAATATTGCCAGCCTGAGAACTCGGCATCTACCATAGACTCTGGGAACCGTAATAGAGGAGCTGCCTTTACCCTCTTTCTCTCACACATGATATCTCGGATAAGTTGTATCTTACCCGTTCTGAAATCCACCACCTTCCTCCTGGAGATCCTCCCCCACACTGAATTCTATCACATCTCTTTCTTTTATCCCATAAATGTGTCTTACCCTCTAGCGATATCTTCGCGATGCTCCAGCTGCTTGGCGGAGCATCGCACAGGCGCTGTATGCGCCATGCGCATGCGTGGAAACGCCAAAGAGTTTAAAGACAGGTAAGGAGCGTGGACGGGCAGGTAGGCCCTCCAGAGCACCGTACCAGAATGGTACCCGGTGCTCTGGGCAGGCAGCGGTACACCCGTACCGGGGTGTATCACCTGCAACCCACCACTGTCCCCTCCCCACCTCCATAGAGTCTCCTCCTAGCATGGCTTCCTTTTTTCCTCTGCCAACCGGAAGTTCAGTCCTCCCCCACCACCACCTAGAGCGGTGTCCTTTTTCCTCTGCCTGTCCTAACCGAAAGCCCTATCAATTGTGGAGCCAACCAACATCAGGGAGCCGCAGCAGAGGGATGAAAGAACCACAGGCGGCTCCAGAGCCGCAGATTGCCGACCCCTGCATTTTAACATTTTAACCCCCACACCTCAAATGTACAGCTTTTTTTAAAAAAAAGAAAAGTCAACGTACTCAGGCAAAAATGAAATGAACTTGCAATAAACAGCCTGATTGGGATTTTGATGCTGAAGCTCACCAGTTCAGGTCTGACTTGCTAATGATTATACCACATTGCCCTCATTTGGAAAACAATGCAGGCTCCCGTCGCTGAAATATTTGATTCAAATGCACATTTTTTTAAACATTTGAGACGAGGCAGAAAAGTCTCAATTTTTCCTCGTTTTGAAGATGCCTTGATTAACTCAACCATAGAATCAATGTATTTCTTCTATGAGCAGGATTCTGAATGAGAAATGCCACAAGCATTTATTTAATCTATGCAATTCAGAACTAGTTCAGGACCACAGAGGTTTAATTAAAAAGGCTTTTAATATATCATTGATTTCTCAATGTGTCTGCAAAGGTCTACTCTACCCTCTGCATTACTTTTAAGCTGAGAAGATCTGCCCCAAGCTATTCTTTGTATGCAATCATTAGAAACAGAAGAAATACTAATTTAGAGAGTGTTTGGAAGAAAGAGCTATACCAACTGATCTAGTTTGGGGGAACACACTTGATAGCGCAACGCTTATTTCTGAACTCTTGATAGTCACTAAGGTTGAATTAACTCATTGAGCTTGGCTCTAATGTAGATGATGATGATGATGATGATGATGATGATGATGATGATGATTTGTCTTATGCCTAAATATATTTTGTAATAGGCCTGCATTGCTATTATCCTTCTCATTTTCTCTTCTTTCCTACTACCTTCTCCTATTGGTATTGTACATGTATGGCAGTAATATTTCTAGACAATAATTAACATAATTGTAATTAAAAGTTAGGAATCCTACCTGCCAGTTTGCACATAATGACCTCATAAACTAAAACGGAAGGAAGCAGAACTTCAAATACTGATTTATGGTATATGTAGAAAAATTCTGAAGCCTGCTTTGCGCGATGCATTATTAATGATTCCAAATCTACAATGAGATGCATATCTCGCCTTCTAAACATAAATAATGCATAGTGATCTATCGTAAAAGTTTCTGGTTTTTTTTTTTTTCCCCTCTGGGAAACGAAACAAAGCAAACAGCTGAAATGCAGGACTTTCTCGATTGGTGTCTTCAAATATTGCTAATAGCCACAACATCCCCTTTATTAGAGTCATTGGGATGGAATGTAGTACTGGAACCCCTGGAGGGAGGGGGTGGATTCCAGAGTAGTAAGAGACAACTCAGCCAGGATATACTGTGTGAGAGAAAGAGGGTGAAGACAATCCCTCCCTAGTAACCTGCTTCCCTGAAAATAAGACCTCCCTGGATAATAACACCAATCAGGTTTTTGAGCGCATGCACTAAAATAACCCTCTCCTGAAAATAAGCCCTCCCCTGAAATATTTAAATGCATGTGCGGCCAGTCCTCATCATTTCTTGAATCCTATCAGAGATCCCTCTTGGGCTATCAGATATCTGAACAGGAAAAGAAGAACATGGACGATTGGAAAGGAAGACTAATGAGGCAGGAAAGAAAGAAGGTGATAGTAACTCTTGAAATTTCTTAACATCCACGACAAAATGTTTACATTTTTTTAAAAAACTGCAAAAAGTATACATAGGCCTAACAGAAATATGGAATTAGGATTATTCCCCCCCCCCTATCAGGAAGATGAATATATGGCTGTGTGTGTGAATATTCCAGCATAATTCTAGAACGTCTCGAGCAATTTCAACCAAACTTGGTACACAGATGACTTAGCCTCTGGAAACAAATATTGTAGGGGTAAGACACCCCTAAAATCTATAGGGGTGTGTGTTCTGTTAAGATATAGCCTGTTGTGCCTTAAAATGGCTTCTACTGTACTGCTGTAAAATGGATTCTACTGTACAGTGCAGTGGAGTGGAGTTGCCATGGTAATAGATTCACAGTACTCCACAAGGGGGCTCCCTCTAGTACTGGGGGGGGGATTAGAAATTATGTTTGGTCCAGACATTTTCCCCCTATAAATAAATAGCGGGGCAATGCTAGGTTATCAACTAGTGGTCTATATTTTGTAAGAGAAGGGTGATATGATAGCAGTCTTCCAGTACTTGATGGGATGCCTCAGAAAAGAAGGGATAGATACTCTCCAAAGCAATTGAGGGCAAGACAAGAAGCAATGATCATGAAAAAGAGATCCAATCTAGAACTAAGGAGAAATTTCCTGACAATGAGAATAATTTTATTTATTTATTTATTTATTATTCGATTTATATACCGCTCCTATCTCCATCAAGATGGACTCAGGGCGGTGTACAGGAAATTAAAAATCACACCAACAAATAACAATAACTACAATGATAATATTAAAATGAATTAAATTAGGTAACCTGTGCTAAAAACATTTCCCATTAATAAAATTATAAATCCAATTACTAATTCATCATTGGAAGGACTTGCCTCTAGAAATTGTGGGTACTTCAACACTGGCAATATTTAAGAAGATACTGGACAACTGTTTGCTCAGAATGGTTTAAGTTCTCCTGCTTGAGGTGGGTGTTGGAAGATTTGCAAGGTCCCTTCCCATTTTCTGGCAATGAAACACTAAGATTTAATGTTTAGTTTTATGTGCACAAACACACAAACATTCATTTAAAAAAAGTTGGCTTCAAAATTAGTTGTCTACAGATAATTCACATCAAGCAAAGTAATTATTGGTCTCTGGGATTCTTGGGTTTTTATGCATTTTCTTTATTTCTTTTTTGATTAGAACAAGCGTTCTTGGGAGAAGGCCAGAAATGTATAGATTTTTATGTGATTCTAGGGAAAATAGGTAAAAGCCCAGAAAACTGAGCAATGTTTGTTCATCTCCCATACAACCCAAAATAAGCAAAATCCCAAACATTTCCAAGCAGACATAAAACTGATATAAAGGTCATTACCACCAATTGCAGAAAACGTCATAACCTATAATTGGAATGTACTAAAGTTTGCAGTGAAATAGTAAACAATAAGCCATTAACACATCTAAGCAACAGTGGTGAAATTCAAAATTTTTCCTTACCTCTTCTGTGGGCGTGGCTTTTGTGGGCATGGCTTGGTGGACATATGACTTGGCAGGCGTGGCTTGGTGGGCATGTGACTGGGTGGGTGTGGCTGCACAACTGACTCACACACAATGCAAAAGCAGCTGGACTTCACACAAAATGTCCCCTGCAACAAGCAGGAACCTCACAGAGAGCTCAAAAACCAACTATCGCACTTTGTACAAAAACAACACAAAAGCTACACTTTTGGTATTTCTTTTTAGCAGATTGATACAGAGTACAGGTAGCCCTCACCTTACAACCATAACACAGCCCAACATTTATGTTACTGTCAAGTGAGTTTTGTCCCATTTTAGAACCTTTCTTGCTACCCTTGTTAATTCAATCGCTGCAGTTAACACAGTGGTTAAACCAATCTGGCTTCCCATTGACTTTGCTTGTCAGAAGGTTGCAAAAAAACAAACAAAAGGATCATGTGACCCTAGGATACTGCAGCCATCATAAATATGAGTCAGTTGCCAAACATCTGAATTTTGATCATGGGACCATGGGGATGCTTCAACGGATGAGTGAAATACAGGCATGTCACTGTTTTCAATGCCGTTTTACTTTCAAACGTTTACTAAGAGTTGTGGTGGCCCAGTGGTTAGAGTGCAGTACTGCAGGCTGTTTTTGCTGACTGATGGCTGCTTGCAATTTGGTAGTTTGAATCTTACCAATCTCGAGGTTGACTCAGACTTTCATCCTTCTGAGATCCGTAAAATAAGGGACCAGTTACTTGAGGGCAAGATGTCCTATAAAGATGCTTAGAGAGGGCACTGTGAAGTGGTATATAAGCACTGTGAAGTGGTATATAAGTCTAAGTGCTATTGTTATTAGAATAGAATAAGAGTTGGAAGGGACCTTGGAGGAATAGAATAGAATAGAATTTGAAATAAGAATAGAATAGAATAGAATAGAATAACAGAGTTGGAAGGAACCTTGGAGGTCTTCTAGTCCAACCCCCTCCCTAGGCAGGAAACCCTACACCACTTCTGACAAATGGTTATCCAACATCTTAAAAACCTCCAGTGTTGGAGAATTCACAGCTTCTGGAGGCAAGTTGTTCCACAGATTAATTGTTCTACCTGTCAGGAAATTCCTCCTTAGTTCTAGGTTGCTTCTCTCCTTGATTAGTTTCCACCCTTTGCTTCTTGTCTGACCCTCAGGTGCTTTGGAGAATAGCTATTGCTACTAAACAAACTGTTGAGAACTGCCTATACTTAGCTTCTAGTTTTCTGACCGGTTCATAATAAATAGAAACCTCACGATTGAAAGGAAAATCCATATGATGTCACAGTGGTTTGCTCACTCTGAAATAACAGCTTTTCTGCAGATCCATTAGCAAATAAGGAGTGACCCTGTTTTGGGAATCAACATGCTATTGTTCACCTTTTAAAACTTGATTTCCCTGCGGAGAGGGATTTATTTCTGTAGAACTGTAGTTGCGATTGCTTTTCCTCTCTCAATCTCCCAGCAGAGTTACCCCATCCAAGTGACAAGCAAGAGTAAAGCGGTATCGTTGCTAATTTATACGAGGGAGACGTCCCTGAATTTAAATGAATGTTATGGATAGATTTCACAAAGAATGCCGGTTCGAACCGCTTATCATTGCCATAAAACGTAGGAGAGGAACTTCGGTGATATAGTATTGCATTAGTTCTGTGGTTGCCAAAAAGTTACGGATCTTTAATTCAAAGAAAGGAATTGGGAAATAAAGAGTTTGAAGGAGACACTTAACCATAAATCCAGCCTCCTGCTTAGAGCAGGAATCCAAATGGAAACATTCTTTATAACTCTTTTCGCCAGTCTCTGTTTGAATCTATCGGTTGATGAAGAGGAAATGTCTCAATTGATATCACTGTTTGGTAATCTATTGTATTTAGATTATATATAGGTTTTCCTTCCCATCCAATTTATATATGTGTGTGTGTGTGTGTGTGTGTGTGTGTGTGTTAGTTAGTTAGTTTTATGAGCTGATCAATAATTAAATCAGGGAGACTTATAGATCTATTTCGAGCTTTTTAGCTCTCATCAGCTAGCCATACCCTGGAAAGCATACACACACACACACATATATACATATACATATACATATATACACACACTTTGTTCCACAACACCCTGTTAGGCTCCAATTAAGGGAGGAGACACACTGTTTCCTTTTTTGCCTTTCGGCTCATCACCAGAGACCATCTAGACAGAAAGCCATGGGTTCCGTTGTGTAATTTTTTAATATGTGTGTTACGTTTTTGAGCTGATCAATAAATCAATAAATGGCTCAAAGTGGTAAGGCATCTGCCTAGCATGTAATACAGCTCCGGTTCGAATTTCAGTAAGGGTATGGCTAGCTGAATGAGAGCTAAAAAGCTCGAAATAGATCTATACTAGTCTCACTAACTTATTTATTGATCAGCTCAAAAATGTAACATATGTGTGTGTGTGTGTGTGTGTTAGGTTTTTGAGCTGATCAATAAATAAATCAGGGAGATTAGGATAGATCTATTTCAAGTTTTTTAGTTCTCATCAGCTAGCCATACCCTTACTGGGATTTGAACCGGGGCTGTATTACATGTTAGGCAGAAGCCTTAGCAACTAAGCCACCAGGTTCCCTTCCTGATCAGCTGAGACAGGAGGATAAGTATATCGTTGTGTCACAACACCCTGTTAAGCCCCAATTAAGGGGTGACACAAGCATATACTTATCCTCCTGTCTCAGCTGATCAGAATAAGAACCAGTAGTCTAGTGGCAATTACAATTGCCTGACATGTAATACGAAATAGATCTATCCTAGTCTCCCTGATTTATTTATTGATTAGCTCAAAAACCTAACACACATATAAAAAAAGTACACAATGGAACTCATGGCTTTCTGTCTAGATGGTCTCTGGTGATGAGCCGAAAGGCAGAAAAGGAAAGCAGTATGCGTCCTCCTTTAATTGGGGCTTAACAGGATGTTGTGACACAAGCATGTGTGTGTGTGTGTGTGTGTGTGTCTGTGTCTGTGTCTGTGACTGTGTTAGTTTTATGAGCTTATCAATAAATAAATCAGGGAGACTAGTATAGATCTATTTCGAGCTTTTTAGCTCTCATCAGCTAGCCATACCCTTACTGGGATTCGAACTTATATATATATATGATTCTTCTCGGTGTCTATATATATATGCATGAATGTCACTTTTGCTAGACACAGCACTTAATTTTTTTTTAAAATGGCATACATTATTATATTTCGAAAGGGGAGCACAATAGACAGTTAAGGAAATTGAGGATAATAGCATGCCTGTCATACATGAGGATGATCCCCAATCTGCATCTCCGCTTCCCTTTCATAAATCCACAAGCAGAAGACAACAATTCTCGGATGCAAGGAATAACTCTGGAAGCAGTAGAGACGTATAGCACTCTGGACTTGTTTTCCTTTCCTCTCTGTGACCTGTGTGGTTGTAAAAGAAGCCAGAGAAACCCTATAACAAGCCATGCTATTTTCTTCCTTTACGTAATTGTGATTTCAGAAGTGCTAAGAGAAATATTGCTATCGTCCATTGTCGGCAGAAAAATACTGGTTTCAGCATTTTCAGTGTAATTTACTGTCATCATTGATTTTAAACTCTTGCTTGCCGGCGTACTAGGCGTTCTAAAGATATATTTTTTCTTTTTTTTTCGGATTGCATTTACTTTGATTACAGGAATATTATGGCTTTAATGGCTTGTTGCGTTTCAGGGCTGACATCTGATGAACAATGGCTTTCATCTCCTTAGACGTGTAACTTTGCTGAGTGAATATATTGAGGATGAGTACTCAAGGTTTACTAGATGATTTCCTCCACCACCCACCCCCTGTTGGTGTAAATTTGATGAAGCAACACCGATTCTTTCGTGTTTTTTTAAGGACAGAATAGCAAGCAAGGAAACAGCTGAACGTACCCTGAGAATGCCAAAACGGTGAAGAAATCACATTATGGCTTAGTATGATGTGTGAACCCAGCTGTTGGGCTGATGACAGAGTATTGTTGCTGGTACTTCTAGCAGCAGTTTTTTTGAGAATTTAAAAAAAATTCTCAAACAAAAGAAAAAAAGCCCTGCGTGAAAAATGGGACCTTCATTAAAACAGTTGCTGAGGCGGAAGCCTTTCTTAAAAAACATTCCTCTGCCCTGGGGGAAGATCCAGGGGGGACGGAGGGGGCCACGGCCCCGCCCGCTGGGGGCCAGGGAGGAGAAAAAGAAGATACAATAGCCAAGAGACTTAGATCGAAAAAATAACTTTGCCTTGATTTTTCTGAACAATTTTGCATAATATTTGTATCTGGATTTTTTGTAAATGTCTGACAGCATGGAACTGAGAATTTAGGTATATGTACTTGCTTTTACCTTGTAGTGTTATGAAAAATGCTTTTTTTTTTGTTATTTTTCTATTGTGTATTTTGAAGTCTCGGAAGGGCCGACGACTCTGACGTGAATGCTCTCAAAATTTCTTTGTATCCCTTACCCTACCCTATAGAAAAAATGTAAAACCAATAAAACTTTTTCAATATAAAAAGAAAAATGGGACCTTCAGTTGGTAAAGCTAAATTAGAACCCCAGTTATAAATAGAAGTAATCTTTTAGAACAGATTCTCAGAGGGTGACGTAGTCATCCTTATATTTATTTCTTTATTAATTCAATTGATACGGCTGCCTATCTCAAGCATATAAGTAGGAGAAGAGCAGGAAGAGATGGGAGGGAGGCGGACTTAAGCGAGTCATTAGCCTTGAATCTTTTAAGTTACTGCAAGCCTAGTCCAACCCCCTCCTCAAGCAGGATATCCTATGTTTGTTGTTGTTAGTTGTAAAGTCGTGTCCAACCCATCGCGACCCCATGGGCAATGTTCCTCCAGGCCTTCCTGTCCTCTACCATCCTCTAGAGATGATTTAAGCTCACGCTGACTGCTTCGGTGACTCCATCCAGCCACCTCCTCCTCTGCCATCCCCTTCTTTTTCTTTTGCCCTCCATCGTTCCCAGCATGAGGCTCTTCTACAGGAAGTCCTTCTTCCTTCTCATTAGGTGGCCAAAGTCCTTTGAGTTTCCTCTTCAGGATCTGGCCTTCTAAAGAGCAGTCAGGGTTGATCTCTTCTAGGACTGACCGCTTGGATGGCTTTGCAGTCCAAGGGACTCAATGCAGGAGTCTTCTTCTCCAGCACCAGAGTTCAAAGGCCTTAATCTTCTCTAGGGAGTCCTTCTTCCTTCTCATTAGGTGGCCAAAGTCCTTTGAGTTTCCTCTTCAGGATCTGGCCTTTTAAAGAGCAGTCAGGGTGGATCTCCTCTAGGACTGACCGCTTGGATGGCTTTGCAGTCCAAGGGACTCAATGCAGGAGTCTTCTCCAGCACCAGAGTTCAAAGGCCTCCAGTCTTTGGCGCTCAGCCTTTGGTCCAACTTTTGGTCCAACTTTGGTCCAACTCTCATGGTCCAACTTTTACAGCTCCTATGCTATTCGAGACAAACGCCTATCCAAACTCTTCTTGAAAACATCCAGTGATGGGAGTGCCTACATCTGGAGGATAAACACATTTTGAAGGCTTTTAAAAAAAATGAATTAACAATCCATTTTTAACCAAAGGATTTTCATCTGAGGCTTAACTACAAAGACCCTCCGCATTTAGCTCAGAATTATTACGGAAGTGAAATTTGGTAGCAGTTCTAAAGCCATCCTGATGTATCCACCACGGTGTGGAGAGGTGGGTTTAAGGTGTATATCTCTAAAGACTCCCATCATTGAGGTGGCAGTTTTCAGCAAGCCAAGAAATGATTGCTTTCTACTACAGACTGCAGCATAAAAAATGGATTAATCTTTTTGCAAACGCAAACCCAGAAATGCAGTGTGAGGTTATTTTACCTCCTTGTGCTCCTGCTGCGTCTCCTCCCTTGACCCGCTGGGAAGTTCAGATCCTATTCTTGTGCACATGCTAAATTAATGAGGGGAGTTTGTCATAATCTTGCAGAAGATAACAGGAAGCCCATTAAGGCAAGTTTCTCTGCTCCTGGAAGATTCTCCTCCTACACGCTTGTCACTGTTCACAGGTTATAAAGTGGATTAATATTGCTTTATCAATCAATTTTATGCAAAACAACAGGCAACCCTTTGCACGGCGGTAAATTTTCTTTCCTTGAGTCAATGAACTCTGCTGGTTCTTTACGTAATACGGAGCCTGAGACAAATGCAGTGAGATGTTAATAAACAACTTGGAATGAAACATCCATTGGTGTCAGGAATAAACCGGTGGTTTTAAAAATTCTCCATACGAAAAACATGGAGTTGGTTGAAGGCAGGAAATGAGAGTCTTTCTCCTTGTGGGAAACGGATGAGAAGAGCCATTTAACCAGCCATTTACATCAGCTCCATCCATCATGGTCATGCATAATCTCAGGAGACTGAAGCTAACTCAGAGGCGCTCCAGATATTTGCTGAATTGAAGTTCTCAGGACCTCTTATGAAGCAGACAAGCCTTGAGATGAGACCTGGAGAACTTGCGATGCCCCCTTCCCCCCATCCCCACCGCCAAGAGGTTGAGGGATTACAATACCAGCACTCCTGACTCAGGTTGAAGCAGGGAATCAGAAGGCTTTGTACAACATTAGAAATGGCAAGTTTAGAGGCCAGAAAGACCCATTTCAGCTGTGGTCTCTGTGCTGGTTGATTATCCCGGTCCAGTAGGACTCTGGGCTGACAGCGGATTATTCACAACCATCATCATCATCATTGCAAGTAGTAAAAGGTTGGCTGATGTGGAGAGACCTGGCTCATAGTTGGACATGACTGAATAGACTACTTCTCCTCCTCTTTCTCCTCCTCTGCCTTCTTCTTTTTCTCCTCCCCCTCTTCCTCTCCTCCTCCTCCTCCTCCTCCTCCTCTTCTTCTTCTTCTTCTCCTCCTCCTCCTCCTCCTCCTCCCCTCCCCCTCCTCTTCCCTCCTCCTCTTCCTCCTCCTCCTCCTCTTCTTCTTCTCCTCCTCCCCCTCCTCCTCCCCCCCCTCCTCCTTTATTATTATTAACAAGCAGCATTATTTGTCATTGTTGTTTCTTATTGCAAGTTGATCATTCACAAACAGTATTATGAGTTGTGGGTGCTCCATCACTGGAGGTGTTTAAGAACAAATTGGACAACCATTTGTCTAGAAGGGTCTCTGGAACAGGGGGTTGTTGGTCTAGAAGACCTCCAAGGTGTCTTCCATTGTTCTATATCATTTAGTGGAGATATGACTCCATGTAACCTGCTGCTGTATGAATCTTTCCTTTCAATAACTGATTTATATATTCCTGGGGTAAAGTGGGTGACAAATATATGGAAAATATATGAAAAAGGAATATCTGATATCAGCTTGGTTTTTGAACCTTCTTAGGTCCAGGTAGATGAGTATTTCTGTCATTCAAAGAAAGGCTTCACTGCCAGATGGTTTCAAACTAATATGGTTTCAGCTATAAGGTAAAGTCCCCTTGCATATATGTGCTAGTCGTTCCTGACTCTAGGGGGTGGTGCTCATCTCCATTTCAAAGCCAAAGAGCCAGCGCTGTCCGAAGACGTCTCCACAGTCATGTGGCTGGCATGACTCAATGCTTGAAGGTGCACCGAACGCTGTTACCTTCCCACCAAAGGTGTTTTCTATTTTTCTACTTGCGTTTTTTACATGATTTTGAACTAGGTTGGCAAAAGCTGGGACAAGTAACAGAAGCTCACTCCATTACGCAGCTCTAGGGATTTGAACTGCCAGAGTGCCAACCTTTCTGATCGACAAGCTCAGTGACTTAGCCTCTGATGCAAATAGTTGGATACCCTTACTTTTGGTATTTTGTATCCATTCCATTGAAAACATTACCTCTTTCAATCCTTCCCTTCAATCTTCTAAGACAGGGGTCTGCAAAGTTGGCTCTTTTAAGACTGGTGGACTTCAACTCCCAGAATTCTCCAGCCAGCATAGCTGGCTGGGGAATTCTGGGAGTTGAAGTCCACCAGTCTTAAAAGAGCCAACTTTGCAGACCCCTGTTCTAAGACTATATTTATTCTGGCTGGTGGATATTTCCCATTCTCCCTTGCAGAAGTCTTCCTGCTTCTAAGAAATATTCTTAGAAATATCTCCTTGCATATATGTCATGTTTGAGGTCTCAGGTTTTTTTTAATGATGTTGACATCTGGAGATAGTGAAGGCTACGCCAAAGCTTTATTTTCCTTTTCTCTGGATGCTTCATAGCTGTCACAGATTGTGGGAAGGGTGATAACATGTCACTTTATTTTTATTTTTCACCTCAGAGAAGATAACTCATTTGGGGGAAAAGTACTTGAAAGGGTTTGCCTTAATTAGCATGCACTAACAATGGGTTGGACCGTAAGAAAGGCTGAATGCCAAAGAATGGAGGCCTTTGAATTCTGGTGCTGGAGAAGACCCCTGCATTGAGTCCCTTGGACTGCAAGGTGATCAAACTGGTCAGTCCCAGAGGAGATCAACCCTGACTGTTCTTTAGAAGGCCAGATCCTGAAGAGGAAACTCAAGTACTTTGGCCACCTAAGGAGAAGGAAGGACTCATTAGAGAAGAGCCTCATGCTGGAAATATGGCGGGGAAAAGAAGAAGGGGACAACAAAGAATGAAGTGGCTGGAGCAGTTTGGCAGATCGAATGTCTCCGGGCTCAAGGTTGACTCAGCCTTCGATACTTTTGAGGTGGGTAAAATGAGGACCCAGATTGTTGGGAGCCATAAGCTGACTTTGTAAACTAACTTCCTCCCTCCTTCCCTCCCTCCCTCCCTCCCTCCCTCCCTCCCTTCCTTCCTTCCTTCCGTCCGTGATGGCACAGCATTTAGAATGCAGCATTGCAGGTTAACTCTGCCAACTGCAAGCAGTTCAATCCTGAGTGGCTCAAGGTTGATTCAGCCTTCCATCCTTCAGAGGTGGGTCAAATGAGGACCCAGATTGTTGGGGGCAATATAATGACTCTGTGAACCGCTTAGAAACCACAGCAGTATATAAGTCGAAGTGCTATTGCTATTTCTTTCTAAGATGTTTGTGGTCTCATCCAAGAAGCTTCTTCATCTCTGACAGGATAATGGGGAAGAGAAGGATTTATATTCATAAATGGAGTAGGAATGGATTTCCAGAGGAAAAAAATTGCAGACTGCAGGAACCAGGAGCACTAACACAGGTGACCCTGAGGACACAGGTAAACCTCCAAGTGCTTCAATGATCCTCTAAAAGGATGCAAATGACCAGCTGTCTGCAAGGAATATCAATCCTTCCATTCCCCTCTCTCCTATCAGAGCTGAAGAAGCTTCTTGGGTGAGAAGCAAAACGTCTTCAAAAAACCCTCCGAATCAAGGCTTTTTTTTCCCTTTAGAAGTGATCGGACTTTCTGGTTTCTACTACTCTTTCTAATTTTTGCTACTTAAAGCCTTGAAGCTGGGACTATTTTTAGAATTAATGTTGAAGAGTTACTACGTTTGTCTTTTAGGATTGAATAAAAATTACATCTTTTATTTTTTATTTTTTTCCCCTAACAACAATGGAAACTGCTGGTTGGAAATTTAAACACTTTTTTTTGCTTTTTTTTTAGCCACTAGAGGTTGTTGTCTGGTTAATTTGAATTTTAAAGTCATGGTATTTGTTTTTTAATAATTGGAAACACTAAAATAAAATAAAATAAAACAAGCTACAGCCCAGCTGAGAGAGAAAGATAAATTGGTATTATCTTTTGGAGCTGTCAACATGGTATTTGATGAGAACACCCCAGAAAACCAGAGGGTCCTAGCTGAAATTCTAAACTTGATGAAAGAAACCACTATTAGAATAAACAACACATTGGATAGATATGCATCTATAATACCAGACTATGATCAATTGGAAACTCTAGAAATTAAAGAGAGAGAATCAAAGCAGGAAGATAAACCGATATGTATTTCAGATGAAAGATATGCAGATGGAAAGAAAGAAAGAAAGAAAGAAAGGAAGGAAGGAAGGAAGGAAGGAAGGAAGAAGAAGAAGAAGAAGAAGAAGAAGAAGAAGAAGAAGAAGAAGAAGAAGAAGAAGAAGAAGAAGAAGAAGAAGAAGAAGAAGAAGAAGAAGAAGAAGAAGAAGAAGAAGAAGAAGAAATAATTCTGTGTCTCAGCATTGTTACAAAGGAAAAGATGGGGGGGGGGGAGATTTGAAGATGAACCAAAGAAGAGAAACCTCTCCAGAAGTACATTTGACACCTAAAAACAATCAACATTTAAAGATAGGAACTGGACAGCAGCATTGTTGGAGAGTTACATTGCTCAATAGAATGCGGAAGAAAGTTTATAAAGAATTTGGAAAAAGGAAGATTAAAAAGAAAGGGGGGTTTCAAATGGCAAATAACTGGAAAGATAATGGCTAAAAAGAAAAGGCTGTTATCCTTTGATGATTAATAATTAGTTAGATTGTGTCTAGAATATCATTGAAGGATTATTAGTTAATTAATAGCCATTTACAATAAGACTAATTAACAATAATGTTATAATTTACTGATATATATCTATCTTTTTATGTGTTATTGATGAGCTATTAATGTAGAAATTAGGAGCTATTCTAGAATAGTGAAATAATTATAATTGATACTGGTTGATAATGATAACTGAAATATTGATGATTAATAATTAGTTAGACGGTTTGAGAATATCATTGTATGTATATGTGTATGTTAGTTGAGAATAGAAAATAGATATTATTAGGTGGTACTGTTTCAAAGATAGGTTTGAAGAAGAAGATTGATTAAATTTGGAACACTAGATAAGAATTTTGCAGTACTGATATAAAGAAACATGATGAAACCTTTGATTTATAAATTTACAAAATTAGATTATTCATTAATGATAATCATTTTAGAGATGCATAGAAGCTATGTGAGACTGGCCGGTATGCTTTCTAAAGGATGTATTGTAGAGTGATGATTCTCCTTTTTATCTTTACTTTTCTGTCTTATTGGTGCAATGTCATCTTATACTTTTGTTCTACACAGAAAAGAATGTAACAACAATCAATTAAATTTGAGTTGAGATATAATAATTGCAAGAATGGATATGGAAGAAATATATGGATTTTTGTAATTAACTAATATAACTTTTATGATTTCTAATTTGTGAGGAAAGATGATATCTTGCTGGTGGAATGTCATTTTATATTTTTGATTTTACATATAAAAGGATGTTTTGACAATTAATTAAATTGAGGCTTAGAATTAATAATTGTAAAATTAATATGGAAACAATGTATGGAATTTTGTGATTGACATAATTTTTATGATTTGTAATTTGTAACGAAAGATGGCTTATATGGTGTTTTTCTCTGCCTTATTTGTGGTGTTTTTTTCCAAAATAAGTAAAAACAAATTAATAATTTAAAAAAAACAGAAGAAAATCCAGTTGCCTCCCGAGGAAAGCATCTTTGGGCCAACCATGACCTGGAAGACTGAGAATCTCCACAGACTTTCAGCTTAGACATTCTCGTGACAACCAAATAGGCAAGCAAGGAGCTTGAAGCGTCAGTGCCAAAGGCTATCTTCATCCATAGTTCTAGACTAAAGATTGCATCAAACTGGAGGCTGTTACAGGACATAATGGCAAAACACAGACATCCCTAGTGGTCATCTGAGTCTCAGAGCTTGGTGCACTTTGTAGCATCTCACTGCCAGGGTTCTGACGGATGCCTTAATTAAATCATGAGCCTCGAGCCTAGCTTCAAAAGAAATCCAGTTATTTATTAGGAGCTTCATGTCAGCACATTCCTAAGTAAAGCCAGCTCTGACCATACATAGTTTACAGCCCCAATCATGACCTTGTTTCCCCACTCCCCCACAGGGTGTGTCATCAATCACATTCACCAACAGGGAAATTTTGTGGCTTGTAGAGATCACTCCCCTGTAGTTACAGCAGGTTCTCCCCTGTAAGTAAGCCTTGAGAGAGCTAAGTCTGGAATGTGCCTCTGTCTTTTGCTGCTATGCCATTTCATCAGTTTCCCATTCCCCCTTTCCCATGGCAACTCAGGAGCAGGCCAGAGATGCTTTGTGAGTTGATATTCTCTATTGTTTGGACTGAATGGGGGCAAGTTCTTCTTTGTGTTGCCTGAAAGGAGAAGACTGCACTGACTTAATGTTAAAATATTCATGATTGGGAGAGACATGGGAACAAGGTCAGCCAATGAATAGGCATAGACACTAAGTCAGCCAATGGGAACCTTAAACAGATCTGTACAGAGAACAGAAACAGAAACTGAAGCAATCTGTTGCTCCGAGAAGTAAATTAGCAGTCTCTCTGGGCTTGTCTACTGAAATGATGCTAGCTGCTCGTGTCTGCTTTAACTCTCCTGAGTTGTGTTTACTTGGAAGAACCACCTGTTGGTATTGTACATTTATCCATCTATTCTTATGTATATAAAGAAGTCAATGAACCCAGCTGAATCAGTTATCTGTGTGTGCGTCTGGATTTGAATTTATGCAACACACTCTGACACTTAGCATTTCTGGAATTCTTTAGTGCCTCACCGTTGAATGTATGAAGACCAAGGAAGCCTACATTTTAAAAGATAAAAGTGACAAAACCTTGGACTGCCTAGCCTGTCATCCCATAATACTCAGGAACGTCTCTCCTATTGCACTGCTGCACAGGCAGATGGTGATTGATAAACCAAGCCCACCACAGATACCGTTGTAGTGCATTAGTCTTAGTTTCCCATTCAACGTGATTGATTGAGTCTCACTCAAGACTCTGTCCAAAGCAAATATGCCCAGACACAATCAATCACTTTTATCAGCAAATTGCTACTCTTCCGCACCAAAAGGGAAGGGAAGCTTATTGCACAAAGGGTCTTTATTTTCTTCTTGCATTTAGTGGCTATGGTTCTCAAAGGTCTCATTAAACACAGCGACAACAACCCCGGGTGTTTTCATCAAACAAACATTTACAATTTACCTTATAAGGCAGGGGTGTCAAACTCAAGGCCCTGGGGACAGATCTGGCCCGCAGGGCTGCTCTGGAAACAGCAAAAGACCAGTCCACAATGCCTCTGCCAGCAAACATAGAGCATGGGGCATGGGCGGCCCTCTCAAGCTCCATTTTCACTGGCGGAAGGTTGCAGGAGCCATGCTGTCTAAAGAAGGCTGCTCAATTTTAATGTAGATGGCCTTGATCCCTCCACTTTTGAAGTCCACACATCCGGAAGTTTCCAAAACTGACCATGCTAAATTATTTGCTAATTCTGTGACATGAGCAAGGAATTGAAGAGGAAATGACTTTGCCTTTAGACCTAGAGGACTGCACCAATGGCGGCAGGCATCCAAGCAAAGTTATTTTCCTAGGACATCTGGTATTTATCAAACAGCCATACAATACCCTGGGAGCAGAGGTGGCATTCAGCTGGTTCTGACCGGTTCTAGTGAACCTGTAACAGAACTTTTGAGTAGTTCAGAGAACCGGCAAATATCACCTCTGACTGGCCCCACCCCTGATCTATTCACTGCCTCCCAGCCTCTGAGGCCTAGCTGATGGTCAATCGATTGCTGCCTCCCAGCCTCCCAGCTCATCGTTGTGTCTTCTTTTGTTGCCCTGTACAAGAGAACGGAGCTGGAAAACAGGTTAGTGGGGTGGGGTGGGAATGGGGCAGTGGTGGGTTGCAGGTGGTACACCCTGGTACAGGCGTACCAGGTACTGTTCTGGTAAGGTGCTCCAGAGGGCCCACCTGCCTTCCTGAGCTCCTTACCTGTATTTGAGCTCTTTGATGCTTCCACACATGTGCTTGGAGTGCACGGTGCCTGCACAATGCTCCACTGAGCAGCTGAGGCATTGTGGAGGTAAGGACGCATGTGTATGCTGCGTGCATGCGTGCTGCCTGCATGCATGCGGGGGACGCCAGGCCCCGTTGCACTATACCAGTTGCAATGGGATCTGGAACTCACCACTGGAATCGGGATTTTGCAGTGCCCTTCCCCAGGAGTGGGGAGGGAGTAGAATTTTGAAGGATCCTTCCCCCAGGAGTGGGGAGGGAATGGGGATTTTGCAGAATCTTTCCCCTGCCACTCCCACCAAGCCACGCCCACAAAACCGGGAGCAACAAAATTTGAATCCCACCATTGCCTGGGAGAACTATTTGCCAGTCTCCGTGACTTCAGGACATTTATTTATTTTATTTATTTATTTGTTGAATCTATATAACCGCACCCTCTCCCCGAAGGGACCCGGGGCAGTGCACAGCAAATTAAAACAGACAATATCACAATATAAATAATTAAAACCAAATTAGATAAATTATCCCTGTGCTAAAATTTAAAAATATTAAAACATAATCCCATCTTAAAACCCAATTAAAACAATTTATGCTACAGACTGTAGGCTAGGTAAATAACTTAGGCCAAGCCGGCCTGATGAAACAGGAGTGTCTTTAATTTCTGGCGGAAGGTGCGGAGGTCCGTGGTTGTTCTGAGGTCGAGGGGTAGGTCGTTCCAGAGGGTTGGGCCCACCACAGAGAAGGCCCTTCCCCTGGGCGTCGCCCGCTGGCATTGCCTAGTGGATGGCACCCGGAGAAGTCCCTCTCTGTGGGAGCGGATCGGCCGCAGGGATGTATGGGGTAGGATGCGGTCTCGCAGGTAGCTAGGTCCCGTGCCATGGAGCGCTTTAAAGATGGTAATCAACACCATGGTGTTAATGCCAGAGCAGATGTCAGAAATAGAAAGGTAGAGGGAAAAAGCTCCATCCATTTTTTAAAGATACAGAGCAATCAGATAAGCGAAAGGCTGCCAGGCTACTTAATGAGAGAAGGGAGGCATTTGGGCCAAGATAACTATTTTAAATAAAAACAAACTGAATGTATCGCTCAGCCTTGACTCCCAAATTTAGAAGATTGATTGGATTCCCGGTGTTTATAGGCTAAAACAGCCAGTACAAAAAGGGAAATGTTACATAAATGAAAAGGGCATAAGCAAGGCACCTAAGAGCATGTAAGAGCTGGAAACGTAGTCAAGTATAATAGCTTTAATTTGTTGGTGAAAAATAAGTAGGGCTGGAGACGGTCTGTATCCAGGGAGAGGGTAATCAAAAGGGAATAAAGAATGAATGTTGGCTTTCATTTTAATTCAAGAGGACCTCATCTACATTTCCCCATGCTACTGTACAAATCGAATTGCTTCTGTTTTACATTTCTTTGATATTTTTTTAAAAAAGAGGCATCAAATGATGTAAGTACAATGAACCAACCTGTGCTTGAAACAATATGAAAAGTAGGAAAGGTAAAACGGGAGATGAGAGAAGTTGCTCTAATTTACTTTTTGAAAGGTTAGAATGGAGAAATGGGTGGAATAAAGGGAACTGTAGAGCTATTAGCTGAGACTTAACCGCGGGGTGCAGGGGAATTTCCCCCCCTAATCTCTTCTCCATATCTTTCACATCATCTTGCCTGCTCAGGCCCTTGAAAGTTTGGTGCTGGGGTTCCAAGTAACACCCCTAAGGCAAGAAGACTTCAATGTCAGGGTTCCAACGGATGCCCTAATTAACTCATGAGCCTCGAGCCAAGTTTCAAAAGAAATCCAGTTATTTATTAGGAGCAACATGTCAGCACATACCCGAGTGAAGTCAGCTCTGCCCCACATAATTTACGACTCAACTATGACCCTGTTTCCCCCCACCTCCTCCCAGAGTGTGCCATAAATCACATTCTCCAATGAAGCACTTTTGCAGGCTGTAGAAAACACACCTTTCCAGCTGGCTGTGATAATCTGAGATCCAACCTTGAGAAAGGTGTGCTTCTGGTCATGGCTGCCAGGTTGCTCCATCAGTTCTCCTCCCTCCTACCTATGGCAACTCAAGAGCAGGCCATGAATGCTTTATGAGTTGACATCCAAGGCTTGAAGTTCCTCAAAGTTCCATTTAATTAGAGATGTCATATTGGCACATCTGGGAAAACCCAAATCAGAAAGCTTCCATGTTTTCCCCACCCAAAACAAAGCCCAAGTTCCTATCCAGCACCCACATGTCCATCACATGGTCCAGTCCATGCACCATCTGAACTGGAGATGCCTCCCAGTCATGCCATTCCAGGTGCAGGCCAAATGTCCTTGACTCTCTGAGAAAGGAATGTTATTATGGCTAGATATCCCCACAACTCCATGCCATCCCACCCTCCCAGTTTCCCACAGCACCAAGTGTGGCAGCCCTGAAGATCCAAAGAAAAAGATGGTCTCCAGGACTGACATTTGGATCACTCTTCTAAGAATGTTCCCAATGGTGACTGGGCCTTCGTCTTTTCTCATCTGGGTATCTGAATCTGGCTTTCTTTCCTTCCTTGGTTTTTATTTTAGTTTTTCTTCTCTCTCCTCCTCTTGTATAATTCTTAGTTATGATTATAATAAACAACCATGGAGATATTGAGTATCATCAGATAGACTGGAGTGGAAGAGGGAATAGAGAATAGAGAATGGAATGGGAGAGGGGAGGAGGAGGAGGAGGAGGACTGTAGGGTCTTTGGTACTCTCTGAGTTTGATTGTTTTTTTGTAGACATTTCATTACTAAACCAGGTAACTTTATCAGTGCTAGAAGGGAGAGAGGTTTGTGGAGAGGAGTAGGAGAGGGGAGGGGAGGGGAGGGGAGGGGAGGAGAGGAGAGGAGAGGAGAGGAGAGGAGAGGAGAGAAGAGAAGAGAAGAGAAGAGGTTTTATTGGCCAAGAGCTTTACTCTTCTTTAACTCAGTCAAAACTGAGTTATTGGGAATGAATACTGCAACATTTTGGGAATTGTAATCCATATGTGTTAGGACTGCCTCTAACGATGACCAAGAAAGGATCCACTCAAATCCATTTTAGAGATTTTAGAGTACTTTTACTGGTTACGAAAAGATTGCAGCAAAGATAAAGCAAGGTCTGAGATATTTGCGCGCAAAAGCTTACATATCAATAAATGTCCAACCCCTTTCCCCCCACAACTCCCCAAGCCACTGTCCAATGCAAAACCCCTTTAGTTGTCATGTGGGTTGCATCTTCAGGAGCATCATCAGAATGGCATGCAAGACCGTTGACCTTGACCACTGCATGGTACCAGCTCCTCGAATGCGAAGTAGACGGCGAGACCATTCTCCCGCCTCCAAATCACCTCCTGCACCAATACAGTCCCACTCCCAAATACCATAGCCCCCTCCCTACCCGTTTCAATGGCAGCTGAAGCAAGCAACAAAGCGGAGGCTGACATCATGTCTGGAAGGTGCCTGGGTGTATTTTCTGTCACCCAGGGAAGTAATCCTTTTCATAACCATGGCTAGTATTGTCCTGTGTTTCTGGGAGTTCTAGCTGCATTTTTCTCCCTACTCTAGAACAGGGTTCCGGATTAGATTAGGCATTTGGTATGTTCCAGCCTGCCTCTGCTGGTGACAGGTCTCGAACAGAATATATTAAAATGCCTACAGAACCACGGGATTTACACTAACACGTATTAGCAGGGGAATTTTTTTTTATGGGAGGGAGTCTGAATATTAAAGGGCAACGTTGAAAGCAGAGGTGGTATTCAGCAGGTTCTGACCAGTTCTGGAGAACCGGTAGCGTAAATTTTGAATAGTTCGGACAACCGTTAAATACCACCTCTGCCTGGCCCTGCCCCCATCTATTCTCTGCCTCCCAAGTCCCAGCTGATTGGGAGGAAATGGGGATTTTACAGTAACTTTCCCCTGGAGTGGGGAGGGAATGGAGATTTCACAGTATCCTTCCCCTGCCACGGCCACCAAGCCACTTCGACAAAGCCATGCCACGCCCATAGAATCAGTAGTAAAAAAAATTTGAATCCCACCACTGGTTGAAGGGAAGGGTCGGCTGGAGTAGTAAATGGTTTTCTGACAACACTTGCATGATAAAGTCTTTGAGGAATGACACAGTGTATTTGGGGGGGGGGGGGGTTGATTTAGTGAACACAATTTCTGTTAAAATTAACAAGCTGCAAACAGAAAGAATGCCGTCTGTAGGTGGAGGTCTCTTTCACCTGGCCCATCTTTGAATTTAAAAATTGCTGCCTTTCCTCTCTGGCTGCTACATGCAGATGAGAGCACAAAGACGGGAAGATCCATTTGAATGCCATGAAAGCGTTATGATAATGCAGCCAGCCAGCCATCATTCTAGCGCAAAGAAAGCGCCTGTTTACTCTAAAAGCATCTGCAGCAACATTTAATTGCCTCAGAAGGCACAAAGGGAATCCCTTGAATTGAATTTTAAACGGAGAGAGACTGGTCAAGTCAAAATGTTGTTTAAATTGTCCACTGACAATCGTTTGGTTAAAGTGCCTTGTTCCACTTGTTTGAACATATTAGGGATGCACAGAGCTGGCTTCAGTGCAAAATGGAACACCGACATCTGCAATGCTAAGGATAGTTTTTTTTCCTTTTGTTTGTTTTGATTTTTTTTTTAAGATGCAACTCCAACCTCCACAGGGAAGAGGAGGGGGAAGGGGAGGGGGGAAGCACTTAATGGGAAAGTCGTGTTTTTGTTTCTCAAGATTCATCTCCGATCCATTTCTGGAACCCATCTAATCAAGAGTTTAAAATTTCAGGCTTAGTTAAAATTGGAAGCTGGCGGGCCAAATGGGAAATGCACTGTAGTATGTGGGTCAAACAGTAGCGTGCCTCAAAATACACTTTCGTTCTTTATTTAGCATGGTATAAATCCCTGTTTATGGTTCAGTTTACTCCTGGAATGGGCAAGCAAGAGAAAAGATTTTGAAAGGTAAACTAGCAAGTGGGGGAAGATTTTAGATAACTACCGGCAGGTTTGTGGCTTCTTCTTGAGGGTGAAGTTTATTAAGAGGATGGTAAGATTGAACTGTGGATCAGTGTTTTTCAACCTTGGCAACTTTAAGGCAGGTAGACCTCAACTCCCAGAATTCCCTAGCCAGCCATGTTGAGAGTTGACGCTAACACAGCTTAAAGTTGCCAAGGTTCAGAAACATTGCTGTAGGTGGTTTTAGAGAAGTCGGATAATCCATGTTCTTGTTCTTTGAAGGTAGACTAGATCAGGAAACTATAATAAGGGTAACACATATTTAGTTTTACATATCCTAACAGCAGTTAGGATTGTACATGCACAATGTTGGAAAAATCCAGACACTCCTGCAGATGATATTATAATAATAATAATTAGAAAAAAACTGGAAAGTGCAGAGATGGATAGGTTAACCCTACAAATTAAAGGAAAAGAAGATTCCAATTATTTTACAATAAGGGAACTAATCTAAAGATAAAGGTAAAGGTTCCCGACTCTAGGGGGTGGTGCTCGTCTCCGTTTCAAAGCCAAAGAGCCAGCGCTGTCCGAAGACATCTCCGTGGTCATGTGGCCGGTATGACTAAACGCAGAAGGCGCACTGAATGCTGTTCCCCTTCCCACCAAAGGTGGTTCCTATTTTTCTACTTGCATTTTTACGTGCTTTCGAACTGCTAGGTTGGCAGAAGCTGGGACAAGTCACGGGAACTCACTCCATTAAGCAGCGCTAGGGATTCGAACTACCAAACTGCCCTTAGTCTCTGAGCCCTTGGGAACTATTCTACAATTGGTTAAATGACAAATATTGAGATTAGAAGAGTGGAATTAGGTGAAATATGATCTACATGAGAAAGAAAAACAGATGAGCAAATATTTTGATGATTGTATAATTGATACTGTAATGGAAGATAGTATACATTGTAAAGATGATTGATATTATTGCATATTTTTACACATTATAGCATATTGGTGTGTGTGTGTGTGTGTGTGTGTACGCACATACATGATGATGATGATGATGATGATGATGATGATGATGATGATGATGATGATGATGATTGTTTTTTAACACCTTGGACACCTAGAGAACACATTGCTCAACATAGAAATGTAATGTATGATATAAAACAATAAAAATATATTTTTTGTAAAAAAAAAAAAAGGTAGACTAGATCAGGAAACTGATACAGTATGAACTTCTGAAATTTCACTTTATTGTTACAGAGTGTAACAACAGAATCTTGAAATCCATAGATTCTCTTCCTCTCTTCATATTAAAGAGATTCAAGATGGAGCAATCTGATTTAAAAGAGGCTGATGGCTCACCATTATTCAAACATTAGGATAATGAAAAATGTTCTGCTCCTATTGGCCACGGGAACAATGTGGAGCTCTTTAAGACTGAGGAAGTCGTTTGATGTACACTGAAATCCTAGGCACCAAAGACAAATTCCTCACGTGTCCAATCATACTTGGCCAATAAAGAATTCTATTCTATTCTACACAGCATTACATCTAACCCATATCGATGTTCATTCACAGATTCCTGTTATTTCCATTTCAACCTGTGTATGTTCTCTAAGCCCATAAAGGGTGTGTGGGGATATTTTTAAAGTTTGTTCTTCAATAATGCACTATGGCTGGGTTCACACAGTACATCAGGCAACTTAGAACGACCACGGACCTCCGCTCCTTCCGCCTGAAATTGAAGACTCATCTTTTCCGCCTGGCCGGCCTAGGGTAGTCTCTCTCTCTATGGGTTTTTAAATGTATATTTATATTTAGTGGGGATTTTTAGTTAAGGGATTTTAGCACAGGAATTAGTTTAATCTGTTTTAAATTTGTATGTATCTTGTATATTTATTGCTTTTATTCCCCCTGTGCACCGCCCCGAGTCCCTGTGGGGAGAGGGAGCGGTCAATAAATTCAACATTATTATTATTATTATTATTATTATTATTATTATTATTATTATTATTATTATTATTATTATTATTATTATTATTATTAGAAACTTAGTGACTGCATTTCTACAACATTATCAGCTTGGGTGGCTTTTAAATCATGATTATTATTATTTTTTGTAATTTTGCATGTTCTACCAATGATCTAGTGTGAAGCAGGAAAATAGGTTAGTCCAGGAGTTGGTAACCTGTGGCTCTGGAGCCGCATGCGGCTCTTTCATCCCTCTGCTGTGGCGGAGGAGGCTCTATGGTAGGGGACTGTACTTCCGGTCGAGTCCAGAATTGAACGAGGTGGGGGTGGGGAGCTTCTGGTTAGGACCTTTGTGGCTCTGTTTAAAGTTGCTGACCCCTGGATTAGTCCAATAACCAGGTTAAGTGTATTGTGAGAACACAACATGACTAGATGTTACAGGCAATGAGAGCTCTTGAGCTACCATATATTCTTGTGAATCTTTTCCTTCTCAGATTTTTTTTGTGCACATTTTAACCTAAGGTTCACATTTCTGTGCATTATAACATGTTCTTGTGGGTATAAAATCCAGTGGATAATTGCAGTATAACATGCTTTCCGAGTATAAAACCCAGAGTGCAATTGAATTCTGAAGATATTCAAGCATTATTCCACTAGACTGAACGTGAGTGATCGTTGCCAAAATGTTGTGACAGAAAGAAAGGTATTCTTCCTCAAGCTCTAAATGATTGGACCTTAATTTCTGAAATGGTTGAGAGTACCTTGTGCTATCGCCCCTCCTCCTTAACCTATTAACCCATTTTTTTCCTGAGTTCTTACAGCGCACTGAGCCATAAAACTAAACCACGCACATTGAAGTCACACGAAAAGGGGTTGCCTCATTTGTAGTTCAGGGTGTTCTGTGAACCCGCTCCTTCATCACTCACTCAGGCAGGGAAAAGATGTTTCTGTCTCAAAGCGTACTTCTGAACCGTATCTCTGGATGAGAGGAGAAGAACGGGAGGAGTGGAGGTGTATCTCTCTCTCTCTCTCTCTCTCTCTCTCTCTCTCTCTCTCTCTCTCTCTCTCTCTCTCTCTCTCTCTCTCTCTCTCTCTCTCTCTGCTTAATGCTACCCAAGCGTCAACATATCTCTGAGAGATTGCAGACTTTTCATTATAATTTGGAAAAGCTCGACCAAGACACTCAAAGTGACTTACTGGTTCCAGTAGTTGGTTTTCTGATATAATTTTTAGGCAGTCATCTGTTCCATTGGAGTATATAATTTTGGCCTTTGTTTTATTGCCTTTCACCCAGTTGAATGTTTCATTCAATTTTAATAGGGATTTTTTCCCCTGCACTCCAACCTCTACGCGCTGCCATCACACGGATGCCAAAGAGGAAAGGAAAGTCCATCTGTTTCAAGATATTCTTTGCTTCAGGCAATCTTTTCTTTCAATAAACTTGGGATCAGTGGGGAAAAAGAAAAAAATTACATATACAGTAAAAGCTTTTCTTTAGATTTGGAGCCCAAGGGGTACATGCTATTCCTTCCCTAGCATCCTTTCAGCTGGAAGAGACATGTAGAAGGCACCCTTAGGTTTTTGAGTAGCTTGCTGGGAGCTATCCAATCCCAAAAGTAAATGGAGAAGAGACAAAGATGCAACTAAATTTATTTTAAGTTGGCAAATCCAGATACACTGATTCGTTGAGACACCACCACCCCCTTCCTCCTCTGACAGAACTACATTCAAAATTTCTTGCAGCAGCTGCTTAGCTAGGTGATACCCTGAAGTAAAATACAGGGACATGAATGAGATATTATGGAATATTTTTTTTCTTGAAGAAAGGAGAAAAAAATAGCATGTCTATTGTAATAAACACTGGGGGTCTACTTTCCAAGAAAGAGGGACCCTGAATAATACAAAGGCATGCCCCATACATCCCTTGGACCGATACGCTCCCACAGGGAGGGCCTCCTCAGGGTGCCGTCGGCCGGGCAATGCCGACTGGCGACGCCCAGGGGGAGAGCCTTCTCTGTGGCAGGACAAGCCCTTTGGAACGACCTGCCCCCTGAACTCCGTACCATTTCTGACCTCCGCCTCTTCCGCAAGTGTCTGAAGACACATCTTTTCCAACTAGCCGGCCTTGCGCAGCCTCCAACACCGCCAGTTTTAAAATGGGGATTTTAATTCGGTTTTAGCACAGGCCCTTAGTGAAATAAGTTTAAAAAAAAATAAAAATTAACCAGGGTATTGATTTAATTTAGTTATTATTTTAATAATATTCTGTATTTATGTATAATTGATTTTAATCTCTGTTCGCCACCCCGAGTCCCTTTATGGTGAGATGGGTGCGGGTTATAAATGTTAAAAATAAATAAATAAATAAATAAATAAATAAATAAATAAATAAATAAATAAATAAATAAATAAATAAATAAATAAATAAATAAATAAATAAATAAATAAATAAATAAAATGGATGGTTATGTTGAATTTATATTTTATCAGCAAAGAAATAAAGGGTGGCTCAGTGGTTAAGATGTTGAGCTTGTCGATCAGAAAGGTCGGCAGTTCAGCGGGTTGAATACCCAGCGCCATGTAACCGAGTGAGCGCCCATTACTTATCCCAGCTTCTGCCAACCTAGCAGTTGGAAAGCATGTAAAAAATGCAAGTAGGAAAATAGGCACCACCTTTGGTGGGAAGGGAACAGCATTCCGTGCGCCTTTGGCGTTTAGTCATGCCGGCCACATGACCACGGAGATGTCTTCGGACAGCGCTGGCTCTTCGGCTTTGAAACAAGGATGAGCACTGCTCCCTAGAGTTGAGAACGACTAGCACATATGTGCGAGGGGAACCTTTACCTTTAGTATAGATCTATTTCAAACTGTTTAGCTATCTTCTGCTAGCCATATCCTTTCTGGGATTCGAACCCAAGCTACTTGCACATTAGGTAGATGTATTAACCTCTAAGCAACGGGATCTCCCTGATTTGTTAGCTATATCAGGGGAGAGATTAAGTGTTTTTGCAGTGAGACCAGTCTATCAGGGCAACCTGGTCCACCCAAGGGCATGCTCCATCCCATAATTGTTTTTATTTCCTGTAAGTCACCTTAAGTCACTATGAGCAAGTAGGCAGCAATATAAGTTCTCCAAATCAATAATAAAAAGAATAAATAACACCCCATCCTGATTTCATTGACCCAAATAAAAAGAAACCAGGTTGGGGATAGTAAGAAAATCATTAAATTGGTGAATTGTCAAGCACTAAATAGCATCAAGACCAAATCCACTAATAAATAAAATCAATTAAAATCAAAATGAGTGGGCCTCTTAAGAGCCTGAGAGCTCAATAAGCTGGTAGCTTGAGCACCATAACTAACCAATTTCACAAGCTCGGGGTCTTATCTCAAAATCTGACTTATGTCACTGAGTAAGTGTGTGGATAAGATTTTGTTGGTTTTTTTTTATTTTTGTGGTACAAAACTAATGTACCATATAATGACTTGGTTAAACAGCCGCCTGCAGTTTCAATAGTTTTGATTTCGGCTCCCACTTCTGCAGAAAAATGGGCGAAGCTGTCCACCAGCAGCAAAATAAAGAATAGAATACCATTTTTTTTTCCCTTTGAGGGTTGTTGCAATGATCAAGAAGAAGCAGATACATGTGTCGTGTGTTAGTTCAAGATTGTAGCTTCGATTCCATGACAGAAAAAAAAGCAATCTAGAGTTTCCAATGTCAGAAGGTCCAGGAAAACCCTCTAGTTGGCATTGCCTGAGTTGGAAGAGAGTTCCAGGTGAGACTCTGAGAACTTTTTCCTGCTAATTAATGTCAGGCAGGCAGGGAAACAGTGAGAGTTTGCAAAGTCATGGTGAAACTTCCTGAACTTATAACAGAAAAGGAAGGAAGGAAGGAAGGAAGGAAAGAAGGAAGGAGAGGGAGGGAGGGAGGGAGGGAGGGAGGGAGAGTGACGGAAGGAAGTGTTGTGGCCTGCCAGCAGCCAACAGAGCTGGTGGCAGACTCAGACAGTGAGAAGATTGGGGAGGAACATGGGCCAGTCCTGGAGTCTAGAGAAGGCTCTGAGGAGGGCTCTGCATCAGAGGCAGAGAGGGGGCCAGGGCCATCTGACAGTTATCAGCTGCCTACGGAGTCGGAAATCAGTTGGGCAGAAGAACAGCTGGAGACTGTTCCAAATGTGCACATGTGCAGAGCTGCCAGGAGAAGGTAACAGCTAAGGTATAAGGACTGACTCAGGAGTAAAGGCACAGATAGATGGTGAATGGCCCCTCCCATTGGGAATAAAGAGGCGCGAAAGGGGAATGGAGTTTGCAGGAGACAATGAGTTCAATTCACGAGGGTGAAGATCTGTTCCTGACTTCTTGCCAAGTAATTGCTGCTACAGCGTGGCGTTTGGAAGATATCGGCTTGGCAGCGCTCCAAGCCTGATAAAGTTCTGTAGTTATGAAATCTCATGAAAGAACTGGACTTTGCTGGAAAGGAATTCCCTTTAATCTAAATAAAAGAGGTTTTAAAGAGTCTGCTTCATGATCTTGGGAAGCCTAGGTCAGAATAGGAAGGAAGGAAGGGAGAGAGAGAGGGAGGAAGAAGGGAGGAAGCTGCTGAGGAATATCAAATCTCCTCTCCTCTAAAATGGGGCACCAGTTTAGTTGTAAAACTGAAGATGAAAATCCTCTACTAGCCTCTGAAAATTGCCGGACATATCCCCAAGCTATAAACCACTATCTTACAACATGTAAGTTATTGGCCCACATGGGCTGGTACTGTTTCTACAGCAGGCCTGGGGAAAAAAACTCTCAATAAGTTGCCCAGCCCTATTCAAATTCTCATGGAAATGACACCATAGATTTCTTGACTCAGTAGAATGGGCGCAGATGGGCCTGGTGACTCATCAGCTGCACACGTCTGAATTGAATGTCTGTCGCATGTTGTTGTCTCAGCATTCCCAGATCAGGCAAGAAATTGCCTCAAATTGTGAAGATTTGCATTTGCATTCAGAGGCTTGGGGGGGAAACAATGACTCAGTTGCATAAAGCCTGACTCAGTTGCAAATGTAGTTCGGGTGCTCGAAAATCAATTTGCATGGCTCTTTCACGCCTACAAAAACGATGTCAGCCTGATTTAAAACAGTCCCATCTCAAAGGTTGCAGGAAGAGGACGGGAGATCAAAAGTATGGATTGGGTGACATTGCTCGGAGATCACCAACGTGGTCCTTTTTAAGAGCTCACATTTCTCAGACACGTGTGTATATGTGTGTGTGTGTGTGTGTGTGTGTGTGTGTGTACATACATACCTACCTACCTACCTACATACGTATTCATTCTCTTGCAAGGAAAAAGTGGGGGGGGAAATAACAATTCCACTTGAAAGAAAAATAAAGGTCTAACATTTGGCATATGCTGAAAACCTTTCGAGGCCCTGTGGCATTTCCTACCTGCTACTCTTTTGATACCATTCCATTCACGGTCCTTGGTTTTATGTCTATTTATTCTGTTTTTTTATTTCATTTTTTTTAATAGGGTCCTGTGGGTATTTTAGTGCGGTTACAAGGCACGGTAGAAATTGTGTGTGTGTGTATGCCTGCACGTGCGGGGGGGGGGAGAGAGAGAGAGAGAGGGGGGGAGGGAGGGAGGGAGGGAGGGAGGAGAGAGAGAGAGAGAGAGAGAGAGAGAGAGAGAGAGAGAGAGAGAGAGAGAGAGAGAGAATGCCAATGAATTAAAAGAGGCTTGCTACTGGGGAGGAAAGCTATGGCAAATCTAGACAACATACTAAAAAGCTGAGACACCACCCTGCCAACAAAAGTGCTTATAGTCAAGGCTATGGTTTTCCCAGTTGCAATGGATGGCTGTGAAGGTTGAACCATAAGGAAGGCTGAGCACCAAAGAATGGAGGCCTTTAAACTCTGGTGCTGGAGAAGACTCCCGCGAGTCCCTTGGACTGCAAGGCCATCCAACCAGTCAGTCCTAGAGGAGATCAACCCTGACTGTTCTTTAGAAGGCCAGATCCTGAAGAGGAAACTCAAAGACTTTGGCCACCTGATGAGAAGGAAGGACTCCCTGGAGAAGAGCCTCATGCTGGGAACGGTGGAGGGCAAAAGAAGAAGAAGGGGACGACAGAGAATGAGGTGGCTGGATGGAGTCACCGAAGCAGTTGGCGTGAGCTTAAATGGACTCCAGAGGATGGTACAGGAAGGTCTGGAGGAATGTTGTCCATGGGGTCACAATGGGTCGGACACAACTTTACAACTAACAACAACAATATACACAATATAAAAAATAGACAGGTTGTATCATACAGTTTTAGTACAACACAATTCTCCCTCCAAAAATAGATAGATAGATAGATAGATAGATAGATGGATGGATGGATGGATGGATGGATGGATGGATGGATGGATGGATGGAAGGTAGTTAGGAAGATAGATAGATAGATAGATAGATAGATAGATAGATAGATAGATAGATAGATAGATAGATAGATACCATGTTTTCCTAAAAATAAGACAGGGTCTTACTTTCTTTTGCCTGCCAAAATAAGTGCTTGGACTTATTTTGGGGGAGATTTTATTATTTTTGAAGTGCAGGAGGCAATGAGCATAGTCACCTCATGGCTGCTACCTTGTTGCAATATTTTCGGGGAGGGCTTATTTTCAAGGGAGAACTTATTTTAGCGCATGCACTCAAACGTCCGATTGATCTTATTATCCGGCAAGGTCTTATTTTTTGGGAAACAGGGTAATAGCCTGGCAAAATGCATATAGGACTGTGGATTTTGCATAAAAGGCCATGTGTAGAAGTACTTAAATACGTTCATAAATAATCTTGATATTCTAAAATTAAAAACAATAGTGGATTTTTAAAAACAGAATGCATGAATAAAATGCACAAGAGGTTGAAGTAAACAATGTGGCCACATCCTATTGGGCCAATATGTCATTTGGTTTTGGCTGTGCCTATTTTCAGAATTTAGCCACTGGGATTTTATAGAACATGATTTATGGTTTATTGTATTGTATGAGACAAAGTCCATGGCGGCTCAGTCATGGTTTAAGCAAATCGTGGTTTCGTGCAATGTTTAACACCCTCCCTCTCGAAATGATCAACTGCGCAACGACCGGATCTGTGCCTTTCACGTCCAAATGCGCCAAAAGGCAGAGATGCATCAAGCTACATTTATTTTCCTAGGTGTCTCTTAATAAATCATGTGGCATAATTACCTTGATTAATTCTGTACCTTGCTTTTGCTGTTCCTTCCCAGTAAAGCTATGTGGGGATCGATATACGGTGGGCCTCAGTTCATGTTTACCAAATTATTTTTTAATGAAAAATCTGACTGTATTCCCTTATGTGGCGCTAACATGGAATAATTCATCATTAAAACCTGTCAACTTGCTAACATGTTGTTGGAAGGGTAGCTGGTTTGGCTAGGATCCGAGTGCCATACATCACTGGAATAAGGCACCTCTTAGTACGTTTGTCAATTCCTCAGCTGGCTTACTGTCCCCCTCCAGGAAGAAGAAAAAAAAGTCATGCAAAATGGGCCCAAGCAAAGAAAAAATGTTTTGAGAGTCAGAACTCTGACTTTGATGATAGGGTTATTCATCAGCACAGCGATATGAATAAATTAAAACACAGACTAGCCATGAGTTATTTATCCCGCTATGTTGTATTTGTTTTATTTATATAACATCCAATTTTCATCCAACAGTGCGTGTTCTGGGTACAATTATGCTGAAGTAATCATACTATGCATTCTTGTTTTTATAATTCCTCGCCATCATATTAATAATAGGTGAAGGTAAAGGTTCCCCTCGTACATATGTGCTAGTCGTTCCCAACTCTAGGGGGCGGTGCTCATCTCCATTTCAAAGCCGAAGAGCCAGCGCTGTCTGAGGACGTCTCCATGGTCATGTGGCCAGCATGACTCAACGCCCAAGGCGCATGGAACGTTGTTCCCTTCCCACCAAAGGTGGTCCCTATTTTTCTACTTGCATTTTTTGCGTGCTTTCGAACTGCTAGGTTGGCAGAAGCTGAGACATGTCATGGGAGCTCACTCTGTTACGCGGAGCTAGGGATTTGAACCACCAAACTGCTGATCTTTCTGGTCGACAAGCTAGTGCCTTAGCCACTGAGCCACCGCATCCGTAATGTAATGTAATGTAATATAATATAATATAATATAATATAATATAATATAATATAATATAATATAATAGCATTAATATTTAACATTTGACATCATCTTCTTTAACAACTCTCCTCTTTACCATTTCTTCCAATTGTATCTCCTCCTTTCTAACTTCTATTGTTTAGCCTTTGGTAAAATGTGTCCCATATCAAAAAGTATTCAGTTTCTTCTTTATCCTTAACAGCAAGTGTTAATCTATCCATTTCTGCACAGTCTAAAATTTTCTTAATCACATTCCCCTCAGACGGGATCTCATCATTTTTCCATTGATGCGCAAATACAATTCTAGCTGCAGTTAAGATATGTAGGGTCAAGGTCTTTTTAATTATACTTTTCAGGTAGAATGCCCAACAAAAATATCTCTGGTTTCAAATCTATATGCTGTTTTGTCTTTTTTTTCCAGCCATGTATGTATTTTCGTCCGATATATTCTTGCTTTTGGGCATGTCCACCACATATGATAGTATGAACTAGATGCTTACGCTTCCAACATTAACTGATCTATCTTTAAACATTTTTGCCAATCTTCTTGGGGAAAATTGTCATCTATAAAACATTTTATATAGATGTTCCTTATATTCAGTCACTAGGATATGAGTGCCATACATCACTGGAATAAGGCACTTCTTGCTACATTCGTCAATTCCTCAATTGGCTTACTGACCCCCTCCAGAAAGAAAAAAAAAATCATTGACAGCCATGCAAAAAAGGCCCAAACAAAGAAAAAAAATGCTTTCAGAGTCAGAACTGACTCCCCACTCCAGGGGAAGGATACTGCAAAATCCCCATTCCCTCCCCACTCCAGGGGAAGGATACTGCAAAATCCCCATTCCCTCCCCACTCCAGGGGAAGGATACTGCAAAATCCCCATTCCCTCCCCACTCCAGGGGAAGGATACTGTAAAATCTCCATTCCCACCCCACTCCAGGGGAAGGATACTGCAAAATCCCCATTCCCTCCCCACTCCACTAACCTGCTGTCCAGCTCCATTCTCCTGTGCAGGGCAACAAAAGAAGAACCAGCCAATCAGCAGGGCAGTGAATAGATGGGGAGGGGGGCAACCAGACAAGGTATTTGCTGGTTCTCCAAAGTACTCAAAATTTCCACTACCAGTTCACCAGAACTAGTCAAAGCCAGCTGAATACCACCTCTGAATAAGTCTTTGCAAGTTTTCAGAAAGTTGTTCTTCCCTTCTGTAAAGTTCTTTTGAATCTGAGCATCGGGACTTTGCATAATTTTTAAAGAAGAAAAGTTCATCCAGAAAAGGGTCAAATGTTCTTTCTTAGATCAAGAAACCCTCCAGGAACTGAAGCTGCTATGAGAAGCAGGATGGAAGGAGTAAACAAGTAGCAGTGTATAAGTGACGGATACAGAACCACAGAGTTGGAAGGGATCTAAGAGGTCCTCTAGTCCACCTCCTTGCTCAAGAAGGAGACCAGAGGTGGAATTCAGCAGGTTCAGACTGGTTCGCCTGAACCAGTAGTGGAAATCACGGGCACGCTTTTGAAGATCAGAGCATGTGCAGAAGGCGCGTGCACAAGCAAAAAGCTTGCACAGAAGGCCGGGTGCATGCGCGCACAAGCGGGCGTGTGCAGGGTGAACCGGTGGTAACCTCCAGGGATGGAGCACCCACCACTTCTGGAAGCAAGCCACTAATTGGATTGTTCCAACTGTCAGGGAATTTCTTCTTAGTCCTAGGTTGGATGTTTGCTTGTCTAACTCTCTGTGAACAATGTACAATTTTCTCTGTGAACAATGTACAATTTCTTCCAAGTCATCCATTATTCAAATCTACACTAAATAATTTGAAGTGTGTACATTATTCACAAGCCATTCCTTGCTACATAAAGAAAAAGGAAAGAAAGTTGGGCTTTCAGGCGGATGACCACTGAGACGGAAGAAGAAGTGATCCATAGGCTTTCTACGTATAGATATGGGGAAAGATATCTTTCCTGAGGCATGGAGAGATGTATCCTGAATACACTGTTTTCCCCATATGAATTAATCTAAGGGTTTTAAGGGAGGGAGGGTGGAGAAGGAATAGAGAGGTAGGAAAAGACGCATTGAATATTTGAGACAGAGAAACTGTGCATAGAGATGTCTGCAGGGTAGGATCAACAATGCCAAGATGGCAGCCATAGTGCTAAGATCAAAAGCTCCAGCAATTTTTAATATGTATTATGTGTGGTTTTAATTATTTATAGACTACCTTCCTTTTTTAATAAATAACTTAAGGCAGCAAACATAGCTAATATTCCTCCCTCCTCCTACTTTCCCCGCAAGAATTCTGTGATATGAATTGGGCTGTGGGGGGGGGGGGGGGGGAGGGGATGAATGACTGTCCGAAAAATCACCCAGCTGGCTTTCATGCCTAAAGCTGGACTAGAACTCATCCTCTTCTGTAGAGGTGGGTTGCTTTTGGTTTGGCCCAGATTGGGTGAACCGGTAGTAGTGGCAGCGGGAGGCTCTGCCCATGTGTCCAGGCATTTCTGTGCATGCACAGAAGTGTCGTGCATGGACACAAGTGGACACAGGAGTGCGGCCAAACTGGTAGTAAAAAAATTGGCAACCCACTACTGCTCTCCTGGTTACGGATCCAAAGTCACCCAGCTGACTTTCATGGTTAAATCAGGAAAAGAACAGACTCTTAGCAATCGGCTCAACATCACCTAGCCAGCTTCCATGCCTAAAGTGGGACTAGAACTCAACATCTCCTAGTGATGGATCCAAAGTCACCCAGCTGGCTTTCATGCCTAAGACAGGACTAGAACTCAGCATCTCCTAGTGATGGATCCAAAGTCACCCAGCTGGCTTTCATGCCTAAGACAGGACTAGAACTCAACATCTCCTAGTGATGGATCCAAAGTCACCCAGCTGGCTTTCATGCCTAAGACAGGACTAGAACTCAGCATCTCCTAGTGATGGATCCAAAGTCACCCAGCTGGCTTTCATGCCTAAGACAGGACTAGAACTCAGCATCTCCTAGTGATGGATCCAAAGTCACCCAGCTGGCTTTCATGCCTAAGACAGGACTAGAACTCAACATCTCCTAGTGATGGATCCAAAGTCACCCAGCTGGCTTTCATGCCTAAGACAGGACTAGAACTCAACATCTCCTAGTGATTGATTCAAAGTCACCCAGCTGGCTTTCATGCCTAAGACAGGACTAGAACTCAACATCTCCTAGTGATGGATCCAAAGTCACCCAGCTGGCTTTCATGCCTAAAACAGGACTAGAATTCACAGTCTCCTCATTTCTAATCAGATGACTTCACCACTAGACTAAATTGGTTCCTAAGGATGCATATTACAAAAAGCTGGTGCTTCATCACTGCAGCTGTCACTTGGATTATTATTTTTTAACTCTACAGAACCCCCTGCAAACACCCCCTACCAGCATAATATGCAAGCTGAGAAATAAACTGCAGTGGGGACAGCTATTCCTTAAACTGACTTTATTTCCAAACAGATTCATTGCAGAAAGCAAACAGCCTAAGACTTGTCATATAAAATTGTCCTTCATGGGGCAAAACGACTCACAAAGCTATCCAGGCATGCTTTAATTCAGCATGTTGTGTGAATCTAGGCTGTGTGATTAATTGATGATTCTGTTGCCTGACTCGGAAAATTAGTGTATTTGAATAAACCAGGTTAAATGAACCATGAGTAAACAGGTGATGCAATCTCTGGGAAAAAGAAAGCTAGTAGTATTGAGTGTTTAATGTTTGGAGTACTTCTAAACATAAATTCATGCAAAATTAGGACAATAAAGAACTTTCTGTGGCTCATTATGCTTCTCCCCACCCTTTATTTGCATGGTGGTGCCCTCTAACTGGGATTTTGCTTTGTCTGCCCCAAAGTTCATTACAGTAGCTTCAAAAGCTTTTCAGTAATTTTTAAAGCAAAAAAGGTAAAAACCAGCTTGTACCTGGTCACCATAGAAACATGAATATGAGCTTTCTTTCTGTGAGGATGTTTCCAAACTCTGCTTTATTGTTTAATTATTGCAATGGCTTTTAAAAGAAAAGGACAAGAAGAATAAACTAAACTCACAAAGAGAACAATAAAACCAAGACCGATTTTTTTTCTCTGCACATGCAAAGTGACATGTAACTTATTATTAAACTCTTCTAATACTACAGGTTGTTTAAAAATGGAAGTGTAGGGTAGACCAGGGGTCCCCAACCTTTGCAACTTTAAGTCTGAAGGACTTCAGCCCCCAGACTTCTCCAGCCAGCTTTGCTTTGCTGGCTGGAGAATTCTGGGAGCTGAAGTCCTTCAGACTTAAAGTTGCAAAAGTTGGGGACCCCTGGGGTAGACAACACAAGTAGACTTCCTGATGAAAACAGGGGGAGAAATCATCAAAATAACAGTAAACTTTCATCATTAATTAATTCTATATCCCCAAGGGTGGAACTAATCAGAACCTCTAGAAAACAAGTCGAAAGATTCATCCATTACACCCGAGGAACAAATAGCTGGGTAGATTATTAACAAGAGACCACTATCTCTGGCTTTCTCTAGGAGATAATTTTTGATTGCATATTCAGACTTTCAGTTTGATCAGGAAATCAGTAGCAATGCAATTTATGTGAGCTCCTGTGCATTTAAATTTTATATCTTGCCTCTTGCTTTGGGTTGTATTTCATATCATGAGCTGTGCTGCTGGCTACTAGTTTGACTTTAAAAAAAATGAAGTCTAGTGAAGTTTCATAGATTAGAGGGTATTAACTTGGATGGCAATGGGAGATTCTCTGAAGAGCATTACTGGGAGACCAGCAGATTGTTGGTTGTCCACTGTGAGATTAATGCCAAGATTAATATTAGACTGATGATCAAGAAGTAAATAACAGCCCAATCAAGGGACTATCAATTCAGACAAACAGTCAAACAGTAAGCAACAAAACTAAGCTAGGAACCATCAAGGATACTCCCACCAACACTGACAAGGTAAGCCATTTGTACTGTAGATAAACAGAGAGCAAATCCTGGATGACGTTCCCTAGTTGGTTCATGAAATGTCTGCAAGAAAACAACCAAACTCAGAAAGCACCAAGGGACCCCACAATCTCCATGTCAAGGTTCCAAGTGATGAACCCAACTGAGCAAGCACAATTGAGACAATCCAAATCTCTTTAGGCAAAGCTTTATTGAGTACATCATTTTGACACAGATTAAGGCAAAACCAGCTCTGGCTATTCCCTGTGCAACTATCTCTTTAGCCAAAGCTTTATTGAGTATATCATTTCGGCCAGTGGTGGGATTCAAATAATTTAACAACCAGTTCTCTGCCCTAATGATTTCTTCCAGCAACCAGTTCACCTAACTGCTCAGAAAGTTAACAACTGGTGCTCCTGAAGTGGTGCAAACTGGCTGAATCCCACCACTAATTTCAACACAGATTAAAGCAAAACCAGCTCTCGCTATTTCTCACACAATCTCATATAATTAAAGTATAGAATTCTCTCTCCCCATCTTGAGGTAGATCACACTGTCCAATTAAATGCATTCAGGTTGTTATGAGAAAATACTTCTGAGGATCTTAGCCACCTGCTGAAATGTCTTTGGTTCCCATGGGTTGCTATCTTGAAGTCTGGAGCCTATGTTCCAATTTCCCCCTCCCATACCCCTTAGTTGTTGGCAAGCTGAGAGGTGATAATGGTGGATAATGGTTGCAACAGCATAAGCGGGCTTCAAAACTTGACACTCCATTCTGAACCCACAATTACCCTGAAAGATGAAAGGAAAGGCCCATAAAATCACTCGATCCATGCTGATTGAGGATCACCTCAAATGGACATCATCTATATGGCCATAGAACTCTGTTCTGCCCCACAGACGGACACATCCAAGCTTGGCTGTTTGCCACTATCTCCTTGGCTGTGAGCCCTAACTATATTACAAATACAGACAGACAGAGAATCGTCGACTCAACTGACCAGAGAGCTCCAATGATGAGTTGTAACTATTGTTTCCTGCAAATGACCTCTCCCCAAAGCCTTCCTTATAAGCTCTCTTGGGAGGGGCCACTCAGCAACCAGAGCTTACGAGCTTGCCTCTTACGTAACTGTTGCCTCCTTTTCTCAGTCCTGCGTAATCTAGCATCAGGGACAAACTGCCCCTGATCCTCCCCCTACTCCATGACCCAGGTGCCTCCTGGTGGCCAACCAGACTCTCTCCTTCCTCAAGGTCTCCCTCCTCCTCCAGGGCAGACTCATCACCAGCTCATCCGGAGCTGGCTGGGCCACAACAGAACTCGCTGAACGATCATCTAAAATTGTATAATAGCAGAAATGATGATGTTACGTAATTGGGTCATGAAACATCTGCAAGAACAACCAAGCTCAGAGATCACCAAGGACCTCCATACTACAAATATTCTATTGATACAGTGAGACTAAACTGCTAGACTAGAAGAGCCAAAGGTCCACTCCAATAGGACATTATTTATATTCTAAAGTGTGTTGACATTCAACTAGGAGCAGAGCAATCTTGATAGGGTCCTATTTTCCTCTTTGTCAATGATTCCTCACATTATTTTAGGTTGTCACAATTGATTAGGACCGCTTCAAGCTGCCTTGGGGCTCTTTCTTCCTTTTCCTTTTTTGTTTTTAGAGCTTAACGCGCAAGAGCTTATTTTTTAATCATTTAACTATTGAAGGAATTCTATGGAACCGGGTATAAATGGGAGATTATGTTAACCAGAAATACACTACTTTCATTTATAAATAAAGGGGAAGGATCAAGTGAAAACTGATTTCTTGACTATGCCTATTTGCACTGATAGCTTGTTCAAATCCCTAGCACTTCCTTCGATAGGATTCTTCGGCTGACAAAAGTGGTTGTGCTAAAACTGGGGTCTCCACACTTGGCAAGGAAGGACTCCCTGGAGAAGAGCCTAATGCTGGAAACGATTGAGAGCAAAGAAGAAGGGGACGACAGAGAAGGAGGTGGCTGGATGGAGTCATCGAAGCAGTCAGTATGAGCTCAAATGGACTCTAGAGTAGGGGTCTCCAATCTTTGCAACTTTAAGTCTGAAGGACTTCAGTTCCCAGAATTCTCTAGCCAGCTTTGCTGGCTGGAGAAGTCTGGAAGCTGAAGTCCTTCAGACTTAAAGTTGCAAAGGTTGGGGATCCCTGCTCTAGAGGACAGGAAGGCCTGGAGGAACATTGTCCATGGGTTCAACACAACTTCACAACTAACAACAACAAACTTGCCAACTTCAGACTTGTGGACTTCTATACACTAAAAAGAGAAACTAAAGCAATCACTGAAGGTTAACAATTTGTGATGTCTGTCACTCCCCCCCCCCTTAATGGCAGATTGGAAGTGTATAAAATGGGGAATAAAGTCGGCCCTTCATAAAGACAGAGACTTCTTTTAAAACCACAACCACATACCATGATAACAACAAAAAGAACCCAAAAAGTGGACATTAGTACGATAGGACCATCAATCTGGATGCTATCAGTATAATTGAATACATTGTTGGTTTCTTTAATCATCTGGCACCAGATTATTAGATAAGGAACACTTTTGTTGTAAAACCCCTGGCTTTGATCAATGCGTATCATGAGCTTACATTGTAAGGTAAAGGTCAAGGTTCCCCTCGCACATATGTGCTAGTCGTTCCTTAACTTTTAACTTTTAACTTTAATTTGATTTCTATACCGCCCTATCTCCCAACATGGGACTCAGGGCGGTGCACAGGAGCTATAAAATATAAAAATATAAAATATAAAAATACAAACAATCAAGTAGTTAAAATTAAGATTAAATAGGATTTGGCCCATGCTAAAAACGTTAATTTAAAACCCACTTAAAATAGTAATAGCTGTACCAGCTATGCCAGGCTGGCCAAATGAAAGAAGTACGTTTTTAATGTCTGATGGAAGAATAATAATAATAATAATAATAATAATAATTTTAATTTATATCCCGCTCTCTCTCCCCAAGGGGACTCGAGGCGGGGCACAGGCAATTAAAAATACAAATAAACCACAAACAAATACAAAATACAAAGTTAAAAATAGATTAAATAGATCCTGCGCTAAAACCCATAACTAAACTAAAAATTACCCCTAAAAAACCCTGACCTAAAAAGAGACTACCCAAGGCCGGCCAGACGAAAAAAGTGCGTCTTTAATTTTAAGCGGAAGGAGCGGAGGTCCGTGGTTGTCCTGATATCGGGGGGAAGGTCATTCCAGAGGGCTGGGCCCGCCACAGAGAAGGCCCTTCCCCTGGGCGTCGCCTGCTGACAAAGTCTAGTGGACGGCACCCGGAGAAGTCCCTCTCTGTGGGAGCGAATCGGCCGTGAGGATGTATGGGGCAGGATCCGATCCCGCAGGTAGCTAGGTCCCGAGCCATGGAGCGCTTTGAAGATGGTAACTAACACCTTGAAGCGCACCCGGAAGACGACAGGTAGCCAGTGCAGCTCGCGCAACAGCGGTGTTACATGGGCAAACCTAGAGGTGCCCATAATTGCTCGCGCGGCTGCATTCTGGACCAACTGAAGAGGCGAAGGTCTGTGATTGTGCGAAGATCTGGAGGGAGGTCGTTCCAGAGGGCGGGGCCTGCCACAGAGAAGGCTCTTCCCCTGGGAGTCGCCAACCGGCATTGTCCGGTGTATAGCACCCTGAGGAGGCCCTCCCTGTGGGAGCGAATGGGTCGAGTGGAAGTATGTGGTAGTAGATGGTCCTGTAAGTAACCCGGTACGCTGCCATGGAGTGCTTTAAAGATGGTCACTAAGACCTTGAAACGCACCCGGAAGGCCACAGGCAGCCAGTGCAGCTCGCGCAGGAGAGGTGTTATGTGGGAGTATTTTGAGGCTCCCAAAATCCCCCACGCGGCCGCATTCTGTACTAACTGGAGCCTCCAGGTGCATCTCAAGGGGAGCCCCATGTAGAGAGCATTACAGTTCCTGACTCTAGGGCAGTGATGGCTAACCTTTTTTGGCTCGTGTGCCAAAGGCAGGGGTAGTGCAGGGACGATGTGCACAGGTGTGCCACATCCATAATGCTATGTGAATGACCCCCTGCTTTATAGGAGCCTGGGGAGGGTGAAAACAGCCTTCCCCCACCTCCAGAGGGCAAAAAACAGCCTCAAAAGAAGGCCTAAATCAGCTGGCCAGGGCACGCATACACCCTGAAGCTGATAGGGCAATGCCTTGTGTGGCCTAAGAAATGGTTCCGTGTGCCACCTGTGGCACCCGTTCCATAGGTTCGCCATCATGGCTCTAGGGGGTGGTGCTCATCTCCGTTTCAAAGCTGAAGAGCCAGAGCTATCCGAAGGCGTCTCCGTGGTCAGGTGTCCAGCATGACTAAATGCCGAAGGCGCACGGAACACTGCTACCTTCCCACCAAAGGTGGTTCCTATTTTTCTACTTGCATTTTTACGTGCTTTCGAACTGCTAGGTTGGCCGAAGATGGGACAAGTAACAGGAGCTCACTCCGTTATGTGGCACTGGGGATTCGAACCACCAAACTGCCGGCCTTTCTGATCAACAAACTCAGTGTCTTAGCCACTGAGCCACCATGTCCCAATTACATTGTATTACCCAACTATTTCATGAATACATGAACCTTGATGGTGGAGAAGATGTGGTATGAAAACTCCGATATATTTTCAGTTTTTTGTTTCATTTTTCTTTCTCTCTTCCCTTTATATAAACCTTTCCAGGTCAAAGCTCCAGAGAACAGAACTCAAAATAACCTCTTGTTTCCAGCTGTGCAAACCCAAGTTTAAATTATACATATAATGAGCACATTTTTTCCACTTTTTTGTGGGCCAGTCACACAGTATCTTTAATCTCTGCCTGGCCTGACCTCTTTTAAATCCAAAACCTTCACCCTTATTTTTTTTTGCTAAAGCACACAATAAAATCATCCCCAGATTAATGAATGATCACGTTTTTAGGGTGCAGTATTATTATTATTATTGGGTAGGCATGAGAATGATCTTAAGATCCATGCAATGGTGGGATTCAAATACTGTAATTTACCAACCAGTTCTCTGCCTGGGTGGCTCGATGGTCATGTGACTGGGTGGGCGTGGCCAACTCAACATCACTCACATCGATGGGTGCTTCGTCTTAGCTGTGACAATGTCATAAGGGTCAACCGGAGAGGCAGTTTCTGTAAGCAGGGTAAAATAAAGATGAGGCTAGAAACAACACCAGAAGTTTTCCTTCCTGCCTTCCTTACAGGATTAGCCCTGGAAAGTTGGAAAAAAACAAAAGGAGATTTCTTCCAACAACCGGTTCTCCCAACTGCTACGAAAGATAACAACCGGTTCTACGAAAGATAACAACCGGTTCTCCCAAATAGGTGCGAACCAGCTGAATCCCACCACTGCATTCATGATGTGCAAATGGTCATGTGCAGATATATCTTTCTGTATAGGCAAGTCAGACATTCAACCATGGATCTATGTTTAGCTTTTGTTTCAATTGTTTTAATTGACACTATTAAAGAAGATTAAAACTAATAAAAGCCAAAAAAAAAAATCAGGAAGAGAAAGGAAGAAAAAAATCAAAGAAAAAAACAAAAATGATAAAGAAAAAAAAGGTGAAGAAAAATAGAACAAAGATATAAAGAAGTGGCTTCCCTAATGTTATTTTAAAAAGTTATAAGTACAAGAATGCTTTGATTGATAGGTGAATAGAGTAAATAATATTTGGGATGCTTGGAATTATTAGAGTGGTGTATAGCGGAAGTCAGGGGGGTGGGTTTGAATGGGAGGTGGGGGAGGGTTAGGGTGGAGGGCGGGGTAATATATATATATGATTAATCTAGAGAGGGGAATAATGGGATATGCTTTTTTTTTTTTAAGAGAAATTTATATTATGTTTTTTATATCTTTAATTAACTTAGAAGATGGTGTTAATGGGATATTAATATACTAAGAGAAAATTATATTGTGTCTGCTGGGAGGCGAGGGGGTATAATATCTGAATGAGAAACTTATTTTAAGACGGGGTGAGGGGGGTATAGTATTTGTATGTGATTTATATTACATGTCGGGGGGGTAAAAAGGGGGAAAATCTGTGTGAATAAAACTTTTTCAATAAAAATAAAAAAATAAAAAAAGTTATAAATACAAATATATTTTAGACTCTATAAAATTACATTTTATTTATTTCTATAATCTATCCTGTCTAAGAATCAAACCCATAAATCATGAGTTCATCTTTTTTATTTTTATACAAAAAGTCCATCAGAAGATTCCAGCCACCAATAAACATAGATATCATCTACGTTTTTATATGTCTTTTTTTTTAATAATCGAAAAAGTCAATTGATTTATTCCAGCAAAATCTGTCAATTTCACCAACCATTCCATAGTGGGTAGTGTCAAATCTTTCCATCTCTCTGCATATAGTAATAGCTCCAAAGTCATTATGTATTAAAACAACTTTCCATGGCTTTCTTATAACTGTTTATCAATTAGTCCTAAAAGGAAACACTCTGGCGTCAATTGAATATTGATCTTCAAAAATTCTCTGTATCAATCTCTGTATTAGATTTATGTTTCTCAATACTGTTTTAAATCTCTGTTTAAAATTCTCTGTATCATGGGAAGCAACCTAGAAGTTTTTAGAACAGGCGTTTTATTTAATATATTTTTAAATATATATTTCATGTATTTTTTATATTTTATATCACTGATTTTATTGCTGCCTATACACCGCCCTGAGTCCCGGAAGGGAGAAGGGCGGTATAGAAATGTAATATATTAAATTAAATTAAATTAAATTAAGTAAGGAGAAATTTGCTGACAGTGAGAGCAATAAACCAGTGGAATGGCTTGTATTCAGAAATTGTGGGTGCTCAATCCTAAAAGGGAACATTAGGATAGGGATGGTAGGCACATTGGTGCGCTTATGCATGCCACTTACAGACCTCTTAGGAATGGGGTGAGGTCAACAGTAGGCAGTTTAAGGTTAAAGTTATGGGTGGGGGTGGGGGTGGGGAAGAAACTACAGTCAGGTAGTGCATTCCAGGCATTGACCACTCTGTTGCTGAAGCCATATTTTCTGCAATTGTGTTTGGAGCAGTATACCATAAGTTTATATCTATTGTGTGCTCGTGTATTGTTGTGGTTGAAGCTTCGCTCCCACAGAGAGGGACTTCTCCGGGTGCCGTCCACTAGGCAATGCCAGCGGGCGACGCCCAGGGGAAGGGCCTTCTCTGTGGCGGGCCCAACCCTCTGGAACGACCTACCCCCGAACTTAGAATGACCACGGACCTCCATTCTTTCCGTCTGAAACTCAAGACCTCCTTTTTCCAACAGGCCAGCCTGGCCTAACTCTACCTAGCCTTTAGCCTGACATCAAATTGTTTTAATTGGTTTTTAAGGGTAATAGTTTTAATTTATTGTAAATTTCAGCACAGGGTTAATAATTTAATTTGATTTTAAATTTTGTATATTGTCTTGTTTTTATATGCTTTTTTAATTTCCTGTGCACCGCCCCGAGTCCCTTTTTGGAAAAGGGAGCGGTATATAAGTTAAATAAATCTAAATCTAATCTAATCTAAAGTAGTCATAGACATGTAGGACATTGTAGAAAGTAATTTTGTGTGCTACGTTTAGGTCAGACCATAGGCAGCGTAGTTCCAGGTTGTCTAAACCCAAAATTTTAAGCCAGGTGGCATCAGGGATTCTGTTGTGAGCAGAGGAGTGGAGGACTCTTCTCGTGAAATATCTCTGGACTCGCTCCATTGCATTAATGTCTGATATGTAGTGTGGGTTCCAGACAGAGGAGCTGTATTTGAGAGTAGGTCTAGAAAAGGTTTTATATTCCCTAGTTTGCAATACACTACTATAACTAGGCTCGGGGCCTAGTTATATGCGAGACCGCCTCCTGCCCCATACATCCCTCAGACCGATACGCTCCCACAGAGAGGGCCTCCTCAGGGTGCCGTCGGCTGGACAATGCCGACTGGCGACACCCAGGGGAAGAGCCTTCTCTGTGGCGGGCCCTGCCCTTTGGAACGACCTACCCCCTGAACTCCGCACCATCTCTGACCTCCGCCTCTTCCGCAAGTGTCTGAAGACACACCTATTCCATCTAGCCGGCCTAGCATAACCCCCATTACTGACTCTTAGATAGTTTTAAATTTGGGTTTTTTAAATTCGGTTTTTAGCGCAGGGTCTATTAGAATAAGTTTTTTAAAATTTTATATGTTTTATATGTGTTTTAACATCCCTGTGCGCCGCCCTGGGTCCGTTTGGAGAAGGGCGGGGTATAAATTTAATAAAAAAAAAAAAAAAAGATTAGGTTGTCAATTCTGAGTGCCTTTTTGGCAATGCTGTTACAGTGAGCTCTGGGGCTTAGATTGTTAGAAATGTGTACTCCAAGGTTCATCTACGAGGTCATATTGTATTTTGTTTTCTGATTTTATTTTACCAATGTGTAAGGCAGATCATTTGTTGGTTGAGATTTGCAGTTGTCAATTGTTTGACCACTTGGACACATAGTCAAGGTCTCTTTGTAGGGCAGCAGCAGTAGGGTTGGACTAGAAGACCTCCAAGGTCCCTTCTAACTCTGTTATTCCATGTCCTAATATATGTATTTGGATCCAATTTTTAAAGCTTTTTTACATTTCTGCCAAGCATGATAAAATGTCCCTTCATCTTGTTCACATTTCTAACACATATATCCGAAGCGCAGTCTTTGTTATTCAAAGCTCGGTAAATAAGCTCCCCATTTGTTGCAAAGTCTTCTGCATTATTATTTCATGCTCCGAAATAAATACATCTTGAACTCAAACTATTATTCAAAGCAAACAAATTCGAGCAATGAGTATAATAAAAAGTAAAGATCAGAAGCTTCTGCCTAAAATCTATGAAGCAATCAGCCATTAAATCCTGCAAGAATATCAAAAGCTTGGATGTGCCTTTAGCTATTTGTCTTTATTGACGGTACTCTAAATCAATGTCACACTTTTGCTCAGATTCATGCATATATATATATATATATCATTTGACAAAGTAGGGAAGGCAATTTAATGGTGTGTGTGTTTTTTTTATTTTAGAAAAAAGGATATGTAAAAGGCTTTAGGATCTACAGGCCCGTGCCCAGTGTCTCAATCCAGATTACAGCACAAGGATGCACAATTAGGTTAATTAATTAGTAGACAGGAAGAGGATGGCATGCAAATTTCATATTATCTAGGTTAATCTTCAAAGTGATCACCGTAGAGTGGCAGCCCCCGCCCTCTGGAATGACCTACCCCCCGACCTACGTACAACCACGGACCGGCGCCTCTTCCGCCGGGCATTGAAAACACATCTATTCCATGCGGCCGGCCTGGCGTAGTTTTTAAATTTGGCTTTTAATAGGGGTTTTACTGTGATTTTAGTACAGGCATTTTATTTTAATCCATTTTTAAGACGTTTTTATTCTATTTGTTGTTTATTGTCGTTTTATTAGTGCCTATTCACCGCCCTGAGTCCCGCAAGGGAGATAGGGCGGTATATAAATATGAATAAAATAAAATAAATAAAAATAAAAAGAGTAACATGATCCTGTTTCTCCTTGCACAGCCCTCTCTTCAATCACCTTCAGGCTGGACAGCCAGTGTTCTTAAATGGTATGGGGCATTGAGGGTGAACCTTTTTGCTGTTGGGTGCCAAAAATGTGGGGGTGCATGTGCATGCCCATAATGCAAAGCCCCCCTCCCCCCACATGTACATGTGCGCACAAACACCCTCACGCGTGCCACACTGCTTGCCCACAAACTGAGCTTGGTATTTCCTCCGGGGGGCGGGAGGGGTGTTTTCACCCTCCCCAGACTCCAGGAAAGCCTCCGAAGCTTGGGGAGGGCAAAAACAGTCTCCCCTAATTGAAAGGGGGGCTGGAGGGGGCTAAGGGAGAGATTAAAAATGTTTCTAATGAGGTTGTGGAAATAAATGCGCATGTTACTAGGATTGATTTGGAAAGGATGACATATTTTTTGAGATTCCAGAATGTTTCTGAGATGGATGGTGAATGTCTCCCTGATCTTATGAGTACAATTATTGCAGACTATTTACATAAACCTAAAGAAGAGATCAGAGGGGACATTGACCTAGTCTACAGAATAAATTCTGCATATGCTAGGATGAATGAAGTACCCAGAGAGATACATGTAAAATTTGTTAGAAGGTCAACCAGAGAGGAAATCTTGAAGGCGCAAAGAGGGAGTCCTATGACTTACCAACAAAAGGAGATTACCATCTTGAAGCAGATTCCAAGAAAAATTAGAGAAGCCAGAAGGAAATTTTCCTTCTTGTCTAAAACATTGTTTGATCATGGGATCTGGTTCAAGTGGGTGATACCCGAAGGGATGCTGGTGTTCTGGGAAGGAGGTAGAGTAAAGATTAAAACAGTTGTTGAGGCGGAAGCCTTTCTTAAAAAACATTCCTCTGTCCTGGGAGAAGATCCAGGGGGGGCAGGGGGAGCCATGGCCCCGCCCGCTGGGGGCCCGGGGGAGAAGGGGGAAGATACAATTGCCAAGAGACTTAGATCTAAAAAATAACTTTGCCCTGGTTTTTCTTTTGAGTAATATTGTATGATATTTGTAATCTGGATTTTTGCAATTGACTGACAGTATATAACTGAAAAATTTAGGAATATGTACTTGCTCCCAGCTTGTAGTGTTATGTGAAATGTTTCTTTTCTTTCTTTTTAATAATGTAATTTGAGGTTCCGGAGGAGCCGACGACTTTGACGTGACCACTCTCAAAATTTCTATGTAACCCTTACCCTACCCCACAAAAAATGTAAACTCAATAAAACTTTTTCAATTAAAAAAAAAAAAAACAGTCTCCCCTGACCCCTCCGGAGGCTCTCTGGAAGCCGGAAATGGATCGTCCTCCCCAGGCTCCAGAGGCTTTCCTGAAGCCCGAGGAGGGCAAAACCCCCAGAAGACGGAAGATGAGCTGGCCGGCGTATACATGCATGCTGGAGCTCCCAGCTCAAGTGCTGGCATATATGGCTCCACGTGCCACCTGTGGCATGCATGCCATAGGTTCACCATCATGGGTATAGGGTCTCCTGCTTGAGCAGGGGGTTATGGTAGAGGACATCCAAATTCCCATCCAACTCTGTTATTCAGTCTCCCTAACTTCCTATTCACAGCCGAAAGTGCGGGCAGCAGAGTTTTAGGCAGTGGTGAGATCCTGCCTGTTTAACAACCGGTTCGGTGATCGCATGTTTCAGACAGACAGGGGGCCCTCCCTATTTTATGCAAAGAGTAAGTGAAGGACAGGGAAAAGTCCTTCAGATTCAGAAGGTTCTGTTGGAAGAGCTATTAAAATAAAAGTAGCCCTGACTTATAAGGCATTGGTGTCTTAGTTTAATCTATCATATGGGGCTGACGTCTACGTCAAACAGCTGATGGAGGGGATCAATTTATTTGCTAAACCATGTGTTTTGTTCGATGAAGATGACAAGGACAAATTGCATATATCCACTAAGGTTGCTACATCTGAACTAGGGAAATCCAGTTGGCTACTTTCACGCCATTAACATGCAGAGATTTTTCAGCCTGGCTCTGTTCACCCTAACATACATTTGAAAGAACTCTCTACGTTTCCTGTAATGTGTTATCCTTGACCACGTGAAGTGTTAATACCACTTTATGCTGCCTTGGGAAAGCCACACTTGGAATACAGCATCCAGTTTCGGTCCCAATGTAGAAAAGATGTGGAGACTCTGGAAAGAGTGCAGAGAAGAGCAACAAAGAGAATTAGGGGACTGGAGGCTAAGACATACGAAGAACGGTTGCAGGAACTGGGTATGTCTAGTTTAATGAAAAGAAGGACCAGGGGAGATGTGATAGCAATCTTTCAATATCTCAGGGTCTGCCACAAAGAAAAGGGAGTCAAACTATTCTCCAAAGCACCTGAGGGCAGAACAAGAAGCAATGGGTGAAAACTAATCAAGGAGAGAAGCAACTTAGAACTGAGGAGAAATTTCCTGACAGTTAGAACAATTAATCAGTGGAACGACTTGCCTCCAGATGTTGGAAATGTTCCAACACTGGAAATGTTTAAGAAGAGATTGGACAGCAATTTGTCTGAAGTGGTGTAGGGTTTCCTGCCTACGCAGGGGGTTGGACTAGAAGACCTCCAAAGTCCCTTCCAACTCTGTCTATTCTATTCTATTCTATTCTATTCTATTCTATTCTATTCTATTCTATTCTATATTCCATTCCATTCCCTATTCTATTCTATTCTACATTCCATTCCATTTTCTATTCTATTCTATTCCATTCCATTCCATTCTCTATTCTATTCTATTCTACATTCCATTCCATTCCATTCCATTTTCTATTCTATTCTATTCCATTCTCTATTCTATTCTATTCTATTCTATTCCTTCTAAGATGAGAGTTGAGCCAATTCCTCTCTCCATCTAAACAAGAAACTGAACTGAATACACAACAGAGCCTGAACCACCCATTACCCTTGCTTGCTAACCTGGTAATCCAATCTACCTTTGAAACTTGATAAATATACATAAGGTTTTAAGTGAGAGGACATGCAATGGGACCATTGTGTTTTACATTCAAAGAACTGTCACCTTTCCCCTCTTCCTTTCTTCTTTTCTCTGTGTCAATTTCCTTACAGGGTATTAAAACAGTGTTGACTGCAAGGAGAGAGAGAGAGAGGGGAAGAGAGAGAGGAAGAGAGGGGGGGAAGAAAGCGAGAGAGAGAAGAAGAGAGAGGAAGAGTGAGAGGAAGAGAGAGAGAGGAAGAGAGGGAGGGAGGGAGAGCCAGGGAGAGGAAGAGAGAGAGAGAGGGGGGGGAGAGAGAGAGGGAGAGAGAGAGGGAGAGGGAGAGAGAAGGAGAGAGAGAAGCAGGGAAGAATACCTAAGATTTTTCGCTTTCTTGTTCAGGCACTTTAAGGCAACTTTTCCTCCCTTCTTAAATTGAAAGGGAAATAAGCATTAAGCAGGTTTTGCAGGGCGGGATGGGGAGAAGCAATTTGTTCTCCGTGAAATTGAAGAATGATGGCCAGAAATAATTGCAGGAGAAATTTTGAGCATCTATCCAGTAAATATCATGGCTAGCAAAGCTGGCTGGAGAATTCTGGAAGCTGAAGTCCTTCAGACTTAAAGATGCAAAGGTTGGAGACCCTGGTTTAGACTCCAGGCCTTCAATCATTTCAAACTTAAAACTGGTGGCTTTATCTTACAGTATCCTGGGTCCATTCCTGTTGAGAAGAATCTATATAAATAAAAATGTAACTGAGTTTGTTCAAAATAGGTAATCTCCAAAAGTACCGCACCGATCGCTTCCAAATTTTCACACAACATTCCTTTCAAATACGGCACCAATGATATATATAGATTGTGTAGACATCTTACCTGTGCCAGGTACATGCAACGGAAATGTAAAAAAATGTTTAAAAGGTAGGTAGATGGATACAGACAGAGCAGTGGGCCACAGGTATTATGTCATATTTTATGACATAAAATACTCTGTCCATAAGATTCAAGGAGAAATACAGTAGGTAGGTAGGTAGGCAGCGATAGGGATAGAGAGAAGGAGGGAGAAATGCAGTAGGTAGGTAGGTAGGTAATGTAGGTAGGTAGGTGGATAGAGAGAGGGAGAAATACAGTAGATAGGTAGGTAGAGGGAGAGAGGGAGAAATACAATAGGTAGGTAGGTTGGGGGTTATACGGTGGTTGTGTGTATGTGTTTGTGTGTGCAGGTGTAGATCTACACACAAATTGGTTGGCCATTTAACCAGACTGGGCCACAGCAACGCGTGGCCAGGAACGGCTAGTACTAAATATTTCTGTGGAATAAAAAAAAGAAATCCTTCTCGGAAAATTGCAAGCTTCCCGGAGGACAACTAATTTGCGACAGCTTTAAACTCAGTGTAGCCCAAGCGTTTGTACATAACCTGTGTGCAACATGGAAATTTTTTGCTTGTCTTTCTGTAATTTTAAAGCTGTGTCACTGAAGATTCTAACCAGCGAACCGAAGCTGCCAAATCTTCATAACATCAGTCATAATTCAGTTTGACTTTACTGATATTCTCGAGTTGCTACATTTTAAGATTAATGAGGCATCCGTTCTCAATCAAGGAGCTATTTAAGAACAACAATTTAGCTCCAGTGAAATGTGTGGCAGTGTTAATTAATAACATTTGACCTTTGCATTTTGGACAGAATAATAGATGGCAGATTTTTCCTTGGGCAGTGTTATAAAACTAATGGCTGAAATGTTGCTAACGCCATAGCCGAGCGCTTTAATATTCGGGGGTGTGCACAGACCATAAGATTTGATTCAGAGTCCATTACCTTGAGTCATAAAGCAGTTGGGGTTTAACCTGGGACAATCTGAAAAGCTTTTTAATTTTGACTTGAGAAATCTAAGAGTCAGCCTGTGGTCTAGTAGTTAGAGCTTAGGTACAAATCTACCATCTGCCAAAGAAATGGACCAGGTGATTTTGAGCTAGTGGCTATTATCCATGGCTATTAAATAAATGAAATAAAATGAGGATCAGGAAGCCCAGCATCTGGAGAACTTGGGGAACTCCACCAACACTTGTAACTAGATCATCATCATCATCATCATCATCATCATCATCATCATCATCATCATCATCATCATCATCATCATCATCCTTTCTGTATTTTTTTTAATCTTGTGATCTCTTTGTTAAAAAGAAGAGCCTGGTTGGGGCTAAAATTCATAACTTATAATACATGAAGACATTTTTTAATGTCATGTAATGAAAACAAACCCTACTTGGTCAACTTTGAGTTCAGCTCAACTCTCGAAAATTTCATGGATATATTTATGCAGCTTGTTTGGCAACAGTTCAGAAAAAAAATCATGGTTTGCCTTCTTCTGATCTTTCTTTCCTTCTGTCCTTCTAAATGGCTAACTAAATTGCTTCCTTCTTTCAAGCCGTCCATCTGTCCTTCCTTGAATATATAATTAAATTCCTTCCTTCCTTGAATACATATAACTAAATTCCTCCCTCCCTCCCTTCCTGCTAAAATTCCTTCCTTCATTGAATACATATAACTAAATTCCTTCCTTCCTTCCTTCCTTCCTTCCTTCCTTCCTTCCTTCCTTCCTTCCTTCCTTCCTTCAATACATATAACTAAATTCCTCCTTCCCTCCCTCCCTCCCTCCCTTTCTGCTAAAATTCCTTCCTTCCTTGAATACATATAATTAAATTCCCCCCTCCCTTCCTCCATGCTAAAATTCCTTCCTTCCTTGAATATATATAACTAAATTCCATTCTTCCTTCCTTCCTTTCCTTCCTTCCTTCCTGCTAAATTCCTTCCTTCCTTGAATGCATATAATTAAATTCCTTTCTTCCATTTCCCCTTCCTTTCCCCTCCCTCTCTCCCTCCCTCTCTTCTTTCATTCCATTCAATGCCATTCCATTCTAGAGTTCAGCCCTTGGACTTTATGTTGGTCTTTCATCCATGAACTAACTGGGTCTGACTCAGCTTAGCTTAGCTTTCAAACCCAGAGATCAGGAGGCAGGTTGAAAAATCCACTGTGCATTAACCTGTGTAACGTGATGTGGATTTCAAGAAACCAGGAGCCACAGCACCACCGATTTAACCAAAAGGCAATGGGAGGAGAGATCTCTGAAGCTGAGAGTGAAAGCTTAAATAGGTCCTTGCCAACCATAATTGAAGACATTTCATAGTCTGGATCCTTGCATGAAGAATATCCTCTTTCTCCTCCTCTCTACATAATGAATAGGGCTGTGCAGAGTTTTGAAGAGGCCCTTTGATTTGATAGAGCTCTGATCAAAGAGTTGGACTGAAATGCCACTCCTCTTCAAAGGGGTGGTAGCTCCTCTTCACTCCAGATGCTAAACAGTTGAAGCAAGCAGTGAAACCAAATAAGCCTCCTTTGAGATTTCTGCTTCAGTAGCTTCGCCTTGAATCTTGGCATAGCTTGGTCCAGATGATGGATCATCAGGTGGAGGCAATGCCTCAAGGTGGAACAGGCTTCCTTCATTCAGACCTATGACAAAGCTTTTATCAAAAAGGACATCCTCCACTGAAGCTCAGTTGATAGGTGCTCTGTCTGATATAGTTGGGTGAAAACTGTAAGCATGATACTGTAGACAAGTATGGGCAATCATGATAGATACTGCAGTAAATCTTGACTCTCCAAATACTTAGCCTTATAGCCAACTGCCTATAGTCTATAATGCATAGATGTTTATTGATTATAATGGAGAATGAAACCAAATTCCTACTGAAGACATCACACTGCAGCATCTAGCAATCAAAGCTTCTCTCTCTCTCCTCCCTCCCTCTCCTCCCTCTCTCTCTCTCCTTTCTATCTTTGTCATCTATCATTGTGTGTGTGTGTGTGTTCTACAGAGGAATTATTGAGTCTGTCATCTGCACTTCCATAACTGTCTGGTTTGGCTCTGCAACCCAACAAGACAGACAGAGACTTCAGAGGAGAATCAGAACTGCAGAAGAAACAATGGCTACCAACCTGCCTTCCATTGAGGACCTGTACATTGCATGAGTCAAAAAGAGGGCTGGGAAAATATCTACAGACACTTCAAATCCTGTACATAAATTGTTTCAACTTCTGCCTTCAAAACGACGCTATAGGCCACAGCAAACCAGAACAACTAGACACAAGGACAGTTTTTTCCTGAATGCCATCATTCTGCTTAACAACTAATTCCCACAACACTGTCAAATAATTTAGTAAGACTGTATTACTATTATTCTTCTCTTCCTTCCTAGTATCTATCTCTTCCCAATTATGACAATAACCATATGGCTTGTATCTTTCAATTTATTTGTTTATTAGTACGATTTGATGACTTATTAGTAACCTTGACTATCACTAAGTGTTTTTATTCTTGATGAATGCATTTTCTTCTCCTTATATACACCAAAGACAAATTCCTTGTCTGTCCAATCACATGTGGACAATAAATAATTCTATTCGATTCGATTCTATTCGATTCGATTCTATTCTATTCTCTCTTTATTCTATTCTATTCTATTCTGGTCTAATCTAGTCTCTCTCATTCTACTCTACTCTACTCTACTCTACTCTACTCTACTCTACTCTATCTATCCCTCTCCATCCATCCATCTATCCCTCAGGCCAACAGATTCTTTTCCTCAACCCCCAACATCCTTAGACCTCCATACTGACTATTAGACCTCCGTACTGACTATTAGATAGTTTTTAAACTTGGGATTTTAATTCGGTTTTTAGGGTTTATTTATTAGAATAAGTATTTTAAATTTTATATATTTTATATACTTTGTATGTATTTTAACATCCCTGTGCGCCGCCCTGGGTCCTAACAAGGAGAAGGGCGGGGTATAAATTTAATAAAATAAATAAAAATAAATTAGACATTGCATCAGTAAATATCTACCTTCACCCAAGACATTTAACCATCTCAGACCTAATTTCCCCTAGTTCTCATCAATTTCAAAAGAAATTTTAGAAATAGATTTGACTGCACAAAGAAGAAGAGAAAGAATAAATGTGGGACAGTTTTTTTTTTTTAATTGCGGACCAACTCTAATCACCTCCAACCTAAGATTCCGGAATTGCTGATATAAGGCACAGTTCTGTCTCTCTCGAAATTAAACCTGATCTGGTCTAAATGCATTTCAGGATGACTTTCATCTCAACGAGTGTGGAGCCTGAGAGAAGGGTGCCTGCACGGATGCCACCCCTTCCTTCACTCTGAGCTCTCTGTGATGTGATACAGTTTTTCCAAAGCTTTTCTCTCAGTGGTGGAGAGGAACGGCTGAATAAACAGAATAGGCTGGAGCCACTTTAGTCTGCAATGAAAAGCCGCCAAGGTGACTCCTTTGTCATTGGCTATTGTGCCTGGCTAAAGGAGGGAGGGGAGGGAGGGTTTCTTAAAGCTTAAACGTTTCATAGCTGCTGCCTTAAAACTTTGGGATGTGTTAGTACTGCAGTAGCATGCTCAGATGTTTTGATATTTGGGGATTTGAGCTGTGGATTCAGGGAGTTGTATTCTCAGACATGGGACTGGAAACCACACTGAGAAAAGCTGAAATGCATCAACTCCAAATTTATTTTGATAGGGCCCTTTAATGTCTTTCTACACCAAAGGGCATGATTCTCTTATTGATCCATAATGTTAGGAGACCTCCAAGGTCCCTTCCGACTCTTGTTAGTCTGCTGACTAAACTGTCTTCTATTTCAGATGGGTTATGGAATGAACCACTGTGGGCTGTGATGTTACAAGATGCTAAACTATAACTATCCAAACATCATTATATTTCAGCATAATTTGTAAGCTCTGTCTGTCTGTCTGTATGTCTGTCTGTCTGTCTGTCTATCTTATCTATCTATCCTATCTATCTATCTATCTATCTATCTATCTATCTATCTATCTATCTATCATCTATCTATCTATCTATCTATCTATCATCTATCTATCATCTGTCAATATCTATCATCTATCTTTCTATCTATCATCTATCTTATCTATCTATCTTATCTATCTATCTTATCTATCATCTATCTATCTTATCTATCTATCTTATCTATCTCTTATCTATCTATCTATCTATCTATCTATCTATCTATCTATCTATCTATCATCTATCAATATCTATCTATCTATCTATCTATCTATCTATCTATCTATCTATCTATCTATCTATCTATCATCTATCTATCATCTGTCAATATCTATCATCTATCTTTCTATCTATCATCTATCTTATCTATCTATCTTATCTATCTATCTTATCTATCATCTATCTATCATCTATCTATCTTATCTATCTCTTATCTATCTATCTTATCTATCTATCTATCTATCTATCTATCTATCTATCTATCTATCTATCTATCTATCTATCTATCTATCATCTATCAATATCTATCTATCTATCTATCTATCTATCTATCTATCTATCTATCTATCTATCTATCTATCTTATCTATCTATCTATCTATCTATCTATCATCTATCAATATCTATCTATCTATCTATCTATCTATCTATCTATCTATCTATCTATCTATCTATCTATCATTTATGAATAGAATAGAATAGAATAGAATAGATGTCTTTATTGGCCAAGGGTGATTAGACACACAAGGGATTTGTCTTTGGTGCAGATGCTCTCAGTGTACATAAGGAGAATAAAATACATTCATCAAGAATAAAAAGATACAACACTTAATGATAGTCACAGGGTACAAATAAGCAATCAGGTAACAATCAATATCAATATAAATTGTATGGATACAAGCAACGAAGTTACAGTCCTGCAGTCATAAGTGGGAGGAAAACAGGGGTGGGTTCCAGCAGTCACTACTGCTGGTTCGCTCATGGGCATTGCACACGTATGTATGCACAGTACAATAAAAATAGTTCTGCGCATGTGCAGAAGCAAAGAAGGATGGAATAGAAGTCTGTTCTATTCTATTCTATTCTATTCCATTCCATTCCATTCCATTCCATTCCACTCCACTAAATTCCATTCTTCATTCCAATATTCTATTCTATTCCATTCCATTCCATTCCATTCCATATATTCCATTCCATTCCACTCCACTCCATTCCATTCTTCATTCCAATATTCTATTCTATTCCATTCCATTCCATTCCATTCCATTCCATTCCATTCCATATATTCCATTCCATTCCACTCCATTCCATTCTTCATTCCAATATTCTATTCTATTCTATTCTATTCCATTCCATTCCATTCCATTCCACTTCATTCCATTCTTCATTCCAATATTCTATTCTATTCCATTCCATTCCATTCCATTCTGCATTCTATCCCATCTTATCCTATCAATATAAAACATTTTCCTCTGTACTTTGCATTAACACATGCATTTGTTGTACAATATATTTTCCCATACTAGGTATGTGTCTTAATTTAGTTTAGTTTGTAGTTTTAATTCGATTTATATCCCACCCTTCTCCACGAAGGACCCAGGGCGGCGCACAGGAATTTAAATACGTATGAAACAGAATATACAAAATTTAAAAGCATATTAAATTACATGAAACAATCCTATGCTAAAAACCAAATTAAAAAACCCCAATTTAAAACTATCTAAAATAGCCCCAGCGGGAAGTTAGGCTAGGCCGGCTTGCTGAAAAAGATGTGTCTTTAGACACTGGCGGAAGAGGCGGAGGTCTGAGATGGTACGAAGTTCAGGGGGAAGGTCGTTCCAAAGGGCAGGGCCTGCCACAGAGAAGGCTCTTCCCCTGGGTGTCGCCAGACGGCATTGCCCGGCCGACGGCACCCTGAGAAGGTCCTCTCTGTGGGAGCGGATCGGCCGAAGGGATGTATTTATTTTTTCACTTTGGGCTCAGGCCACAATTACAGACATTTAGAGTTTTTGCATATGCAGGGCTGACACACATCTTTTTGGCCTTGCAGATTTTTGAAAGTGTGGCTGGAGAATATATCTGGTGCAAACATATAAAGAAAATGAAATTTCGCAGGCATTCCAGCTTGGGATCCAACACGAATGACCGTACAAAAGGATTAAACTTAGTTTGTGATAAGAAAGCAAATGACTGAATTGAAGAAGTGTTTGGAGACATTCTCTTCTGTAATTCCTTCCCAATCTGCACCTACCTCGTCCTAGTAATCCTCTAGATTCTAATTTAAAAAAACCAAGTAAACTCCAGAAGCTTGAAATTTGCCGACGTCTGCATTAGCAAACATGTATTTACAATGTTCGTACAATGCAACCAAAAAGCTTGCTATTAACATTCTCAGTTGTTTGGCTTCAGTATTTTTAGTGAAGTGGGAAATGTGCTTCTGACTATTTTTAATAATAAACACATTAAAAAAAAAGCATAGCCAGCATTCTAAAATCAATCTATATTGCCACCTTTTCAATACAACTTGATCTGCTCTGTTCTTACCAGTAGGCTTTATTAATAGATTACCAGATTTGAAAGGGGCTATGTAGGTCATCTAGTCCAACCCCCCACCCAAGCAGGAGACCCTACATCATTTCCAACAGATGGCAGTCCAGTCCAGTCTCTTCTTGAAAGACTCTAGTGATGAAGCTCCCACAACTTCTGAAGGCAACTTCTGTTCCACTGATTGATTGTTCTCACTGTCAGAAAATTCTTCCTTATTTCTATGTTGAATCTCTCCTTGGTCAGATTCCATCCATGATTCCTTGTCTGACCTTCGGGTGCCTTGGAGAATAGCTTGAGCCCCTCCTCTCTGTGGCAGCCTTTCAAATATTGGAAGACTGCTCTCATGTCTCCCCTGGTCCTTCTCTTCACTAGACTAGCCATGCCCAGTTCCTGCAACCGTTCTTCATATGTTTTAGCCTCCAGTCCCCTAATCATTTTGGTTGCTCTTCTCTGCACTCTTTCTAGAGTCTCAACATCTTTTTATAGTGTGGTGACCAAAACAGGATACAGTACTTTAGGTGTGGTCTTACTAAGGCTTTATAGAGTGGTATTATATTTTTGTTCCTTTATAAAACAGGAGTCTCTGTCTATTGACCTTGGGTTGCTGATAATTTTCAGATCACCACAATTGGATATAACTTGATGAATTGAATTTCATCAGTTGATAGAGTGTTATGACTGGTAAAGTTAAGAGGAGTTTGCTTTATGTAATAAAACTGCAGGACAAAAACTAAATCATCCAAAAGGAGGCATGGTGGCATATTTCTTCAGAGTTCAATGTTTTCTTAAATATTGAGAATTAAGGTCAGAATTTTTTAGTTGCTATGGCTTATCTGCCCCTCACTTCCAAATGGCTCTGCACAAATTACGTAAAGCAATGAAAAATGTTAGAATAGCCTCCAGTCCAGTGGTAGGATTCAAATTTTTTTACTACCAGTTCTGTGGGCGTGGCTTGGTGGACATGGCATGGCATGGTGGGCGTGGCTTGGTAGGTGTGGCAGGGCAAGGCTACTTAAAATCTCCATTTCCTCCCCACTCCAGGGGAAAGTTACTGTAAAATCCTCATTTCCTCCTGATCAGCTGGGACTTGGAAGGTAGAGAATAGATGGGGGCATGGCCAGCCAGAGGTGGTATTTGCCGATTCTCCAAACTACTCAAAATTTCTGCTACTGGTTCTCCAGAACCAGTTGTCTAGTCTATTTTTGAAAACCTCCAGTGATGGAGTGCCCAGAACTTCTGAAGGTAAGTTATTTCATTGATTAATTGTTCTCAGTGACAGGAAATTTCTCATTTCTAGGATGTATCTCTCTTTAATGATCTTCCACCCATTACATTTTGCTCTGGCATTTGATGTTTTGCAGAATAAGTCAATCCTCTTTTCTCTATAACCGCCTCTCAAGTACTAGAAGACAGTGATCATGTTCTCCCTAATCTTCTCTTCATTAGGCTAGACATATCTAGCTCCTCCAACCGTTCATTATGCAATTTAGCCTCCAGAGTCTTTATTATCTTTATTGCTCTTCTTTCCACACTTTCTGAACACTGTGTCTACTGAATGGCAGTCACCACTGAAGCTAGACGTACAAAGTAAGCAAGAAGACTTCAACAGAGATATGTAGGAACTGTTTTCTAGGCAACAGGAGGGCTGAAGCACTTTTTAAACCCAGAAGATTTAAATTCAGTGTGTCGTAATAATGAGGAGATACAGCACCAACCAGACTTGCAAGATTTTGTTTACATCGCATATTCCAATAAAAGGCTTTTAACCTTCCTATACAGTTGATTTCCTGGTCAGTTCTACCTAATGGGGCTGATAGTATGTCAGACCTCATTGTCTTCAGCTGCTTTCTTGAACAGTCACAATTTCAAAGCTATTTGGGGGGGGGGGACGACGACGAAAGAAGAGGTCAGATGGGATGTAATGGACGAAGATCTTTCACTTTCACAGAAGAAGGGGTTAGACAGTTAGACTGGAATTCTACTTTATTGTTAAACTATCCGATAACTCAGCTTTGCCCAGGTATTTATTTATAGGGAGGGGGAAATGTCCAGACCAAATGTAATTTCTAATGTTGGATTTCCCCCCTTACCAGAGGGAGCTCCCTTGTGGAGTACTGTGAAGCTGTTACCATGGTAACTCCACTGCGCTGTACAGCAGAAGCCAGTATGGTACTATGGCATAACAGGCTGCATCTTAACAGAACACACATGCCGAGGGGTGTTAGGGGTGTCTTACCCCTACAATATTTTTTTCCAGAGAGTAAGTTATCTGTGTACCAAGTATGGTTGAAATTTCTCGAGGCTTTCTAGAGTGGTGCTGGAACATAAACACACACAGCCATTTACACGCACACACACACACACACACACACACACACACACACAAAGAAGATGACATAATATTGGAAAATTGACATATTATTTTTCTCTCACACACACATGCCAAAGTGAATCAAGATGGATCAGTCTTGAGTTTGTTTCTCATCCCTTCCTCTCTATCCAGGTTAAGTTGGTACTTGTTGGTTAACAAGATTAAGAAGTTTGCTTGGTTAAGAAGGAATTTGTTGAATTCTTACTTCAAGCCCATCTTCGTACTTTTCTACAATGAGGGCCCCAACCACAATAATTCAACATCTGGGTTGGTATATATTGGCAAAATAGATATAACAGCAAGAACAGCTGAAGTGCAGCACTTATATACCAGTGGGGGGATTCAAATTTTTTTTACTATTGGTTCTGTGGGTGTGGCTTGATGGGCATGGCAGGGGAAGGTTACTGCAAACTCCCCATTCCCTCCTGATCAGCTGGGACTCGGGAGGCAGAGAATAGATAGGGGTGGGCTAGTCAGAGGTAGTATTTACCAATTCTCTGAACTATTCAAAATTTCTGCTACCAGTTCTCCAGAACTGGTCAGAACCTGCTGAATACCAGCTCTGCATTATACTGTAGTGGCTTTCTGGAACTTCTTAAAGCAGCTGCATCTTTAGCCAAGATGGCTGTAGTTGTGACACTATGTTGGGGAGAGGAGTTCTTAAGAAGTAAACAGATTGAATATGCATAATCCAAGTCACTTTATCTGCTGCATATGCCCTGCAAGAGTTATTTCTAAGCAGCTACTATTTAAGACACATTGCCTTTTGGTCTGGATGCAATATTCATCAAGATTTGTGGACTCGGATAGCTGTTAATCCATGACTTTGTGTAGTCCATCATTATTTAGCATTTCCTAAATTGATATATACAGTAAAAAGGAGCATTCAGGGTTGCCTGAAGCTTCTGAATGAAAGACAGGGCATGAATCAAATAAATAAACCTTTGGCCACAAATTCATTGCATATGTGCACTACAAATCAAATTAAATCCTTATTACAGTCAAAGATCAGCAAAAGGGAGGAGGGATAAAGTCAATTAGAAAGCATAGAAAATACATCAAGGTCAAAAATGTAATAAAATGCAGAATTATATTAAAAATGTCCTCAAAATTCTAAAAGGAGAAGAAGAGCATTAAATGGACAGCATAACAGATGAACAGCACGGGAAGGGACCTTGTAGGTCATCTAATCCAACCCTCCCCTCCACCCAAGCAGGAGACCCTACACCATTTCTGACAAAGGGCAGCCCAGTCTCTCCTTGAAAGCCTTTAGTGATGAAGCTCCCACAACTTCCAAAGGCAACTTCTGTTCCATGGGTGGATTGCTCTCATTGTCAGAAAATTCCTCCTTATTTCCAGGTTGAATCTCTCCTTGATCAGTTTCCATCCATTATTCTTTGTCTGGCCTTCAGTTGGTTTGGAGAATAGCTTGACCCTCTCCTCTCATAATTTCAAATAATCATCAAGTGTCTGCGTATGAATGGTTCATAGTTGTACATAGTTCAGTGATTACTTAAGATGTTAATATTCGAGATGCTGTTTTCATACCACAATATTCTCCTTAGAAAAACCCATTGGATTAAGTAATTCCCTGAACATGTTTGAAGTGACCTACTTCTCTAGTAGTTTTATTTTGGCTTGTTTCATTTTCTCTCTCTCCAACAACTTACTGACAGATCAACGACTTCCCAAATGTGTTTTACCATGGTAGTATTTAAAGCAACAGATTTTATTTGTAAGTGGTTTAGAATGCTCCCTTGCTCATTTATAGCGAATTTAGGCTGGTATTTTGAGAGCAATATATGTCTTTTCATTGACTTGGAAAAGACAAGCCAACAGATTTGATATAGATAGAGAACTACTTCTTCTTCTTCTTCTTCTTCTTCTTCTTCTTCTTCTTCTTCTTCTTCTTCTTCTTCTTCTTCTTCTTCTTCTTCTTCTTCTCCTCCTCCTCCTCCTCCTCCTCCTCCTCCTCCTCCTCCTCCTCCTCCCATATCCATCATAGGACGTGATGGCTATTTTATTTTTATCAAAGGCCGCAGGAAAAAAGTATTGTTGACTTTTGTCCAAACCACTCGCTTAGATTTGGAAACCACAATGTTCTTCTTCTGCCTGGACCTCTTTGCCTTCAATCTTTCCCTGTAGGATTAAGTGAAGGATGCCGTATTTCTCTGGGTGTTGCATCACATTTCCAAAATATTCCAACTTTCGCTTTTTGATGGATTTGATTATTTCCTTTGGCTTTCCCAGGCGGCTTACCACCTCCTTGTTTCTGATTTTGTCAACCCAACTTCTACGTAACAATCACCTGTAAATCCACATTTCAAATGATTCTAGTCTCTTCAAGTGGCTTTCTGCCAGAGACCGACTCTCCACTCTGTAGAACAGGATAGAAAAGATCTAGCATCTGACAAGCCTGATTTTCAATTGTATATTATGTTAATATACTATGTTACATTTAGTTGGGTTCATAGTAGGTGATCGTATCTTCCCTGAACCTGTTATGGCCTGCCAGCAGCCAGTGGGGCTGGCAGCAGATTCAGACAGTCAGGAGGCTGGGGAGTAACCTGGGCCAGTCCTGGAGTCTGGGGAAGAGTCTGAGGAGGGCTCTGTTTCGGAGGCAGAGACGGGGCCAGAGCCGTATGCCAGTTATCAGCTGCCTTCAGTAAGGCAGGCGAATAGCTGGAGCCTGTTCCCAATGTGTGCATGGGTAGAGCTGCCAGGAGAAGAGAACAGCTGAGGAACAGGGATCGACTTGGGAGTAAGATCACAGGCGGATTTTTATTTTATTTTATTTATCAAATTTATATCCCGCACCTATCTCCGGATTGGACTCAGGGCGGCGCACAGGAAAGGAATAAAATATAAAAAACAATAAATACAGGATATTAAAAATAAATTAAATTAAATTGCACCCATGCTAAAATTGCCAATTAAAACCCATTTCTAAAATAAGATTAAAATTTAGAGCTATGCCAGGCCGGCCTCGTGAAAGAGATATGTTTTTAGAGCCCGGCGGAAGAGGCGCACGTCCGTGATCATGCGGAGGTCGGGTGGTAGGCCATTCCAGAGGGCAGGAGCTGCCACAGAGAAGGCTCTCGCTCTGGGGGCCGCCAGCCGGCATTGTCTGGCAGTCGGCACCCTGATGAGGCCCACCCTGTGAGAGCAGACAGGTCTAAGGGAGGTATGTGGTAGAAGGCGGTCCCGCAGATAACCAGGTCCCATGCCATGGAGCGCTTTGAAGGTGGTCACTAACACCTTGAAGCGCACCTGGAAGGCCACAGGCAGCCAGTGATGATGAATAGTCAGGATGATGAATAGCCACTCCCAGAGGAAATAAAAGAGGAGTGAAAGGGGAGTGGAGTTTGCTGGAGACAATTAGTTAATTGGTTTGTGACTCTCCGAGACTCCTTGCCAAGTTCTGCAGAGATCGGTCCTGGCAGCTCTCCAAGCCAGATAAGGTCTGTGACTGTAAATCCTCCCTTGAAAGACTCTGCTGGATGTGAATGAGCAGAATTCGCAGTCAATTAATCAAGGGGTTTTTGTCAGGACAAGGAGTTTGCTTCATGCTCTTGGGAAGCCTCGGTCAGAAGAGAACCTAGCTATAAACTGAGTTTAGGCTTTTTGTTTAAATATATGGAGTTTTTTGAATAATTCATAATTGGCTAGTTACTCCAGCAAACTCTACCATTTATTTATTTTATTATTTATTTATTACATTTATACCCCGCCCTTCTCCAAACGGACCCAGGGCGGCGCTTAAAGCTTAGATTCTTATGCTATGCTATAAACTATACAAGCCACATCATGACTCCAATTAAACAAAAGTGAAAACAAAGAATGATGCAAGGTGATGTATGAATCCCGTTGGATGGTGCATTTTACCTATCTTATTTTTTTGCTAAACCTCTGAAAATGGAAGATGAAGTTCTTTACATAAACCGTTAAATACTTTAACGGGACAGGTCAAATGCAGTCTGGCTTATTCTACTGTTGACAAAGCTGGGAAGACGGAAATTCTCTCTTCACTTAAGTGTCCATAATAATGTCAGGTCAGCGCTTTCAGCCAGGATTTGATCCTGGATAATCTTCCCAGCAAGTGATCTAGCATGACCAAGGAAGGCTTTTAAGCTGGAGGATCATCATTGCTGTTGTTTTCGTTTTGGTAGAGAATCAGGGAGATGACCTTGAAGGCAACAGGCAATAGGTATGATATATAAACAAAGGGGGCTGAATTATTCTTTAAGTCCTGAGAAATAACATTGTGTTTGGAAGAGACACAGGCAAATACCTTCCAAGATTCTGTTGTTATAGCCCATTCCAATTATGTATATTTCTAGTTTTCCTGTGGAGTCCGTTTCTTAATCTGGTCTATCCTGAAGGGTTGAAAATTTCCATGGATAGCCAGCACCCACCCACCCATCAAACACACACACACACACACACACAAACACACACCCATCCACCTACCCATACATCCTCTCTCCCAGCCATCCCTCCCTCCCCTACTCATTCACCCATGCACCCACAAACCCATCCATCCATCCACCCACCCACACATCCACACATCCATCCATCCACACATCCACCCACCAATTCATCTACTTACCCACCCATCCACCCATCCATCCACCCACCCACCCTTACTCACTCACCCACCCACCCACCCTTACTCACTCACCCACCCACCTATCCATCCATCCATCCATCCATCCATCCATCCATCCATCCATCCATCCATCCATCCTCTTGCTATCATTTTCCAGTGGTAGATAGATTGCATTTCCTTCCTTCATTTCTTCTCATTTTGCTGATTTCTTGAGGGTGTAGTTTCAGATCGCTTTCCATGTTTCTGTCACCCTGTTTCCCTGATGCTTCCTTGAACACAGGACTATGAAAAACAGATTTCATATTTCTCCTTTCTATTCTGTCCATGGATCTGCATGTACATTTTAAAAAATGGCAGTGACTGAGAACCAGCTTCTCTCTCCAAGATAAGCAGTGACAAGGCCAAAGTTATTGGACTCTCCCCTTGAGACAGAGGTGTTATGTCTTGGGTTTTGATCTGGGCAAGTTAAGAGCAGCAGAAAAGAAATCCCAGAATGCAAGTTAGCAAGAAACAAGAATGTCAGGGTTCCAAGTAATACCCCCCAACGAAAGAAGGCTCCAAAGCTTGAGTTTCCTCAAAGTTCCATTTTATTAGAGATGTCCTATTGGCACATCTGGGAAAACCTGAATCTGAAAGCTTCCAGGTTTTCCCCACCCAACCAAAAGTTCAAGTCCCTGTCCAGCACCCAATGGCCCAATCAGGCACTGTTCCAACTGGAGAAGCCTCCCAATCACACCACCCCAATTGCAGGGCACAATGTCCTTGATCCTCTGAGAAAGGAATGTTATTTTGACTATATCTACCCCACTCCATATAACTCCCCCTCCCGGTTTCCCACAGTAGAAAATGTGGCAGGCCTAAAGGCCCAATGTAAAAGATGACTTCCAGGTATGACAAAGACTTCATCTGCTCTCTTCTATTTCCTCTCTGCCTCTTATTGGCTTGTCCAAGGTGGGGGAAAAGAAGTGAATCCTGTCATTGAAAATACTGGGAAAAGCCCCTAAGGAGACTTTTAACTTTTATTGACTACTTTTCAATAGAACACAATGTGCAGAATTGTTTATGGAGGAAAAAATTATCTTAATTTTGTGCTGTACATATCTTCAGTTTGCTTAAGACATTAGGCAGAAAACTGTATTACATCACCCCAATTCCAAGCAAAATTGTGGCCGGTTAATTAAAGATTGCAACAGTCTCTCTTAAGTATTAAAAGCCTTTAAACTCTCTGTGTATCATACCATTGTGGAGCAATTCCATTATTGCAGTTAATACTTATTCTATCCTGTGCCTTAATTTTTAAAATTTTAATAATCAGTGTGTGCGTGTGTATGTCCACAAACATGTATATATGTACGTATATTGTTTTACTTCATTGTTGTACACCATGCAAAGTCACCTTTTTTTTTTGACATGGGTAGCTGTACAAATTTGATAAATGCAGAAATAAAATAAAGTACTAGCAATAGGAAGAAGAATGGGGGGAAAGATAAGAAAAGGAAAATATTCTTTCTAAGCACTTACAATTTTACCACCTACATGCCAGAAGAATATTCTCAAGGTGTTTCTCCTTATGTATTCAATTTTCTGAGTGAAACAACCAGGAACAAATCTATTATTACCAAGAAATGCCATTTAGTTCCAAGAAAATGTTTTATATGGAAGATTTTTTAGGGTGAGCCTTATTTCCCAAAATCATTCCGTATCTCATTCGTTTTTATTTAACTTTATTTAAAAACGGCTCTTTTTATCAATACAATTCCTCTTATTATCAATACATTTTATTTTTGTTCAGAATTTTCCTTGACACATTTTGCTTCTGATCCTGATTGGCAAGCTCTTGTTGCAAAATTCAAAGAAGCGAGGATTCCAAACAGCCTTTTAATTTTATTTATTTACTTTTTAAAAAAAAAACCTGTGTGCTTTTGAAAATGTAGGACTGGTTCGTGTGAAAATTAAAACCGATCTGAATTTTCCCTGTTGCTAATGATTTAGCTGTTTTTGCAGGATTTTATCAGTATTTTACCTGTTGCACTACAAGGTTTTGATGACCATCTTTAAGGTGCTCTATGGCACGGGGCCTAGTTACCTGCGAGACCGTCTGCTGTCCCATACGTCCCTTCGACCGATTCGCTCCCACAGAGAGGGTCTTCTCTGGGTGCCGTCGGCCGGGCAATGCTGGTTGGCGACGCCCAGGGGAAGGGCCTTCTCTGTGGTGGGCCCAGCCCCCTGGAACAACCTGCCTCCCGAACTCTGCGTCATCTCTGACCTCCGCCTGTTCTGCCAGCGCTTAAAAACGCATTTTTTCCAGCTAGCCTTGCCCCCATCTCTGCCTCCAATGCAGAGCCCTCATCTGAGCCTTCCTCAGCCTCCAGAACTGGCCCATATTCCTCCCCAACCTCCTCACTGTCTGACTCGGCTGCCAGTTCTGCCACAACAATATGCTCCTTCACCATATTGATGTTCCACCTCACTGAGAACACAGATTGCAAAGAAAATAATAATAACAGCTTTGGAAGAGACCTTGGCGATCTTCTAGTCCAGAGGTCTGCAAAGTCAGCTCTTTTAAGACTGGTGGACCTCAACTCCCAGAGTTGAAGTCCACCAGTCTTAAAAGAGCCGACTTTGCAGACCCCTGTTCTAGTCCAACCCGCTGCACAAGCAGCAGATGATCTATCATTCTGGACAACAATTCTGAAGGCAACCCATTCTACTGGTTAATTGTTCTCACTGTCAAGGAATTCTTGATAGAAAATCTTGATTAGACAAGCAGAAACCCCATCTTGCTTGGGTTTAGTGTCCACCCATTTGGTCCTATCCAAGCCCCTGCAAGATTTACGCCACATCACCAGGATATCGCATAATTCAATCCTTGAGAACGTAAGGAAGAGGACCTTAATAGAGATAGGCAGGAACTGCTTCCTAGGCAACAGGATGATGAAAACAGTTTTTTTAAAGCCTGAAAAATGGGATCACTTTCAGAAGTCACTGAGGAATAGGTAAAGTTAAAGGTAAAGGTCCCCCTCGCACATATGTGCTAGTTGTTCCTGACTCTAGGGGGCAGTGCTCATCTCCGGTTCAAAGCCGAAGAGCCAACGCTGTCTGAAAACGTCTCCGTGATCATGTGGTCGGCAAGACTAAATGTTGAAGGCGCACGGAACGCTGTTATCTTCCCACCAAAGGTGATTCCTATTTTTCTACTTATATTTTTTACATGCTTTCGAACTGCTAGGTTGACAGAAGCTGGGACATATAATGGGAGTTTACTCTGTTATGCATTGCTAGGGATTTGAACCACCAAACTGCCGATGTTTCTGATTAACATGCTCAGTGTCTTAGCCACTGAGCCACTTTTTGAGGAATAGACACCTCCCTAATTCACAGGAGTATAAGAAGGGTAGGAAGTACACCACAATCAGGCATGCAAAATTCTGTCATTATGGTCAATCTCAAAAAAGGTAGAGTTTGCCTTCCTGTGCAGTTGATTTCCTGATCTACCTTATGTAGGGGGAATAATATTCATTGCAGCTTCTAAATCATGCTTTAAAAAAATATATATATAGTCACTATGTCTTTTTCAATGAACAATAGCAGTGTAAACACGCCCTAATTCTATCCTGCAATTCCTAACACATTGATGGGTTGCTGTTTATTATCTGTCATGAACTAGATAGAATGTGTAGCCAAGTCTATGCTATTCTATTACTGGAGACAGGAATTACCCTGTTCTACAAAGCAATAGACTAGCAATTTGCACCCTTTGACCCTGAAGCTAAGTACGTCCCCACAAATATAGCTAGGTGAAAACCTCTAGCTAACACCAGCTGATCTCAAAACAGCCAAGTTGGGCTTGACATGATATGTAATTAGACGAGACACTCTGTAAATCTCTTGAGTTTTAAAGTAGACTAGGAAGTTGAAAATGCATCTTGGCTAAGTCCACTTGTCTTGTTGCTGGAGTTGAAGCTGGAGTTGAAGTTTCCTGCTTTGTGCAGGAAAGCTTTGGCTGTCCACAGGGCCATAGCAAAGACAAAAGGAAAAAATGGTTGATCCTTCTTGAGATCCACTCAATCGATCAATACACCAGTCAATCCCTGATTGATCCACTCAATCAATCCATCCATCAGTCAATCACTGATTTCTCGACTACGGCTAGAAGATTTTGCAATCCTCCCTGAAAAACCCTTGCATCATCCTCTCCCTTTTCTGTTATTTTTTTTCTAAGTGAATTCACAGGTTCTCAAAAATTTCAGCAGCGTATGACTTTAAAAATATATGGGTTGTTTTCTGGAACCAAATGAACCACTCCAGATATATATAGAGAGAGATGCCCAACAGCACAGTACTTCTGTGATCAACATTATCCCTGTGTAACATGTGTGTAGCCTAAATTAGTTAGCGTACAACATTGCAACTTAAGGTCTATATTCTTTCCTTTGGCAGGATGCACTAGTAACATCACAGGAATTATGCTCCTCCATTAAGAGGATAATAGAGTCCTTATTTTCTAAGCCACCAGCTCTCTGAAGATCCTTCATTATTTAAAAGCTTGCTTCTCTTTTGTTCCTTTAAGAACATCATTCTGTCCTTCACCAAAAAAAAAAAAAGCTTGGGGAATAATAGACTGTGATCTGTAACAAAGCCATTGTTTCTGGCTTTGTATACTCTGCATTCTGGTTAATTATGTTTGACTTAAAACACACAAACAAATATGCCTTTGTTGTTGTTGTTAGTTGTGAAGTCATGTCTGACCCATCGTGATCCCATGGACAACGTTCCTCCAGGCCTTCCTGTCCTCTACCATCCCTCGGAGTCCATTGAAGCTCATGCTGACTGCTTCAGTGACTCCATCCAGCCACCTCGTCCCCTTCTTCTTTTGCCCTCCATCATTCCCGGCATGAGAGTCTTCTCCTGGTCCTTCCTTCTCCTTAGGTGGCCAAAGTACTTGAGTTTCCTCTTCAGGATTGGGCCTTCTAAAGAGCAGTCAGGGTTGATCTCCTCTAGGACTGACTGGTTTCATCACCTTGTAGTCCAAGGGACTCAATGCCGGAGTCTTCTCCAGCACCAGAGTTCAAAGGCCTCCATTCTTCAGCCCTCAGCCTTCCTTATGGTCCAAGTTTCACAGCCATACATTGCAGCTGGGAAAACCAGTTTTGTAGAATTCATGAATTCATCTATTTTGCATAATGCTAAGGAATAGCATAGAACAGAACCTCGGAGGTCTTCTAGTCCAGCCCCTTGCTCAAGCAGGAGGACCTATATGATTTCATTCCATTCCATTCCATTCCATCCTACCCTACCCTACCCTACTCTATTCTTTGTTATTTCATTTTCAATGTAGAATTTGTAACTGAAGTAACTGTACTGGTCATAGAAAGTATGTTGGGGTAGAAAAGATATCTTGTTTTTAATTCCCCATTTCTGCATTCTCCATTGATGTTGTTATCATCTCTTGCACAACACATACGTAACACTGCCTTAAGATGCTGTTAGCCCTGTCCATCCTGAGGTTATATTTTCCCCTTATTTCAGCTTTGTCCAATGATAAACTCCCGATGCATTAAATGTATTGGGTTGTTGTCACCCACTATTACCTTAGAAGTGATTGCAGTACCTGGGAGCAGAGGTAAGATAGAGATCAGAGGCAGCAGATTTGATGCCAGTATTACATTTTGCTGACTGAAGGATGGATGGCGCCTACTTCAACTTAGCCATAGGGGAAAGACCTAAATGCACTGAAGAAAAGCAATATTTCCTACCTTAAGCCAGCACTTGCTCTCTTGTAACATCTACGATTGTCCATTATCCTGACGGTGAGATCCGGAGACTTGTGGGACCAGTGTGTGATCACTGACGTGGTTGGGAATTACTAGGAACAGAACAAACTTTCTTAAGTTGTTTGACCATATCAAACATATAAAACTAGCACAAATAGATTTAAAAAAACCCTCAACAGGAGATGTTTATAGTAAGTTGTCAACCTTATAGTTGACCTCAATTTGATATATTTTGTCTTGTTTGAAAAGGCCTCTGAAACAGAGTATTATTGGTACTAATGATTTGCAGTTTTGTTCCTTAAGTTCTGCTTTCCTTCTCTGCAATCTCTAGAAAGTTATGAAGTTATGAATAGGTTGAACTTATTTTTCAGGCCTGTAATACTGGTTGGCCAGTATTACCTAGTTTCAATTCCATGGACCTAGTCAATTGCGCAATCTCAATACGTCTCCCTCTTTTATTCTCTGTTCCATTTTTGTCCTGGCATCTAAACAGATTAAACATATTAAAAGAGTTGGAAGGGATCATATAGGTCATCTAGTCCAACCCCCCAGCACAAGCAGTAGACCTTATGCCATTTCTGACAGATGGCAGTCCAGCCTCTTCTTGAAAGCTTCCAGGAATGAAGCTCCCACAACTTCCAAAGGCAACTTCTGTTCCATGGGTTGATCGTTCTCAATGTCAGAAAATCCCTCATTTCCAGGTTGAATCTCTCCTTGGTCAGTTTCCATCCATTATTCCTTGTCTGGCCTTTAGATGCTTTGGAAAATAGTTTGACCCCCTCCTCTCTGTGGCAGCCCTTCAAATATTGGAAGACTGCTATCCTGTCTCCCCTGGTCCTTCTCTTCACTAGACTAGCCAGGCCCAGTTCCTGCAACCATTCATCGTATGTTTGAGCCTCCAGTCCCCTCATCATCCTGATTGCTTTTCTCTGCACTCTTTCTAGAGTCTCAACATCTTTTGTATAGCGTGGTGACCAAAACTGGATGCAGTATTTTAGGTGTGGTCTTACCAGAGCTTTTTAAGTGTTATTAGTATCTCCCTTGATCTTGATTCTACCCCTCTGTTAATGCAGTTTAGGATTGCATTGGGCTTTTTGGCTGCCACTTCACATTGCTGGCTCATATTTAGCTGGTTGTCCACTAAGACTCCAAGATCCCTCAAATAGTTGCTGCTATTAAGCCTGGTTTCATCCAGTCTATGTATGTACTCTTTTTGGTTTTTCTTGCCTAAGTTTAAGACTTTACTTTTCTCTACACTGAATTTAAACAAGTGCAATGATAATAAAAGCTTATACTTATTTCATTTTGTTACATCTTCCCAAATGTATTTTAACCAGGGATATGTCAGGATGGGAGCGGGGCAGAAAAAGTCAGTTTAGCAAACCTGCAGATTCCCAGGAGCTTTTATTGGGTAGCTTTTAGTATAGTTAGTTTTATGGGAATTTTAGCACAGGTTAAGTTTAATTTGGTTTTAGAACTGTTTGTATATTTTATTGTTTTTATTCTACCTGTGCACCGCCCCGAGTCCCCATGGGGAGAGGGAGCGGTTTATAAGTATTAAAATTATTATTATTATTATTATTATTATTATTAACTGTGCTTCATGTTCTCCCTGCTGGATGGTGAGATAGTAAAAATGATGAAGCAGAATCAGAGGAGACACCCAATCGTGTTCCTTGGAATGATTGCAGTCTCCAAAATCAGAACATCTTTCAGCTGTGACCCAGAAGGAAAACAAGGACAATGCATTTTATAGCCTCATTGTTTTGGCATGATTCACTTGTGGGGGAGGGGGAGGGATGATGCTTTAACTAAATGTTGGGGGCAGAAGAAACGGAGTTCTTAATTGCACACGGAGAAAAGGGGTTTCCTTAAACATTGCCAAGAGTCCTTTCAGAGGTAAACACATTTTCAAACTGTGTTTAAAATGTGCAATCTGTTTGTAGAGTTAACAAGAGGGGAAAGTCCTTGGGATTCAGAATTTGCTTCAAAAATGGACTTCTTTACTGCAAATGTTTAACTGCCCCATTCTCACAGTGGTACACTAAAAATACAATCAGGATCAAAACATATACAATAAAATGCAAAACAGAAACACCGCATACATTAGGCAATTGCATGTCAGTCATTCAGCGGTGTAGGGACACGGTGGCTAAGACACTGAGTTTGTCGACCAGAAAGGTCAGCAAGTTGGCGGTTTGAATCCCTAGCGCTGCGTAACAGAGTGAGCTCCCGTTACTTGTCCCAGCTTCTGCCAATTTAGCCCTTTGAAAGCACGTAAAAATGCAAGTAGAAAAATAGGGACCACCTTTGGTGGGAAGGGAACAGAGTTCCATGCGCTTTTGGCATTTAGTCATGCCTGCCACATGACCACGGAGAACGTCTTCGGACAGCGCTGGCTCTTTGGCTTTGAAACGGAGATGAGCACTGCCCCCTAGAGTCAGGAACGACTAGCACCTATGTGCAAGGGGAACCTTTATTTTTACCATTACCATTCAGCAACTAAAACAATGTGAATTAAATGCATTAAGATGCAAACAAAAGGCAGGGACAATTGAAAGTTTCCCCTTAGTACAGGGATATCCAAACTTGGGAACTTTAAGACTTGCGGACTTCAACTCCCAGAATTCTGGGAGTTGAAGTCCACAAGTCTTAAAGTTCCCAAGTTTGGACATCCCTGCCTTAAGTACCAAAATGATGTTTGTTTGGACGACAGCCAAATCTTTCAACAAGGACCAAGAGAACCCATTGGATGATCTTAAGATCTGGATTGATCTATATGGGAGATGTTTATTCAGGTAACCCGATCCTAAGACATTTAGGGTTTTAAAAATTGAAACCACCATTTTGAATGTGATCTGTAAATAGATTGGCAGATGGATAGATTGGCACATGTGGACATGTGGCTCTATTTTGGACATGAAGGTTTAGTAACCTGTACTTTGCAAACAAAGAAAAGTTGGTTCTTCTTCGCACATAGGAAGGTTGGGTTCAACTTTGGAGAAACGTAATGAGAAGATTATCAGGTTTTTGAGTTAACAGCCAGATGGGAAACCTCTCTCCTCACCCTCACCATTCCCTCTTGTTTTGAGGAATTCTGAATTAACTAGGAACTAAGGAGAAACTTCCTGACAGTGAGAACAATTAATCAATGGAATTGTTTGCTTCCCAGAGTTGTCTGGTGCTTCGTCAATGGAGTCTGTAGAGATTCTCAGTCATTCAGGTCATGGTTGTCCCAAAGGTGCTTTTTTCTGGAGGCAACTGGACTTTCTTGGGGTTTTTTTGAAGACATTTGGCTTCTCATCCAAGAAGCTTCTTTGGCTCTTGGCAGGATGGTGGGGGATGGAAAGATTTATATTGCTTGCAGACAGCTGGTCATTTGCATCCTTTGAGAGGGTCACTGAGGCCACTTGGAGATTTATTTTTGTACTCAGAGTCACCAGAGTGGTGCTCCTGGTTCCTGTAGTCTGCAGTTTCCCTCCCCCCCAAAAATCCATTTCTTCTTCTTTCTTCTTTCTTCTTTCTTCTTTCTTCTTTCTTCTTTCTTCTTTCTTCTTTCTTCTTTCTTCTTTCTTCTTTCTTCTTTCTTCTTTCTTCTTTCTTCTTTCTTCTTTCTTCTTTCTTCTTTCTTCTTCCTTCTTCCTTCTTCCTTCTTCCTTCTTCTTTTTCTTCTTCTTCTTCTTCTTCTTCTTCTTCTTCTTCTTCTTCTTCTTCTTCTTCCTCCTCCTCCTCCTCCTCCTCCTCTCCCCCTCCCCCTCCTCTCCCCACCCTCCTCTTCCCCCCCCTCCTCCTCTCACCAGGATGGTATAGTCTCCTGCTTTGGGCAGCGGGTTGGACTAGAGGATCTCCAAGATCCCTTCCAGCCCTTTGATTCTTGTAGTTGAGCTTCTGTTTGGTATTGCTGAAATGAGGCAAATTTTTTTAAAGTGCAAAACCATTTTTTCCTAATTTGCCAGTTAAATATTTCATGATGAATAAACATTATTGTAGCTGAGCATTTACACAGTTAATGTATAACTTCTTAAGTTTGTAATTAAGCAAAGAGACAGAAAAAAAATGCTGATAATTGTAGGTATATTATAGCCCTGCTAATTGGTGGTGGGAGGCTCAAATTTATACTTCTGCCCAGATTAAAGAAAATAATGGCTTATTCTTCCGTTCATAGTTATCATTTAAATTTTCCTTGGAGATCTTGCTTTCATTTGCATTGTTTTATCTACAAGGACCTCACCAGAGTCTAATTTTTGGCTTTGCACAGCCCGCATGGCTTTCTATCTTTCTCTTCTCCCAGATTCGACCATTTCTTCCTTTAAAAATTGGGGATGAAGTCATGGGGGCCACATAGATCCTCTTTTGTCTTTTTTGTGGCTAATAGCCTGGACAGGATCATTCTTGATTAGGGGACTAGAAGGTAAAACATACAATGAATGATTGCAGGAACTGGGCATGGCTAGCCTAGTGAAGAGAAGAACCAAGGGAGACAGGAGAGCAGTCTTCCAATATTTGAGGAGCTGCCACAGAGAGGAGGGGGTCAACCTATTTTCCAAAGCACCCGAAGGTCAGACAAGGAATAATGGATGGAAACTGATCAAAGAGAGATTCAACCTTGAAATAAGGAGGAACTGTCTGACAGTGAGAACAATCAAGTGATGGAACAGAAGTTGCCTTCAGAGGTTGTGGGAGCTTTATCACTGGAGGCTTTCAAGAAGAGACTGGACTACCATCTGTCAGAAATGGTGTAGGGTCTACTGCTTGAGCAAGGGGTTGGACTAGATCAGGGGTCTCCAACCTTGGTGACTTTTAAGACTTGTGGACTTCAACTCCCAGAGTTCCTCAGCCAGGTTTGCTGGATGAAGAATTCTGGAAGTTGAAGTCCACAAGTCTTAAAAGTTGCTAAGGTTGGAGATCCCTGGACTAGATGACTCCTAAAAGACCCCTTCCAACTCTGTTGATCTGTTAATCTTCATTTTCTTTTGGAAATGGGTTTTTAAGGAGTGTTCATGGAGATTCTCAATCATCTAGGTCATGATTGTCTCAAAAGTGTTTTCTAAAAAAAAGGGGGGGGGAGGGGGAAGGCAAGTGGGATGTTTTGTTTTTCCTCCTGAGGAAGTTCTGCTTCTCATCCAAGAAGTTTCATCCATTCTGGTTGGTTGGAAGGATCACTTTTGTCAGCTAATCCTGACAGTTGTTTAAAGAGCAAAAAAGGCTCCTCAAGGCAGTCTTGTTGCTCCTTAAAACTCCTGAAAGTCCTGTCACCTCTGTTCACTTAGGAATGTATTACCCCGCTACTGAACAGCGTCGTTTCCCTACAGCCGGACCTCCAAAGTGCCAATGCCCCATTTCCTTCCCCGATCGACTTTCTAACAACCAGGTGGGAGAAGCGACGTCTTTCAGCTGCTCAGCCATGCATGGATGCACGAGGCGTGCGAAGTCGCAGTCACGCAAAGCCCACCAGGGCCTGGGGGTGTTGCTTCAACTCAGCCCCGCCGTCTCCTTCTCGCTGTCATCCCCCTAAGTGGCTTCGGTCAAAGACGCGCGCTCTCTCCCCCCCCCCCCCACGGCAGATGCGGCCAAATCCCGGAGCGTAACTTTCGGCCCTTGACGTCGAAAGCCCCCACAATGGGAGCTCTAGGTGAAAAGATCCCGGCTGCTGCCTTCGCTCTGGGTGGGCGGCTCAATTCGGGGTGGGTGGGTGGAATGAGTCGCTCTAAGGCCTGTCTTGCAAATACAGGTCCCCCCCCCCTCCCGTAACTTTCCCTTTCCAAAGCAACCTAAGGTTCTAAGGGGACTTTCTCTGCCCCCTCCCCACTTTCCCTTTCCAACGAATCCTTCCAAGGGGACTTTAGGGGGAGAAACCTCTGCCCCCTCCCCACTTTCCCTTTCCAACGCATCCTTCCAAGGGGACTTTAGGGGGAGAAATATACGCCCCCTCCCCACTTTCCCTTTCCAACGCATCCTTCCAAGGGGACTTTAGGGGGAGAAATATACGCCCCCTCCCCACTTTCCCTTTCCAACGCATCCTTCCAAGGGGACTTTAGGGGGAGAAATATACGCCCCCTCCCCACTTTCCCTTTCCAAGGGGACCTGAGTGAGATAAACCTCTGCCCCTTCCCCACCCCTTTCGCTTCTCCATTGAGTCTTCTAAAAGAGCGTAATCTATTTTCTGGCCGTCCTACACCCCCTCGCCCACTCTATGCTGGATTAGAAACGAGGAGAGGGAAAGTTCAAGGACCACAGGGCTGACTGCCGGCTGGGGATGATGGGCGCTGCAGTGCGATCTCGGGAGAAGGAAGGGAAAAGAGTGACTGTCTCTCCTCCCCTCCCCCCCAGGATTGGGGAAAATATTCCCCCCCCCCTTAGTTGCGGGTGAAGGGGTCCGTTTAAAGGCGGGCGCCTCCATCCATCCTTCTTCTACCCCCCCCCCCCCGGGAGGGGTAGGGGAATAACACGCAAGCAAGACCTTCCCACGGGGGGGTCTCGTCCCACCCACCCACTCAGTCCTTTTCCCCTTCGGAGCGTGGGCTGCTCTAGAAGCAGCGCTGTCCCGGCGGGGTTGCCGCCGCCGCCTCCACGCTCGCTCCTCTTGCACGCCCCCCACTCACCCCCTCCGCGCGTGAAGGTCACCTCCTCCTCCTCCCTCTTCCAAGCGGCGGGGGCGGCTCCGAGCGGAGCGCCACAGCCGGCAGCCCTCCCTCCCTCCCTCCGTCGCTCGCTCGTCCGTCCCGAGCGCTTTCAGACGCCCGGCGGGAGACGGAGGCGAACGGCACCGGGCCATCCTCCTCCCCTTTTCCCGGGACCGGCTGTCGCCGCGCCTCACCCGGCGTTCTCTCTCTCTCTCTCTCTCTCTCCCCCTCAAGACGGGCAGCGGCTGCGCGCAGCGCCGTCAAGGCAATTCAAGCCAGGCGGCGAGCGAGCGAGCGAGCGCGCGCAGCCCCACCGAGGAGCCTTCGCTCCTCTCTTCCCCCTCCCCCCCACTCCACGCCCTCACCTTCTGAAGAGTTTTTTTTTTTAAATTTTGGGTGAGGGGCGGGTAGCAGGGCGCGCGTGCGCGCTGAGGGTGCAAAAAAACCAAAGCCCGCTTTTGCGCTATTTTATTTTAAATTACACCTTTCGGGCCACCTGCGTTCCAGACCTCCCCAGCTGTGGCGCTCCCCCTCCGCTGATTGGTCGGGGGGGGGGGAAGGCACGCGCGCGCGGCTGCGGAGGGGAGGGGGCGAGAAAGAGGGCGAGCGCGCGCGGAGAGAGCGAGCGAGCGAGCGAACGAGCGCGCGCTCGAGGTGGTTCGCCCACAGCCCCCCCCCACCCGCGGAGAAGTTTTGCCGCCCAGCCTCGGAGAGAGGTGGGAGTGGAGTGGAGGGGTGGGGGCGGCTGCACGCGCCGCGCGGAAAAAGCTTCGCGGGCGGGCAGCGCCGCCTTTTGCGCTGCTTCTCCCTGCCGCCGCCGCCGCCTCAGAGGGGGACGGCTGCCGAAACTCCCCTCGCCGGGCTCCGTGTGTGTGTGTGTGAGACTCGAGAAGGCTGGCTTTTTTGTTTTTGTTTTTTGAGACTTCGCGCCTCGGCTGAGGGAGAAAGCGGGAATTAAGGAGAGCGGAAGAAAAGGGCGGCCGTCGAAGTTCCTTGCGTGGTAAGTGCCCGTCTTGAGGGGCGCGAGCGCGGCGTCCCGCGCCTCGGCTTTATAAAGGAGGGAAGCGAGGGGCGGGGCCGGTGCCCCTTGACCAATGGGGATCCGCCGCTTCCACTGCTCCCTCCCCTTTCCCCGCCCTCTCCCGCAGGTACAGTGGGGCAGGTTGTAGCAAGTGGCTCCTTGCGAGGGGAATTTCCATCCCTGCTTCAATTTTTCCCTTCCTTCCTTCCTTCCTTCCTTCCTTCCTTCCTTCCTTCCTTCCTTCCTTCCTTCCTTCCTTCCTCCCTCCCTCCCTCCCTCCCTCCCTCCCAAGAAAGGGCCCTATGGAAGGAGACCTTCTCTCCCCAATTCTCCATCTTTCAAGGTCTCCACATTGGGTGATGGTGCTAATATCTCCATTGGGGCTTTTTTCTAGGTGCCATGGGTCAGTTACCTAGAAGTTTCCCAGTTGTCCCCCCCCCCCCCCAATTTCTCTTTCTAAGCTTAAATAGGCCTGCTAAATAATGTTATTTATTGATTGATTTGATTTGTCGATCATCTACCAGATAATATGTATAAGAATAAACAGTAGGAATGGAATGGGTACGGATAAGTGGGGACAGTAGGGCAAGATGGTACGCTTATGCCAGTAGTGGGTTTCAAATGTTTTAGAACCTACTCTGTAGGTGTGGCCTATTTTGTGGGCGTGGCTTGGCAGTCATATGACAGGGTGGGAGTGGCCACCTTTTAAAATGTGGTGAAACTTATTTAACAACGCTCTTGCTTAGCAATCAAAATTTTGGACTCAATTGTGATGATAAATTCTTTCTTTCTTTCTTTCTTTCTTTCTTTCTTTCTTTCTTTCTTTCTTTCTTTCTTTCTTTCTTTCTTTCTTTCTTTCTTTCTTTCTTTCTTTCTTTCCTTCCTTCCTTCCTTCCTTCCTTCCTTCCTTCCTTCCTCCTTTCCTTTCCTTTCCTTTCCTTTCCTTCCCATTGGGTCACTGGCAGCGGCAGGCCAGATTTACTTCCAGGTACGCCAGTGGAACCCCCTCTCACCGGTTCTCTAAATTTCACCAACCGGCTCTCGCGAGTAGGTGCGAGCCTGCAGAAACCCACCACTGGCTTATGCACACCCCCTTTATAGACCACTTAGGAATGGGGTGAGGTCAATAGGAGACAGTTTAAGGTTAAAATGATGGGGATTTTCCTCCCTGATGTTCGCCCAATCCATTGCACACTACTATATCTTCCTTTTTTCCTCCCTTATCCTAAAAAAAGAGTTTGCTCCCTTCATTATTCTTACTCTGCCCAATCGTGTGTGTGTGTGTGTGTGTGTGTTTGTTTTTACAAAAATCCTGTGGTTGCACATTTCTGAACTTTGGCTGTGTCTTAATGGAGTGTATGACCATACTGAGATCAAGTCTTGTTAAAATTGAGCCTTGGTGGTTGAAAACACACATTTGCATAGTTAATGCTGCTGGGAATGTGTCACATTCTTACCTAGTTTCAGTAGTAAGTTACATAAGTCTCATGGAGGAAAAAAAAGTGGGTTCGTGTGTAAAATCGCAACGCATCACTGATGGGGGTGCAAATATTTAGTGAGTGGCATGTAGGTTGTGAGTTATATCAATACTTTAAATAAAAGGTATAGTTTGTTATATGTGAACGTTTTGAAGAAAAGGTACTTTGTGTGATCAAAAGATGAACATATGTTGAAGGATCATCGGATACAAAGAGTTGTATGAAAATTGAGAGAGAAAAAAATAGAATAATCCAAAGTGACGTCACTTGTGAAAGGCAGATGAGGTCATTGTAAGCATATACCCAGAAACTGAAACTCCCATTTCCCAGTGCCTATAATGTTATCCCTCAAACAGAAGATGGTGCTAAACTAATTTTGTTAGAATTGTTTGGCTATGATAGACGTGTGTACACTGGTGAGAAACACTACTAAAACTGCTACTTTTTTGTGTATTTTTAAATACATTTTCCTTTGGTATACATAAAAACTCAGTATTCACATTGACAATGCGTTGTCTGGGTACAGTTGATTTTGAATTATGAAAACAAAAACTTTAATGGTGCTATTTATAACAATTGTCATCAAAACGTATTAATAATAATATTTGCTTATCCTTAATTATTCTCCTTACGTTATTTAATTAAACAAACTTTTCAATTTTAAGTTTCTAGCTTCTACTTCTAAAACTATTCTTAAGAGGGATTATTCTATATATTCTTTATATATATTCTATATATATAAAGGCCAAATATCACTCAGTCATCACGAAATCTCTAGAACTTGTAAAGTCTACAAACTTGAAATTCAGTACAGATGTTTCTCTTGGCTTCTAGGTGCTCACTAAGAAAGGTTTTTTGAAATGACCATCAGATCATCAGTATATCTTATACAGTATTATATAAGAAGTATTATATGGTCTGAAACGGTACAGAGCTTCCTGCCTAGGCAGGGGGTTGGACTAGAAGACCTCCAAGGTCCCTTCCAACTCTGCTATGTATTGTATTGTATTGTATTGTATTGTATTGTATTGTATTGCATTATGCCTAAAAATGCACATGCTTTAATTTAAAAAAAAGACTTTATTGCTACAAAATAATAACCCTCATCTGAGCATTTAGTGGGTTGCAATCTTTTTGTCAATGAAACGTCTTCTAATAAATACATTAGAAGCTCAATCAATGTGCCTATATACAACTCTGTGGAACTGAGTTGTTTCAAGTGAAACATTGTCAAATCTTAAAAGTTTTTAAAAGAAACAACTAGTGACTTAAACAGCTCACCATGGCTTCAAAAAAACAACCAGAAAACCCAGGATTGGAAGAAAGAATGACAGCTATGGAAGCAGTGTTACACTCCTTGGTGTTGGAAATTAAAGAACTTAGAAAGGACCACTGCAGTTCTAAACTTGAGCTTTTGGAGACACAGAAAAAATTGATGCAGAACACACAGAAGACTGAGGAGCTGGAAGTGGGGCTGGCTGGGGCAAAGGGAGAACTTAAAAATGTTAATACTGAAATTGGAGAATTAACTGGTCATATGTCTAGGATGGATTTTGAAAGGATGTCATATTTTTTAAGATTTCAGAATATCTCGGAAGAATCTGGTGAATGCCTTCCTGATCTTATGAGCACAATTTTAGCAGATTACTTAAATAAACCTAAGGAAGAGATCAGGGGGGACATTGACCTGGTTTACAGAATAAACTCAGCATATGCCAGAATAAATGAAGTACCCAGAGAGATACATATTAAATTTGTTAGAAGGTCTACCAGGGAGGGAATATTGAGGGCGCAGAGAGAGGGTCCGTTAATGTACCAGCAGAAAGAAGTTGCCATCTTGAAGCAGATCCCAAAAAAGATTCGAGAGGTGAGGAGGAAATTTTCCTTCTTATCTAAAAAATTGTTTGAGCACGGGATTTGGTTCAAGTGGGTGATGCCAGAAGGGATGTTGGTGTTCTGGAAAGGAGGAAGAGTAAGGATTAAAACAGTTGCTGAGGCGGAAGCCTTTCTTAAAAAACATTCCTCTACCCTGGGGGAAGAACCAGGAGGAGCAGAGGGGGCCACGGCCCTGCCCACTGGGGGCCAGGGAGGACAACAAGAAGACACAATTGCCAAGAGACTTAGATCTAAAAAATGACTTTGCTGTTTACTAATACAGTATAACTTTTATCTGGATGTTTGTACATGACTGCCAGCATAGAATTTTAGAATTTATATGATGTATGCATTTCTTTTCACCTTGTAGTATTATTGAAAATGTATTACCAATGTCTTATTAAGAAGCCCGGGAGGGGCCAACGATCTCGACGTGAAAGTTTTCAAAATATTTTTGTACTTCACCTTACCCCACCCTATCCACAAAATTTGTAAAACCCAATAAAACTTTTGCAATAAAAAAAAAAAAGAAACAACTAGTGAACTCTTGGTATCTTGTGGTTCGGGTGGATACATTTAGATTACAACCCAAATTTCCTTTTCTCTTTCATGGAAATAAGTCCTAAATATTAAGGCATTACAACATAACAACTGAAAACTCTATCTGTATTTGCTGTTTATTCACACATATATGTAGAAAAACAAATAGTTGCTAGCTTGCCAATAACAAGTTTCATTTCCAGGAACTGTGTTCCAAAACTCAGCCTGTATTACATATAAATTTTCCGTCTACCCATTCAAGAGTAACATTCAAATGCAGAATAATAACGGAAGAATCGAGTTGGAAAGCACTTTGGAGGTCTTCTAGTCCAACCCCCTGCTCAGGCAGGAGATGCTGTACCATTTCAGACAAATGGCTGTCCCGTCTCTTTTTCAAAGTCTTCAGTGATGAACAAATTTTGAAGGCAAGCCCTTCCACGTCTTAATTTTCACCATCGGGAAATTTCTCCTTAGTTCTAGGTTGCTTCTCTCCTTGATTAGTTTCCATCCGTTGTTTCTTACCTTGACTTCTGGTGCTTTGAAAAATAAATTGACTCCCTCTTCTTTGTGGCAGTCCTTGAGATATTGGAAGACTGCTATCATGTCATCCCCTAGTCCTTCTTTTCAATAGACTAGAATATATTAACAGAGTTGGAAGGGACATTGAAGGTCTTCTAGTCCAACTCCCTGCCCAGGCAGGAAACCCTATACCACTTCAGACAAATAGTCATCCAACATCTTCTTAAAAACTTTCAGTGTTGGAGCATTTACAACTTCTGGAAACAAGTTGTTCCACTGATTAATTGTTCTAACCATCAGGAAATTCCTCCTTAATTCTAAGTTGCTTCTCTCCTTGGTTAGTTTCCACCCATTGCTTCTTGTCCTGCTTTCAGGTGCTTTGGAGAATAATGTGACTCTCTCTTCTCTGTGGCAACCCCCTGAGATATTGGAAAACTGCTATCATGTCTCCCCTGGTCCTTCTTTTCATTAAACTAGACATAACCCAGTTCCTGCAACTGTTCTTCATATGTCTTAGCCTCCAGTCCCCTAATTATCTTGGTTTCTCTTCTCTGCACTCTTTCTGGTGTCTCAACATGTTTTGCATGCAGTCTCAATCCTCAATGACTCTTATCAATGTTCATTCAAGAGAAACTACCACTGTGTCCAGTGGATTTACTCTTAGGAAAGCGTGTATTGTATAGAAGAGTTCAGATTCAGAATCTGTCAGATCAGTTAATATAAAAGCTGTGCCATTTGAAGTATTAGACAAGATTTCTAATAAAAATAACATTCTGAAAAGAATGTCATATGAACAGTTAAGTTACTCTGTAAAACAGGGAAGCATGGTGGTATTTCTAATACCCATACCATTGCCCTTTTGATAAATCAAGATATCAAGTAAATGCGCACAATTCTGCTGCCAGCTCTTTGCTTCGGTAGAATGCCTCTTCCTAAAATGAGCATGATAAATTACAAATACCAGAGAATAAGGTGTCCAGCATGTGTCTTGAAATTAGAACCAATGAATGTAATGTTATAATTTCAAGTAAAGCATATACTGCCAATTTTATTCGTCCAATGGTATTTAATAGTAGTAATTGTGAGAGGGATCTTGGAATCCTAGTCGATCACATTTAAATATGTGCCATGTGCTGCAGCTGCCAAGAAAGCCAACATATTTTCTAGGCTGCAAAGTGTGTGTGTGTGTGTGTGTGTGTGTAAAATAGCTTGACCCCCTCCTCTCTGTGGCAGCCCCTCAAATATTGGAATTGGAACAACTTCTGAAAATCCATCATAATAGCATGATCTTAAGGGATTTTTGGAAAGACAAGAATAAATTAACATTCTTACTTTGGTGGCCAATCTTTGCCCGAGCAGTGGGGCCACCACCAATAAATCCTGCTTCCTGCTTCTTCTCCCTTGACTCCCCACAGGAGAGAAATCTCCAGTTTCTGCAGAAGTGATTGACAGATTATATTTGAATGCTTCGAAGACTCAAGTGCGTGGCTCAGTGGCTAAGACACTGAGCTTGTCAATCAAAAAGGTTGGTGGTTTGAATCCCTAGTGCTACATAACAGAGTGAGCTCCTGTTATTTGTCCCAGCTTCTGCCAACCTAGCAGTTCGAAAGCATGTAAAAATGCAAGTAGAAAAATAGGAAACCACCTTTGGTGGGAAGATAACAGCGTTCTGTGCACCTTCGGCATTTAGTTATGCCGGGCACATGACCATGGAGACGTCTTCAGACAGCGCTGGCTCTTCGGCTTTGAAATGGAGTAGACCACCGCCCCCTAGAGTCAGGAACGACTAGCACATATGTGTGAGGGGAACCTTTACCTTTATACCACCGCTAAAGCAGGGTTTTTCCCCCCTCATTCTTCTTTTGATCCTGTCCAAGGGCAGCCTGAAGAAGTCTTTCAATTTGTCCCTATTACTTAGCAATGAAGAACAATTCCAGTGTCTAGGAAAAGACATAGAGGAAGGGTCAGTAAATGCCATGCTGGTATAATTTTCTTTTCCCAATTCAAAAATGGGTAGAAAGGACTATAGCTTAATAGTGGGGAAAAGATTTTTCTTTGTGCGAGAGACATTAATTATTATTCAGGTTTAAAGAGGTGGCTCAGTGAAAGATGGGAAGATAGGGCTAAGCTCTTCCTTTCCAACTTAAAGGAAAATGAGTGTTATTAAGAAATTTTGCAGGTGAAAACCTCTTCTTGCTCTTCCTTGTGGCAGCATATTTGAATTCAGAGCTGAGCTAACAATAGTTTTGTTTTTCTCCTCCCATTCAATTTTGTCCCATTCTCAGAGACTGCCTGGAAAGATCCCTGTAGGTTTTTTTTGACAAGGTCTTTTAGAAGTGGTTTGCCACTCCTTCCTTCTTAGGGCTGAGACAAAGTGACTGACCCAAGGTCACCCAGCTGGCTTACTATCCAAGGCAGGATTAGAACTCACAATCTCCCAGTTTCTAGCCTGATGCCTTAATCACTTAGCTCTTTCAACTAGTTTAAATGTAAAACTTCCCCTTGCACATATGTGCTAGTCGTTCCTGACTCTAGGGGACAGTGCTCATCTCCGTTTCAAAGCTGAAGAGCCAGCGCTGTCCGAAGACGTCTCCGTGGTTATGTGGCTGGCATAACTAAATGTTGAAGGCGCATGGAACGCTGCTACCTTCCCACCAAAGGGGTTTCCTATTTTTCTACTTGCGTTTTTTACATGATTTTGAACTAGGTTGGCAAAAGCTGGGACAAGTAACAGAAGCTCATTCCATTACACAGCTCTAGGGATTTCTACTTGCATTTTTTTATGTGCTTTTGAACTGCTAGGTTGGCAGAAGCTGGGACAAGTCATGGGAGCTCAATATGTTAGGTGGCGCTAGGGAATCGAACCACCGAACTGCCAACCCTTCGATTGACAAAACAAGCAAACATTTCTGAGCTGGAACTGAAATACAGCCGCAGTCTGGTTTCATGAACACAGCTGCTGTGTACCTCAAACTTTGAAATTTCATTGATGCCTTTTTTTAATGGGATTAATTTTTCTTGATTGTTTTTAAAAAAAGAAACTATTTTAGTGTATTTAATGTATTCAGACGCTCAGCTTGTCAATACAATACAATAGCAGAGTTGGAAGGGACCTTGTAGGTCTTCTAGTCCAACCCCCTGCATGGGCAGGAACCTTATACCATTTCAGACAAATGGCTGTCTAACATCTTTTTAAAGACTCCCAACCCTGGAAGTCTTTAAAAAGATGTTAGACAGCCATTTGTCTGAAATGGTATAAGGTTCCTGCCCATGCAGGGGGTTGGACTAGAAGACCTACAAGGTCCCTTCCAACTCTGCTATTGTATTGTATTGACAAGCTGAGCGTCTGAATACATTAAATACACTAAAATAGTTTCTTTTTTTAAAAACAATCAAGAAAAATTAATCCCATTAAAAAAAGGCATCAATGAAATTTCAAAGTTTGAGGTACACAGCAGCTGTGTTCATGAAACCAGACTGCGGCTGTATTTCAGTTCCAGCTCAGAAATGTTTGCTTGTTTTGTTAATGTAAAGGCGATGGTAGCGTATTGCTTTTCATTCTTAGCTGTTCTTTGAGGCAACACATTGAAGAAGGATATATTCCACATAGTATACATTTGAACTCTGGTTTTGAAAGGGCTTAAACCAGGGGTCCCCAACCTTTGCAACTTTAAGTCTGAAGGACTTCAGCTCCCAGACTTCTCCAGCCAGCTTTGCTCCTGCAATTTTCTTGGCAATATTTTTCCATTGCCTCCTTCCTAGGGCTGAGATATGAATTACGAGTATTATTACTGTCACACTAAATCAATCCACTACAGCAGGGGTCTCCAACCTTTGCAACTTTAAGTCTGAAGGACTTCAGCTCCCAGAATTGCTGGCTGGAGAATTCTGGGAGCTGAAGTCCTTCAAACTTAAAGTTGCAAAGGTTGGGGACCCCTGGCTTAAACAATTGCAGGACACAGAGGTAAATGAATGTGCTGTTTCTCTGAGAAATTCAAATGCATGTTTAGAGTTCATCTGTTTTTTCAACATGTTGTTTTGTGAAAGAGCAATACCTTTATGTTATTCTTCTTTCATTTCAATGATTAAAGATCGCTCTTAAAATAAACACACAGACACAGACACCAAGGCAAAGAAGACAAGGTGATATATAAAGAAAAATAGTGGTGGATTTGTCCCCAAGCAGGCAAATACTGGTTAAAAATTAGAAAATGGATTACAGAGATCACAGGATACACAGTCGACATGAAGCCAGAGACTTTTTTATTGGGAATGAAGCCCGATAAAATAAACAAAGACATATGGTATCTGACCCTCTATATTACTACAGCAGCCAGAATACGCTTTGCACAGGACTGGAAGAACGAGTTACTACCTTCAGATAGCAAACTGCTCTGGAAAATCTCAGAATGCGCGGAAGCAGATCGCCTAACAAAAATACTCAGAAACCAGAAGGACTCAGATTATCACAACTGCTGGAGTTTATGGTACAAGTGGATGAAACATAGAAAAGAAAACCTAAAATAGTCCTAATTGTTCTCTGGTAGCTATTGGTTTAAATGGGTGTATACTTAGACTTGCTTGTTGCAATATATTGTCTGTGTGTGTAATGGGAAAATTTGTTTTGTTTTTTTGTCTTTTTTTGTTTTTAAAATTTGTAAATAAAAATTTATTATTGAAAAAAAGAAGAAGAAAAAAGAAAAATAGTTGCAAAAAATAAAGTTAAGGCTTCAAAGTTACCCTACAGATATTGTATATAAACGATGATTGAACAAATATGATGATCTCCATTGATCCATACTGAAATAGGTTTTTCTGGAGCTATTTTTGTACAGATGATTAGACATCATGAATACGGCCTTCATTCTTAGGATGCTATTCTCTAAAATAAAGACATGGTATTTTTTGAAAAAGTAGATTTTTCAGAGAAGATATGCCTCCTGTGCTGCATTTGTTTTGAATATTTGTATAATCGAATGAGGTCATTGGTATTTCTATATTGTGCATCATTTATTTATTTATTTTATTTTATTAGATTTATATCCTGCCCTACTCCAAAGAGGACCCATCCCGCCCTTCTCCAAAGAGGACCCATCTGAAATATTCCCTTTTGTTTCTTTTTGATGGTATCCAGAGTTTCAATATCTTTCTCCATTCCTTGGAGGAAGACCACCCTGTTTAAATACATACACTCCATGATCTTTTAAGTCATTTTCTGTAAATCCATATTTCAAATACTACTTTTCTCTTGAATGCAATTTAGGTCATTTTCCCTGTTTCTACCTCACTGACGAGACATGACAGCATGCAGTCCAATGAAGTTCAAATCTTAAATTGTGTCACATTTACTTATTTTCCTGTTCGCTCCTGCTTCTTACTTCCATGGGGTGATTCTGTCTTATCATTCAAAATATAGTCCAAGCATTTCTATTAGTGTTTTTCAATCTTGGAGACTTTAAGATGGGGGGACTTCAAATCCCCAGCCAGCATGACTTAACAAAGCAGATCAGTCTTTTAGATTATAAGACAGCTGATTTAAACTAAGAGTAGGAAAGATTCCATGGATGGAAATCCTAAAGGGAAAAGATAATTCAAAATACTAAAAGAAAAATGTAACATAATACCATAGAGAAACAAAAACAAGAGACCTCAGACCAAAACCAGTATGGCTGCATCTCTGACAAATTTAGAGGAAAAAGGCAATATCACTCAGAAATAAGCACTTATATACCGTTTCACAGTGCTTTGCAACCCTCTCTGAGCAGTTTACAGAATCAGCCTATTGCCCCCAATAATCTCTGGGTCCTCATTTTACAGAACTCGGAATGATGGAAGGCTGACTCAACCTTGAGCTGGTGAGATTCAAACTGCAGGCAGCTGGGAACCAGCAGAAGTAGCCTGAAGTAGTGCATTCTAACCACTGCACCAAAAGACAAGTATAAAAAGCAGAAACAGGCTCATCCAGTTAAAGCAGAATACCAGCAAATAGCCTGAATCTGCAAAGATGGAGTCAGGAAAGCTAAGGCTCAGAAGACTTGCAACAAATGCCAAAATATCTGTATCTTGGACTGGATCTTACTTTCTTAAATTCTGAACCTTACAATGGTAGCTTAGAATGCTAACAATTTTTTGATTGGTGCTTAAGGTACTATATTGAAAATGAAGTTATTCCAAATGAAAACTATTTGATAGAGGATAATACTTCTGGGATGTTAGCAAGCATAGCAAGAGAGGATGGATGGATGGATGGATGGATGGATGGATGGATGGATGGATAGATAGATAGATAGATAGATAGATAGATAGATAGATAGATAGATAGATAGATAGTTGGAAAATGGATGGATGAATGGATAGACAGAAGATAGATAGATAGATAGATAGATAGATAGATAGATAGATGTATACAAAAATGGAGGTGATGTAGATTTAAGTAAAGTATACAGCATTAATTCTTAGAATGTATAGGGAATGAGAATGTATTATTTGCTTCCATAAACCTAATTTAAGAGGGAATGATGAATTGGTATGTGTATCATTCATTATTCTAAAAAATAACAAAATTATTTTTACTTATTCTTTTTTAAGGCTTGCTTACTTTCAAAATCAGGTTAAACTAACAAAATGTAGCAGTTGCATAAATCAAATGTAATGCAGTACTGTACCAGTTTATAAGTATTAATAGAATGAGCAGTTACAGTAATCAGCAATTAAAATTTTAATATCTTAATAGCACTTATTTTTCCATTATTTAAAGTTTATCTTTATAGTGCTTTCTCAAGGGCAGGAAACATCTGCAAGGGCAAAACAATAATCGGATTAGAAAGGAAATATTTGAAGATTTTGAGGGGGGAAGAGCTACTTTCTTCCTTAGTTGTTACCTGCTGTTTATGCTTGGAAGCACAAAACTCTGGAGCGAGACCGAGGAAACGACATTTGGTCATGTGTTTGGCAATGCATCACAAAAACATCTATGTTGCTTTCATTGGTGGAAAACAGGAATAAATTAATAAAACCAACTTGCAGGAAATGATGCACTTTATGACTACATTCACCACTTGCATGGATTTGTTTCAAGCAGTTGGTTTCGTTAATGGAAGGAAAAAATGGTAACTGTATCAGGATTGCAGCCATCTTTTCTTTTGGATCTTTGGCCTGCCAAACTTTCTATTATTCTACCATGCATTTTCTATTGTGGGAAAATGGGAGTGAGATGCGATGTAGCCATAACAAAATTCTTTCTAGAAAGCCAAGGTCATCCTTTGTCTTTGCACCTCTGCACCTGACTGGAACTGGATGGGTGGAACTGCCAGCATGGCAGTGGGAGATTGGACCATGGGATGGACTTGTGGGTGTAAGGGCAAGATCTTGGACTTTCAACTGGGTGGGGAAAACCAGGAAGCTTTCAGATTCGGGTTTCCCCAGATGTGCCAACATGGCTCTCTTAATAAATTGGAACTTTGAGGAATCCTTTGCCTTGGACTCTGATTTACTTTTGGATGCTATTTGGAACCCTGACAAACTGTTTGATCACAATGATTACCACTCATAGAGAAGCAGATGTGAGTTATTAAAGAAAGTAAGATGGGATTAATGAATTTGCTATACCTAACATTTTCACAAAATACACCATATCTTCACAATAACATAAAGTAACACAAGAGTCACCTATGTGTGTGTTGAGCATCCATATAAGCTTGCAAAATAAATAATTTTGGGTGCAGTGCCTTACTATCTAAAATTTGGTAGAAGGAAAGGGCTTGACAAGTATGAAGCTATGTTCTTGTTTCAGATGTATAACCTAGAATGTATTAGCTCCCACTTGAATTACCATGACTTAAGCATAACAGAATAACAAACTTAGAAGGTGCCTTGGAGGTCTTCTAATCCAATCCCCTGCTCAGGCAGGAAACCCTATCCTATTTCAGACAAATGTTTGTCCAATCTCTTCTTAAAAACTTCCAGTATTGGAGCATTCACAACTTTTGAAGGCAAGCCATTCCACTGGTTAATTGTTCTCACTGTCAGTAGATTTCTCCTTAGTTCTATTTTGCTTCTTTCCTTGATTAGTTTCCACCCACTGCTCCTTGTCCTTCCTTCTGATGCACTGCAAAATAGGTCGAGTCCCTCTTCTTTGGGGCAGCCCATGAGATATTTATTTATGTTTGAATTTCCACTCTACATGGGTGTCAACAGCTACTACAGTGCCTTCAAAATGGGAAAATGTATATGTGACATCACAGTACCAGTTATAGGGTCTCCAGGTCAAGCAGGGGGTTAGTTTAGAAGACCTCCAAGGTCCCTTTTATTATTCTATGTTCTTGTGGGTGACATCACCATACAAGAATCCACCCTTTGTGTTCTTATGTGTAACATCACAAGGGATAGAGATTACATTTGGCTTTCTTTGTGTCTATGAAGGCCCCCATGGTTGGTGATTTCTTTAAATGGCACTTAGCAATAGCACTTATATACCACTTCAAAGTGCTTTTACAGCCCTCTGTAAGCGGTTTACAGAGTCAGCCTCTTGCCCCCAACAATCTGGGTCCTCATTTTACCCACCTCGGAAGGATGGAAGGCTGAGTCAATCTTGAGCCTGGTGAGATTTGAACTGACAAATTGCAGGCAGCTGGCAGTCAGCAGAAGTAGCCTGCAGTACTGCACTCTAACCACTGCACCGCTGAAGCTCTTAATTACGGTATATGGAATGGGGGAATTTTGTTGTTGAATTGGAGCATGTTTATCACTTTATTAGTGTTTGCTGTTTATTACAGAATTATTGACATGTGCTGCTTTTGTTTACAGGCAATAAGGTTAGGAAGGTGGTCATAATTCATATAATTAAGATATTAATTACACAATGTAGACAAAACAAAATGGGTGCCACATTTGAAATATATATGCCTGTCCTTAGCATGCTTACTTAGATTGAACATCTAAAAATTAGATGTAGAAAGAGATAAAGATCCTAGAGAGAAATATGGGAGGCAAGTAAAAAAAAAAGCATAGCAATTAAAGTATTGAAGCGGGCAAGAGATGTTGGATAGATGATTTCTCTTTGTTGTTGTTCTGATTTGCTTTGCTTTTCCCGACATGATTAGAAGTTAGATAGGAAAGAACAGAAAAGTCTTTTAATAAAGGGTGACAGGGTTAAAGTTAGAAGAAGAGATAGAAATAAGAGAAAAAGCAAATATTAGTGTATACATTTTTATATAATAAAATAAAAGCAATAATAAGAGAAGTCATGGAATAATTGAATAATGACAGATTGCAACTTAATATAAATATGTATGGGTCAAAATGTATAATTATTAGAAATATGTTGATTGAATGTAATAACTATGATTAATTCTATTACTCTTATTTGTATTATATGTCTGTCTGTCTGTCTGTCTGTCTGTCTGTCTGTCTGTCTCTCTCTCTCTCTCTCCATGCTTTTGCTGATCTAGTTTATTTGACAGTTTTTCAGAGAATAGACTGTTCCTAACTTTCTTCAACCTTTGGGATTTTAAAGATCCAAGGATTTTCAGCGCGAAAATATCTCCATATGAGCAGCCAGGAACAAAAGCCTAATTAAATCTCTCAGCATTAAAATGTAAATCTTCAAAAATGAATAATAAAACGAATGTCCGACCAAATTTTATCTTTTGAACTCAAAAGCTGTATGCGGAATAAATTCTTAGAATTAGACAACTGAATATTGTCATCATATGTGTAGTGGAGTTAAATAACGTTCCCAATGTCACAACTTGTGTAGTAGGTTTGCAGAAATGCAGGTGGTCCTCGGCTTAGGATAGTTTGTTTAGTGACCACTTGAAGTTAACTGAAAGTGGTGACTTATGACCATTTTTCACACTTACAACCATTGCAGCATCCCCATGGTCATGTGATCAAAATTCAGACTCTTGGCAACAACTTGTATTTATGATGGTTGCAGAGTCTGGGAGATACCTGATCCATCTTTGGTGAGCATCGAACAGACAAAGTCAATGGGGAAGCCATGTTCCTAATTTAACAATGACAGTTGTTTTATTTATTAATCAACTGTGGTAAGAAAAGCCATAAAATGGGGCAAAATTTACTTAACAGCTGTCTCATTTAGCAACAGAAATGTTGGGCTCAATTGTACCCCGTTTCCCCGAAAATAAGACTTCACTATATAATAATCAAGCTTTTGAGTTCATGCGCTAAAATAAGCCCTCCCTGAAAATATTGCAACACAGCAGCAGCAATGAGGTGACCCCATTCACCGCCTCCTGCATCTCAAAAATAATAAGACCTCCCTGAAAATAAGGCCAAGTGCTTATTTTATGAGTCAAAAGAAAGTAAGACCCTGTCTTATTTTCATTTATTTAATTTCATTTATTTAATTTATATACCGCCCTTCTCCCTCTCAGGACTCAGAGCGGTGAACAGCCACAATAAAAAGAGGAAATACAAAAGTTAAAACAACAAATTAATAAATATTAAACAATTTGGCCCATTATTATAAAACCAATACTAAAACCCAATTAAAAGGCTATGACAGGCCGGCTGCACGAAATAGATGTGTCTTCAGGGCCCGACGGAAGAGACGTAGGTCTGTGATCGTGCGTAATTCAGGGGGGAGGTCATTCCAGAGGGCAGGAGCTGCCACAGAGAAGGCTCTCCCCCTGGGGGTCGCCAGCCGACATTGTCTGGCCGACGGCACCCTGAGAAGGCCCTCTCTGTAGGAGCGGACTGGTCGGTGGGAGGTATTTGGCAGCAGGAGGCGCTCTTGCAGGTAGCCAGGTCCCTTGCCATGGAGCGCTTTAAAGATGGTCACTAGTACCTTGAACGCACCCGGAAAGCCACAGGCAGCCAATGCAGCTCACGCAGGAGAGGTGTCACATGGGAGCGTCTAGATGCTCCCAAAATCCCCCGTGCGGCCGCATTCTGAACTAACTGGAGCCTCCGGGTGCACCTCAAGGGAAGCCCCATGTAGAGAGTGTTACTGTAGTCCATGCGGGAGGTGACGAGAGCTTGAGTGACAGTGCCTAAGGCATCACGATCCAGAAAGGGACACAACTGGCATATCAGGCGAACCTGATAGAAGGCCCCCCTGGCCACGGCTGTCATGTGCTCTTCTAAAGACAGCCGAGAGTCCAGGAGGACACCCAAGTTGCAAGCCCTCTCTGTGGGGGAAACACGGTAGTTGTAAGTTGAGGATCAGCTGTACAGTGGCCAAAGCTGTATCCCATTATGGGCACAAATGCTGGAAACAAACCTTTTTTCCCCCCTTTTTTATAAATAATTTTTATTGAACTTTTTACAAAAGAAAACATAAAAACCACATTCTACATCCACTCTTTCCCATCAGTATACTTTCCATTTGTTTTTCATTTGCTGTTTCCTTTTTACATTTATAATTCCTATAACCTAATATTACGTGTGTACACACACACACACACACACACACACAACTTTCATTCATTGTTCCTGTTCTCTAACCAACAAATACCACTTATCCCATACTGTATGGCATTCTTTATCTTCTTCATCTTGCAGTTTAAAAGTTAATTTGATCTTTCTTTTCACTTACCTTTTGAAAGAGGAAAATTGGAATCGGGAAATCAACAGTTATTTCCATAGCAATGAAAAACAACCGCTGGAATAACTTAAGTTTGACAAAGTGGGTTGATGTGCATCTTTTAGCTGACAATCTTCAGTCTCAATGTTTGTGCATTTTCTTCTGGCGAAGTTGTTGACTCCAGTGGTTATTCTCTTCCACCTCCTAGGTCAGTGACGGCTAACGTTTTTGTCGTTGCGTGCTGAAGGCGTGCCCACATCCATAATGCAATGCGCATGTGTTAGGAGTAGAGTCCTATAGTTGGGTAGACAATATATAGTCATTGTAGCTTTAAGGCGGATGTAATGTTAGAGTGCAATTAGTAAGTGCAATTATCTCTAACTATAAGAGAAGGCAAGGAGAGCGCATCTCTCTCTCCCTGCTGGACTTGCTGTGTGATAACTGAACTGTGAGGTGAACTGTGATTACTGAAGAAGAAGACTGAAGATTGTGTAAGATATTTGATATTGTTGAGACTTTGTTGTTTGACTCCATTTGACATCATTGCTTATTGAGCAGTAGCTTAGTTTAGTAGTTTTTACAAACCTAAGTAAAAGCTATTCTATTTTACTTAAACAGTGTCTGGTATACTTATTGTGTGTATATTAGCAACATTCTTCTGTCTGCATTCTCTGCTGCACACCCTCTGCTTGTCTCCCAATGGAGATATCACCTAACAGCATGCAACACCCCCGTGCACCCCACCACCCTGTGCATGCACGTGTGACCCCACACGCCCCGTTTTGGGCCTAATAGGGCTCCCCGCAGCCTCCTGGGAGCAAAAATGGGCCACACCTCCATCACCCTCTGCACGACTCCTGCATGCGTCCCACCCCTGTGCATGCACGGCAGAGGCCTGAAAATCAGCTGGCTGGTGGGAGGTGCATGCACATGAGCGGTGGAGCCAAGCTGGGGTAACAGCTTGCATGCCTGCAGAGAGGGCTCTGCATGCAACCTGTGGCACACATGCCATAGATTTGCCATCATGGTCCTAGGTCATTGTCCCAGAAACCTTGGCTGTTTCTATTTTTGTATGGTGCTTGTGTAAGAGGAATGCGTGAAAACGCGCGTTGTTGTTTATAATACTTATGTAGCAACTACAGCGATTAATGTTATTGAGGAAATCTTGTTTCATGCTGATCTTTTGATCCTCCATATCACATCTTAAAGAGTACCAAATTATTTTCTGCAGCCCACAGCTAGGTTGCAGCTCCACATTTCCACACTAGTTTAGAAATTATCTTAGGTGTGAAAGCCTGCTTTTAAATTGGTAGTAAAGACAGGGGCATACACTTGCATAAAAGCAGAGGCAAAAATGCACGTGTGTGAGTTGACCATCAGTTTTAATTGGTACGCCACACTTGTTCTATTATGATGGCTTCATAGAAGAATGAAAGCTCTACTGCTCTTTGTTTTAGACAATCATTTCTCCTGTAAAAAAAATAAATTGAAAACGACTATTATAAAGCGTAAGAAGTGAATAACTGGAACATTTGTTTGGTTGAACACCAACTGGAAGATACATTTGTTTTGACTCAGAATAAAACATTGTGTTCTATTTTTGAGACGAAGACAATTTGGCAGAAATAAAAAAACAACAACCCCCAATTGCTTGTTCTCTGTTATGGTGGCAACAAAGTCAGAAGAGTTTCACATGTTTTGGCTATGGGAAGAGATAGAATGTGATTGAGAAGAAGCCCACAGAAAAACTGGACCATGAAAACAACAAACAACAAACAAATACAAATACAAACTTGTGTCACAACACCAAGTATCCTCCTGTCTCAGCTGATCAGGAAGAGAACCTGGTGGCGTAATGGCTAAGGCTCCTGCCTAGCATGCAATACAGCCCCGGTTCAAATCCCAGTAAGGGTATGGCTAGCTGATGAGAGCTAAAAAGCTCGAAATAGATCTATACTAGTCTCCCTGACTTATTTATTGATCAGCTCAAAAACGTAACACACACACACACACACACACACATATATATATATATTACGAGCTGATCTAAAAAATTCAACAGTAATCTCATGGCTCTCTGCCAAAGATGGTCTCTGGGATGAGCCGAATAGGCAGAGAAGGATGACAGTTTGTCTCCTCCCTTAAAGGGGCCTCAACAGGAGTTGTAAAACATTGTCTCATCTATCTATCTATCTATCTATCTATCTATCTATCTATCTATCTATCTATCTATCTATCTATCTATCTATTTAAAAAGGGATTTGTTTCAAAGTGCATGAGGCAAAATGAAAAAAAATATGTTTGACACCCTTGCTGTAATTTTAATAGCTTGCTTTTTAAAAACAATATATTTGATAGTCTAAAATGTCACCTCTTCCAACTTTGCAAAGATCACACCTGGAAAACATCTGAGTTACCACATGGGGATGCTCATCTTACATTTATTGCCATAGAATAGTTTGGAAAGCTGTGGAGTGCAATTTGAAGCTAACTGAATAGCAAATGCCCAACTGAGAACTTAATGTCTCCATTTGATCTTTTCCTTGATGTAAAATTTTCTTGAGCAGAACTCTTCCCCCACTGTTTACAATTTACAGAGACAAATGTGTAAGTTTCCTTCTGAACTCAGTCTTCAAATATGTGTGTGTGTGTGTGCTGATTGGGAGAAGAACCTGGTGTCTTAGTGGCTAAAACATCTGCCTAACATGTAATACAGCCCCGGTTCAAATCCCAGTAAGGGTATGGCTAGCTGATGAGAGCTAAATAGCTCGAAATAGATCTATACTAGTCTCCCTTGTTTATTTATTTATCAGAATAAATGTAAACACACAGACACACACACACACATACAATACAATAGCAGAGTTGGAAGGGACCTTGTAGGTCTTCTAGTCCAACCCCCTGGATGGGCAGGAACCCTACACCATTTCAGACAAATGGCTATCTAACATCTTTTTAAAGACTTCCAGGGTTGGGGCATTCACAACTTCTAGAGGCAAGCTGTTCCAGAGGTTAATTGTTCTAAGTGTCAGGAAATTTCTCCTTAGTTCTAAGTTGCTTCTCTCCTTGATTAGTTTCCACCCATTGCTTCTTGTCCTGCCCCCAGGTGCCTTGGAGAATAGTTTGACTCCCTCTTCTTTGTGGCACCCTCTGAGATATCGGAACACTGCTATCATGTCTCCCCTGGTCCTTCTCTTCATCAAACTAGACATACCCAGGTCCTGCAACCGTTCTTCATATGTCTTAGTCTCCAGTCCTCTAATCATCTTGGTTGCTCTTCTCTGCACTCTTTCCAGAGTCTCCACGTCTTTTCTACATCGTGGCGACCAAAACTGTATGCAGTATTCCAAGTGTGGCCTTACCAAGGCACCATACAGTGGCATTAACCTCATTCAAGAAAGCTTTGGAAGAATAGAAAACTGGCTGACCTGCAGGCTTAAAGGAAATTGTTATTCATGAGATTGTGCTATTCGTATCCATGGTCCTGCAGAATTTCATGCCGGAAATAGTTCTTATCGCTTGGAACTTAACAGTTTAATTATTTGGCAGCTTGGGTCTTTTTTTTAAAAAAAATTCCGCTCTGCTTATCTTTATCTATATCTCTTTCCATGGGACGCGGTGGCTCAGTGGCTAAGATGCTGAGCTTGTCAATCAGAAAGATCGGCAGTTTGGTGGTTCGAATTCCTAGTGCCGCATAATGGAGTGAGCTCCCATGACTTGTCCCAGCTTCTGCCAACCTAGCAGTTCGAAAGCACGTAAAAAATGCAAGTAGGAAAACAGGGACCACCTTTGGTGGGAAGGGAACGGCGTTCCGTCTTCCTTCAGCGTTGAGTCATGCCGGCCACATGACCACGGAGAACTGCTTTGGCTCTTCGGTTTTGAAATAGAGATGAGCACCACCCCCTAGAGTCAGGAACGACTAGTGTTAGGGGAAACTTTACCTTTACCTTATCTCTTTCCATAACAGTGCTTAGGACATCTATATCTCTTTCCATAGTAGCACTGAATTAGCGAGAGCGTCCATGCTAATAATATTATGTGAATCCAGTCTTTGTGATTTATTTAATAAAAATATTTATGATATAGCTAACCATGGTGTGAGAAACCTCATTAGTTATTGGAGTATTTGCTTTATATTTCATTTGGCCCAAATTCATATATCATACTAGTATGTTTTGGACTTGTGAATTTGTGAATTGTAACTATTGTCATTCAGTATTGTGTGTAAACAAAGCCATAACAAAATAATATTTTGTTATTTGTTACAAAGATTTATATGGCCACCCGTCTTGTACACAATGATTCTGGGCAGCTCATAGCAAGACAGAAGGTTTTTAGCTGTAATTATTTCTTTTTCCTGGCATTCAGAAATGAAATTGATGATGCATTTACATTAATTTTTTAAGAAAAAAAAATAAAAGCAGTACTAAGCAATGTATTTGATGCTAAGTTTGATAGTATTTCTATCGACTTAGCTCTATATTTGTTTCAAATTGCAGGCGGTATGAAGTCTGTCCAAATTTAGAAATGATATTGAGAGCCACATTGCTTCAAAGTAAAGGTAAAGGTTCCCCTCGGACATATGTGATAGTCGTTCCTGACTCTAGGGGGCAGTGCTCATCTCTGTTTCAAAGCCAAAGAGCCAGCGCTGTCCGAAGATGTCTCCATGGTCATGTGGCCGGCATGACTAGAAGCCGAAGGCGCACGGAACGCTGTTCCCTTCCCACTAAAGGTGGTTCCTATTTTTCTACTTGCATTTTTAATAGGGTTTCGAACTGATAGGTTGACAGAAGCTGGGACAAGTCACAGGAGCTCACTCTGGTACGCGGCGCTAGGGATTCGAATCACCAAAGCGCCGACCTTTCCGATTGACAAGCTCAGCATCAGCCACTGAGACACCACATTCCTTTCATAAAAGGAATTGATGATGCATCTAAATCAATTTTTTAAAGAAAAAATAAATAAAGGCAACACTAAGCAATGTATTTAATGTTAGGTTTGATAGTATTTCTATTGACTTAGCTTTATATTTGTTTCAAATTGCAGTCGGTATGAAGCCTGACAAAATTTAGAAATGATGTTGAGAGCCTTACTGCTTATGAAACAGCAAATCTGACAGCCTTCTCTTTATTGTTTTATGGATTTTAAGGCACTGTGAAAGAGCGTCTTATGGGAAGACAGAAATGAACAAACTTAAAACAATGTGTTATTATACCTTCTGTAAATAGTCTTTGTGTTCTGATAGCTAACCTTGTCATTTTAAAATATATATATTCTCTCCTGAGCAGAGTGAATGTTTTAAATTGAATAAAAGCTCAGCTTTTCCTCTTTTTTTCCCCTATAACAGCTTACCCATAAAAAAAAAATCCAGAGGGCTACCAAAAAAATAGCTGCTTACCCCAAAAAAAACAGCTGCTTTCTGATGCTCATTATAATATCTGCTCATTAATTTTCAAAGTTAAAAATCTGTTCTGGTAGTTTGATCCATGATGGTACCAAGTGCATTCTTAAGTATTTGTACAGTGGGTCCTTTTTTAAAAAAATTGAGAAATTATCCATCCTTATTTGACCCAAATAATGAGTAAAATAATTATGAACAGATGAATGACTGAAACGCAGAACCAGCTGGGTTAAAAGAAGGGGGTATTTTTTAATTAAATGATACTTTCAACTCCCTTAGTCATTGACGTATCAAAGATTTCTGTAAACTTTTCTGATTTCATGGTCTAATTGTACTTTTCAACCTCAATTTACATGGTTTAAAAATAACTTATTTTTTTTATTTAAAAATAAAAATGAACAATTAACCTCTGGAACAGCTTGCCTCCAGAAGTTGTGAATGCCCCAACCCTGGAAGTCTTTAAAAAGATGTTAGATAGCCATTTGTCTGAAATGGTATAAGGTTCCTGCCCACGCAGGGGGTTGGACTGGAAGACCTACAAGGTCCCTTCCAACTCTGCTATTGTATTGTATTGTATTAACTTTTAATTCATTTGACCTCAGAACAGGGGAAAAAAATCATTTCAAACAATATTTATTTGTAAGTTTCTATTCAATACCAGGACTTTCATGGCTGCATATAAAAGGGATTGTCACATATTTAACAGAAGCTGTCAAAAAATGTTATCAGAATTTAGTATAGGTGGTTGGTGCTTAATGATTGCAGTAGGTACCGGAAATTCTGTTGCTAGGCAATGCAGCCATAAAACATGATGTCATGTGACCACATGGCTTAGCGACAGCAATCCTGGCAGTCCCCATTGCCATTACTTAGGGAGGTTTGAAGGTCATTCAACGATGACCTCACATGACCCACAACTTGTGACTTCTCCCAAGCAAAGTCCATGAAAGAGTTGGCAGGAAGTTCCAAGTCCTTTGGGTTGGGGGGAGGGCTCAAAAGCAGTCTGGCGGGCAGATGAATACTATGGAATGAGGATTGTGCCCATTCGTTCCAAAGCTATGGCGCATGCTTGTTTCATGTCCAGATCAGTCCATAGAGTAAGAGCTGTGGTGGTGCAGTGGTTAGAAGGCAATATTTCAGGCTGACTCTGACCGCTGCCAGGAGTTCAATCATGACCAACTCAAGGTTGACTCAGCCTCCCATCCTTCCGAAGTGGGTAAAATGAAGACCCAGATTGTCGGGGGCAAGAGGCTGACTTTGTAAACTGCTTAGAGAGGGCTGTAAAGCACCATAAAGTGATATATAAGTCTAAGTGCTATTGCTATTGCCCTTCCTTCCTTCCTTCCTTCCTTCCTTCCTTCCTTCCTTCCTTCCTTCCTTCCTTCCTTCCTTCCTTCCTTCCTTTCCTCCCCCCACAGTGGTTAAAATGCAGTATTGCAGGCTAATTCTGCCCACTGTCAGCTGTTCAATCCTGACTGGCTCAAGATTGACTCAGCCTTATATCCTTCCGAGGTGGGTAAAATGAGGACCCAGATTGTTGGGGGCAATAGGCTGACTCTCTAAACCACTTAGAGAGGGCTGTAGAGCACTGTGAAGTGGTATATAAGTCTCAAATCCTATTGCTATTGTTATCTTTGCTCATCTTGGTTTTGGGGACTGTAGGTGGATCTCATTTATTAGGAAAAGACTGAATGCACATATTAATTTTTCCTTCCTGCTTTCCTGGTATCCTATAAAAGTAATGTTTCTCAACCTCAGCAACTTTAAGATGTGTGGACTTCAACTCCCATGTTGAAGTTCCCATGCTAGCCAGGGAATTCTGGGAGTTGAAGTCCGCACATCTTAAATTTGGTGAGGTTGAGAGAGGCTGTTATAAAGTCTGCTTCAATTTGTTCCGTCTTAGAGCTGGTCCTACTGGGTAGCTCATTAACGAGCGAGTATGTAATTATCCCAGGCTGCTGCTAAAATGAAACTTGTCTCCTTAGAGAGCAAAGGAGCTTTTGAGTTCCATCAGAGGTGACAGGCACCATTCCCTTAAATCAGCATGGGCTGCTGATGCAAATGTTTTATATATTAGCAGTTTAAATTAGTTATTAAACCCTGTCAGGTGGCGAGGGTGGGAGAAATGAAAAGCAATTTTGGATGAAATGTTATCTTTCCATGTCAAACTCTGATTTCATATTTCAGATTCAGTTGCTTATAAAGTAGCAAGAGATGAAACCCATCTAGTCAATGGATAATCGGATGCAGGGTTTTAAAATGTTGATACGTTGGGATTTGAAGGTCTCTTAGGCCCAGATTGTCACCACATGAGCTAAGCTAATCATCCCTCTTCACAGGGGAGCACAAGTTTCTGATGGCCTTTGCTCCACCAGCTTCATTCTTCACCTACCCATCCCTGGCAAGATAAAGCAGGAAAAGTCAGGTTCTCGGGGTGGGTGGGGGTGGGGGGGTTCTGCTCTGGGATTCACTGAAGGAAAACAGAAATCTGTATGTAGCTTGCCGATTATGTAACTGTATTATAGAACAAGGGGAGGCAACCTGAGACCCAATTTCAAATGTCGAGCGGGCATTTACTTATTTATTTAGCAACATTTATGCAGCCGTGCACCTCACAAACTGTAACTCTGGGTGGTGTACAAAACTGAATCACAGCTAAAACAATATATATGATGTGTAAAACAGTGGAACGTGAATTAAAAATAAAATGTGTAGTATGTATATTTTAAAGACTGCTGCCAGAGAGATTTGCCTCTGCACCCAATAAGTCATCATGGTAGATATATAGACAGTCGAAAAAACAACAATTGTCAGGGTTCCGACAGAGGCCCTAATTAAATCATGAGCCTCGAGCCAAGCTTCAAAAGAGATCCAGTTACTTATTAGGAGCTCCATGTTGGCATATACCCAAGTGAAGCCAACTCTGACCCCATGTAATTTACACCCCAATCATGACCCTGTTTCCCCCTTTCCCCCAGGGTGTGTCATAAATCACATTCACCAACAGAGCAGTTTCGCAGGTTGTAGAGATCACTCCCCTTAAGCCACTGTGAGGAACCCTGGAAGATGGCCTTGAGGGAGATAAGGCTGCAATGTACTTCTGTGTTTGGTTACCAATGGTTTCCCTTCCCCCTTGACTATGGCAACTCGAGAGCAGGCCTGGAATGCTTTGCAAGTTGACAGCAATTTAGAAAAAAGGGGAATGTGCTCTATTCTTAGGGTGCTGTTCAGCCCCAAAACATTGCAACATACATAGGCTTTTTAATTGTGTTCCGTGTGTACAGCTTTCTAGTCTAAAATATTTCTTAAAGCAATCCATTCATCCCTGACATTAGTGCAGGAAAGAATGAGGCCACTGCTACAAATACTTTTCAAAGTTAATCCCAAAGGTGCTTTTTTAGCAGGCAACTGGACTTTGTTTTTCCTTTTGAAGACGTTTCACTTCCCATCCAAGAAGCTTCTTCAGCTCTGACAGCATAGTGGAATAGGAATGGTTTTCCAGAAGAAAAATGGAAGACTATGGGACCAGGACCACTACTCAGGCAGAGACGGGCGTAACAACTGTTTTGCACATGACCAAAAATGTGAGCATGTTTTAGCAAGGATGAAAGTTTGAATAAACCTTGAGCTGGTCAGGATTGAACACCTGGCAGTGGGCAGAGTCAGCCTGCAATATTGCATGCTAACCATTGCCACCCTCCACCCCCCAGACTCTAGCTTTATATATTACTATCTGATAACCCAGCATTGTCTCGGTATTTATTTATTCTAATCCTATATTAGGCAGGATTTCTAATGTTGTATTTTCCCCTTACCAGAGGGAGTTCCCTTGTGGAGTACTGTGAAGTCATTTTTTTAATTTATTTATACCCCGCCCTTCTCCTTGTTAGGACCCAGGGCGGCGCACAGGCATTATTAAAACCACAAAATACAATAAATATCAGTTAAAATATATTAAATTAGTTAACCCGTGCTAAAACCCATGTTAAAACCTTCCCAAATTATAATTTATATTTTAAAAAGTCAGAAATGGGGGGCTATCCTAGGCCGGCTTGCTGAAATAAATACGTCTTAAGACGTTGGCGGAAGAGGTGGAGGTCCGAGATAGTGCGAAGGTCGGGGGGTAGGTCGTTCCAGAGGGCCGGGCCCGCCACAGAGAAGGCCCTTCCCCTGGGTGTCGCCAACCGGCATTGCCCTGCTGACGGCACCCAGAGAAGACCCTCTCTGTGGGAGCGGATCGGACGAAGGGATGTATGGGGCAGGAGGCGGTCTCGTATATAGCTAGATATACCATGGCAACTCCACTGCGCTGTACAGTAGAAGCCATTTTACAGCAGTACAGTAGAAGCCATTTTAAGGCATGATGGGCTGTATCATAACAGAACATGAACCGCGAGAGGTAGTAGGGGTGTCTTACCTCCACATTATTTTTTTTCCAGAGTAAGTCATCTTTTTTTACCAAGTTTGGTTGACATTGCTCAAGGCATTCCAGAATTATGCTAGAACATACACACAAAGCGATAGATAGATAGATAGATAGATAGATAGATAGATAGATAGATAGATAGATAGATAGATAGGGAGAGGGAGAGGGAGAGGGAGAGGGAGAGGGAGAGGGAGAGGGAGAGATTGTTTCTTAAATAGCCCTTTGAAGAATCATAGAATCATAGGGCTGGAAGGAATCACGTTGATCTTCTAGTCCAACCCCCTGCTCATTGCAGGAGACCTTATACCATCCCAATCAAATGGTTTTCCAGTCCATTTGTGAAGACCTTCAGTGGTGGAGCACCCACACCTTCTGGAAGGAAGCTGTTCCACTGATTAATTGTTCTCACTGTCAGGAAATTTCTCCTTACTTTTAGGTTGGATCCAGTGGTAGGTTTCAAATATTTTTAGAACCTCTTCTGTAGGTGTGGCCTGCTTTGTGGGAGTGGCTTGCTGGCCATGTGACTGGGTGGGAGTGGCCTGGCAGTCATGTGACTGGGTGGGCATGGCCAACTTGTAAAATGTGGTGAAACTCACTTAACAACGCTCTTGCTTAGCAACCAAAATGTTGGCTCAGAAACTCTGGCATTTGAAGCACGCAAGTCTTAAAGCTGTCAAGTTACAAGACCCTTGCACCCCCTAACCCTTTAGAAGGAAAAGTTCCCAGGAGTGTTCAAACTTGATAGCTTTAAGACTTGTGGACTTCAGCTCCCAGAATTCCTCCTCTCGCTCTTCATCTTGATGATGTGCGGATGGGCAGGGGGAGGGAGGTGGAACGTCTTCTATAGAAGATGTTAGAACTGGCAGGTTGGATCTCTAGCAAATTGGGCTGAAATTGGGAGGAAGGAAAGTTACTGACCTCAAAACTTTACAGAAGCTTCCATGCCTAAGGTAGACTTGAATCTGGGTCTCCCTGTTTCTAATCTAACACATTAACCCGAGATGCACTCGGAGGTTGCAGATGGTCCAGAATGCGGCCGCGCGGGTGATTTTGGGTGCTTCAAGGCATTCCCACATAACACCGCTCCTGCGCAAGCTGCACTGGCTGCCTGTGACCTTCCGGGTGCGTTACAAGGTTTTGATGACTATCTTCAAGGTGCTCCATGGCACGGGGCCTAGCTACCTACGAGACCGTCTGCTGCCCCATACATCCCTATGACCAATACGCTCTCACAGAGAGGGTCTGCTCCGGGTGCCGTCAACTGGGCAATGCCAGTTGGCGACGCCCAGGGGAAGAGCTTTCTCTGTGATGGGCCCAACTCTCTGGAACGCTCTTCCCCCCGACCTCCGTGTCATCTCAGACCTCCGCCTGTTCCGCCAGCGGTTAAAAATGCACTTTTTCCAACAAGCCGGCCTGTCATGATCTTACTCGAACACCGAACTGCTTTTATTTACCAAAGTTTTAATTCTGGGGTTTTAATATGGGTTTTAGCGCAGGGTGGGTTAATTTAATTTAGTTTTAAGAATGTTTTATTTTTGTATATTTGTATATTTATATTTTATATTCCCTGTGCGCCGCCCCGAGTCCCTATGTGGTGAGATGGGTGCGTCTTATAAATTCGAATAATAAATAAATAATAAATAAAAACCCTACTACTCCTACTGAATTTAATAGAAGAACATTTAATTTCACTGTGGGTAGAAATCCAACCACCGTTTGTTATCCACGGGGTTCCAAGAGAAACAGCAGACAGTTCAGTATCCGCCTTTCCACATCCTTCCTCCAAATAAAATCAGTGGTTCTAAAAATAAATTTAAATGGGTCAATATTTGTAGCTATTTAGACAGCACTCAGTAACTAATCTAAATTGTGATGTGACATGTTTTACTTACATAAAATGCATACCATGAATTTCTTTCACCTTCAACTAAAAAAACCGACAGCAACGTGAAACACCAGGGAAAAATAAAATGAGTTTAATAACCACTTTAGCTTCAGACCTCTCTGAATACTACTTCAAATAGTTAAAGGCGGCTTGTATTTATAAATAATAATGATGGTAATAATGTTATTATTGGGCAAGAGGAGACCTGCTCTTGGTATATCTTTACTACAGAATAGCTGAATGTAGTGGCACATGCTTCTTTTCCTTTTAAAAATAAAGCTGCTTGTCTAATTTTTCACCCCAGCCACAGCTTGGCCCTTTGTGAATTTGAAATAAATGGTATCTTTGTTCTGCTGAATTTATGTCTCAATATGTATCTTGCAATGCCCTTGAATCATGGGCACTGTGAAATCTGTAATTACAAATTTCCTTTCCTTTGTTGTCTAAACTCTCTGTCATAAGTTTCCATTAAAGCACACACAAGGCAGAAATCTAAACTTACAGTACCCAAAGCAAACATAAAATGAACTGACAGCATGTGTTTCAAATCATAAATTCAGGCATGTAGGAAGTGATATAAAGCTCTTCCTTGTGGCCTTGTTAATGTGCTTTGCTCCTGTCCTTGAGATGGGAGGAAAGCATATCGGACATAAATTGTGGCATCCTCACAGTCTGCTGGCATCACAGCTCAGCTACTACGATGCCATGCTATATTGATAGGACCTGTGGTTACAACAAAAAAACCTTACTCATTCATTTACTAGGTCTTTAGATTATAATATAGGGACACAGTGGCTAAGACGCTGAGCTTGTTGATCAGAAAGGTCGGTGGTTCGAAGCCCTAGTGCAGCGTAATAGACTGAGCTCCTGTTACTTGTCCCAGCTTCTGCCAAGGTAGCAGTTTGAAAGCACACAAAAATGCAAGTAGAAAAATAGGAACCATCTTCGGTAGGAAGGTAACAGTGTTCCATACGCCTTCAGTGTTTAGTCATGCGCATGACCATGGAGACATCTTCGGACAGCGCTGGCTATTCGACTTTGAAACGGAGCTGAGCATCGGCCCCTAGAGTCAGGAACAACTAGCACATATGTGCGAGGGGAACCTTTACCTTTACCTTAGATTTTAATACAAGAGTAGTTTAGCAGCTGCCAAAAAAGTCAACACAATTCTAGGCTGCATCAACAGAGGGATAGAATCAAGATCATGTGAAGTGTTAATACGACTTTATAATGCCTTGGGAAGGCCACACTTGGAATACTGCATCCAGTTTTGGACACCACAATATAAAAAAAAGATGTGGAGACTCTAGAAGGAGTGCAGAGAAGATCAACAAAGAGGATTAGGGAACTGAAAGCTAAAACATTTAAAGAACGGTTGCAGGAACTGGGTATGTCTAGTTTAATGAAAAGAAGGACCAGGAGAGACATGATAGCAGTCTTCCAATATCTCAGAGGTTGCTCCAAAGAAGAGGGAGTCAAGCTATTCTCCAAAGCACCTGAGGGCAGAACAAGAAGCAATGGGTGGAAACTCATCAAGGAGAGAAGCAACTTAGAACCGAGGAGGAATTTCCTGACAGTTAGAACAATTAATCCGTGGAACAGAAGTTGCCTCCAGAAGTTGTGAATGACCCAACACTGCAAGTCTTTAAGAAGGTTTTGACGACCCTCTTTAAAGTGCTCCATGGCTCGGGACCTAGTTATATGCGATACCGCCTCCTGCCCCATACATCCCTTAGATCGATACGCTCCCACAGAGAGGGCCTTCTCAGGGTGCCGTCGGCCGGACAATGCCGACACCCAGGGGAAGAGCCTTCTCTGTGGCGGGCCCTGCCCTTTGGAACGACCTAACTCCTGAACTTCGCACCATCTCCGACCTCCGCCTCTTCCGCCAGTGTTTAAAGACACATTTGTTCCATTTAGCTGGCCTAGCGTAACCTCCACAAATGACTATTTTAGACAGTTTTAAATTTGGGGATTTAAATTTGTTTTTGGCGCAGGATGGTATCAAATAAGTTTTTTCAATTTTTTACTTGATTTTGTATTGTATTTTAAATTCCTGTGCGCCGCCCTGGGTCCTTTTGGAGAAGGGCGGGGTATACATTTAATAAAATAAAAATAAAAATAAATAAAAGATGTTGGATAGCCATTTGTCTGAAATGGTATAGGGCTTCCTGCCAGTGCAGGGAGTTGGACTAGATGACCTCCAAGGTCCCTTCCAACTCTGTCATTCTAAGTTCTAAGTCTAGTTTCAGGGTAGTGATGGCTGAATTGTCATTTTCTTCCCTCCCATTGTCCAGCAGGGAAAAAAACCCAATCACAAGCCTTTCCTCTTACTGTCTTGTAAGGCGGAGTGGATGGTTTATGCCCTAATGTTTATTCATTGATTCAGTGCATGCTTTTATTATTTATGGCATGCTCCTTCTGACAGGGATATCACTTTCCCGGGAGATCAATACTGCTATGAAATGATTTTATAGATTCTGCCGTCTAGATCGCAGTGTCAATGAAATCTGTCATTTCACGGGACAGTTGATCTCCTGGGAGATTTGAATGTCTTGTCCCAAAAGTGGAAGACTAGCCTACAACAAACAACTGTGTTACTCCCACACACACACAAAAAGGCTACATGAATTATTGGGAGAAGCCTAAAAGGAGAGAATCCAGTGTTAGTGTATTTGTGACATTGTTCTTTCCTCGTCTTCTTCCTGAACTCAGTTCACCTGGCAAGGAGCTGCTTCTCTCCTTTTCACACTATAAAAAAAAAAAATTGAGGTCCTAGAAATAGTGCAGAGAAGAGCAGCAGAGATGATAAAGTAAGGTTGAACTGCATGACGAATGATGGAGGGAACTTGGTATGTCTAGCATGTTTGAAGAGAAGGACTAGGGATGATAGGATAGGTCAAATCTTTCAGTATTTGACCTGTTCTCCAAAGCAAGACATATAATGGGTGGAAGCTTGTTAAAGAGAGATCCAGTGTAGGAGAAATTTCCTATTAGTGAGAACAATTAATTAATGGAATAGTTTGCCTCCCAGAACTCCATCACTGGTGGTTTTCAAGAAGAGACTGGACAAGCATTTGTCTGGAATGGTATAGAGCAGTGATGGTGAACCTTTTTTAGATCACATGCGAAAAGTGGGTGGAGAGCAGGGAGGTCATGCACGAGCATGCCACACCCAAAATGCTTTGCGCATGACCTCAGTGCGCATGACCAGTGCTCTCCCCCATTTTGGCATGCTTTTTTTGCCCTCCCCAGGCTGCAGAAGTTTATAGGAGCCTGGGGAAGGCAAAAACAGAGCTTCCCGCACCGGAGGTCCTCCAGAGGTTCCCGGAGTGCAAAAAAATTGGCCATACAGGCAAACTGGAAACTCAGGAATGGACTTTCGGTTTGCTCATAGGGCCAGTTGTAGCCTTCAGGTACCTCTAGGAAGCTTCCCTGAAGGCTTCAGAGGGTTAAAACTGGCCCTACAAGTAAACCAGAAGTCCGTTCCTGAACTTCCAATTTGCCTGTAGGGCCAATTTTTCGCGCTCCGGAGGCTTCAGGGAAACTCCTGAATCCTCCGAGGGCAAAAAATGGCCTCAAAAGAAGAGTGCCATAGGTTCGCCATCATGGGTATAGAGTCTCCTGCTTGACCAGGGGGCTTGACTAAGACCTCCAAGGCAGTTCAGGAGTTTGAATCCCTAGCCCCGCGTAACAGAGTGAGCTCCTGTTACTTGTCCCCACCTCTGCCAACCTAGCAGTTCAAAAGCATGTAAAAATGCAAGTAGAAAAATAGGAACCACCTTTGGTGGGAAGGTGACAGCGGTCCGTGCACCTTTGGCATTTAGTCATGCCGGCCACATGACCACAGAATTGTCATCAGACAGCGCTGGCTCTTTGGCTTTGAACCAGAGATGAGCACTGCCCCCTAGAGTCGGGAACGACTAGCACATATGTGCAAAAGGAACCTTTACCTTTAACCTGTTTTGTATTGCATTTATACTGTGTGTCTGTAAATCATCTTCATACTATTGTATTAGGTCAGGGGTGTCCAAACTTGGGAACTTTAAGGCTTGTGGACTTCAACTCCCAGATTTCCCCAGCCAGCAGAGCTGGCTGGGGAATTCTAGGAGTTGAAGTCCACAAGCCTTAAAGTTCCCAAGTTTGGACACCCCTGTATTAGGTTAATGATTCCATGAAGCAAGACTTACTACTTATCTTTGATTTTACTGAAATATTATTTATTTTGTCTTTGTTCAGGATACGATCATGTTTTAATCCTTTAAGAAAATTGTTAAGCAACAGTGTATTAGTGAATGAGCAGAGGAGCTACTTCCCGTTTGCGTTAAAGGAGTCTGTTTCACTTTTTGTAAACCGCCATCTTCATGTTGTGTCTTTATATGCTTTTGATACAGTTTTATTTATTCTTTTCAGTGTATTTCTGGGCAGTTGTTCTTTATGGAAGCTCTTTTGTACTTTGTTCTCTTTATATATGTTTTATTGATTAGAAAATTGCATTGCAAAACTTGGAGGACTTTGGGAAATATAATTTAGTCGCTCAGGGTAATTTTTGTTTGGGATGAATGATTTGGATAAATATAAAAAAATATAAACGCCATATATTAGAGACCCATCAGTAACTTTGAAATAGCATATAATTAGCATCAATAGCCAGCCACATGGATGAGTGACTCAATCTATTTCTGATCTATATTTCTGCTGCCTATGTTCACCAGTAATACTTTTTCCTCGTGTTTCTATATTGATCTATAATTTAATAACCTATTTTGCATGTAATGTTGCATTTATACTTTAATATATATATATATATTTCTCTTGAAATGCATAATGCTAAAATATTTGAATATGTTTTAAAATCCCCAAGTTGCATTAGAGTACTTAGGGAGTGTGAAAGGCAGTGGCTAATGAGGTTCTGATGATTAGTCTGCAAGTATAAATCAAGTCAATTTGTATTTGCCAAATTCAGATTTGTCAGGCCTCCCAACCTAGTGTTGAATATTTGACTGAACTTATTTCCTGGCCAGCCTTCCTTGAATAAAATTAATCATAATTTATGCCCTAAGCTTTACAGAAGAAGGGATCTTAAAGAGTCCCGTGAGTCCAGTTTCACTTCATCTGGTGATTAAATGGACAGCCATATCATTTTCTTGATGACCACATAGAAGGAGTTTGCAATTGCCTTCTGGAATAGTTTCTTTGCCAATTTTCCAGTCTACTTTAAGGTTTGGAATCTCTTGCAGCTGAGCAGGGCCAGACCCAAGTTCCAGCTCTGAAGTAGCTTTTTCCAACATTACCCAAGTTTGGCCAATAGCTGCCATGTGCTCTGGAAATTATAAGATCTATATAAAATCTTTAATTATAAAGTCTATACTTTAATAACCTATTTTGCATGCAGTGTTGCATTTATACTTAATATATATATATATATATATTTTCTCTTGTCAGTGGCTAATGAGGTTCTGATGATTAGTCTGCAAGTATAAATCAAGTCAATTTGTATGTGCCAAATTTAGTAGTACAGTACTCCTCCTCTTACAACCACAACTGAGCCCAAAAATATGACGTTGCTAAGTGAAATATTTAAATGAATTTGATGGCCTTTCTTGCTACAGTTGCTAAGTGAGTAACATTGCAGTCATGAAGTTAGTAGCAATAGCAATAGCATTTAGACTTATATACCGCTTCACAGTGCTATACAGCCCTCCCTAAACAGTTTATAGAGTCAGCCTATTTGCCCTCAACAATCTGGGTCCTCATTTTACCGACCTTGGAAGGATGGAAGGCTGAGTCAACCTTGAGCCAGTCAGGATCGAACTGCTGAACTGCAGGCGAATGGCAGTCATCAGAAGTAGCCTGCAATACTGCATTCCAACCACTGTGCCCCACAGCTCATAGTAACATGGAGTCAGTTTGCCAAGCATCTAAATGTTGATCATGTGACCATGGGGGTGTCCCAATGGTCGTAAGTGTGAAAAGCAGTCATAAGTCTCTTTTTTTCAGTGCCATTGTAACTTCCGATGGTCACTAAATGAATGGTTGTAAGTCAAGGAAGACTTTTGTACTTCTCAATACAGCTAGAGTACATGGGGAGTTAGTTCAGCTCTTCTTCTTCACTCTCCTTATTTACATACATCCAGTGTTGTGCTGACAAATGTGTCTATTGTTGCCCTGTCACTCTGTGAACTGCCAAACAACTGTCATTAGGCATCACGGCTCAGCTCTCCTGTCAACTAGCTTGAAAACATTTTTTAAAAATTAACAATTAGATCTCAAGATCTAATACAAGCTGGCACCAGTACACCATATCATGTATCTCCTCCACATAATAGATCAGTCTAGCAATCATTACTGGTCTCTAATTGGCTCACTTTCTCATTCACCTTTTGACAATAATGTGATTGGTAATGGATGGCTGTGAAGGTTGGACCATAAGGAAGGCTGTGGGCCAAAGAATGGAGGCCTTTGAACTCTGGTGCTGGAGAAGATGCCTGCATTGAGTCCCTTGGACTGCAAGGCCATCCAACCGGTCAGTCCTAGAGGAGATCCACTCTGACTGCTCTTTAGAAGGCCAGATCCTGAAGAGGAAACTCAATGACTTTGGCCACCTGATGAGAAGGAAGAAGGACTCCCTGGAGAAGAGTCTCATGCTGGGAATGATGGAGAGCAAAAGAAGAAGAAGGGGTCAACAGAGAATAAGGTGGCTGGATGGAGTCACCGAAGCAGTCAGTATGAGCTTAAATGGATTCCGGGGGATGGTAGAGGACAGGAAGGCCTGGAGGAACGTTGTCCATGGGATTGCGATGGGTCGGACACAACTTCACAACTAACAACAACAACAAAGTTATTCCTCTGTTAGTTTTGCCTGTTACCATTGCTCTCCTCCCACTGTGCTCAAATGATGGTAGACAATATTTTCCAGCACCCAGGAGTGAATTGGCTGGCTTTAGTTTTGTCTGGTTTCTCATCATTGTGAATCTGCGGAAGTTCGATTCACCAAATTTTAAAATTGTTTGCATTACTTTAGTTTATGCTACTTTCATTGCACGTCTTCCCATGCACACGAACTGTTTGTTTGCAAAATTTGCACAGAGCTTTTGCGAAAATAATTCACCTTAATGTGGTGCCCTTTTCATGTTTCCATGAATATATGCAGTTCTTATCAATTCTTCCCTAACTCACATTTCTTCCAAATCAGTGAGCCATGCTGCAGGATTTGGAGAATTGGGAATTTTGAATAATGAATCCGCCTTGCTTTGCGATGCAAAATTAGGTACACTTTAATTCAAATACAAAATAAACAGATTTCTTCCCCACTGCATGGATGGCAGCTAGTGACCCAGGGATCCCTGATTCTCATTGCTGAGCAACATGTTTTGTAAACAGGGGACAGATGGCAGAGAGCTGCAGGCAAAGAAACGGGAAGTCAAAAGTCAATTAACTTGAAGATGCTGCAGGAGGAAACCAGGTTTTAAAACTTGGGACTGGTGTATTACTATAGGGCAGGTTTCCTGAGAGCTGCAATATGTGGAATATGTGTACGGACTTCCTAATTTTCCGCAACAAAACTACTTATCTAACTTTTTGTGTGAGGGTGTGTGCTTGGGAATTGTTCTGTCCCAGCTCCCCAAACACGACAAACCCTCTGAAGTTAACTCAAAGATTCATTTATTAGGAGCGCCGGCAGCCCTGGGCAAAAAGTTTCTCTCTCAATGCCAGCTAACAAGTCTGTCTGGCAGGAAGATGAACAGTTGTCTGCCACATCTATTCATCTCTGCCCCCTGCCTTTTATCCCCAGAGCTAGGGTAGGGCTTCGCTAGCAACAGTGGCTCTTCTGTCCCAAGGACCAGCCCATAGATTTCCACTGCTCTCCTCTCCTCTGCTTGCTGTCCATCAACGTGTCAGGCATTAAACCCAGCTGTTCCTCCTCTTCTTCATCAGCCACCTCCAGACCTGGGGGCTGTTGACTCTCCATCGGAGGGTTGACAGACAACCCAGGCTTCACCTCTGTCCCTCTCTCTCTGCCAGCTCCATTCCCTCTTCCCCCTCGGAGCTCTCAGGTTGCCCTGATGCTGACCCTGACTCCCACACCACCACCTCCTCCTCCTCCTCCTCCTCCTCCTCCTCCTCCTCCTCCTCCTCCTCCTCTGATTCGGTTGCTGGAGGGACTGGCAGCAGGAATATAGAGCTGAGAGAGCAATTAGAAAATAGAAAAAAATTGTTTTGGTCATGTCTAACAGGAAACTCTTGAGAAATTCATCCTTGCAGCCTGACCATAAAACGTGGGCTTTCTGTTGTATCTTTTAATATTTCGGCACATCTGCCAGGGCGCCTGTGAGAAGATATTCACAGACCCAGATGGCCATCCCCAAAACTTTCCAGTGGATCCCTTGGAACCGGAGATCTTTGTCAGCCAAAGCTGCGTGGATGCTGCTGGAGGAAAAGATGAAAATATTTTGATGGAATGCCAAGTGGCTGGAGATGGCCTGAGGTTTCTCGCAGATATGATGTAGAGTGAATGATTGATAACTGCTTGGGGAGGTTATTAAGAGGAAGCAACAGAGGCGAGCACAAATTATGGACTTCAATTATGGAATGAAAACAAATATGTGGAAGAGAATTAATGCAAGCTGCGGATCAATACATTAATAAATGTGGCCTCTTCTTGGTTTTCTTTCTCCAGTGGGCTCACTTTGATATACCTTCTAGGCTGTAAAGGTTCGCACTGCCCTAGGGGGGAATCATACTTAAAAAAACCAATTTACTGCTCCTAAATTCTTAATATGTAGCCTGTTCTAACCAAACATTGGGCAGGTTTTTTTTTTTTTAAAAAGCAATCGTACATTTTTATTATCCACAGCTGAAGTTACTACCATGTGCTTCACAAAAGCATTCCCAAACCCTTCTGAACTGGCTTTGCAGACTGGCAGAGGGAGAGGGGAAGAGAGGGAATGCTGTGGGAACAGCATTTAAGCACAGACACGCATGCAGCTCCGTTTATGTGAGCTGCGAGGATGCGTGCCCACCACTCTTGCCAATGCTCACCTACTGGTCATGGAAGTGGAGATGCTCACGCACTCCTCTCGCTTCGTTGGCCCAGTTCTAAATGGGCTGTGGCCCAGAGCTTGGGAACCCTTGCTTTACCTATAAAATACCCACCTGTCCTTTTTTTAAGCAAAATATTTAGATTGAAATATAATTTTCAACAAAGTCGCTTCCGTACAGTTCATAGACCCAAATACATAGAAGCAATTAATACAGTACAATAAAATAGAGAGAACAGTAAATCCAAGAGGAAGGGGGGAAAGAAAAATACCACAAGATAAAATGTGATAAAAGCAATATAACTCTAACCTTCTATGCTTGATGAAGCCGCACAGTACAGAGAAAAGAATCAGACCAACATTAATGTGGGATTAATGAAGCACAGAGAGCCAGGTTGCTGTACATATTCAAGTATTAGGCTGATAACCTGGAGATCTCAAGTTCCACTCTGCCTTAGGCCCAGCTGGGTGTTCCCATTAGTCTTCTGGACTTTAGGATGCTTTTCGGACTCAGCAATTATAGAGCTGTGGTGCTGCAGTGGTTAGAGTTCAGTACTGCAGGCTACTTCTGCTGCGTGCTGGCTGCCTGCAGTTTGGCAGTTCGAATCTCACCAAGCTCAAGGTTGACTCAGCCTTCCATCCTTAGGAGGTGGTAAAATGAGAACCCAGATTGTTTGGGGCAATATGCTGACCCTTTAAATCACTTAGAGAGGGCTGTAAAGCTCTGTGAAGCAGTGTATAAATCTAAATTATATTGCTATTGCTATACATGTTTCTAAAGAAGCATTAGATTGCTTAGGGCAGGGGTCTCCAACCTTTGCAACTTTAAGTCTGAAGGACTTCAGCTCCCAGACTTCTCCAGCCAGCTTTGCTGGCTGGAGAATTCTGGGAGCTGAAGTCCTTCAGACTTAAAATTGCAAAGGTTGGAGACCCCTGATTTAGGGGACTGGAGGCTAAAACATATAATGAACAGTTGCTGGAATAAGGTGTGTCTAGTCTAGTGAAAAGAAGGAAGTTACATGATAGTAGTGTTCCAATATCTAAGTGGTTGCCATAAACCAGAGGGGGGGGGTGGACAAACTATTCTCCAAAGCCACCTTCAGGCAGGACAAGAAGCAATGGGTGGAAACTAATCAAGAAAGAAGCAACCTAGAACTAAGGAGAAATTTCCTGTCAGTTAGAACAATTGAAAAAACTTGCCTCCAGAAGTTGTGAATGCTCCATCACTGGATGTTTTTAAGAAGAGATGGGACAACCACTTGTCTGGAATGGTATTGGGTTTCTTGCTTGCATAGGGAGTTGGACTAGAAGTCCTCCAAAATCCCTTCCAAATCTGTTGTTTTCTTTTCTAAGAATGCCTAGATGAGTCTTGGAGGCACTTTTGACATTAAAGGTGATGGCAAAGGCTGGTTGCAATGCAGTTCCTCTTTTAATTACTTCTGAGAGGTGAAATAGATGCTGGAAGATCAGGATATCACTGATCTAGCCTGTCTAGAGACCCCTCAGGAACCCAGCTGCAGAGTGACTTCTCAAAAGGAAGGGAAGAACAAAGAGCTTTGACGGTTTCAGCACCCTGGAGAGTTCTCGGAGGAGCCGAATTCTCTCTGAACAAGAAATCCGGAGCAATGGTTTTCTCTTCACTAAAGTCTTAAGTGGGAGCCAGTTTGGTGTTGTGATGAAGGCACCAGGCTAAGAACCAAATGAATCTGAGTTCTTATGCATCCTTGGATATAAAATCAGCTTGGGTTGCTCACTTTCTCTCACCCCTAAACAACGACAAACCACTTGCCACATGTCCAGGCAGCTTCCAGGAGTCAACATTAACTGGAACACATCAAAATATATAATATAATATAATATAATATAATATAATAATATGATATGATATGATATGATATGATATGATATGATATGATATGATATGATATGATATGATATGATATGATATGATATGATATAATTAATATAATATAATAATACAATACAATACAATACAATATCACATCACATCACATCACACATATAATTATAATATAATACAATACAACACAACACAACACAAATATAATAAAAGAAAAATAATAAAATAAAATATATGCAATCTTTGTAATGGTTTGTGTTATTTTAAATTTCAATTCAGCCTTTATTGTCAGGGCACAACATGTGTACAATGAGATTGCCCGAGCCTCCCATAGTGCCCCCCCCAAAAATATAAATACATGTCACAGTGAAAGAAAGAAAATCCCTAACCCAATAAATCATACTAACAATGCCCAATCCTCTATACACATATGTGCGTAACATTACATTATAATATATTGCCCCAATAGGAACATGTTGTGATGACCCTGCAAGTCTATCATGCTACATTCCATCTGGTTCTTATATACCAGATGGAATTTCACATAAAGTTTATTCTGGGCGTCCAGAGAATGGCTTAATAAGAGGTATTAGAAACTCCACAGATGTATCTCCATCTATTGGACAAATGAAAATCCCAGGACCCCATGGCACTGCAACCATTGTAAATGCATGCCAGTTGTGAAGCACCTGAAGGATTTTCATGTGGTTTTGGGGGGTGCTGCAATGATCATAAGTGTGAGAACTGGTCATAAGTCACTTTTTCAATGCCATTGAAACTTCAAACAGTCATTACATAAGTGGTTGTAAGTGAAGGACTACATGTGTTTCCACAGAACTTGCAGGAGTGTTGAGTAATATGTGGACCAGGGATTCAATATTCCCAGATTGACCAGGTCAAGTTCTTGCTACCTACGGAAACTTCTGAAACTTGCTCAGGAATATTGAGAGAAAGACGTTGAGACGTCATAAAAAGCCCTAGATTTGGTTTTATTCTCCTCAAATCCCATGTAATGGAGTCCTCTTTTATTGTTTTCACCATTGTGTTCGATCAACATTTCATGTTTCATTTATTGGGTGGGTTTTTAAATGTTTTTATTTTATTTTATGCTGCTCAGTGTCACATTGACATGGGCAGCCCTACAAATTCATTGAACTGTTAAGTTGGTTGGGACGTCAAGATGTCTTGAAGCAGATCTTACTATGGCTGGATTTTATAAGATAAAGGTTCCCCTCGTACATATGTGCTAGTTGTCCCTGGCTCTAGGAGGCGGTGCTCATCTCCGTTTCAAAGCCAAAGAGCCAGTGCTGTCCGAAGACGTCTCTGGGGTCATGTGGCCAGCATGACCAAACACCGAAGGTGCATGGAACGCTGTTTCCTTCCCACCAAAGGTGGTCCCTATTTTCCTACATGCATTTTCCACATGCTTTCGAACTGCTAGGTTGGCAGAAGCTGGGACAAGGAACAGGAGCTCACTCTGTTACATGGCACTAGGAATTCGAACAGCTGAACTGCTGACCTTTCTGATCGACAAGCTCAGTGTCTTAGCCACTGAGCCACCACGTCCCTGGATTTTACATGAAGGAATGGGCACCATAGAGGTGGATTTGCTTTTAAAAACCTTTTGCCGCCAGAGTCTCGAGAGTAGAAATATTCTCTGGATTTGGAAAGAACCTTTTTGATACTTTTAAAAAATCTAAAGGATTTTGTTACAGCTGGTATTGGCATTGTTAATGTGGTGCCGTTGTGGTGCTCTTTTGTTTAATTAAAACAAACTCGTTTCTTTTGGTGTTGCTGGTCTTTGTATCAAAGGAAGAGAAAATCTTTCTTTCCCCCCCTAAAATGTCCTTGGTGTTTCATTAAAGGAGACGGAACTATTTCTTAGATGTTCTGCTATTTATGGTTGCTTCTGACGGGTTTGTGGGCTTTCGTGCTTTGATTGATTGACTTATTGATTTGGTTCCAGCTTAGTGTGGATTAACTAGGCATGCCTGACAGGTAGACAACTTTATTTAACCCTGGAAATATTTTGGAGTTACTTGTTAATAGCTTCTGCTTGCAATATGCCAGCAGAGGTCAGTGTATTCTAGGGATGATGCTTGCTAAAACACGGGGAAGAAAAAAAAAGATTGAAGGAGGTTATTTCATTTCAATCAGAAACACATGGTTATTATTTAACAGCATACTGTAAAACAATATTACATGTAGATATAATGCTATTTTAAATATTTGTAATGGAAAACATTAGCACTAAACAAACCAGATTATGCTTCTTCTGGAATGGAATGGAATAGAATGGAATAGAATGGAATGGAATGGAATAGAATAGAATAGAATAGAATAGAATAGAATAGAATTCAATTCTTTATTGGCCAAGGGTGAAGTAGTTTGTGTTTGGTGCATATCTTCTCAGTGTACATAAAAAGATAAGATATGTTCATCAAGAATCATAAGATACAATACTTAATGATAGTCATAGGGTACAAATAAGCAATCAGGAAACAATATCAATAGAAATCATAAGGATTCAAGCAACAAAGTTATAATCATACAGTCATAAGTGGGAGGAGATGAGTGATAGTAATGATGAGAAGACTAATAGTAATAATAGTGCAGCCTTAGTGAATAGTTTGACAGTGTTCAGGGAATTATTTGTTTAGCAGAGTGATGGCATTCGGGAAAAAACTCTCCTTGTGTCTAGTTGTTTGGTGTGCAGTGCCCTATAGCGTCGTTTTGAGGGTAGAAGTTGAAACAATTTATGTCCAGGATGTGAGGGGTCTGTAGATATTTTCACAGCCCTCTTTTTGACTCGTGCAGTGTATAGGTTCTCAATGGAAGGCAGGTTGGTAGTAATTGTTTTTTTCTTTCATTTATCCTAGTGATAATGTGGCCCATCCCCTTTATATCTTCCAATTTTGCAATCATGGAGATGCAAAAATACCTATTACACACCTTTCTCCTATGGAATCCAATTTGAGGTTATTCAGCCAAAAATAATCTATTTATTTATTCATTTGATTTATAGGCCACATTTCTATTTTGAAAATATTCAGGATTCTTAGCATCGTTGTATATAACCAAGTTTTTGGTTTTATTATTCACTGGTGGAGTTTGGAAGGTCTTTCTCAGTTGTTTAAACCAGGGGTCCCCAACCTTTTTTGCACCAGGGACCGGTTTCATTTTAAAGAAAATTCTGAGGACCGGCTGGCCTAGAGGGGGAGGGGGGAGGGGGAACAGGCGGCGCATGCGCACGTGGGGGGGGGGAGTCGGCTCACTTGGCCATCTAGGGCAGTGGTGAGCAAAGTTATTAGTCAATAGAGCCAAATATCAACAGTACCACTACTGAAATTTCTTTTGAGAGCCAGAAGGTGTGGCCTTTTTTGTCGGAGTGGCTCAGTTGTCATGTGACCTGTGGCCAACTAGGAAAATGTGGTGAAACTCACTTAACGGTCTTGCTTAGCAACCAAAATTTTGGGCTCAGTAGTGGTCATAAGTCCTTCCTTCCTTCCTTCCATTTCTGGCTGGTCTTTGGTCTTCTGAAGATGGTAAAAATGGATTTATGGGCACTCGTTATATATAAAGGCAGCCCATGACTCTTTGGGATGCTGGTTTGAATCCAGGAAATGACTCAGAGGATGTGATTCCTTTGAAATGATCACTGGGAGAAAAATAGATCTTTAACCTGGTTAACCAAACAGGTAGCTTGAGGTGGATGGAAATAGGAAAATAGATTTCTTCCTTTCCTTTCCTTTCCTTTCCATTCCATTCCTTTCCTTCCTTCCATTGCCTCCCTCCCCCTCCCTCCCTTCTTTCCTTCCTTCCCTCCTACCCTCCATCCCTCTTTCTTTTTCTTTCTTTCTTTCCTTCCTTCCTTCACTCCTCCCTTCCTCCTCCCTCCCCCTTCTTTCCTTCACTCCCTCCCTCCCTCCCACCCACCCTGCATTCATCTTTTTTTCCTATTTTTCTTTCTTTCTCTTTCTCTGTTTCTCTCTCTCTCTCTCCTTCCCGCCACCCATCTGTCACTCTGTGTGTGTGTGTGTATGTGTGTGTGTGTCTGTTTCCCTCTCTCTCTCTTTCTGTCTCTCTAAGTCTGCCTCTCTGTGCGTCTGCCATTCTCCCTCTCTCCACCCGGGGAAGCAGCAGAGTGGTCAGCATGTCGGTTGCGGAGGTTATCCCGCAGCGAGCGAACGGAGGACCCTAGCTGCGGCTAGTGCAGGCGAGGAGGAGGGAGCAGCGCCCAGGGCAGAGGATGGGCGAGCGCGCCTCCACCACCTCATTCCGACGGCCACCGCGGCGCACTGCACGTTTCGGGGCTTCCTGGAGGGGCCAGCATGTCGACTGGGGAGGTTATCCCGCAGCGGGCGGGCGAAGGACCCAAGCTGTGTGCTGCCGAAAACGTCCGGGGCTGGGCGTGAGGCGCCCGGATGGCTTTGGCGGCACGCAGCTTGGGTCCTTCGCCCGCCCGCTGCGGGATAACCTCCCCAGTCGACATGCTGGCTCCTCCAGGAAGCCCCGGAAAGTGCAGTGCGTTGAGGTGGCCGTCAGAAGGAGGTGTGGAGGCGCGCTCGCCCATCCTTTGCCCAGGGGGCTGCTCCCTCCTCCTCGCCGGCCCTGCGGCCCGGTTCCTAAGAAGCCGCGGACCGGCACCGGTCCGCGGACCGGGGGTTGGGGACCCCTGGTTTAAACTATAATTAATGAGGAAAGAAGAGTGCTTAGGGTAAAGAATGAACTTCTGTCTTTTCCCCTGGGTGCTGACTTTGGAGTTTGAAACTTGCCTTACTGTATGTAAGTTAGGAATGAATAACCATAGTTAGTAGTAAGAAAATAAGATCACAATGAAATCCATACAAGTCCCAAAGGTGCTTTTTCCAAAGGTGCTTTTCCAAAGGCAACTGGACTTTCTTGTATTTCCTTGAAGATGTTTTGCTTCTCATCCAAGAAGCTTCTTCAAACTGCAAGGAGAAGCTATTAACAAGTAACTCCAAAATATTTCCAGGGTTATCTACCCATAGGTTATCTACCCATCAGGCATGCCTAGTTAATCCACACTAAATTGGAACCAAATCAAAGCATAGAAGCCTCCCCACCCTTCAGAAGAAACCATAAATAGCAGAATCCTCTTGGATGAGTAGCAAAAGGACTTCAAAGAAAAAACAAAACCAGTTGACTTTGGAAAAAGCACTTATGGGACAACCATGACTTGGATGACTGAGAATCTCCATAAACATTTGTCTCTTAGTTGCTTTTAGTTGCAAAGATGTGTCCATTGTGACCCCATGGGCAACGTTCCTCCAGGCCTTCCTGTCCTCTACCATCCCCAAGAGCCCATTTAAGCTCACGCTGACTGCTTTAGTGACTCTATCCAGCCACCTCCTTCTCTGCTGTCCCCTTCTTCTTCTTTTGCCCTCCATCTTTCCCAGCATGAGGCTCTTCTCCAGGGAGTCCTTCTTCCTTCTCCTTAGGTGGCCAAAGTCTTTGAGTTTCCTCTTCAGGATCTGGCCTTCTAAAAAGCAGTCAGGGTGGATCTCCTCTAGGGCTGACCGGTTGGATGGCCTTGCAGTCCAAGGGACTCTCCAGAGTCTTCTCCAACACCAGAGTCCAAAGGCCTCCATTCTTTGGTGCTCAGCCTTTCTTATGGTCCAACTTTCACAGCCATCCATTGCAACTGGGAAAACCACAACCTTGACTATACACACTTTGGTTGGCAGGGTGATGTCTCAGCTTTTTAGTATGCTATCTAGATTTGCCCTAGCTTTCCTCCCCAGGAACAAGTGTCTTTTAATTTCTTGGCTGCAGTCCCCATCTGCAGTAATCTTAGAGCCCAAGAAAATAAAATCTGTTGCTACCTCTGTGTCTTCTCCATCTTCGCTGGATGCCATGATCTTAGTTTGTGCATATGAAACTTTTGGAAGCTAGACCTCAATCAAATAAGAGGAAGTACTTTTTCACCCAGAGGATCACTGGTCTATGGAACTCCCTGCCAGAAGAAGTGGTGACAGCTGTCAGCCTCGACACCTTTAAGAAAGGATGAGACGAGTTCATGGAGAACAAGGGTATCCATGGCTATCATGATGGATGCCTAAGGACACCCTCTGGGTTGGAGAGATAGGCAGGATATTTCTCAATGCCATTTGCAGGGAATCATAAGCAGGTGAAGGCATCTGCTTGGGAAGACCCTGAAGTAAATGGGGAGCCACTGTGTGAGACAGAATGCTGGACTGGATGGGCTGTGGCCTCTTCCAGCAAGGCTGTTCTTATGTTCTTATGTTCTTATATTTGAAATTTACAATGCAGGGTGACTTTTGGGTGTGGAAGAAAAGAAGTTTAGAGAAAAGCCATGACACTGACAGTGACATTTTAGTCAGACAAAATCCAACAAACCCCCCCCCCCTTTTTTTTTTTTTAAAGTAGGATTAGAGGAATTATAATCCGGGGCCTATAGAAATCAATAGTATAGTTTATTAGAAAAGTGTTCTGAAATGTATTATGTGATAAAGTTGTAATTTCTCACAAGACTATTTATCTGTTTCTTTAAATAGTTTTACATTTTCATTCTCACATCCCAAGGTTTGTAGAATCTTTTAACGTAATTAATGCATTTCATGATTTCTTTAATAGACTATTAATTGTGTGTCTGAATTAAGCAAGAAATAATGAAATTGTAAAAAAAGGTATTCACCTGCCCAGAATCATTTGACAATGAGATGGACAGCTTATCAATTCAATTCAATTCAATTCAATTCAATTCAATTCAATTCAATTCAATTCAATTCAATTCAATTCAAATCAATCAATCAATCAATCAATCAATTAATTAATTAAATTAACGCTACTGGAAACCTTCTCAACTTTCAAGCTATTAAAGGTGTTAAAGCTTTTTCCTACCCAGTTGTTAGTTGTAGTTAAAAGAAAATTAATTAATTAATTCAGTCACCATACTCACTCATGGTGACTCCAAGCAATTTACAGAAGTGAAGTGAAAAGGTAAAAGATTAAGCACTTTTGCTGCTTACTGAACTAAGATCATGACTAGGGTTAGGGTTACATCCCTTCGTCCGGTCCGCTCCCACAGAGCGGGCCTACTCCGGGTGCCGTCGGCCGGGCAATGCCGGCTGGCGACACCCAGGGGAAGAGCCTTCTCTGTGGCGGGCCCGGCCCTCTGGAACGACCTACCCCCCGACCTTCGCACTACCTCGGACCTCCGCCTCTTCCGCCAACGTCTTAAGACGTACTTATTCCAACAAGCCGGCCTAGGATAGCCCCCCGCGTCTGACTTTTAAATATAAATTATAATTTGGTTATGGTCTTAATAACGGGTTTTAGCACGGGTGAATTAATTTAATATATTTTTAATTGATGTATATTGTATTTATGGTTTTATATAATGCCTGTGCGCCGCCCTGGGTCCTAACAAGGAGAAGGGCGGGGTATAAATTTAATAAAATAAAATAAAATAAATAAATGGCATCCGGCCCTCTCAATTCCTGGCAAATAGATGGGGAAGAAATGGAAGTAGTGATAGATTTTATTTTCCTGGGCTCCAAGATCACCGCAGGTGGCGACTTCAGCCAAGAAATTAAAAGACGCTTGCTCCTGGGGAGGAAAACGATGGCAAATCTAGACAGCATACTAAAAAGCAGAGACATCCCCCTGCCTACTGGGTTTTCCCAGTTGCAATGTATGGCTGAGCACCAAAGAATGGAGGCCTTTAAACTCTGGTGTTGGAGAAGACTCCTGCGAGTCCCTTGGACTGCAAGGCAATCAAACCAGTCAGTCCTAGAAGAGATCAACCCTGACTGGTCTTTAGAAAGCCAGATCCTGAAGAGGAAACTCAAAGACTTTGGCCACCTCATGAGAAGGAAGGACTCCCTGGAGAAGAGCCTCATGCTGGGAAAGACTGAGGGCAAAAGAAGAAGAAGGGGATGACAGAGAAGGAGGTGGCTGGATAGAGTCACCAAAGCAGTCAGTGTGAGCTTCAATGGGCTCTGGGGGATGGTAGAGGACAGGAAGGTCTGGAGAAATGTCGTCCATGGGGTTGTGATGGGTCAGACATGACTTCGCAACTAAGAACAACAGCAACCGCTTACTGGTTCTCCTTGGCTTGTAGGAAGCCAAGGCTGGTGCTACAACCTTACATTCTCATTCCCTACGGATGGCATAATATGTTCATGTCAGCCAGTCACAAAACATCCAGTTTTCCAAAGTCAGATGGATGAAGTTGTTCCCTGTTGCCAGTCTCACATGTATTTCTAAGCAGATGGCTATCTTTCTATTCTGCAAGAATGCCTGTGTAGCACCAGAAGTAGTCTTAGAAGCTAGTGCATTGCTTTGCATCATGCGAGATTCTCCCCTCTTCGTAATCAACAAATCTTCTCAAAAAATAAAATAACATTATGATGGGTAGTGAAGTGTTCACTTCCTCTGGTCCGTGGAACAAAAGCGCTTTAAATTTACAGTCTGATTTAGAAATGCTTGTATAGCGTATGTATTCAGTCTAAGATTTTTGGGGGGATATAGATATAATAGCTATTTATTCCAGTAAATATTTCTGTTTTTGTTGTGGAAGGTTGAAGTCCAGGGAAAAAATAGATATTAATTTCCTCTTCAAGTCCCTGTTTTCATTCATTTGTTGCAGTCAGTCTATGTGAAAAGTGATTTTTAGAATCTCTAGTTATGAGCTGCTCTATATTTCTTCTTGTCTCAGACATTTTGCATGATATTTCTTTTTGATAAACAAGTATTGAGCCTTGAAAGTCAGGTATGAAAGATACTTATCTCATCGGAATAGAGGATAATGTGGCATTCTGTGAAGAGACTCTTTTTAGCTGACTGATATTAGATTGATATTTTTAGCTCATTGTCAATTCTAGCAGTAGATGTATTCATAGAAACCCAAATGTCAGATTCATCCAAAAAGCAATTCTATGCTAAATCTTTTTTTTTTAATGGTTGCGTTTTCAAGGATTGTATTCAAGGTTTTAGATTAATTGGCAGAAATTTTAACAGGGAAGTTTTTACAAAATGCAAATTGCTCCCAAATTCTATTAGACGCAAGGAAAAATGAAATAATGGTACGTGACAAAGACCTTGATAGACGGGAAAAGAGATGCTGCCTAGGGAATGGCCAGATAAGAGAGGGATTAGCCTCCAGCTGCTTAACGGGCAGAGAAAGAGCCTCAGAAGAGACTGTCCCCAACCACTCAGGCTGTAAAAGAAATGGTGGGAGATTTGCATTTTCAGACTTGCAAGATTCTCTTAAGGTAGCCTTAAAATAAAGTCGCATTTGTTCATCTTGCCACGTTTTTCTGTCTGAACCAGAGGCCACCAATCTTTCGGATCTCAGGGACCACTAAATTCATAACTTTAAATCCCACGGACCACTAATATGATCTGCCTAATGACCGGCTGGGTGGGCGTGGCTAGGTGATCATGTGACTGGGTGGGTATGGCCAATTCGATATCACTCACGTCATAGGGCGCCTTGCCAGACTCTACTCACCCCTCCCCTCCCAGCCACTCCTCGCCAGCCCACCTGGGCTCCTTAGGGCCCCAACAGCCCCCATGAGAAAGAGTTGGCAAAACAGTTCAGTTCAATTTGGATCTGACCAAGAAGGAGGCTCAGCAGAAACACCTCACTGAGGACTACGAGCATAGGCTTTCCAAGCAGAGGGAAGACCTGTGAGAGTGCAAGGCCTGGAGGCTCAGCGGGCTGAGATGGTCAGCCAGTTCCAGGCCATGATGCAGTCCTACTGGAATGAGGCCCTCCGGCTCTTTGCCACCAGTGGTCCTTCTCGCCAGCCTTTGCCCAAAGCGCCACACCAGGAGGCTGAAGCAGACCCCAATTCAGAATTTCTCCCCCCCCCACCTCTGTCCTGCACAAAAAGAGGGGAGACTTTCTGCAGCAACACAAACATTCATTGCATGTATCCATCCTAGGGGTCATAGTTTGAGGATCCCTGATTTAGTGCAATATAAAAAATGCAAATAATTTTTCTGTGGGCCACCAAAATTTTCACGCGGACCACCAATGGTCCATGGACTACCAGTTGGTGACGGCTAATCTGAACTGTTTTGGAAGGGTAACAAATACATATATTTCTTGTTTGATTGTAAAACCTCTACAATGGTGTGGGGAAATATTTTTTCAACCATTGTCTTTTCATCTGATGAAAATGGAAATTGCTGATTCAAAACATACCTTAACGAGAAAATGTTTTCAGTGCAACTGTCAATGGCCTGCCTTTATCTTAGCTATAAGGATGAAGTCATATATTTGTGAGTTTCCACCAGCTGGTTGTGTTCATTCACTGTAGTATCAAAAAGATTCATCATCAGAACGAGAAAGTGTGTCTATTGTTATTAATCCTGCCGTGTTTTGATGGGCCAGGAAAGCCAGTCTGTGCAAGGAACAGGCAAAACACTGGAAACATAAAAGAACCATACTTATCAGTTCTACTTGTAGACTTTGTAGACAGAAACTTTTACAAGAGGGAAAAAAAAGGATAAAGTTGTTTAACAAAAAGAGTTGTCATCTAGATCAGGGGTCTCCAACCTTTGCAACTTTAAGTCTGAAGGACTTCAGCTCCCAGACTTCTCTAGCCAGCTTTGCTTTTTAAGTCCTTCAGACTTAAAGTTGCAAAGGTTGGAGACCCCTGATCTAGATTGTTGAACAATTTCTTCCTTTTAAAAGACAGCAATTGGTGCCCCACAAACCTCGTGATGAAGTGGTGATTTGAACTTAGATGATTAGATTCCTAGTACTTAGCATTATACCATTCTGGATAAATGGTAGTCCAATCTCTTCTTGAAAGATTAAGCAATGGAACACCTTCAACACCAGAAGTCAAAGCTGTTCCATTGATGAATTGTTCTCACTTGAAGGAAATTTAGTTCTAGGTTGCTTCTCTCCTTAAATAAAAATAAATAAATAAATTTAATTTGTAAACCGCTCTCTCTCCCTGAAGGGACTTGAGGCGGTGCACAGGGAATTAAAAATACATATACAAACAACAAACATTATAATACAATTTAAAACGAATTAAACCTAGACCCTGCGCTAAAATCCCAAACTAGCTAAAACTAATGCCCCTAAAAATTGTTCATCATATTGTTTAGCCTAGAGACCCCTTATGGCAATAGCAATTAGGCTTCTGCACCACTTCATGGTGCTTTACAGCCCTCTCTAAGAAGTTGAAAAAGTCAGCCTACTGCCCCCAACAATCTGGGTCCTCATTTTATTGACCTCAGAAGGCTGGAAGGTTGAGTCAACCTTGAGGATTGAACTCCTGGTGGTTTGATGCAGAGTTATCCTGCAACGCCGCATTCTAATACTGTGCCAGCATGGCTCTATCACAGGGGTCTGCAAAGTTGGCTCTTTTAAGACTGGTGGACTTCAACTCCCAGAATTCCCCAGCCAGCTATGCTGGCTGGTGAACTCTGGGAATTGAAGTCCACCAGTCTTAAAAGAGCCACCTTTGCAGACCTCTGCTCTATCACATCTGTTGGTCTTCTCTGCACTGTTTCCAGGGTCTCAACATTTTTTTTTGTATCATGGTGACCAGAGCAGTATTCCAAGCGTGGTATTACTAGTGCAATTTATAGCTACGGTATTATCACTTTACGCTATCTTGAAACTACCCTACTTGAAACTACAGCTCACAGATTCTCAATCAGGACCACAGATTGAGTTATTCTTGTAAAAGAAAAGAACCTGAGCAACTCCCTATTTACACTTTTCATAACCCAAGCAGCACATCTGTAACACATTAAGATAAGATGTTATGAAAAAGGTTCATTCAGGAGAAAAAGCAAGGCTATAAAGTCGATTGGGCCTGGTCAGTTTGACATTACTGGAAATTGCCAATATCAGTATCAAGAACCTGCCATTATGAGATCGATTGTCTTGTTATTGTCTTATTATGGGGAAATGAGGACGTGGGTAATTCCAAAAGGTTACATAACACAGATATTTATTTTATTTTATTAAATTTATACCCCGCCCTTCTCCTAAAAAAGGACCCAGGGCGGATATGTAAGTGGGGTGGACTATTACGCCAAAATGTATTTAAACCATGTATTCATACCCATCCAACATTCTCTTTCTATCGTTTATGATTGAGAATCCTTTTGCAAAAGCCTATATGCAGTTATATTTTAAATAGATATGCTTTTTATTGTTCCTGGTCTCCTTGTTCTTATATGAGAGGTTGTTTTCTCACACAGATGGTTATGGAAAGTTGATAGTTACCATAATATATGTTTTATATGCAGAAGATCCCATGTTTAACCTCAAACATTTCAAGCTAGGTTTGAAAATGGAAGCATTACTGGAGAGCAATTCCTAGAGAAAAGCTGGCACAGTGATTCACTCCAAAATAAACTGCTTCAATTCCAAATTTGAAACTCTTTGGCACTTACTGACCAACTACAGATGGGATTTTGAGTCCATTGGGGTAAACTGGCATACTGTATTTCTTTCTTTCTTTCTTTCTTTTTTTGCTCGATCTGTTCTTGCCTTTCACACTTCCTAAAAGGAACACAAGGACTCTTTTAGCAGCTTGGAAGCACAACTAAAAAGGACTGTGCTGTTTTCAAGATTTTAATTGGCAGATGGAATAAACGTGGAAGCTTCAGAGGTGTTAATATCACACAAAGGAGGGATCATCAATCTTATACCTGCTTGACATATTTGTACTTTAAGTGGCTTAATATTATGCTACTCTAATATCATAATATCTAATATACTCTTACTAAAAAGTAAAGGTAAAGGTTTCCCTCACACATATGTGCTAGTCATTCCCAACTCTAGGGGGCGGTGCTCATCTCTGTTTTAAAGCCAAAGAGCCAACACTGTCTGAAGACGTCTCCGTGGTCATGTGGCCGGCATGACTCAACACCGAAGGTGCACAGAACGCTGTTCCCTTCCCACCAAAGTTGGTTCCTATTTTTCTACTTGCATTTTTTTACGTGCTTTCGAACTGCTAGGTTGGCAGGAGCTGGGACAAGTCACAGGAGCTCACTCCATTATGCGGTGCTAGGGAGTCGAACCGCCAAACTGCCGACCTTTCTGATCAACAAGCTCAGGCCTTAGCCACCGCGTCCTGTCTATAATACAGAGCAATAACACAGCATAGGTAGTCCTTGTCTTACAACCGCAATTTAGCCCAAAATGTTCTGTCGTTAAGTCAGACGGTGAGTTTTGCCCCATTTTTACAATCTTTCTTGCCACTGTTAATCACTGCAGTTGTTAAGTTAGTGACAGGGTTGTTAAGTGAACCGGGCTCCCCCATTGATTTTTCTTGTCAAAAAGTCACAAGAGGGGATTGCATGATTCTGGAACTTTGCAACGGTCATAAATATTAGTCAGTTGCCAAATGTCGGAACTTTGATCCCATGACCATGGGGATGCAGCAAAGGTCGTAAGTGTGAAAAACAGTCATAAGTTACTTTTTTCAGTGCCTTAATTTCGAGTGGTCACTAAATGAATGTTTGTAAATCAAGGAGTAACTGTCACATCACAGGAACCATACCTTTCTACTAAGAGGGTTAGGTAATGGTGAAGGAGCTTTCTATTAAGCTCAATTCATAATGCCTTTGTTAGCCCATTTAGAGTTAACAAAGAATTCCTGGCAACAAAATAGAAATCTATCCATCATTTCTGCCATCTGATTTAGAAATACATGGATTGATGTATATGCATTCCCAGTTCATGTACCTGCAGGGGTATAATGCTACTGGTTCGGGCCGGTTCACCCAAACTGATAGTAAAAAATGCTTTAAAAGGTTAAAAAAAAAGAGGTTCTGCCAATTGCGTGGCACAGCTGATTGTTGCACAACTGATCATCGGAACTTTATTTTTTTACTTTTCAAAGCATGAAAAGGTAGTTAAAAATGCTTTAAAAAGTTTAAAAAAGTTGCAATGATCACGTGCCACACCTGATGGTTGCACAGCTGATCACCGGAACTTTTTTAAAAAACTTTTTAAAGCAGAAACCGGTAGTTTAAAAATGCTTTAAATAGTTTTTTAAAAGTTCTGATGATCAGCTGTGCTGCACGATCATCGGAACTTTTTTTCTTTTTTTAGCATTTTTAAAAAAAATGCTAAAAAAACCCCACCATTACCATTAGTTAAAAATGCTAAAAAAAAAGTTTTAAAAAGGTTGGCCATGTCCACCCAGTCACATGACACCCCACCAAGCCACACCCACCAAGCCACGCCTATAGAACCATAGAGGAAAAAAATGAATTTAACCTCTGTGTACATGGATTCCAGTTTAGCCTAAAATCCTAGAATACCTTTGTTGGACCTGAATTCAAGTGCTAACTGGGGCCAGCACAGAGAAGCTGTGATGTCAGCTCTTCCAGGCAGCCCACACCACAAAATTGATTTTTCTTCTTCCTTATTATACCCCAGGAGGTTCTACATACTTCATTTTCTGTGCTTAAGAGCATGGTTTTCTACCTATTTTAATAACTATCTCTGCATAGTTTTTCCAAGGTTACCGCTGTGGCTTTCTGTACCACATCACTATTGCTCTATGACATATTTGTAACTTAGTTAATGCAAGCGTAATCATCTAGATCTGATATATTATGACTTATATATTTCATCCTCAAATGGAGTTTATATTGTATAAATAAAATGCTTGGAAGAAATATCGTTTCTGGAAATATATCAGATGAACCAAGAAATCAATTGTAAAAATAATGCGCTGCCCTTCACCACGATATCCTTTGGGGTTTTCTTTAGTGAAGATTCAATAGTTTTCGCTAAATTCTATATACCAGTTAGGAATGCTTGAAGATTTTTGGTTTTGTTTAAAATTCAGTTTCAGCTGATGTAGTCTGCCTCGCCATCTCCATCTCACTTATTCATCTTCACTAGGGTGATTTCCCAAATGATTTAGCATAACTTCCCTCCCTTAAAATATATCGTACGTTGCAATTCACATTGGAGGGCATGTGTTTAAAATATTGAAAAACATATTACATTTTTGTAGAGGTTTTCTAGAAAATGAAATGGGAAATAGGATGGAAAACAAATCAGAATGGAGTTTGGTTTTGATAGAAGGGCTGAAGTCTCTAGTGATTGGCTGAATTTCTTCCATCATGAAGGAAACCGATGAGCTTCTGGTTCAAATAATAGTGCTACAAAATCTTCCTTGTGAAATATGTATTTTTCTGGGGAATATAATTTCCTTCTGCTATTTCTGCTATTTCTGAGCTCCTGAATATTGGAGGCATCATTATACAGTTAAAAACAGCACTTAGAGTTTTAGAGAAATAAACAAAGGCAAGATTCCTTCAGCTTGACCGTTTTATTTTTCTTTTGAAATACATATTTGCGTAAGTTTCTGCTATTATAAGGATGGGTGGATTTGTCAAGGTTGATTTCCTCCAAATCCACATTCTTTTTTCAACTTTTTATCTGTTTGCTCATCTTTAAGATAGAAAAAAGTCCACATGGAAACCTATTATTCACATTTTTGAATATATTTTTTCTCTTAATAAAGTTCTTTAGTTTTGCCTTGCATTTCCCTTAACAGCCAGTTTAACATGTTTTTAAACTGTATTCCAGCATTTGGAAAAGTGAAAGCAGCAACCTTTAATCCTGTTGCAGTTTACGAAGAAATGTGCATTAAGTATTAAATGTGTATTAACACATGGATAAAACAGATTTTTTCCAGACTATAAAAATAATTGGGTTGGACGAACAAATATTTCTAACTGAAAGATAAACTGGTTTAACTCTTGGGTGAAAAATTAAGCAGCCTACAGTCTTTTTTTAAAAATGAGGAATAAGTTAGCACTATAAAAGGGAATAAATAAAAAAAATGCCAAGTCTTTTAGTCATTCAGCTCCAATTTGGTATCTTCGTGGACCAAAGGAAGGACATTTTAATAGAACTATAATACTGAACACTTAATCAAGAAGTATATAAGATTCTCTGCTATTTCATATTCTTACATTTGGAAGTGTTCAAAATCTTCAGTGTATGTTATGCCAATCCAAAGACTGAATCATGAGATTTTCCTGATATTCCATCCCCATGAGACGATCCTGGTTCTTCCTTCTTGTCCTCCGAATTGGGATATGACAGGACTATGAAGGAAGCATGTGGAAGTTGCAAGGTAGAAGCATTCTATAACAGATTAACAGAGTTGGAAGGGAACTTGTAGGTCTTCTAGTCCAACACCTCCCCACCCAGGGAGGAGACCCTACACCATTTCTGACAGATGGCAGTCCAGTCTCTTCTTGAAAGCTTCCAGGGATGAAGCTCCCACAACTTCCAAAGGCAACTTCTATTCCATGCATTGATTGCTCTCACTGTCAGAAAGTTCTTCCTTATTTCCACATTGAATCTCTCCTTGGTCACTTTCCATCCATTGTTCCTTGTCTGGTCTTTGGGTGCTTTGGAGAATAGCTTGATCCCCTCCTCTCTGTGGAAGCCCTTCAAATATTGGAAGATGCTCTCCTGTCTCCCCTGGACTTTCTCTTCACTAGACGAGCCATTCATTCCCTAGACATTCATTCAAACGCTATAAAGATATGCCCCTACAAGGATTGAAAGGGAAAACAGAGGACACATTATTATATATGGAATGATTAGGTGACAAAGAAATGAGCCTTGAGGGATCAAGGAAACTACAAAAAGCCATTAAATAGGCACCAGACATTTTCAATGTAGTACTCTTCTGTAAATATTAAATACCATTGGGATTTTTTTTTCATTAGAAGTGCCATTAAGTATTAGTAAACAATACATAAAGGTCTACTTCAGATGCCAATGCTTGTAGTGTTATCATGCCATATTTTATTTGGTCATTGACCTTACCACAAATGCACAGTGGGTATTTTGGAACAGACTGAAAGCAAACAAGCACTTCTTGTAGTTGTGAAAGTTAACATGCCTCCAGACATTTCCAGATATGTGCATGTATGTGTGTGTGTGGGGGGGGGGGGGCGTCTACATACCATCCCTCACCCCATATAAGCATTTAGTTCTTGGCTTCTGCTTTTTTTTTTTTTTTGTCTAGAAAATGTTTGGCACAATGTTTGACAGGGCAATATTGTAGGTGGTAGTATAATTTCCATTTTTTTTCTCACATGGGATATAATTAAAGATGTCTCTATATTGTTTCTCTTGAACACCATAAAAGTAGGATCAGCCTTGTAGCTATATGAGATTCAGAAAAATTCTAATTCCAGTTATTAAAATATCCTTCCTGTGATTAACAGCATGGTACATTGGACCATGGGAGAGGGAAGTAACGTTTTGTGGAAAGGCCAAGGAGGGATTGAGAAATTAAATCAGTTAATACTTAAAAGGTTAAAAATAGGCCCAAACTGGCCCAGTTATCCCTAAACTAGTATACCTGGTCATGTCTGTGCATTATCTATTCATTCACCCTGCCAACAAAAATATGTCTAGTGAAGGCTCTGGTTTTCTCAGTTGCAATGTATGGCTGTGAAAGTTGGACCATAAGGAAGGCTGAGCAACAAAGAATCGAGGCCATTTGAACTCTGGTGCTGGAGAAGAGTCCTGCAAGCCCCTTGGACCGCAAGGCAGTCCAACTGGTCAGTCCTAGAGGAGATCAACCCTGACTGCTCTTTAGAAGGCCAGATCCTGAAGAGGAAATTCAAAGACTTTGACCACCTAATGAGAAGGAAGGACCCACTGGAGAAGAGTTCCTCATGCTGGGAAAGATTGAGGGCAAAAAAGAAGGGGATGGCAGAGAAGGAGGTGGCTGGATGGAGTCACCCAAGCAGTCAGCGTAAGCTTAAATGGACTCCAGATAATGATAGAGGACAGGATGGCCTGGAGGAACATTGTCCATGGGGTTGCGATGGGTTGGACACGGCTTCGCAACTCACAAGAGCAAATTCATTCATTACAGAATTCATTACAGAAGACTTCTTGAGAAGTTGTCACAGAAAAGAGGGGATTGACTTATTCTCCAAAGCACCTGGAGGGCAGGACAAGAAGATCATCAAAGAGCGATCTAACCTAGAACTAAGGATATATTTTGTGACAGTGAGATCAAGACAATGGAACAGTGGAAGTTGTGGCAGGTTATCACTTTATTGCTGGGAGTTGAAGTCCACAATTCTTAAACTTGCTGAGGTTGGAGAGCCCTGAACTAGAAGATCTTTGAGGTTCCTTCCAGACCCTATGATTCTATGGTCTATGTTGAACAACAATTGAACTGAATACACCACATGTTCTCCTGTTTGCCTGGCCAAAGAGAAATATCACAGTGATATCATGAAACCTTGCCAGTATTTGCTTACCATGTTTCCCTGAAAATAAGACCTCCCTGGATAATAAGCCCAATTGGGCTTTTGAGCACATGCACTAAACCAGGGGTCCCCAACCTTTGCAACTTTAAGTCTGAAGGACTTCAGCTCCCAGAATTCTCCAGCCAGCTTTGCTGGCTGGAGAATTCTGGGACCTGAAGTCCTTCAGACTTAAAGTTGCAAAGGTTGGGGACCCCTGCACTAAACTAAGCCTTCCCCAAAAATATTGTAACACAGCAGCAGCCATAAAGTGACCACGCTCACCACTTCCTGCACCTCAAAAATAATAAGACCTTCCCAAGAATAAGGCTAAGCGCCTATTTCAGGAGTCAAAAGAATATAAGACCCTGTCTTATTTTCAGGGAAATACAGTAGGGTAAAGTCTCCTAAAATACTAGGCATGTCTTGAAGAAAGAGGTTAGAGAGACTGCTTTGGAACCAGGTTGTTTGTTGCCAGAAAGAATAGAAATGAGATTGAGTCAGCAAACAGAATCTTTAACTCTGAAATAGGAGAAATTCCATCCATTGCCATTCCAACGTGTAACTCCCATTTGTTTTTAAGGCATGGCGGTCTACCTTTGGCATTAAAAGTGTAATTTCCCCAGAGAAATTAATGGCAACCATGTAGTTCTGAAGGAGAAGAGGGAAGGAAGAATAAAGAACAAATCCTTCATCTCCTGCATAGCTCTGATGTGGGACTTGATGATATGACAATTAAGTAGATATATAGCTGGTTGGGAAATCATATCTTCCGAGAGCTCTCATCTCTTCCTCCTGAAATTGGAGACAGCTATCAAACAGGATGGCAGAAAGACTCATTCTGAGCTCAGGACACGTGAACATTTTTATGAATGACTTGAATATTAAAAAAAACAACCCACCTTGTGGAGTTTGTAGGTGAGAATAAAATGTGTGTGTGACAGCTAATAATTCAGTTGTTAGAAAAAATTCAAATGATATGGATAGGTTAATGAAGTGAAATGAAAGAATATTTAAAGGATATAATGCCAAGATTGTCAGGGGGAGAATAAAATGTACAGATGGATGGAGATTGCTTGCTTGATAATGCATGTAAAAACATATGGCCTCTACTCAATTAGTTGAATGTCAGTTTGTGTATATCATATTTGCAGCCTGCATATTCTCAGGCAGATGAGCCTTTGGAGGCTAATAATGTGTCGGAATGCCAACCAGGAAATCAATTCAATCAATGTGCACTCAATATAAATATATTAAAGTGTACTAAAAGATTAACCTATATTAGAAAAGTTATCAATAGTATCAATGCACAAATACTTTAAAACTCTCACAGCAATATTAATAGCAGTATATTACAGCTATTAAAAAAGCAACATTTTAGGATGCCCTTTCCTTCCTTCCTTCCTTCCTTCCTTCCTTCCTTCCTTCCTTCCTTCCTTCCTTCCTTCCATCCATCCATTTTCCTTCCTTCTCCCATTCCATTCCATGAGCAATAGCACTTAGACGTATATACCACTTTACAGTGCTTTACAGCACTCTCTAAGCCGTTTACAGAGTCAGCATCTTGCCTTCAACAATCTGGGTCCTCATTTTACCCACCTCAGAAGGATGGAAGGTTGAGTCAACCTTGAGCCTGGTGAGATTTGAACTGCCAAATTTCAGGCAGCTGGCAGTCAGCAGAAAGAGCCTGCAATACTGCACTCCATTGCACCATCGTGGCTCATTCCATTCCATTCCTCTTCGGTCAGCTCCATTCTCAAATTTTGTAGCCTATTTTGGATAAATTAGTATTTTAACAGAGATTTACCAAAGAACAATACAATTTATTAGGAGGTAAAAATGAGACCACTCAAGGGAGAAATGTGCAAACTGAATATGTTTAGCCTTGAGAAAAAGCAATTAAGAGAGTATAGGTAATTGTTTTCAGTTTCTTGAAGCAGTGTAAGCAAAACTCAAAACATGGGTCATATGTTATAGGGAGTCAGATTTAGATTGAGTGTTAGCAAAATATTCACACTGGAATGAGTGTTGGAAAAGTAGAACCTGGTAGAAAACTTTCCTCCACTGGTTATGAACAAATTTCTGTTGATGGGGATGCAGACCAATAAAACTACACATAGTCCCACTTGCTTTGCCCCCTTCCCCTACAACCTAGGGAGATAAATTGCATGTGAGGTATTCATATCACCCGATAAAGCCTTAGTAAGACCACACCTAGAGTACTGCATCCAGTTTTGGTCACCATGCTATAAAACAGATGTTGAGACTCTAGAAAGAGTCCAGAGAAGAGCAACCAGGGTGATGAGGGGACTGGAGGCTAAAACATATGATGAAGGTTGCAGGAACTGGTCTTGGCTGGTCTAGAGAAGAGAAGGACCAGGGGAGACATGAGAGCAGTCTTCCAATATTTGAGGGGCTGCCACAGAGAGGAAGGGAGTCAAGCTATTTTCCAAGGCAGCTGAAGGCCAGACAAGGACTAATGGATGGAAACTGACCAAGGAGAGATTCAACCTAGAAATAAGGAGAAATTTCCTGACAGTGAGAACAATCAACCAATGGAACAGAAGTTGCCTTTGGAAGTTTGCAAGCTTCATCACTGGAAGCTTTCAGGAAGAGATTGGACTGCCATTTGTAAAAAAAAATAAATGGTGTAGGGTCTCCTGTTTGTGTGGGGGTTGGACTAGATGACCTACAACGTCCCTTCCAACTCTGTTAATCTAATCTAATCTAACCTTGAAGAGAGGACATCTGCAATGGGGTAAAAAAGTTTTACAGTGTGACACCATAATAACTTACCCAGAGAAGATGGCTGGCTTCAGAGTTCCAGTGTCACAATTTTACGTTTACAAAAATGTATTTTGGCTCATTGAGTGATAGGTGACACCAGGGGCTAACAAGGTTTCCTAAGTCTTGAAAAGTTTCTTGATACTAGCCTAAATGTTTGATCTGTAGAGTTGGTTGCTAGGAACAGACTGATTTTTCTCTCTCCCCTAACTGCCTGTTTCATTCAGGAAATCTCCTGCTGCCTAGACTGCCTGTCTGATAGGAACCTACCTGCCTCCGGGCTAGCAACTCTGAGATGAAAATGGGCCCCCTTCTCCATTTTGTTCGAGATGAGAAGAGACTGATCCAAGGCAGCCCAGGGAGACTGGATCCAACCCAAACCGCGAGCCATCTTCCCTCCCCTCTTAAAAAAAAACCCCTACAGATAATTGAGCTGTACTATTTTGCTCCAATATTGTGCCTGAGGCAAACACGTAAGTTTGTTTTTCAACTCTAAGCCACTTTGCCCCCCCTGCAAGCCAAGTGGATGGAATAAGATAATCAAAGGCGTCAGATGATTCCTGGAGGTTGTAAATTCAGAGCCAAGTGAATTTCACTGCTTGCTTTGGCTGTTAAAGGAGAGATGCTTATTCTGGGCAAAAATACATATATATATGGGTGACTTGGACTCAAAAAAGGGGGATTTACTGCACACTGGATATTAAAAAGAGAAATTGAGTTTTGAAATTGAGTTTTGTTTATCTCTGCAGCTGTAGAGTTGTTTAGGTAAACACAGCTCTTTACTATTAAGGGTTCAGTAGCTGTTAGAACCAGAGCTGTTAGAACCAGAGCTGTTAGAACCAGAGCTGTTAGAACCAGTAGCTGTCACCACAGTTTTGACTTTCAAGTTTAAAATCCTAAATCATGATGGGTATAACTCATTTGGGGATGTCTGGATTCACGAATGAAGGCAAATATACATGTTCCAGGATAACATCTGGATTCAGAACACAGTTTTGATCACAAGGACACTACGTGACTTAATCATCAGGCTGTCTTCATTGAGAATGCTTCCCAAAACAGGAAGGATATATTTAAAAGAGAGCCAAGTTGCAGAATAACAGAATAAGAGAGTTAGAAGGGACCTTGGAGGTCTTCTAGTCCAACCCCCTGCTTGGTGTGGGTTGCCCTTACCATTGCTACTGTTGATACACTGATCGCGATCAGTCCGTGCATGAGCCTGACGTACACTGCACATGCATGCCCAATCCACCACCCCTGCAACACCCAGCTGCTTGTTGGGGTGGGCACAACTACCACACGCTATGTGCCTTTTGGCATAAATACAGCTATAGAGTGTGGGCGGATGGGTGGGCCAAACCAGCCATGATACCGGTATGCTCTCAGCTGCTCCAGGCCACTACTGGTATGGCCATACTGGTCATGACCAGCAGCAACCCACCACTGCAGGAGACCCTATACCAGTGATGGCGAACTTTTTCAGGATAAGTACCAAAAAGGGAGAGCTGTCCAGGGGGCATGCACCAGGTGGAAAATGAACTTCCGGTTTCCAGCTACACTTCCAGTTACTGGCACACATTCACGCACAATGATCAGCTGGCTGGTGTGCATGCTCATACCAGGAAACGGAAGACCAGATCTTCCGATTTCTGGCACTGCTGCATGCTCGAAGATCAGCTGATCATCACACGTGCATGCATGCCAGAAGTCCAGAAGAGGAATGGGCGATGCCATGCATGCCAGGAGACATGGCTCCGTGTGCCACTTCAGGCATGCCTGCCATGGGTTCGCCATCACTGCCCAATACTCTTCATGACAAATGGCTGTCCAATCTCTTCTTAAAACTTCCAGAGTTAAGGGTTGGCATTTTTTAAATTTTGACAGAGGGTGTTAAGAACTATACTTATCTGCGGGATTGCTAATGCCTGCAAATTTGATGTGTTACTTCACACATATGGCAAAGATAAATTTGGGGAGGGAATTTTTTCCCCTTTTCCTATTTTCTTTGACTATAGTTTTCATTTCCCTCTTCAAAGTGGGCTGTAAGTCAAGCGACTATTCACAGTCATGGTGAGAAGAGATGTAATATTGGGAAACCTGGTTTCTTTCAAACAAGTTTTTGTAGACACTTTTGATGGCTTTTCTATCTTCATAAGAGGATTTTTAACATGATGGTGATATACCTTCATCTGGCAAATTTGCCCAGATATTTACAAAAATAAATTATCTACCATACAATATTTTAAATTCTCATATAACAGATAGTATTTACATAATCTTTTCCTGTCTCCTTACCTGTCATCTATGTGTCTGTCTATCTCCTGTCTCCACTCTCTCCCCTTTCTTTCTCTTTCTCTTTCTGTCTCTTTCTCATTCTTTTTCTGTCTCTCTTTCTACCTCTTTCTCTCCCTTTCTATGTCTACCTCTCTCTTTCTGTCTCTCTTTCTATCTGTCTATCTATCTCTACCTATATTCATACCTCTTTCTGTCTCTATTTCGTTCTTTTTTCTTTCTGTCACTCTTAGTCTTTCCATCTCTATCTCTTTCTTTCTCTCTCTGTCTTTCTTTATTACTTTCTTTTTCTTTTTCCTTCTACCTCTCCTCCCCCCACTCTTTCTATGTCTATCTATCTCTTTCTATCTCTCTGTCTATATATCTCTACCTGTATTCATACCCCCCCCCCCAGCACACTATCTTCTGTAACGATTAACAGATAATTTTCAAATCACTCTGGAAATCTTAAATTGGAATGTAATATAGAAATGATCTAATTAAATAAGCTACAGGTGGCTAACCTCAGGCTTTTCTTATTTTACTAATTAAGCTCTGATGCTTTGCTGTCAGAAATAAGAGGACAGGGAATTATTATAGATTGAAAAATGCATTCCGGTTGTTTGATTAAAAACAAGTTGCGAAGCAGACACCCTACTTGGCAACGGTTAATTCTTTTCTCCTGTGTTAATTTTTGAGTGGTTTCCATATGTAACCTATGCTAGTGTTGGGACTATATTGCTACACCTGATACAAGAATGTCCCAGCTAAAATAATTTGGAGTCAGTAGTTAATTTAAAGCTTGCTATCATTTGAAGAACATTCAATGAGGATATTCAGAATGATGCATATAGTTTAAATAATAGAATAAATTCCTTACTTTGTTATGATGTTCCTTTATGTTCATTAACAGAAACATACCCCATTTTTCTAGAGATCTTTGGGATAAATGAATATATGGGGTCCTTGGTGCTGTCTGAACTTGGTGTTTTTCTTGCAGGCATTTCAATACCAAACTAGGTTGCATCATCAGCACATGAAGAGGTGGGGCTTGCTTTTATTTTTAACTGCTGGTGGCTTGACCTGTCAGGGTTAGTGGGAGTGTTCTTGGTAGTTCCTTGATTAGGCTGCTGTTTACTGTTAGCTTGTTTGTCTACATTGGTACTTCCTTGATTAGGGCATTGTGTACTTCTTGATTGTTGGTCTAGTGTTAATGGTGGTGTTAATCTCATATAGTATAGATTACTGGTGAAGAGTTTCCCTCTTTTGAGTGTAATAAACAATTGCTCTCTTCTATCGGTATAAATCAGAGGTTCCCAAACTTGGCAACTTTAAGACTTGTGGACGTCAACTCCCAGAATTCTCCAGCCAGCTATGCTATGCTGGCTGGAGAATTCTGGGAGTTGAGGTCCACAAGTCTTAAAGTTGCCAAATTTAGGGACCTCTGGTATCAATGAATACAGCTTGTAGAAGCTGTAGAAATCTTCTCTCAATAGTTGACTTCCCTTCTTACACTACATCATGCAGTTAGTCTGGCTTTGTCAGATTTGTAAACTCATCCAAGGATGTCACTGCCTTGCTTTCCAGATAGATCTTATTTAAACATCCAGATTGTCCTGTTTAGTGACTATTTGAGATAGGTTGATAAAGAAAAAATATAATCAGTCCCCACAATATGTGATGCAAATCTGGATATTTGCAATCTGTGGGTGTTTACAACCATCATGTGGTGCTGTGATCTCACTTGTGTACTTCACAGCCAACATCTGAGGAGGAAAGTCAATGTTGGTACTGATCTCTATAGTCCTGAAAATTGGAATTCCCTGGGTTCTTCTAAAACTGGAGCTATAATTCATTGAGTCTTTATTGATTAGCCCTTGGGCCATATCAAAGTGCCAAGTTCCAGAAACAAATTATTGCTAAAATTTGATAAAAGCAATTTAAAATGGAATTGGAATAAAATGCTGTCTAAAATGAAGTTGGAATAGAATACAATAATTTAAGATATAGATAAAATATGACAAAATTATATTTTGGTGACACCCCTGCAATCTACCCCAATCTGTCCCACCTATGCAGATCTCAACTGAACAATTTTGCGTAAGTCCTGTGCTGTGTTAAATGTTATTTTCCAGTTCTCCCTACACATAAGGTAAATTGTTTTGATACGGGGATCCTAATGGGTCCTTCGTTTGTTATATAGACCGAAGTATCTGTCTCTCGCCCCCTTATACAAGCAACAATCAAATAGGATGTGAGCCAGGTCTCCTACCTCTGCCGCTCTGCAAATGCAGAGATGCTCGTTGTAGGGTGTAGGATGGAATCTCCCATATCTGACCATTGTGTCAAGCTGTTCGAATTTCACTTGTGAAAGTATCTCCCTAAGATGTTTTGGCAGTTGTAACTTCAAGTATAACTCATAAACACAGCATGTGGTTTGCATAGAAAAACATTGAGATTCCAATGTTTCATTTCATTGTCTGACTTCCAGCCGAAAGCCAGGGAATCTGGACATAATGATGATTCAACTGATAATCCATTACCCAACTTTAGACATATGGTTAATTAAAGGGAAAGGGTATTATGCAATACATTATACAATTTAACAAGGACAAAATGATTGGCAGAGGAACACACTTTCCAATTCTCCTTTCTGAGTATACACTGAAGTTGTAGCATGCATGATGGAAGATTGGATGAATTGTACAATCCTTTCCTTCTTTTCAAATCTGGAAACAGGAGAAGAACAATGGATCCTGAAAATTCTGAGTTATGTTTGGAAAATCATTTCCAGGAGCATATATAGTGAAAGCCAAGGAGCTATTTCAGGATAGGTACATTTTTTAAATTTCATTTTAGGGGCATTGAATTCCATTAGTGCTGACAAATATTGTGAACCTCCCTTGAATTTGTCAGAGGAAAAGACAGAAAACACATCTGTGGTTGGAGGCTTGAAACAGTTGACAAGCAAACCAGGCTGTGGGAGAGGATAAGGCTTAAAAGCACACCAGGATGCACATCTGGATTTGTGTGTGTCAATAATAAATTGCACTTTGGAGGGGTGAGCACATTTTGCTACTCTTACACCATTTTTTTAAAATTGCACTGTAAGGTGAGCCTGTTTGTGTGAAAGTATTTAGAACGGAATTATTTATTTTATTTATTATTTTATTAAATTTATACCCCGCCCTTCTCCTTGTGAGGACCCAGGGCGGCGCACAGGCATTATTAAAACCACAAAATACAATATCAATTAAAATATATTAAATTAATAGACCCGTGCTAAAACCCATGTTAAAACCGTACCAAATTAATTTATTTTTAAAAAGTCAGAAGTAGGGGCGTGTGTGTGTAAATAAGATCCCCTTGATTCAGCAATACCTCAAAATCTCCAAGAAGGACATGTAGGGGGTGACCAGGCTGAGCCTGAGAGTGGGGTCAAACCATCAGTCTCAAGTCCCTTCATGCCCTCAAGACAAGGATCTCCAACCTTGGCAACTTTAAGACTTGTGGACTTCAGCTCCCAGAATTCCACAAGTCTTAAAGTTGCCAAGGTCAGAGACCCCTGCCTCAAGAGATCTAAATCCAGCCCACCTTGAATCCTGTTGGCTCTTATCTGCATGGAATGCTTATAAGAGCAGAAAAGCCACTGCTGAAATTAAATCAATATTTAATAATAGATTTAAGATTCTTATAAACCTCCCAGACACTATCAACAAATCACAGCATAACCAATGAAATATATTAAGCCAGGAAAATACCTCTATTCCATCCTAGCATCTGTTATCTCATGTAGTTCTCATGATTAAATTAAGAATGAAAAGTTTTATAAGATCTCTTTAAATAAGTTGGTCATACCAGCAAGCTATGTGTTTTCAGCAACTGGGTTTTAGGGTTGATATGGACAGGTTGACCACCAGGGGTGCTGATAACACGGATAACACATGCATATTGGTGTGAGGGAATTCGGTAGTTAATGTAAGAGTTTCATTTGAGATGGCATTGTTTTTTTCTCACCCAATCTAGAATTCCAGTTAATAAGGCTTTTAATAGTTCACTAGTTCTAGGATGTGACATTTTGGTTTTCATTTTTAATGTTGAGATTTAATTTTTCTGAACACCCTCTCTTGGAACTTATTTTCCCCCCATCATTAAATATGCCACAGAAGGATTTTTGTTAAATGTATCCAACAGTTCTTCATAAGCATTGAAAAAGAAGCTGAAAAACTTCTTTTAACACCTAAAATTGAGTGCAGCTTTCAATATTGTATGCTTGGCTTGAAATACTGAAAGAAAAGTACAGAGAGGGATTTTGTACAGCTTGTTTGTATTATGAACTCCTATTTCATTCTTTTAAAAGTATTAAATAAAAACATTTTTTTCTTAAAAATGATATTCGGAGCCCTAAAGGAAATTGCCTGTATGAATATAGCCAGGTTTGACATATGTTGTACTATGCAAACAAAAAGAAAATATGTTTTGACTTTTATGACATTATATCCAGATAAATTCTATGGAATAATTGGGAGAAGGTATTTGTGGGTGGGTGTGTATGCCATTTCAATTTGCTTTTCTTTCTTAATATATCTTTGTTATATTTGTTGTGTTTATGTTAGCTGCGAAGTCATGTCTGACCTATCGCAACCCCATGGACAATGTTCCTCCAGGCCTTCCTGTTCTCTACCATCTCTCTGAGTCCAATTAAGCTCACACCTCCTCCTTCGGTGAATCTATCCAGCCATCTCATTCTCTGTCATCCCATTCTTCTTTTGCCCTCAATCTTCCTCAGCATGAGACTCTTCTCTGGTGAGTCCTTCCTTCTCATCAGCTGGCCAAAGTACTTAGAATAGAATAGAATATTTATTTCTATAACCGCGTCCTCTCCCCGAGGGGACTCGGAGCGGTGCACAGGGAGAAATTAAAACAACATAAAATATATACATACATAAATACAATAAAAACAAATTAAATCTAACTATCCCTGCACTAAAATCCCCATTTTAAAATTAACATTCCCTAACCCCTGAGGTAGAGACTAACCTAGGCCGGCCAAGCAGAAAAAGTGAGTTTTTAATTTCTGACGGAAGGAGCGGAGGTCCGTAGTTGTTCTAATGTCGGGGGGAAGGTCGTTCCAGAGGGCTGGGCCCGCCACAGAGAAGGCCCTTCCCCTGGGCGTTGCCCGCTGACAAAGTCTAGTGGACGGCACCCGGAGAAGTCCCTCTCTGTGGGAGCGAATCGGCCGTGAGGATGTATGGGGCAGAATCCGATCCCGCAGATAGCTAGGTCCCGAGCCATGGAGCGCTTTAAAGATGAGAACTAGCACCTTGAAGCGCACCCGAAAGACGACAGGTAGCCAGTGCAGCTCGCGCAAGAGCGGTGTTACATGGGTATACCTTGCGGTACCCATTATTGCTCGCGCGGTTGCATTCTGGACCAGCTGAAGTCTTCGGGTGCACCTCAAGGGGAGCCCCATGTAGAGAGAATTACAATAGTCCAGTCGGGATGTCACGAGAGCATGAGTGACTGTGCGAAGGGTGTCCCGATCCAATAGGGGGCGCAACTGGCGAACCAGGCGGACCTGGTAAAACGCCCTCCTGGCCACGGCTTGAGTTTCTTCTTCTTGAGTTTCTTCTTCAGAATCTAGCCTTCTAAAGAGCAGTCAGGGTGGATCTCCTCTAGGGCTGACCGGTTGGATGGCCTTGCAGTCCAAGGGACTCAATGCAGGAGTCTTCTCCAGCACCAGAGTTCAAAGGCCTCCATTCTTTGGCGCTCAGCCTTCCTTATGGTCCAACTTTCACAGCCATCTATTGCAACTGGGAAAACCATAGACTTGTCTATACACACTTTTGTTGGCAGGGCAATGTCTCTGCTTTTTAGTATGCTGTCTAGATTTGTCATAGCTTTCCTCCCCAGGAGCAAGCCTCTTTTAATTTCTAGTTTTGTTTACGTTCTTTCAAAGTTCTGCCTCTTCATTCTGTGAAATCAGGTTACAATTTCTTCTGAAGTTTTATTTTAAGGCAACTAAACTTTTTAACTGTTGCCTGTAACATGGTTAAAAACAAGATAAAAAGTAAAATACACTGAAAATAATGTTTGATTTATAGATACACCCTGTACTAATGTTGTATGGTTGCCCATGTTCAACAGTATCATGTTTCTAAATTCAAATATTAATGGCCTAAAGAGAAGGCAGAGTATGATGAATCATAGATTCAGAGAAGCCCCTTTGACTTGGCTTTGTGACTTCTCAGCCTGAAGATGTACTTCTTCCATTGACTGATGGTTTAACCTCAGAAGCACCTTCTAGAGTCTCTGGGCTTTCTTGGCCACTCCGGAATCTGAGTGTTCAGAAAATGGGTCCAGAATACTATTCTGCAGTCTACATAGTGCTATTTAAAAATCCCATTGAATCATGTCCAATTCTCAGAGATTGCCTGGACAAGTCCCTGCAGTTTTCTTGGTGAAAAATTTCAGGAATGGTTTGCAATTGCCTCTGTCCTAGAGCTGACAGGAAGTAACCGACCCAAGGTCAACCACCCAGTTTTGTACCCAAGGCAGGACTAGAACTCATGGTTTCCCAGTTTCTAGCCTGATGCGTAACTACAACATCAAACTCGCTGTCACTTCGGTAGAGTGCAGACAAGAATTGATAACAGCGCTCTTGTTGAGAGTTAATTCAACTCCTCAGATAACTCTCCAAGGTTCTGAAACTACCAAAGCTCAAACCCGCTTAGTTCTTCTTTTCACTATGAGGAGCCATTCTGCAGCTTAGGCCAATCAGTGGCATACTCATCTCCCAGTAAAAGTCCAGCACCTATTAGAAGGCATTTGCTGGAGGCTGTTTTACTATGCAGGAAATTGAGGCTGCTTTCTGCCTCAAAGAGCATGTTTTGTTTTCTATCTTTCCTTTGGAGAAATATAATATTCTGGCTCTTTTAATATCCCCCAAAATATTTCATTCTCCTAGGAGGGGAGAGGAGGGCAGCTTCCCATAATTGTAAGAGGAAAATGTCAAGATTAAAAAACCAAGATAGTTGTGATTGTCAAGTTCAGGCCAAGAGGAAAAAAAAAGGAAGCCCAAGCAGATGGCTATTAATGAATTAAACCACTAAATCCCAATTTGGAATGAAGTGGTGCTTTATATTCAAGGTTACTTCACTTCCCAACCAGATGCAGCTAATTTTACTAAGGTTAGTTTCTGCAGTAATAGATGACCACACGTTTGCCTTGTAGTCTCATGCCTCTTCTGGCCCTGGACTCAAATTTCAATACAAAATCACAATTTTATCAAGACTGGGGTTGGCAGAACCTGCAAACATTCTTTAGCGCTGTGGTTTGACTTGTCGCCTTTTGATTGATATGTTCACCTACCTCTCATCTCTTCCTCTGATGGGGTTGACAGTAGGCCTCTCATAAGGTGTATTTAACTCCCAAAATTATCAGCAGGGAAGATGTTGATAATTCTGAGACCCAAAGTCCAGACGTCTGGAGGCAGCCACATATAACTTTAGTTTAAATGCTGTTCTTGTCTTCTAACAATATTGATAACTATAATATTTTGGACATTTCTTAGCCAAGATGAGCATGAAGCTTCCAAAAGAGCTAATCTAGGTTTATCCAACTTTTTCAAATGCATATGCAGGATTGTTTGTGTGTGTGAGAGAGAGAGACAGACAGAGAGAGGAGAGAGAGAGAGAGAGAGAGAGAGAGAGAGAGAGAGAGAGAGAGAGAGAGAGAGAGAGAGAGAGAGAGAGAGAGAGATATGCCATCTGTTGTTGGAAGATGACTTATTAATATGTTTATACAGCATATAGTCTGTAGGAAATGTAAAATAAGGAACTACTCCTGATGTTTACTTGGGAGGGAGTGAATTAACTGTAAAAAAGAAGAAGAAGCAACGAAGGTATTTTCCAGCATGGTGTTGAAAGAAACAGATGGCAGCCTTTGAGATAGCTTAATATTTTCCCTACTTTAAAATGCTCTTTTGTACGTTAGACTCTATTATGGAAATAAGAATTGTAATAGGGATGAAGAATTTTAAGTGGGATTGTGCTTTAATTGCTTGGTGGAAAATTTATTGAAAATTGGAGAGGCCAGAAAATGCTCAGTAACTTTGTATTGACTACCAATATTGGCACACAAATATTAGAGCCATCATGGCCAGGGGCTAGAATGTAGTATTGCAGACTAACTCTGCTCACACTGCCAGGAATTCGAACCTGACAGTTCAAGTTTGACTCATCCTTTCATCCTTCTGAGGTCAATAAAATGAGGACCCAGGCTGTTGGGGGCAATATGCTGACATTGTAAATCACTCAGAGAGTGCTGTAAAAGCCCTGCGGAGTTGTATATAAGTCTAAGTGGTATTGTTATTCCAATTTTGTGGAATCAGCTGTGTTTCTTACTGTCTTTCTCAAAACAAGGATTCATGTTCTAATCCAGGGGTCTGCAAAGTTGGCTCTTTTAAGACTGGTGGACTTCAACTCCCAGAAATCCCCAGCCAGCTAAGCTGGCCGGGGAATTCTGGGAGTTGAAGTCCACCAGTCTTAAAAGAGCCAACTTTGCAGACCCCTGTATCTAATCTATCATCTTTATTCACAACTAAAATAACAAAACAACTTTTTTTACTGTAACAAGCCTGTCCTTTTAGCAAAGTCACCACATCAGGAAAACTACTGGATTCTTTGACACTTATGTGACATTGCATTTTAAAACAACAATTATTTGTCTTTCAATATCTATTTGTATAACTCCATGTTTCATCACACTGGCAAATATGCCAAAAAGAAGAAAAAAAACAGTGTCCTGAATTGTGAGATTTTTGTGGAATTTCTTCAAATGGAAAGCCTCATTAAAGTTGAGGGCTAATTTATATATATATATATATATAAATTAGCCCTCAACTTTAATATATATATATAAAAGCCAAATACTACTCACTCATCACAAAATCTCCTGAACCGTAAAACCTACAAACTTGAAATTTGGCACTTATCTTCCTCTTGGCTCCTAGGTGCTTGCTAAGAAAAGATTTTTCGAAATGACCATCAGATCATCAGTATTTCTTATACAGTATTATAGAAACATGCGTCATTGCTAAGGAGTTAGACATTCTACTCCCCCTCCCCACCTGAAAGGAGCTCCGTTCCAACTGCCAGTTGCCTTCTATGGATGTGGCCAGTGCATGACTCATCCAGCCTGAGGGCTGGGAGTTTAGACATTCTACTCCCCCTCCCCACCTGAAAATAACTCTGTTCCAACTAGTTGTCTTATATTAACAGGCTCTATTGCTAAGGAGTTACACATTCTACATTAATGTTCAAGCTTTAAGGGTCTATTTATCAAGCACGATCACATAGCTAATGAATGAATAAAGAAATAAAATGGAACATTTCTCCAATATTTCTCCCCCCACCCCAATTCTTGGATTACTATTTGTTTGGGGGAGAGGCAGGAAAAGATGTAAAATACTCTGTTTTTAAATAATATCTTTTTTATTCCATGTTCCCAGAAAAAAATATCTGATAGTAAATTTGGGCTTTGTTTTTGCCCAGTAGTTCCAAATTGCTTCAATGCAGCTAAGCTTAAAACAAGGACACACACTCCAAAATAACAAATAGTGGCACACACTTTTTTTAAGAAGTAAAGGTAAAGGTTCCCCTTGCACATATGTGCTAAACATTCCCGATTATAGGGGGCGGTGCTCATCTCTGTTTCAAAGCCGAAGAGCCAGTATTGTCTGAAGACGTCACCGTGGACATATGGCTGGCATGACTAAACAGTGAAGGCGCATGGAACTGTGTTACCTTCCCACCAAAGGTGGTCCCTATTTTTCTACTTGCATTTTGTACGTGCTTTTGAACTGTTGGGTTGGCAGAAGCTGGAACAAGGAACGGGAGCTCACTCTGTTACATGGTGCTAAGGATTCGAACTGCTGACCTTTATGATCGACAAGCTCAGCGCCTTACCCACTGAGCCACCGCATCCCTTCTTTTTTAGGAGGAGGGGAAAACAAAGGGGTCCTTGGTGCTCTCTGTGCCCAGCTGTTTTCCTGGAAACATTTTGTTACTTTGAATGGTATGCAGGTGCTGTTTATGTCTGGTGAGCCTATGTGCCTATTTGATGGCCGATTTGTCAAGCCTGGCACTCTGACAAATCAGTCATCAATAGGCACATAGACATAAACAGCATCTACATACCATTCAAATGAGACAATCAACAAGCCACAAAAAAAAAAAGACCAAAAGAGCTCCCCACCAGTAATTAACAGCTAGATGAGCAAAGAATAACACCAAGATTAACACCAGACCAACAATCAAGAAGTAAACAATACCCCAATCAAAGAACCACCAAAAAAAAGCTAACATCAAACAGGCCAATCAAAGAACCCCCAAGGACACCCTCTCAATACCAATGGGGCAAGCCACTTGTATATAAACAAATAGTACACTCTGCTCCCTTCTCTAGCACTGGTCTTGTTAGCTAGTTTGTGGCTGCAAGAAAACAACCAAGGTCAGAGAATGCTAAGGATCCCTCAAGCAATTTTATTTTTCTTTTGGGATGGATGTTGTGATGGGGTTCCCTGTTACATGAACTTTCCTTACACTTTGCATAATCGTTAGTAATTAATCCAAATGTCTAGTTTAAGGCAGATTCTAAAGTTTAAATGGATGTTTATACACAATTAGGTGAAGGGGATGCATTTTATGAATGCATGCTTTAATTAAGTGCTCCCATTTAACTTTACAGTTCATAAACACTTCGGTAAAACATTCTTGCAATGTGGGTGATTAGAACAAATGGAGGATTCCATGCTCCTCTCTACTCTTCACTGGCAGCCAGATGTAAAAAAAAATTTCCTGTTTAACAATCCGACTCCGCCCCACCCTCTATTCAGACTAATGCAATTAAATCTTTCAAAAGCCCAACTGTGTTACAGTGAGTGTTAAGCCACCCTTGTAATGATTTCGATGCAGTTTCAAGAACTCAATTGAAATTTGCTCTTCATCTGACTGCCTCAAGTACATTTCACATTTGTTTCATTTGCCGAGTCGCTAGTCCAGCAGACTTTTTACTCGTGGTGCAGGAATGGAAGCAAAACTCGATCTTCTTCTTACTTTGGTTCTTAGTCTCTTGGCAGCATTTCCTTTTTTTTTTCTTTCCTGTTGTTTTGATTTCTAAAGACATTTAAGAAGTTGGAAACGGTTGAGAATATTTGTAGCTGGGGTTGTAGGCTTTGGCAGGAGTCTGTTCCCCAAGCTTGCTGTTTACTGGATGCTACTGGATGTTTTATTAATAAACTGGATAACATCTTCAGTGGGGTTTTGGGGTGAAGGGTCTTGTTCTTTTATATAGGTTCTGGGTGGTCATTTGGTCTTGTGACTGGTTGGATCAGAAGACTGATTGAGTCACAAGACTGGTTGAATCCCAAGATCGATTCTGTCCCAAGTCACAAGACCACAAATCAGTCTTGTGACTGATCGGAAGACTGATAGAGTTATCAGTCCTCCGATTCAACCAGTCAAAAGACCAACCTTTTATGACCCAGGTGGTCAAGGCAGGCCTCCAGAGTGTCCTTTAATTCTCTCAACAAATGGTCCAGCCAAACGGCCCTCCAACAATGCGTTAAGGCTCCACCCCCATGATACCGTGAAGGTAATCATATTCAGTCCCCCAAACTGCGGCTCCTTATAGTTCAAATAAAGCCCACAGAGTAGGAACATGCTCACAGGGAAAGCTCCAGGTTTTCAAGTCCAGTCCATAAGGCACAGTCCTGGCTCCAGATAATGGCAGTCCTCAGGGCAAAGAAAATATAGAAATATAGAATAAGAGAGTTGGAAGGAACCTTGGAGGTTTTCTAGTCCAACCCCCTGCTTAGGCAGGAAACCCTACACCACTTTAGACAAATGGTTATCCAACCTCTTCTTTAAAACTTCCAGTGTTGGGGCATTCACAACTTCTGGAGGCAAGTTGTTCCACTGATTAATTGTTCTAACTGTCAGGAAATGTCTCCTTAGTTCTAAGTTGCTTCTCTCCTTGATTAGTTTCTTGCTTCTTGCTCTACCCTCAGGTACTTTGGAGAATAGCTGGACTCCCTTTTCTTTGGGGCAGCCCCTGAGATATTGAACACTGCTATCATGTTTCCCCTAGTCCTTCTTTTCATCAAACTAGACATACCCAATTCCAGCAACCGTTCTTATTATATTTATTAAATGTAGATATTGCCTATCTCACTCTCAAAATGACTCATATATCTCCCTTCCATCAGCATTGGAACTTGTGAATGCTGTTTCATATGCAGAAGAAATAATTTTCTCGTGATAACTAGGAAATGTGAGAGAAATATAAACGAGGTCCTTGAGACAGGAGAATGAAATTTTGGTAGTGTTATTCCTATATAGGAAATCAAGGGCACTTTCTGTTTAATTGCATGGCTCTGTCTATTCCAAGTAATGTTAGCAATGGGGTAGAAAAGTCTCTGGGGAACATGTAATTGGTAGTGGTCTTCTTCCAAGAATAAGCTGGGCCAACAATTCCTCCCAAAGGGGCCTATCTTAGTCAATATTTCAGGAGATAGGCCCTCATTTGAGCAGCTGTGGCAAGGCATTGCAAGTCTTAAGCCACACATTGAAAGTGGAGATGGAGATCCACAATAATATGCTGATGAATTTATTATGGATAATTGAAAATGTGAACTATCCATGTGTGCAGAAAACTAGCCATGAAGATTCATGTGTGATGGTGCAGTAGTTACAATGCAGTATTGCTGGCTAACCTTGCTCACACTGCCAGGAGTTCAATCCTGACCAGCTCAAGGTCAACTCAGCCTTCCTTCCTTCCGAGGTGGGGCAAAGGAGGACACAGATTGTTGGGGGCAAGAGGGTGACTCTGTAAACTGCTTAGAGAGGGCTGTAAAAAGCACTGTGAAGAGGTATATACATCTAAGTTCTATTGTCCCCTCCTTCCTTCTTTCCTTCCTTCCTTCCTTCCTTCCTTCCTTCCTTCCTTCCTTCCTTCCTTCCTTCTGTGATGTCACAGTAGTTGGAATGCAGTATTGCTGGCTAACTCTGCTCACACTGCCAGGAGTTCAATCCTGACTGGCTCAAGGTTGACTCAGCCTTCCATCCATCCAAGGTGGATAAAACGTGGACCCAGATTGTTGGGGGCAAATATGCTGACTGTGTAAATCACTTATAGAGGGATGTAAAGCCCTGTGAAGTGGTATACAAGTGTAAGTGCTATTGCTATTGGTCTTTCTCTTCCCTCCCTCCCTCCCTCCCTCCCTCCCTCCCTCCCTTCCCAGTAGTTAAAATGCAGTATTGCAGGCTAACTCTGCTCACCGCAGCAGTTTGATCATGACCAACTCAAGGTTGACTCAATCTTCCATCCTTCCAATGTGGATAAAATGAGGACCCAGATTGTTGGGGGCAATAGACTGACTCTGTAATCCACTTAGAGAGGGCTGTAAAGCACTGTGAAGTGGTATATAAGTCTAAGTGCTATTACTATTGCTAACATTATTAGCCTCAGCACTCTAGCACTGAAAACTTTAAATGAGTGTAAAAGGCAATCCCTTTTGTATTGCCTATTACGTTTGTGAGCTCAGATTATGTTCTCTTGCATCCACAAAGTTTCTGAAAGCAATCTGAAAGAAAAGGGAATCTGAAAGAAAAGGGAATCTGAAAGAAAAGGGAAACGTTCAGCTTCTATTTGTCCATCTCTGTATTTATTTACAGAAGGATCTTTTAACTTGTTGGAAGATTGACCTTTATTTCCCACTAAATTTTTATCCTGGTTTGGTCAGGGGAGAAGCAATGAGGCATCCGTGGAAATGCTTGACATGATTCAGTCCATAGATATTAGGTCAAATGTTGTAGCTGAGGATAAAATGCATTTGGGTGTAAAGAATGTGGATGTAACCACACAGATGCCATGGACGTTATGCGCAAGCAACTAAATTCACTTTCATGAAGGCATCGAGACAGAGAAGAAAAGAAAGTAGAGGGAGCAATGCTGGGATTGTGAATAGCAATTTTAGACAGCGAGGACTTCAGATTCTCAGCTCTAGTTACAGATTGTATTTTCTGTGCAACCTCTTGAAGATTGGAACAAAAGGAAAAATTAAGAGACATTCCCATGAATACTTTAGTCTCCTTCAGAAATTGGGAAATCTACTGGGTAGAAAAAGCAAGTTTTTGATACTGCAGAGAGATGGATGAGACTCAGTGGGGACAGATTTAAAGCAAGCATATTCAACTGAATAACTCTTGGGAAGAGTTACTTGACAGTAGATCAGACAGCCTCAAAAGCAAATGACAGCCTCAAAAGCCACCTTATCCTTGCTTGGGCTTCACTGCTATGTGATAACAGTCTGCCATGAACTGTGAGGAGAGGAAATGAAAAGAGGAAGGGTTGAAAGTAAGGGTTGTATCTCCTTGTGATGCTGCCTCAAGGTCACCCAGGAGGAAGCCGTATATCAAGCTATGCTTGGACTGACCGTTATGAACACATTTTGCATGAACCCAATTGGTCATACTGGGGTGGACGTTGAGAGACAGTTAAGGAGGGGAAAATTAGAACTTGGGGATTTGGGTGTGCAATTCTCAGTTCTGGCTTTGCAATGCCCTTGACCTTTAATTAACTATACCTTTCTCAACAAATGGAGCCAAGGTTCATTTCTGTTTAGAGCAGGGGTTCCCAAACTTGGCAACTTTAAGACTTGTGGACTTCAACTCCCAGAATTCTCCAGCCAGCTATGCAGCAGATTGATGGACTATAGAGATCAGTACCAACATTGACTTTCCTCTTCAGATGTTGGCTGTGAAGTACACAAATGAGGATCACAGCACCACATGATGGTTGTAAAACACCCACAGATTTCAAACATCCAGATTTCCATCACATATTGTGGGGACTGATTATATTTTTTCTTTATCATCCTATCTCAAATAGTCACTAAAGAGGACAATCTGGATGTTTAAATAAGATCTATCTGGAAAGCAAGGCACTGACATCCTTGGATGAGTTTACAAATCTGACAAAACCAGACTAACTGCATGATGTAGTGTAAGAAGGAAAGTCAACTATTGAGAGAAGATTTCTACAGCTTCTACAAGCTGAATTCATTGATACCAGAGGTCCCTAAACTTGGCAACTTTAAGACTTGTGGACTTCAACTCCCAGAATTCTCCAGAAGTCTTAAAGTTGCCAAGTTTGGGAACCCCTGGTTTAGAGGTTTAAGTTTTGGCAGGTCTGACAATGCCACTAGACGAGCTGCATATAAATTTGATAAATGCATAAATAAATAAAAGTACACAAAAGGTATCTGAGTAATTCTCAGAAATTCTTGCTGTTCGTGGAATGGGGATCCGATGAACCACATCTATCATCTTACATTATAGCATCCCTTTCATCCTTCGTTGTTGTTGTGATAATATGAAGTGCAGTTTTTCTTGGTATATAAGATAAATTGTAGCAATTTGGATGCATTAGTAAGGCAAAAAAATTGATCCTGGGAATATCAAATTCTTAGAAATGCATTACAGGAAATACATTTTTGGGCTTTAGGACTGTAGACAGAGGTCGTTGAAATCTTAAAACGTTTTTGAAGTTTGGATTATAAAAGAGATCATCAATGTTGATGTTGAGCTTTCAGGATTGTCTCAGGGCACAAATTTATCCTGATGTGTCATACAGGTGTTAGAGTGAAATCCAGCATGGATTCTATTATTTTTTTAAATCGAGGCCAGGTGTTATAAATACCAGAAACTTAATTTATGAAGTTACCTTTTTAAAAAAAATAGGCTTAGTTAACATTAATCTTACTTTAGATGTAATGATAAAAAGTTAATTAAGGCAAGGAGCAAATATAGCTGTGCTGAAGTCAGAATAATGGCACAAGGTGCTTATACTTATATTTTGAGACAGCCTAATTTCAGTAGAGAGATGATTATCACAGTCAATAATCTGGGTGAAAGTTGATGTTGACCATTAATAGAAACAGTAAAACAGTAATAGGATCTAGATTTATATTCAGTATGGAATGAGTTTTTTTTTTAACTTCAGTTGCATTAGTAAGTTCCAATTGCTTTTTAATAAGCTTATTTGCTTAAAAAGAACTATATGACACCTCTCTCTTTCTCTCTCTCTCTCTCACTTTTCTCCCTCCCTCCCTCCCTCCACCCACCCACCCACCATAAATAAGAATTTTGATGAAGTTTGCTGGTGGTTTCAGTGAGGTTATGTCAATTGAAGTTTAGGTAGTTATCTTGATCCACCAGAAGAACCTAAAAGCAGTAGTGCATTGAGTTTTTAATGTGGATCAATTACTAAGCTGATTTTGAAAACTCAAACATATCTGGAAATTCCATTTCTGTAAAACGGATTGGGAAGAAGAAAAGAAAATCCAACTTCCCAGAAGAAATTTCTGAGAAATTTCCTGACAGTTAGAACAATTAATCAGTGGAACAGAAGTTGCCTCCAGAAGTTGTGAATGCCCCAACCCTGGAAGTCTTTAAGAAGATGTTAGATAGCCATTTGTCTGAAATGGTATAAGGTTCCTGCCCACGCAGGGGGTTGGACTAGAAGACCTCCAAGGTCCCTTCCAACTCTGCTATTGTATTGTATTGTATTGTATTGTAAGAAGACAATGTCAAATCACTTCTGTTTGCTGGGAGCAGGGGAGCCTATGAATGTGCCTATGTAGCCATCATCCATTACATCTTACTTTGCACACAGCAGTAGCAACCAAGAGAGACAACCTGGTGTTCCGCTGAAGGCACAGGTTAGAAACTAGAAGATCGTGAATTCTAGTCCTACTTTTTTTTTTTTTTTTACAAACCTGGACTTTCTGGATTTGTTTGATTTTGCAAAATCAGCTTAGTAATTGATCCAAATTAAAACCGTAATGCACTATTGCTTTTAAGTTCTTCTAGTGGACACAAAACCACCTGGTGACCTTGGGCCAATCACTTTTTTTCCCAGCCCTAGGAAGGAGGCAATAGCAAACAGCTTCCAAAACCATGCCAAGAAAACCACAGGGACTTTTTCCAGCCAGTTGCCAGGAGTCACACACACACACACACACACACACACACACACACACACACACACCAGTGGTAGTTCTTTGATGGAAATAGAACAGAATGCGACCCAGGCTTAATAGCCAATGAAAAGGACTGCTTCCAATGGGGTCTGTGCCATGGTGGCGGGTGGTTAGAATGCAGTATTGCAGGCTAACTCTGCTCACTGTCAGGAGTTCGAACCTGACCAGATGAAGATTCACTCAGCCTTCCATCCTTCTGAGGTTGGGAAAATGAGGACCCGGATTATTGGGGGGGGGGGGGGGCAATTTGCTCAAGTTGTAAACATTCAAGAGAGGATCATAAAGCACTGTGGAATTGTATATAAGTCTAAGCCCTATTGGTATTGCTATGCTATGCTGTTCTATGCTATCTGAAAGGTTGAAATTGCTCAAGTTGAGTTCTAGATGATCCTACATTAAGTTGGATGCAGGAAGCCTCCCATACAGTTACAGCACACCGTAAATTGAAAGTAATGATTGGATTCCCATATTGCTTGACCAGCTTGATATAATATTCTAGGCATAACCATTCTAGGCCCTAGGATGAAGGGTGAATTCATTCTGGAAGCCTGTTAGCTTGAGTTGCTGTCAACAGTTGAAGTGCAATTTAACTCCTTCTACTATTGAATGTTTGTTCCTAGAAAGGGAAAGATATAATGGCTTCAATTTATATGCATTTATTTCAGTATCCACCTGTTTCATTGTGTGGGTGCATTTTAGGGGGACACTGTATCTAAGACAACGGCTCCATTTCTACCACATGTTATCTCCCTTTCTATTTTGTTTAAAGAGTAAATAGTTCTCTTTTTTCCCCTCTCCCTTACATTCTATGCATGCTGTAAACAACTTTGGGACTCTACTAGAGGATGTGATAACAAATCTTCCAGATAAATACATAATCACCCTCTAAATCAGCTGTCGCATCTTGCCACCTCTGCATACTAAGATCAGCGGCAGCGATATGTCGAGACTGCATTGCTATTCCTTCTGTTCATCCGTTCTATTTCTGCTCCTCTAATGATAAGTTCTAGGATTCTGCCATTTTTATTATTCCAAGGAATACTTGGAATAGCCCCTCTACAGAGCATCAAGCTGCAATATAGTCCAGAGATATTTTTTTTTAAGAGGAAGGTGTCGTTAAAATATGCCAATAAAGAGGAACTCAGACAAACCACAAACAATAAATCTTACTTTAAGATCAGAGGTTTTGTCACAGGGTTTGCAGCTTGGCTATTCTTAGGAGACAACCCAGGAGCAAAACACAGCACACAGAGACTTAGACATTTAACAGTGGTTTATATACAGAAATATATGTGGTAACAAATACCCGACAAGTAAGCAGGCTTCTTCTTAACTCTACATGAAGAACCTAGCAAGGAGATAGAGATATGCCTTCCCCTGGCTGCCTTATATAAACACCTCTTAAAGTGGTAAAGACTTTTGTGGACCCCTTCATAGTTTTCAACTGGCTATATACCAATCCTCATCCATCCTCATTGCATCAGCCTTACATTTCATCAGATTTATAGTTGCATCAGCTTTACACCTGGTCAGCTCTTAAATCTCAATACCTCACCAGGTTTATTTCGTGAGCAATTCGGAACATGAATAGCCAACATAGCTGTGCAATTGCACAACCGAACTCACATTGCCAAACCATTGTAATGGGGTCAATGATGTGTTCCAAGTGTGTGCCTTGCTCATGAGTAAACTGCAGATTACAGGCAGCCGGCAGATCCTGGCTTGCTCGCTCATCTGCTCGCCTCCCGGCACTTGCAGGCAGCAAACGAAATCACCTCCTCCTGCCTCCGTGCATCGAGGAGGCCAAAGAGCAGCGGGAAGAGTATGGACTTCAGGAAGTGGCTGCCAGTGATGCCCTGAGAAGAAGATGTGAGAGGGGAGTCTCGATCCCACTTAGGAGTCTCAGTTTACTCGTGAGCAATATTGGCCTTTCTCCCTGCCTCTCCCGACCAATGTTGCTCACAAGTAAACTGCAGATAGGGTCTCCTGCATGTTCCACAGAGGGCAAGGTTAGCAATGCAATTTCACAACCAAACTTGCATAATTAAACCATTGCAATGGGGTCCAATGACACATAGCAGTTCTTACAAGGATGGCTATTGGGTAAAGGGCACCATTCTCATCTCAAGTTACATTTCCTATTCCTTCCTCTTTTTTTTTTTTCCACTGACCTACGCATTCCATAGTTTCACTTCCTTGTTCTTTCTTACATTCTTACTGGCCATCATTCTCTGCAAAGACCCGTGCACATTTGAAGCTCTCAGCTATTCGCTACTTTCAGTCGCTCATTTCCCACCGTCTCATTCTTCCTGCTCTAAATATATCCATACAAGGTGCAGAAAATGCAGCACACGAGTCAGCACATTAGAAATATGCCTGGTACATTTTGCAAATTATGTTAGTTCAAATCTTTGGTTCAGTGAGGCCTGCAAGCTCACTCCTAGGCCTTATTACCTGCAACTTCCCAATGGAGACATGTCTTTTCTCACATAGGAAAAATGGCTATTTTGCTTCAACTTCTCTGACAGCTTTTTCTGGTAATTCCTTAGCTGGAAAAAAATTTTCTGCATGTACAGAATTCCTAACCGGAAGCCTCTCTTGGTTATCGGGATGCTAGTCAAGGCTTTGAGGTGATATGAAGCACCTCACTGAAGCAAGTCGTGTAGCCGCTTCACTCCAACAAAGATAATTGTGTTGCTTTCACGCTCATCAAGACAGATCCAGAGTGCCTCAAGCAGGCCTGGTGAATTTTATTGTGACTTATATTTTAGAAGACAACGGGGTGGTTTTTCCCCCCCATGCTTAGGATCTGGAAGATTTCAAGTGTTCCGTTGTAATTAAAAATGCTGAAATTAAGTGATAATAGAATGACTTTTAAGAGCATTAAGCGTCCCCGACTGCTGTTGTTCAAAGATAGGGAAAGTGATTAAAATGCTATTAAATATAAGGAAGAGACGGGGCAGGAATTCCTCCATTCCTCTTTCTTCCCCATGATATTTTTGAGTATGTATGCATGTGTGTGTGTGTATATGTATGTATGCGTGCATGTGCGCACACACACACACACACATACACATATTCGTAGATTTTCAGGGTATAGGTATGTAGGTTTTGGTTTATTTGGGTCTTTTCCCATGTACAATTATATATATAACATCACACACACACACACTCTTGTTCTATTCGGTCTTTTCCCATGTAAGATTGAGATTGTCTTTGCAACATTTCAGTGAGGTCTCACTCGCCATCTTCAGGCTGACGTCTGTGGTTCTGGAGCTGCTGTCTTTCTCTAAATCTTGGTGTGGGGGGGTGGAGTGCTGGCTTTGTTTTGCTGTGAGTGGGTTCCACACCCACACAGCTATATATATATATATATATATATATATATATATATATATATATATATATATATATATATATATATATATATATATATATATATATATATATATATAGTGTGTGTGTGTGTGTGTGTGTGTGTGTACGGCTGTATATATATTTTGAGTGAATATATATGTATGTGTGTTGCATTTTTGCTGATAAATAAATGAAGGGAGACTAGTATAGATCTATTTCAAGCTATTTAGCTCTCATCAGTTAGCCATACCCTTAGTGGGATTTGAACCTAGACAGTTATATTAACCTCTAAGCCACAAGCTCTCCTCCCTTATCAGCCATACATACATACATACATACAATACAATACAATACAATACAATAGCAGAGTTGGAAGGGACCTGGTAGGTCTTCCAGTCCAACCCCCTGGGTGGGCAGGAACCTTATACCATTTCAGACAAATGGCTATCTAACATCTTCTTAAAGACTTCCAGGGTTGGGGCATTCACAACTTCTGGAGGCAAGCTGTTCCAGAGGTTAATTGTTCTAACTGTCAGGAAATTTCTCCTTAGTTCTAAGTTGCTTCTCTCCTTGATTAATAATAATAATAATAATAATACATTTTATTTTTATACCGCCTCCTCTCCCCAAAGGGACTCGGAGCGGTGCACAGGGAATAAAAACCAATATAAAATACATAGAAAGATAAATAGTTAAAATACGAATTAAACTGAAATTGTCCCTGCGCTAAAATCCCCTAAATTTAAATTACACTAAAAAAAACCTAAAACCCTATCGAAAGACGGAAGACTAACCTAGGCCGGCCAAGCAGAAAAAGTGTGTTTTCAATTTTAGTTTCCACCCATTGCTTCTTGTCCTGCCTTGGAGAATAGTTTGACTCCCTCTTCTTTGTGGCACCCTCTGAGATATCGGAACACTGCTATCATACATACATACATTCATTCATGGCTGTGTGTGTGTTAATGCCTTTTGACAACACACCAAGGCTTTCAAGCCACACCCACTAAGCCACGCCCACAGTAGTAAAAAAAATTGAATCCCACCACTGGATACATCCCCTATGGCCTTCCCTCCCCTTACATCCCCCAAAAGGGAAAAAAGGAAAAACGAAACCCTGCCCTACAGTTACGGAGAGTGAAATGTAAAAACAAGATGAAAAAGAACTTGGAGAGGACTCTCACTGTTAACGTTTCTGTTCTTGTCAGATTTTTGTTGACAGCTATGCAAAGAAAATTATAATACATTTCAGCTAATTGCTGAAAGGGAATCCAAGTGCGATTTAATAGGGATATGATTAATTGTTGACACTTTTTTTTATATACTTGGGAAGAAGAAATTGCCAACTTCAAAACTTCTTCATTATCTACTACGGGATGAGAGATAGGGAAGGATATACAATGTAGATATATAGATAGTAAATAAAATGAATGTATGGAGCAGTGGCAGCTAAGGGGAATTGATAAATGTAAGATATAGACAAATAGAAATAGCTGGAATATCTAGGAATGTAGTAAGATGGTATACGATGTTACTTGGTAACTGTGTACATATAGGGGGTGGGTTATTCCCAGTTGTATCTGTGTAGTTTTGCTTTATCTTGTCAATGTCTTACTTATGTTCTTTTTTCTGTTACTAATTTACAATAAATAAATATTGTAAAAAACAAACAAACTTCTTCATTATCAGTGGCCATGGATGGATTAGATAAAACGGGACCCGCGTTTCCCTCCCGAGGGCACTCCATTACATAATTGTGACAATCCTGGTTTTGTTTATTTAGCATCTGCTGCATGAAAGGAAATATTCAGTGGCCTATTTGGGGCTCCAGACAATCTTCCTGGTATGATTAAAAAGTTTCAGCTTACATCAGTATTGCTTTCTATAATTGATTTAACAGTTTGGATCAAAATATGTCTTTTTTCCCCCTTTCAATGTCACAGAAATGCTTCTTTAAGACGCTCTTTTGCATCGCATAGTCTAATGCATGTTAATTAAACAAGAAACTTGAACTGTTAAAATATATTGAGCCGCGGTGGTGGCGCAGTGGTTAGAGTGCAGTACTGCAGTCTATTCTGCTGCCTGCTGGCTGCCTGCAGTTCGACTTTCACCAAGGTTCACGGTTGACTCACCCTTCCATCCCTCTGAGGTGGGTAAATTGAGGACCCAGATTGTTGGGGGCAAAAGGCTGACTCTGTAAACCACTTAGAGAGGGCTGTAAAAGCACTATGAAGTGATATATAAGTCTAAGTGCTACTGCTATTTTGAACTTATTTTGAAGTTGAAAGCAATGGTTGATGTAATTATTGAATTACTGTATGTCCTCTCCTTTTATGGTATCAATTATTGCTTTAAAATAAAATAATTTCCACCACCCCATGATACAGGTGAATATCAAATGAATGAATAGATGAATATCAAAAAGCAAACTTGTTTATGAAGTATAAAGGTAAAGGTTCCCCTCGCACATATGTGCTAGTCGTTCTCGACTCTAGGGGGCAGTGCTCACCTCCATTTCAAAAAAGCTGAAGGCGCACAGAACACTGTTCCCTTCCCACCAAAGGTGGTCCCTATTTTGCTACTTGCATTTTTATGTGCTTTGAAACTACTGGGTTGGCAGAAGCTGGGACAAGTAACAGGAGCTTACTCTGTTATGCAGCATTAGGGATTTGAACCACCGAACTGCCAACCTTTCTGATCGACAAGCTCAGCATCTTAGCCACTGAGCCACCATGTCCCTTTTGAAGTATAGGAGTGCTTTAATTTGCAGGAAAAGAATAGCCTTTTTAATTTTAAGTGGTACACAAAACAAAAATTCCCACTTATTTTTTAACATCTGTGAATTCACTTAAGCTCACTTATTCACAGGGAAAACTCATTAATTTGATATGTTTCTCGAGGAAAAAAATCCTACTTAGAAGCAGAATGAAACAAATAGAATGTACTATTAAAATATGCACATTTAAGGCTGGGTAAAGTAGGAATCCTAGGGACGTGGTGGCTCAGTGGCTAAGATGCTGAGCTTGTCGATCAGAAAGGTTAGCTGTTCGATGGTTCAAATCCCTAGTGCCACGTAACGGAGTGAGCTCCCATTACTTGTCCCAGCTTCTGCCAGCCTAGCAGTTCAAAAGCATGTAAAAAATGCAAGTAAAGAGTCTTTCTGTACACTTTTGTAATGGAAACTGCTTTAAACTTAAACCATTTAAAACTCATAACTGGGATATCTTATTCGATTCAATTGTCTCAGCTGCTAACTTTCACAGTTTTCATTCTAACTTAACTTCTCTGGGCCTCACCCCACATTTTAGAAGCTCCTAAGGGGGCGTGGGTAAGTGCATTAATATACCTATTGTCCATGTCACATTTTATTTTTCATTTTCTTGTTCTAATTTGTAATGTTTGTTTGACAAATGAATAAATACTGGTATATATAAAGATAAATAGTAAGCAGAAAAGTTATGGTTTCACTATCTCTCTTCAAGACAGCATGCTGCTAGTTAAAAGCCTGGGGACCAATGTCCTAAAAAAATCCAGCAGTAATAACAAAGGACCTCAGACCATTTTTTTTTAATCATCTGGATTTCTTTCCTGTTTTGTGTGCATAGTGTGAATGGTTTCGGAAGGAAAATGTGAAAGTCAAGCACCTTTCTACCTTGTACTAAAAAGAATAATTTAAGAATATATAAAATATAAAAGAAGGATATAAAAAAACCCACAAGCCTTGCTGAAACAATACATAAAAGATGAAAAATATAAATTTTGCAACTGATAATCAGTTCTCTGTTGGGAGAATAAAGTTTCTGCTAGCCGATAAAAGCTGCCATGCCACATTCTAACTCCTGTAAAGAACTATCTTCTACCAACACACACACACACACACACACACACACACACACACACACACACACACACACACATGTATGTATTGTGTCACAGCACCTGGTATGCCCAAATATGGGAGGGAGCAGAACTGCTTTCCTTTTCTGTCTTTCGGCTCACCCAAGGAGATCATCCAGGCAGAAAGCTATTTTTTCGTTGCCTTTGTTATATTTGTGTTATGTTTGTGCTGATAAATAAATGAAGGGAGACTAGTATAGATCTATTTCAAGCTATTTAGCTCTCATCAGCTAGCCATACCCTTACTGGGATTTGAACAGGAGAACCTGTGGCCTAGTGGCAATTACAACTGCCTCCCATGTAATACTTCCCAGGTTCAAATCCCAGTAAGGGTATGGCTAGCTGTGACACAGTGTGTGTGTGTGTGTGTTTGTGTGTATTCTAACGTTAAGGGTAGAAAATGGTATTTTTGTATTTGTATTTATTAGTTTGTCAACCACATACAAGATAGCAGGTATAAACATGCACATGAACGAAAGAAATGAATAAATAAATAAATAAATAAATAAATGGGGACAGTAGGACAGGCATGGTAGGCACTTACTCACGCCCCCTTTACGGACCTCTTAGGAATGGGGTGAGGTCCACGGTGGACAGTTTGAGGTTGAAGCTGTGGGTGGGGGGGGGTTGAGAACAATGGAGTCAGGTAACGCATTCCAGGCGTTGACCCCTCTGTTGCTGAAGTCGTATTTTCTGCAATCGAGATTGGAGCGGTTTACTTTGAGTTTGTATCGATTGTTTGCCTGTGTGTGTTATTGAGGTTGAAGCTGAAGAAGTCCTTGACAGGTAAGACGTTGTAACAGACAATCTTGTGTAGACTGTTTAGGTCAGACCGCAGCTTCAGATTGTCCAAGCCCAACATTTCAAGCCTGATGGCATCAGGGATTCTATTGAAAGCAGAGGAGTGGAGTTCTCTTCTCGTGAAATCCCTCTGGACCCATTCAGTCATATTAATGTCCGATATATTGTGTGGATTCCAGGCAGACAAGTGGTATCTGAGAATTGGTCTGGCAAAGGTTTTGCATGCCCTAATTAGCAACTAGTGTTTTAATTTCTTAGGACAATCACTTTTAATATTTTGTTTAGCAAAACAAAGCAGCCAAGAAGAGAGATCCAAACAGTTTAATTTATTTTTCTTAACTGAGAGGATAATTAGCACCTCACCCGCATTGGTAACTTCCCACTTGCTTTATCTTTGAGGAATTTTTTTTTAAAATGCTGCCTATCTATCTTTACTTTCCCACACAAGCACCTCAATGAATCAAATCAATAGGTGATGATGTTCTTACTGTGCTGGTCTCTTAACATGTGCATACTTAATTACGCCAATGCTTAATGATCAGATAAGAAGTATGGGAATCCTAGCAATGGTGATTTAATGAGAGAAAGAATAAAGAGGAAAGAGAAATAATTGGTACTTTTTGCTGTTGTCCTGATGGTTATTTCCACACAAGTGTTTCTCCAAGATATTTTAGGACAGCATGCTAACAGATTAACAGAGTTGGAAGGGACCTTGTAGGTCATCTAGTCCAACTCACTGCCCAAGGAGACCCTACACCATTTTTAACAGATGGCAGTCCAGTCTCTTCTTCAAAGCTTCCAGGGATGAAGCTCCCACAACTTCCGAAGGCAACTTCTGTCCCTTGGTTTGATTGTTCTCACTGTCAGAAAATTCCTCCTTATTTCCACGTTGAATCTCTCCTTGGTCAGTTTCCATCCATTATTCCTTGTCTGGCCTTTAGGTGTTTTGGAAAATAGCTTGACCCCCTCCTCTCTATGGCAGCCCCTCAAATATTGGAAGACTGCTTTCATAGAAGAAAGACAAGTTGTAGTCAGGGAAATCCCTGCTCTGATTTTATTTGTGATAGAATTACTGGAGGAACTCAGGATTTCTGAATATTGATTTTAGTGATGGGATCTGCGACTCCTGGAAAAATATTTTTACTGCAATTTGTTAAATAGATTTAATAGTCTTGCTCAGAAAACAAGAGGGAATGGGTATATGGATTTAACCCTCTGCAGGTACTTTCCCCATGTAACAGTTTAGAAAAGAGAATAAGGTAGAATAATCTTATGAAAAATAATGAAATTGACATGAGCTATTACTGTTTTATCTGTCATGAATGAAGGCAAATGTTTTGTTTTATGATAGAATGTTTTATCTGATTTCGTCCATGATATTTCTACCCTCCCTCATCATCTCTCAATTCCCATCCTGCCTGCCTGCCTGCTTTCCTTCCTGCCTCCCTGCCTCTATTTCCTTCCTCCCTCCCTCCCTCCCTCCCTCCCTCCCTCCCTCCCTCCCTCCCTCCCTCCTTCTATTTCCTTCCTTCCTTCTTTCTTTCCTCCCTCCCTCCCTCCCTCTCTATCTCTCTATATCCTCCCTCCCTCCCTCCCAGATGGATTCTGTAGGCCACCACTGAGACAGTTGTTTAGCTGCCTGATTTTTGAATTAAAAGCTTTTGCTGCTGTCTACAGAGCCTCCTACGTAGGTCCTAATATTCAGTTACCTTATATGAGTGTAAGACAGACTGCTGTTCAAATAATTTCACCCCATGTTTAAGGCAATGAATGCTAAAATTATCATCTTTTAATTCTATCCAGAAATTACTTAGCTGTCAGTTTAACCAATGTTAAATGGTATACAAGCATGCGGCTCTGGCATTTTGTACTAACTGAAGTTATTAAATCATGTTTTTAAAGATTGATGCGCCAATTGCGCCGCTTACTGGACCGGGGTGCCTTACGCACAGTCACTCAAGCACTCGTCACCTCTCGACTCGACTACTGTAATGCTCTCTACATGGGGCTCCCCTTGAGGTGCACCCGAAAGCTGCAGCTAGTCCAGAACGCAGCCGCGCGGGTGATTACGGGAGTGCCTAGACACTCCCACATAACACCTATTCTGCGCGAGCTGCACTGGCTCCCTGTGGTCTTTCGGGTGCGTTTCAAGGTTTTAACGACCATCTTTAAAGCGCTCCATGGCTCGGGGCCTAGTTATATGCGAGACCGCCTCCTGCCCCATACATCCCTCAGACCGATACGCTCCCACAGAGAGGGTCTCCTCAGGGTGCCGTCGGCTGGACAATACCGACTGGCGACACCCAGGGGAAGAGCCTTCTCTGTGGCGGGCCCTGCCCTTTGGAACGACCTACCCCCTGAACTCCGCACCATCTCCGACCTCCGCCTCTTCCGCAAGTGTCTGAAGACACACCTATTCCATCTAGCCGGCCTAGCGTAACCCCCATTACTGACTCCTAGATAGTTTTAAATTTGGGTTTTTTAAATTCGGTTTTTAGCGCAGGGTCTATTAGAATAAGTTTTTTAAAATTTTTATATGTTTTATATGTGTTTTAACATCCCTGTGCGCCGCCCTGGGTCCGTTTGGAGAAGGGCGGGGTATAAATTTAATTTAAAAAAAAATTATATTAAATCCTGCCCTTTCTATCTTCTTATAAATAACTCCAGATTGCACCTTATCATATTATAGGAACCAAACCTAAATAGAATGTACTTTGTCTTTTATCATTAGAATTTCCAGAGTCAGGAAAGAGTTCAGAGAAGAGCAACAAAAATTTAGCCTGTATGATGGACCAGGTTATGTCTAGCTTATCAAAGGGAAGGATTGGGAGGACACGATAACTGTCTCCCAGTACTTGAGGGACTGTAACAGAGAAGAGGTGACCAAACTATTTTCCAAAGCACCTGAGAACAGGAGAAGTAGTAGATGGAACTTTACCAAAGAGAGACTAAACCTAAAACTAAGGAGAAATGTTCTGACAGAGAGAACAATTAGTCATTGGAACAGCTTGCCTCCTAGAGTTGTGGGCCCTTCATCACTGTAAGCTTTCAAGAAAAGATTGCACAACTATCTCTCTGGGGTGGAATAAGGATGAACAAAACAAAATGAAATTCAATGGTGGAAAGAGTAAGGTTCTACATTTAGGGAAGAAAAACAAAATGCACAGGTACCGTATATGTGGTACTTTGCTCAATAGTAGTAACTGTGAGAGGGATCTTGGAGTCCTAGTGGATAGCCATTTAAATAGGAGCCAGCTGTGTGCAGCAGCTGTCAAAAAAGCCAACACAGTTCTAGGCTGCATCAACAGAGGGAGAGAATCAAGATCACGTGAAGTGTTCATACCACTTTATAAGGCCTTGGTAAGGCCACACTTGGAATCCTGCATCCAGTTTTGGTCGCCACGATGTAAAAAAGATGTGGAGACTCTAAAAAGAGTGCAGAGAAGAGGAAGTAAGAGGATTAGGGGACTGGAGGCTAAAACATGAAGAACAGTTGCAGGAACTGGGTATGTCTAGTTTAATGAAAAGAAGGACTAGGGGTGACATGATAGCAGTCTTCCAATATCTCAGGGGCTGCCCCAAAGAAGAGGGAGTCAAGCTATTCTCCAAAGCATCTGAAGGCAGGACAAGAAGCAATGGGCGGAAACTCATCAACTTAGAACTAAGGAGACGTTTCCTGAAAGTTAGAACAATTAATCAGTGGAACAACTTGCCTCCAGAAGTTGTGAATGCCCCAACACTGGAAGTTTTAAAGAAGATGTTGGATAACTATTTGTCTGAAGTGGTGTAGGGTTTCCTGCCTAAGGAGGGGGTTGGACTTGAAGACCTCCAAGGTCTCTTTCAACTTTGTTATTCTAAAGATGCCTGTCTAGAGTAGGTGGTTGAACCATGAGCCTTCCATCCCTCTAATTCTATGCTACTCCTCAAGAATATTGTCCTGTTAACTTTAAGACAAAATGCAGCTTCTCCAATTTAGATAGAAAGGATGACATAGAGTATCAACTCTCAAATCTACTTTCTATTTATAGTTTCAGTTCAAATAGAAATTTTCCAGCCTTGTACTATTTGTTTCATGCGTTCTGAAAGTTAGGTCAGTTGGATTGGAAAGAAGAGGAAAAGTGAAAAAATAGCATACCTGATGAATATCTGCTGTTATGTAGGCTTTTGTAAAATACTTTTCTGAACTTCAAAAAATTCAACAGCGTCCAGGGATTCTAAACAATGGAACCATAGGTTAAAATGTTGCTTCTGCTGTAGACCAAACTTGGAAGAATAGTTTTGAGTTACAAATTTAGTTAATTACCAGTACCCCTTTCCAAAAGTATGTATATGCATTGATATTCCCCCCCCCCCCAAATTCTCATTTTCTAAGTTTTATATTGTGGTTTGCAAGGTAAAGCAATGCAGGTAGGAAGACAAAACTAAGTCACCTGAGACTTACCCTTGTAGCAATCCTGTATCTTTTCATTCTATTCCACACTAGCCGTTCCTGGCCATGTGTTGCCGTGTCCCAGTCTGGTTAAATGGCCAACCAATTTGTGTGTAGATCTACACCTGCACACACAAACACGTACACACAACCACCGTATAACCCCCAACCTACCTACCTACTGTATTTCTCTCTCCCTCTCTCCACCTACCTACCTACCTACCTACCTACCTACCTACCTACCTACCTACCTACTATATTTCTCCCTCTCTCTATCCCTCTACCTACCTACCTACTGTATTTCTCTCTCCCTCTCTCCACCTACCTACCTACCTACCTACCTACCTACCTACCTACCTACTGTATTTCTCTCTCCCTCTCTCCACCTACCTACCTACCTACCTACCTACCTACCTACCTACTTACCTACCTACTGCATTTCTTCCTCCCTCTCTCTATCCCTCTACCTACCTACCTACTGTATTTCTCTCTCCCTCTCTCCACCTACCTACCTACCTACCTACCTACCTACCTACCTACCTACTATATTTCTCCCTCTCTCTATCCCTCTACCTACCTACCTACCTACTTACCTACCTACTGCATTTCTTCCTCCCTCTCTCTATCCCTCTACCTACCTACCTACCTACCTACCTACCTACCTACCTACCTACCTACTATATTTCTCCCTCTCTCTATCCCTCTACCTACCTACCTACCTACCTACCTACCTACCTACCTACCTACCTACCGCATTTCTTCCTCCCTCTCTCTATCCCTATAGCTGCCTACGCACCTACCTACTGTATCCCTCCTTGAATCTTATGGACAGAGTATTTTATGTCATAAAGGATGACATAATACCTGTGGCCCACTGCTCTCTCTGTATCCATCTACCTACCTTTTTCTTTTTACAATTTTTTACATTTCCATTGCGCGTACCTGGCACAGGTATGACATCTACAGTATATATATATATATATATATATATTGGTGCTACATTTCAAAGGAACGTTGTGTGAAAATTTGGAAGCGATCGGTGCAGTACTTTCGGAGATTAGCAGTTTTGAACAAACTCTTGTTACGTTTTTATTTATATAGATATGACAAAAATACTTCAAACTTTTCATAATGTAGCGTCCTCTGAACCTCGGAATGGAACTTCCACAATTCCTGAACATGGTCTTGTTGACTTAGTAGGAGAAAATTCCACAAAACCTCCGTTTGGGGGAAAAAAAACCCCTGTGATATCATTAATGTAATTTCTTTGGGAATCCAAGAAACCTAAAACTTAAAATGTTAAACTGTCACTTCCTTATAACGATGGAACGGTTGTCCATTGTAGGGAGTGGGATAGTGGTGAGAATAATGTTTTTTCTACTACTGGTTCTGTGGCCGTGGCTTTGTGGGCGTGGAAAGGGAAGGTTACTGCAAAATCCCCATTCCCTCCCCTTCCCACTAACCAGCTTTCCAGCTCCATTCTCCTGTTCAGGACATATTTGCGGGATCGGATCCTGCCTCATACATCCACATGGCCTATTCGCTCACACAGAGAGGGACTTCTCCGGGTGCCGTCCACTAGACTTTGTCAGCGGGCGACGCCCAGGGGAAGGGCCTTCTCTGTGGCGGGCCCAGCCCTCTGGAACGACCTCCCCCCCGACATTAGAACAACTACGGACCTCCGCTCCTTCCGTCTAAACTAAAAACATATCTGTTCTGCTTGGCCGGCCTAGGGTAGTCTCCCTTCTATGGGGTTGTTAATAATTTTAGATGGGGATTTTAGTAATCTTTAACTGGGATTTTTAGCGCAGGGATATCATTTAATCTATTTTTATTATGTGTGTATATTTATTGTTTTATTTGCCCTGTGCACCGCTCCGAGTCCCTTCGGGGAGAGGGAGCGGTCAACAAATTAAATTTATTTTTATTATTATTATTATTATTATTATTATTATTATTATTATTATTATTATTATTATTATCATCATCATCATCATCAAAAGAAGATCAGCTGGGAGGCTGGGAGGCAGTGGGGGGCGGGGGGGGGAAGGCCAACCTATTTGCCACTCAACTACTTGTTGAGAATTACTCAACATTTCTGCTACCGGTTCCCCAGAACCTGTCAGAGCCAGCTGAATGCCAGTTCCACCCCTCTGGAGTGGGACTCATAAGTTGATGGAAGATACAGTCTTGATAATAGGAGCAAGCTGAAACTGTTTGATATGGCAGAAACATCCTAAACTGTATTTTAAAGCACTTGGAATTATTTTATGTACCAGAAAATAACTTCGATAGTCATTCAAAAGCAAAGTTTTGTCATGAAGTGGTACCAATTCATATAATAATACGGCAAGGGTTGAGCCCTGCTTACAAGAGGAATTATTTACCATAATCGGATGCGAAAGACACCGTATCGATTTGGAGATCCGTTTGCCCTAAATTTGATAGAATATCCTTCCTGTGTTTCTTACACCGGTTTTGAATCTGGTGGTATGCTGTATAATTCGTTGTGAAGAGCCCTTTAGTAGGAAATAACCAGTAATCCTATTAAAAGCATAATGAGGACTTCATTCAGTTTCCTGTCAGTCTTCAGAGCCATAAGTGGTTTCTAATTTGCACAAGATTGGAATAGCATTGAAAAATTACTGTAACTAACTGAAACACTGGTTGCATTTTCAATTTTTTTGATAGCCTCCCTTGTAATGCATTATAATGTGTTGTGCTGAGGTTCGTTGACGTATGCCAGACCTCATTTTAATACTGTTCTGTCTGTGAGCAGCAAGACTTAATCTAAACCAGTGGGTGTGCTCTAGAATGTTTGACAATTTTATTCCCTTGTCTTCAGGAACCATTTTAGCCCTTCCATAATTTATATAGACAGATTTTCTTGATTAGCAAGAAAAGGAGTACAGGTAGTCCTTGACTCATGACTGTTGGTTTAGCAAGTGTTTGAAGTTACATCAGCTTTGAAAAAAGTGTTGAAAGTGTTGAAAAACAGTTTACAACTGTTGCTACCATTGTGTCTTACCAGCGGATCTGGCTGCATATTTGGACAGTGAGGAGGTTGGGGAGGAAGATGGGCCATTCTTGGAGTCTGGGGAAGGCTCTGAGGAGGGCTCTGTGTTGGAGGCAGACATAGGGCCAGGGCTGTCTGACAGTCATCAGCTACCTTCGGAATCGGACATCAGTGAGGCAGACAAACAGCTGGAGCCTGTTCCCAGTGTGCGCCTGTGCAGAGTTGCCAGACGAAGGGAACAGCTAAAGAACAGGAGTCGACTGGGGAGTAAAGCCACAGGTGGATGGTGAATGGCCCCTCCCAGAGGGAATAAAAGAGGAGCAAAGGGGAGTGGAGTTTGCAGGAGACAATGAGTTCATTCCTGTATTCTTACCAAGTATTGCGGCCCCTGAAAGATATTGGCCTGGCCACTCTCCAAGCCTGATAAAGATAAAGGTAATTGTGAACTATCTCGAAAGAGAGGAAAGACTTTGCTGCAGAGGAATTCACTGTAAATTAAATAAAAGGAGTTTATCGGGACAAGGACTTGGCTTCGTGCTGCTGGGGAAGCCTCGGTCAGAACAGTTGCATTGTCCCTGCTCTCATGGGATCAAAATTTGGACGCTTGTCAACTGGTGTCTCTTTGTGATGATTGCAGCATCCCAGGGCCACGTGATGGCCGTTTGCAACCTTCCTATCTAGAGTCTGACAAGCAAAGTCAATGAGAGAAGCTGGATCCACTTAGCATCCTCATGGTTTTTTTTTTAAGACCATGGTGAGCCACTTAACGGTTGCACCCAAAATGATCATAAAATTGGGCATGGCTCACTTAAGTACTGCCTTGCTTAGCAACAGAAGTTCCAGTCCAATTTGCAGTGATAGGTCAAGGTGTCAAGGTTCCAAGTAGTAGATCCATTGCAAGCAAACCTCTGAGGCAGGTAGATTCCTCAAGAAATAGCTTTATTGGAAATATCATATTGGTGAGGTGAAAGCCGACTCTGAAGGGTCCCTTGGTTTTCACCTAATTAAAAGTGAAAGTGTTTCCCTCAATCCCAACCGATCAGTCACATGGCCCAATCATGGCAGCGTTCGCTGGTCTGGTGACATCACTCCTCCTTCCTCTGACCAGGGGCTTCTTGGAGCCTGGGGAGGGCAAAAATGGCCTCCCCCCACAGAGGCCCACCGAAGCCTGGAAATGGCCCATTTTCTGACTTGTGGTGGTCCCATAGGTCTGTTTTTCACCCTCCCCAGGCTCCCGAGGCTTTCTAGGAGCCTAGGGAGGGTGAAAAATGGCCTCAAACACCAACTGGAAGTTTTGGAATGGACATCTGGGTTGCACGTTGAGCTGTTCTTCTCCCTCCGGAGGCTTCAGGAGGATACCCTGAAGCCTCCAGAGGGCTAAAAACAACCCAATGCACAAACTGGAAGTCTGTTCCTGAACTTCCAGGAAAAAACAATTGATTTTTCCATGGCACGGGACCTAGTTATCTGTGGGATTGCATCCTTCCTCATACATCCCTTCGGCCGATTCACTCCCACAGAGAGGGACTTCTTTGGGTGCCGTCCACTAGGCAATGCCAGCGGATGACGCCCAGGGGAAGGGCCTTCTCTGTGGTGGGCCTAGCCCTCTGGAACGACCTACCCCCCGAAATCAGAACAACGACGGACCTCCGCTCCTTCCGCCAGAAGTTAAAGACTCACTTCTTCCATCAGCCCGGCCTGGCCTAACTTTTTATACCTAGCCACAGAAAGAAATTGTTTAATCAGAATTTTAAGGGGTAATTGTTAGGGGTTTAGGGGTTTTAATATTGATTTTAGCACAGGGGTAATTTAATTCAGTTTTAATATTTTGTATATTGTTGTATTTATTAGATTTTTAATTTCCTGTGCACCGCCCCAAGTCCCCATGGGGGAGAGGGGGCGGTCTATAAATTTAATTAATTAAATAAATAAATAAATAAATAAATAAAATTTTCATCCTGCGGAGGCTTCAGGAGGCTTCCCTGAAGCCTCCAGAGGGTGAAAAACAGGGCAACGCCTCGCGTGCCCTCAGAAATGGCTCCCCATGCCAACTGTGGTATGCGTGTGCCATAAGTTCGCCATCACAGCTATACACTATAAAAAAAACCACTGATTTGTTTTCTAAAACAAGTCAGCAACATTGTTTGTTAACCACAACAATTTTTTTGGGCCCTCCTTTAAAAAAAAAAGTAGTATATATTTAGTTTTATTTCTTTGTTTGTTGATGTTCTTTTCTTACCACAAAGGTCACCTATATTTTCAAGTTAATAGGAAACCTTTATCTAAACTAATGGCAAAATAATTTAAAACATATTAAACACTCTCGGTTCACCATTAATATGTGCATTATGCAAATTTGGAATATTATGTGCGGTATTTTCTGAATAGCTATTATTCATCTGTTGTGCCTTTCAGTCCCTTTAATGCATCATAAATTATTAAAAGGATGACTGGGAGTCTTTTATTTCTGAAGTTTTCCAGCTCATTTTTCTTCTTTCATCTCAGGAATAATTCAGAGGGATAAAAATGTAGGTTGGAAGGGGAAGGCCCGAAGCGGCTTCAGGAATAATGGATGACAAAGGTTGTAGATGGAGAACCACCTGATGGAGAAGGTCAGATAATGGAGTACAGAAATTTAACAGAGACTCACTTCCTAAATACCCAACATACCTTGTGACATCATTGGTAGAAACACTGAAATCCTATCTGAGATCACAGGAACATTTTTGGAAGGCATGTTGGCTATTGCCAAAATGAGCCATAGTGCTGTAGTGGTTAAAATGAAGTATTGAAAGCTAACTCTGCCCACTGCCAAGAGTTTGACAAGATAGAAAGAATGAACTCTAAAGACAGTCCTCTAGAGCAGGGGTCCCCAACCTTTGCAACTTTAAGTCTGAAGGACTTCAGCTCCCAGACTTTGCTGGCTGGAGAAGTCTGGGAGCTGAAGTCCTTCAGACTTAAAGTTGCAAAGGTTGGAGACCCCTGCTCTAGAGAGATCAATTTAACAGCAGCTGATTCCCTCTTTCAATTAAATGTGTTTATCATTTAAATAAATACACTGCTGGAAAGTCATATCATGTAGTCTGTTACAGAATCAGAGATGACTATCTGTCGATCAGCCATCCATCCATCCATCCTCATCATATCTAACTACACACAAGCTTTATCTATATCTACAATCTATTATCTCTAATATCTCTATCTATCTATCTATCTATCTATCTATCTATCTATCTATCTATCTATCTATCTATCTATCTATCTATCGTGCATTTGGATAATGCTAACTATTGTACTGGGTTACATAATTTCCATTTATGTCAATGGAAGAAAGAAAGCATTATTCTAAATACTTCAATAATCTTTGTGAGGAATAGAAGTATCTTAGAAACCTTCAGAACAGAATAGAGAGGAAAAAAACATGTCGAGGATGGTAGACCTGTTTGGAATATTTAATATTGTAGTCACTTTTATCAAATAATTGTCATTCTGTGGAGAATTGATCATCCAAAATTTAAATAACATTTCTGGTCATTCTGATCAGTTTGATTTACATTATTATTTTTTTACTTTCAGACCAACATGATTTTATTTTTACTCTGAGTATTAACTATATTTTGCTAGGTCACATGTAAACTGCATAGTCGGTTTTAATCCATTAAGTTAATTTTGTGTTTTTGTTATATCTCTGTAGGAGAAGGAATGGCAGAGCCAGGGGGTGGAGTTAAAAAAGGCATCAGCCTAGAATCGCTACATAGTCACAAACAAATAAGCCCAACTTCCCCTTGACTGCTGTTGACCCTTATCTAACTCTAACCAGATGCTGACTGTTGAGAAGATTCCTGTGGATAGGCTTTTACCAATGAATCAGTTAAATTGAACCTTCATGGTTGTTTTTTGCACCTGACAACTTGACCATAGTAATTTTTACCATGTACTGGTTATTGACATTGAAGACCATTGTCATCATGGCTACCAGACAAGTCCCAGAAACCTGGTGAGGGTCCTTGCTGTGATTCTCACCAACCACAAGTAATTTATTTTCTTTCTTTCTTTCTTTCTTTCTTTCTTTCTTTCTTTCTTTCTTTCTTTCTTTCTTTCTTTCTTTCTTTCTTTCTTTCTTTCTTTCTTTCTTTCTTTCTTTCTTTCTTTCTTTCTGACTATATGTTTATCCTTGAAGATGAATTTGTGCTGCGGCCGTCAGCCATTTTTGTTTTGTAAAAAAGCTGAAACCTCCTAGCTAATTGTCAGAAATTAAAAGTGACATTTCAGCATGCCAACTACCATTTGGCATGCTGGTGAGGCAGGCAAGCACCGAGGAAGAGCTGAGGTGGCTCAGTGGTTAGAGTGCAGTACTGCTAGCTACTTCAGTTGACTGCTAGCAGTTTGGCAGTTCAAATCTCACCAGCTCTTTCTGAGGAGGGTAAAATGAGGACCCAGATTGTTGGGGGCAAGAGGCTGACTCTGTAAACCGCTTAGAGAGGGCTGTAAAAGCACTATGAAACAATATGTAAGGCTAAGTGCTATTGCTATTGCCCTTCCTTCCTTCCTTCCTTCCTTCCTTCCTTCCTTCCTTCCTTCCTTCCTTCCTTCCTTCCTATGCAGTATTGCAGGCTAACTCTGCCAACTGCCAGCAGTTCAATCCTGACTGGCTCAAGCTTGACTCAGCCTTCCATCCTTCTGAGGTGGGTAAAAAGAGGAGCCAGATTGTTGGGGTCAAGAGGCTGACTCTGTACCTCGCTTAGAGAGGGTTGTAAAAGCACTATGAAGCAGTATATAAGGCTAAGTGCTAGTGCTAAGACAGAACAACAAATGGTAGCCTCTCTGTTTTCCTTCCCCATTTCTACTGGGCTGGGCTTTGCCAGACCTTTGGACCTCTGAGAATTGTTTGACACTGGCACACTTAGGTCTGCATTATGAATCAAGAAAAATGAATTCAGCAGCTCATCTAATGAGTCCGGTGTGCCTTCTCTCTTTATTAACTTCACTTTTCTTAATTAAAGTCAATAATGTCTGTATCACATTTAACTTGCTCCATTGGAATTTTTTGCAGCTTCAAATACCAATATATTGTTGTTGTTAGTTGCGAAGTCATGTCCGACCCATCGTGACCCCATGGGCAATGTTCCTCCAGACCTTCCTGTCCTCTACCATCCTCTGGAGTTCATTTAATTCACACTTTGGTGACTCCATCCAGCCACCTCCTTCTCTGCTGTCCCCTTCTTTTTTTGCCCTCCATCATTCCCAGCATGAGGCTCTTCTCCGGGGAGTCCTTCCTTCTCCTTAGGTGGCCAAAGTCTTTGAGTTTCCTCTTCAGGATCTGGCCTTCTAAAGGGTAGTCAGGGTTGATCTCCTCTAGGACTCACCAGTTGGATGGCCCTGCAGTCCAAGGGACTCGCAGGAGTCTTCTCCAGCATCAGAGTTCAAAGCCTCCGTTCTTTGGTGCTCAACCTTCCTTATTGACCAACCTTCACAGCCATCCATTGCAACTGGGAAAACCATCACCTTGACTAAATGCATTTTTGTTGGCAGGGTGGTGTCTCTGCTTTTTAGACAGATATATTAGAAACTAGAAAATATAGAACATAGGATCATAGAACTGGAAGGTCTTGAAGATGTTCTAGTCCATCGCCCTACCCAAGGCAGGAGATCCAGACTAATGGTTGTGGGTTGGTGGGTGGGTTAGTGGGAAATGAGATGATAGATGCAATATAAGGTGATGGATAATGGAAAGAAAGAAAGAAAGAAAGAAAGAAAGAAAGAAAGAAAGAAAGAAAGAAAGAAGAGTGGGTGGGTGGGTGGGTGGGTGGGTGGGTGGGTGGGTGGGTGGGTGGATGGATGGATGGATAGATAGATAGATAGATAGATAGATAGATAGATAGATAGATAGATAGATAGATAGATGTAATATAAGGTGATGGATAATGAGATGATAGAAAGATGGATGGATGGACAAACGGACGGACAGTCAGACAGATAGATATTATATTAATGTTATAAATTACCTTATATATAAAGAAGGGATAAAATGTCTTTCCAAAACATGCTCATTTCTAAAGATGCAAATCTTTTCCCTCCTTTCGCTTTTCTTTAATTAGGATTTACATCTACAAAAGAGGCTTTTGATTACTGTTGTTATCACCACCTTTGACCTACTTTGCACTCAAATATGCAGAAAAAGTTGATCGGTAGAGCTAACTTCGCATTGGCTTCCCCTGTCCATTATCTCACTGTAGAAAGGAGTGAAATAGGTCCAGATGAGCATCTACACACTTATTACTTCAGGAGCAATAGGAACCTCTTGAGTCAAATTCATTCTTGGTAGACTAATTCATTAAAACAGGAAGTCAGTGATTATCACTGGGTGGCCAGACATTAAATCGGAGTTAAGCCATTATCGAACTCCCTGTGACCAGTTGTTGAACTTTGCCTGCGTGCCCTTCATTTTTGCTGAAGCCAAGAGTTACTAATGGGCACCTGTTGTCCGTAGACTAGTAGTCCACTAGGGGAACATAAATGAAATATCCTTCCATCTGAAGCAGCAGGAAATATATCAAGCCTTCCCTCATCCATTGGCCATTTGCACTAAAGGAGCCCAGGCTTAGTCCGATGCTGCATATCTCTTGAGCTTATTGTTTATTTATTACCCTCCTGTTTGGAAGTAAAAGCCAGCAGTTTGCAAGATAGTAAGCATAGTTATGGTTTATTTGCTTTAATAAAAGTAGGAACCATGTAAGAACAATAGAATTGCCCCCCACCCCAAAGCTACACTTACCAGCATGCACATTAATGCGAAGAGCAAAAAGGCCAAAATGTTGAAAGAGCAAGCAGTCAAATTAGAGGAAATATTTTTTTTTAAAAAAAGGTTATTGAAGAAGAAAAAGACAAGAGTTTAAATAAATAGGAAAAGTATTGCTGCAGGGAGATAGAGGCAGATAGGCGTGCTCAGATGGCGAGGGTGCAAAAAAATGATATGTGGAATAAATGAAGCAAATCACGAAGCCACAAAGGGAAAATAAATAAAAATGAAATTTCCAACGAGGCAGGAGCTTTCCGGGTTGATTTTTAAATCATGAGAATGGTTCCAGATGGGATGTGTACAGAGAACAATAACACTTCTTCTCACACTCAAGAGGTGCCTCCGTTGACAATATTGCTCATTGTTTACCGAAAATATTGAGGAGGAGAAGAAAAGGAACCAAGGTTGGAGAAGGCTCTGTTTTCTGAGTGAAACGATTCTGTTTAGGTCAAACATAGAAGAACCAACACACACCTTGAATGTTATGCATGCATCTTTTCGGTACTCGCTCGTTTATTTGTCTCTCTTGAATTTTTAGAAGACGATTCTTGCTCTTCTTTTTCAATAGAAAACTGGGCTTTTGTAAAAAAAACAACACACACTATAGACTGGTATCACCTGCAGGTTTTATCATTCCTCTGACCCAGGGCTGGGTTGCTGCTGGCATTGCTGCCAGTTTGGCGCACAAAAAAGTTCCATGCATGTGCACATTTGCACCTAAAAAGGTCTGTGCATGCACACAACGTTAGAAAAGGGGAAAAAAATATTTATTTATTTATTTTATTTTATTAGATTTATACCCCGCCCTTCTCCAAAGAGGACCCAGGGCGGCGCACAGGAATTTAAAAAACACATACAAAAGTCACAATACAAAATTTAAAAACTTATTAAATTACCCATCCTGCGCTAAAAACCAATTAAAATCCCCAAAATTAAAAACTGTCTAAAATAGTCACAGCGGAAGGTTACGCTAGGCCGGCTTGGTGAAAGAAATGTGTCTTTAGACACTGGCGGAAGAGGCGGAGGTCTGAGATGGTGCGAAGTTCAGGGGGAAAGTCATTCCAAAGGGCAGGGCCCGCCACAGACAAGGTCCTTCCTCTAGGTGTCGCCAGTCAGCATTGTCCGGCCGACGGCACCCTGAGAAGGCCCTCTCTGTGGGAGCGGATCGGTCGAAGGGATGTATGGGGCAGGAGACGGTCTCACATATAATAATAATAATAATTCGAAAATAATAATTCAGCAATGAAGATTGTTCTGCACATGCGCAGAACTGGAAATGAAGATGGCGCCACCGCCAATAGAACCGGTTCGGGAGCGTGGCAGGCCAAGTTACTACCTACTCAGTTGAACCGGTCCAAACTGGTAGGACCACACCTCTGCTCCGACCTTTACATGGTAGAATCAAAAAAATATGGATGGCTGAACTCAGTTTGGAAGGATGCCGATTGACCCATCCAAAAGGAAGGAGTAAGCTATGCTTCATGGAGCAATGGAAGACGAACCATGAGGAAATCTTCCCGGTTCACCTTCTTAGGATGTTGCTGCATCAGTGGTGGGTTGCTGCTGGTTCTGGGTCGCAGAAACGGCAGTGACCCAGGCCTGAGATGCCCACAAAGTGGTTCTCCGGTGTCTTCTGCTGTTGCTGGCATGGTTCTGTGCATGCGAGGTGCAATTTTTAGTGAAATGCGTATGTGCAAGCAATGTGACGCCAGCACACATGCAAAGCGTACATACAGCAAACCAGTATTAACCAGTTCAGGAACCCATCCCTGTGCTGCATATCTCTTCATAGCACCACTATAGCCAGGGGGCTGTTCCAGCCAGCATTACGGCCACTTCGCTCGTCTGCGTGCTTTGTGTGCACATGCACAGTTCAATAGAAATTGTTCTGTGCATGAGCAGAATTTAAAAAAAAGGTGACGATGGTGGCAACTGGGAAACAGTTCAGGGGCGTGGCCAGCCTGGGTCACTGCTGCTTCTGTGGCCCAGGCCAACATACCATTACTGGTTGGGCTGAAGAGGCCAAACCAGTAGGAACGTACCTCTGACTATAGCCATTTGTCATTGAGCAGCCAATTTGTGAGAAGAGAGGCGTTCTCCAAATTCCAAATGTGCCCACCACATTAACAGAATAACAAAGTTGGATCTTGGAGGTCGTCCAGTCAAGGGGTCCCCAACCCAGGGGCCGCGAACTGGTGCCGGTCCATGGCTTGATAGTAACCAGGCCGGAGTGGGCAGTGGAGAGAGTAGCGCAACTCTTAGGAAAGTGTAGCAAACACTCCGCTATCCTGGCGGCTGGCCGGGGTGCTCCCCGGGGACAGGACGGGGGCAACGGCCCTGCATGGGGGTTTGGGGCTGCCAGGCTCTCTTGCCCAGGACGCAGCCTGTCCTTCCCTGCTCTAGCCAAGGATTTTTCGCCCGGGACCCCTGGCAGCTTTCCCTGGCAGTTCTGGTCACCATGCCTTCAGAAGGATATTATGGAAATGGAAAAGGTGCAGAGGAGGGCAACCAGAATGATTAGGGGGCTGGAACACCTTCCTTACCCTCTGAGGCTGCAACGGCTGGGCCTCTTCACTCTAGAACGACGGCGCCTGAGAGGTGACCTGATTGAAGTCTATCAAATCATGCACGGTGTGGACAAAGTAGAAAAGGAAAAACTGTTTTCCCTATCGCACAACACTAGAACTAGGGGGCCCTCCATGAAACTTTTGATAGCTAGACCTCCAACAAATAAGAGGAAGTACTTTTTCACCCAGAGGATCACTGGTCTATGGAACTCCCTGCCAGAAGAAGTGGTGATAGCTGTCAGCCTCGACACCTTTAAGAAAGGATTAGAGGAGTTCATGGAGAACAAGGGTATCCATGGCTATCATGATGGATGCCTAAGGACACCCTCCGGGTTGGAGAGATAGGCAGGATATCTCTCAATGCCATTTGCAGGGAATCCTAAGCAGGTGAAGACATCTGCTTGGGAAGACCCTGAAGCAAATGGGGAGCCACTGTGTGAGACAGAATGCTGGACTGGATGGGCTGTGGCCTGTTCCAGCAAGGCTGTCCTTAGGTTCTTATGTTCCCACCCGGTTGCAAGTGACCGCCAAACGCGTGTGCGGCCCACATGACTTGACTCACCCGCTGGAGGCTCCCACCGGTCCACGGAATTTTTTCTACATGAAACCGGTCCCTGGTGCCAAAAAGGTTGGGGACCCCTGTTCTAGTCCAATCCCATACTTGTTCTGGCCTGCCAGCAGCCAGCAGATCTAGCAGCAGATTTGGATATTGAGGAGGTTGGGGAGGAACATCGGCCACTCCTGCTCCATTTTATGACTTTTCTTGCCACATTCGACAAGTGAATCACTGCAGTTCATGAATGAATAACACGGTTGTTAAGTGAATCAGTTTTCTCCATTGACTTTGCTTGTCAGAAGGTCGCAAAAGGGGATCACGTGACCCCAGGAAACTGCAACCATCATAAATGTGAGTCCGTTGTCAAGCATCCAAATATAAATCACATGACCATGGGGATGCTGCGATGGTCGTAAGTGTGAAAAACAGTCTTAAATCATATTTCTCAGTGCCATTGTAAGTTTGAATGGTCACTAAGCAAACAGTTGTAAGTCAAGGACTACCTCTTTTTGTCTCCCGAATCTTCAGTTTTCTCAGTAACTGTCTTCAGCTGCTCTGTGCCTTTTTAAATAATATACATTTGTTTTGATTCAGTGGTGGGATTCAGCTGGTTCGCACCTATTCGGGAGAACTGGTTGGTAACTTTCTAAAAATCTCATTTTGTTTAGAGGGCTAATCCTGTAAGGAAGGCAGGAAGGCAACGTTCTGGTGTTGTTTCTAGTCTCATCTTTGTTGCCTGGCTTACAGAAACTGCCCCTCCGGTTAACCCTTATGACATTGTAACAGCTAAGGCAAAATGCCCATCGACATGAGTGATGTTGAGTTGGCCACACCCACCCAGTCACATGACCACCGAGCCATACCTACCAAGCTGGACATTAGGGCAGAGAACCGGTTGTTAAATCATTTGAATCCCACCACTGTTTTGATTGCTCTAGTTGTGTTTTTATTTTGAAAATGTACTCTGTGCCAGATGACTTTTCTTGTTCGTGATCCCTTAATTCCTCCTAGTAACACCAATGCACACATTTACTAAAGCTCATTAGAGCGTGTTCAGCTCTGTGTTTTAAAGGAGGGTAAAAGCTTTATTAATTAAAAGGCTTTGTTTGGTAAACAGTTGATCTCTTCCATGGAAAAGTTTCATAGGAATATATTAACCACTTCGTCCTCCTCCTTGTCTCTCTCTTCCTCCTTGTCTCTCTCCTCATCTCTCTCCTTGTCTTTCTCCCCTCCTCCTTCTTGTCTTTCTCCTCCTCCTCCTCCTCCTCTTCCTCATCTTTCTACTACTCGTCTTTCTACTCCCTGTCTGTCCTCCTCTTTGCCTCCTTTTTCCTCCTCTGTCTCTCTCCTCCTTGTTTCTCCCCTCATCTCCTCCTCTTCCTCCTCCTCGTCTCCTTCCACCTCATCCTTATCTCTATCCTTGTCTTTCTACTCTTCCTCCTTTTGTCATCCTCCTCTTTTTCCTCCTCCTTGTCTCTCTCCTCCTCCTCCTTGTCTCTCTGCTACTACTCCTTGTCTCTCCCCTCTTGCTACTCTTCCTCCTCCTTGTCTCCTCCTCCTCTCCCCTTCCTCCTCCTTGTCTCCCTCCACCTCCTTCTTATCTCTATCCTTGTCTTTCTACTCCTCCTCCTTGCTGTCCTCTTCTCCTCTTTTTCCTCCCCTTCATCTCCCTCCTCCTCCTCCTCCTCCTTGTCTTCCTCCACCCCCCTCTAATTTCTGGGGCTCCAATTGCAATCTGACAGGATTTAAAATCGTACAGTTCACCAGTAGGAAGTTCCAGTGATTTTCTTATGTGTATTTTGTTTCTACCTTTTTGGTCATGTTAGCAAATCTTGGTGAAAGCAGTCAGTCAGTTTCTTTCTTCAGGCACACGACTTCTGTGGAAACAAATACTTACTGAATTTCCAGTTGTTTAGCCGTCAATATTGGCCTGAGGGAAATGATATTTTCTCAGATGAAAAGTTAGAGATGAGGGTTACCTTTGTGTGTGTGTGTGTGTGAGTGTTTGTGCGTGTGCGTGTGTCTTTGTGCTTGTTTGTGTATGTGTGAAAGGCAAAGATGTAGAAATGTGCTATGTGATGGGTTGGAGTAATGAAATATATATTCATGACATGTTATGCAATCACATTATTCTCATTGAAGTCAATAGGAGGATGAAATGGGAAATTCAGTATGTAAACAATGGAAATGTTTAAATAGCCGTATAGAAAGGACTTTGGGAAATTAAGATTTTAGTTGAACTAGCTATTTGCAGCATTGTTTAATTGATGGAGAAGTCACCTTTCCTTTTTTCTTTCCAATCAAAAAGCAAATGATATGCTCTTTACTTGCCTTGTCTGTAAACCTGCAAACTTTTGGTATATAGTTCACAAACCCATTAGCATTAACAACAACAACAAAAAGAAACTTGGGGCTGAGGAGAAATGAAATATGTGAAATAATTTCTGTTCACGAAGAAGCCAATTTAATGCATTAAGAACTTAAGTTGCTTTTTTCTTCCTTAAAAAAAAAAGGCACAATAGCTGTCCAAGAGACATGAAATGCTAGCATTGTTTCATTTAAATCATCATTTTATATCTAAAGAAATGTGACATCTAGATGCCAAGATGATCTTCCACTGACATTCAGGTAGTGACTTTATTCCTGCCTCCTCTTCTCTTGAACATCTAATTTAGTGTAGTCTTAAAAATGATTTATGGAGAGCTATTACAGGCATATTGTTTTCTAAAGAGCGCATTAAAATCTCTAATACTAGAAGGGCTTAGGGCTATCAAGATATGTCAATGATAGGGATTCCAGGATCCGTTGCCCTTGCTTCAAAGGAAAACTTTGCTCCTGAGTCAACTAATACTATTTCACATATAAATATTAACAGCCTTCTGCATTGGCGCTTTATTTTTATGTCTTTGTTTTTCTTGATGGTATTATTATAGGTTCTTTGTGTTCCCAAAATGGTGCATTATATACATTTCATCTGGTTTGATTTGGGAAACTATGGCCTTAAGGACGCCCAATTTAGAGTAGTCCAACGACTCGTGGACATTGATCTACAATATCTACGAGCCAGAGCCAATACAACTTGCTCCCCCCTGACCTTCAATCAATTCAATAATTACGGACTGAGGATGGCTTCCTATTTCTATACTTTAACCATCCCTAAGTATAGAAGAGCTTTCTCCCTAGCTCGCTTTAATGTCTTGCCCTCAGCACTTTTGGATGGTTGCTTCAAGAGGCTCCCGATTAACGAGCGGCTATGCCCTTGCGACAGAGCCAAGGTTGAAACTGCGGAGCATGTCCTTCTATCTTGCCCCATGTATAACGCAGACAGATCTAAGTTACTGTCTCTCCTTGAAACCATCCCTTCTAGACTCAATGGTTGTGACTTGATGGCCCACTGCCTAGGAGATGGCTCTCCATATATCACTTTTCAGGTATCAAAATTCTTCTTAAGAGCTGTAACCTGTTGTGTCCTCGACCTGCGACCGGTCTCGACTTACGACCGGCCGCAGGTCTTCCAGGCTGTCTCTTGGAGCCTTGGCAACAGGCTGTAGCAAGGCGGCCAACCGACAGACGCGCCTGATTGGCTGAGGCGCGCCTGGCCCTTGCTGCAGCCTGATTGGCTCCCCCTTTGACAGCTCCAAATATAAAGAGCTGTCAAAGCGCGGGAGCCCCTGTCTACCGCACCTTTTCTTTTACTGAACCTATCTTCTTCTGTAAGCTGTGCCTAGCTAATAAAAGCTATGTTTTGAGCAAACCTGATGTGGACCCACTCTTTGACTGAAGTCATAACATAACCATTAGGGGAGAACGCTGTAACCTTCCTTACTTAAGCTATTGGCGATCCATTGTTATGATATTATGATAATAATAATAATTATTATTATTATTATTTTTAACGTTTCTTCCTGTAGTACTTGTGTTTTGGTCTGTGACCGTAAATAAAAGTGTGTGTGTGTATGTATGTATGCATATGCATATGCATATGCATATATACATATACATATACATACATACATACATACATACATACATACATACATACATACATACATATATATATATATATATATATATGTTTCCGTAGATTTTCACGGGTGTAGGTATGCTGGCATAGCTGGCTTCGGGGATTTTCCCGTGTATAAGGCATAGAAATGTTATTGCAACGTTTCGACAAGATCTCACTTGTCATCATCATATATACATACATTTCATCTGTTTAACTTGCTTTGTTTTTTTTTGATGTCACTGTGGGTACGTAGATTGAGGGATTAAGGTAGATGTGCCTTGTGGGGAAGAAGGGAATGAGGTGTGTCTGAATTGCTTGGGAGCCTACTGGACCATGCTGGTGTGCACACACACACACACAAATGTAATTTCTACAAAAGATAAAATATAACAAAAAAAATAAGGAGAGGAATAGGTAGGAAAGTACAAGGAATAAAAGAAAAAAAAAAGATGAACTTAACATTCTTTGATACGATTGCAAATATAAAAAAAAAAAAATTACAGGAGTCCTTGACTTATAAGGGGGCGAAACACCGGCCCCCGTGGAGAGGGCGCGCAATTTGGGTGTCCTCCTGGATTCCCGGCTGTCCATGGAGGACCATGTGGCGGCCGTGGCCAGGGGGGCTTTCCATCAGGTACGCCTGATGCGCCAATTGCGGCCCTTACTGGACCGGGCTGCCCTTCGCACAGTCACTCAGGCCCTCGTGACCTCTCGACTCGACTACTGTAATGCTCTCTACATGGGGCTCCCCTTGAGGTGCACTCGAAAGCTGCAGTTAGTCCAGAATGCAGCCGCGCGGGTGATTACGGGAGCGCCTAGACACTCCCACATAACACCTATCCTGCGCGAGCTGCACTGGCTTCCTGTGGTCTTTCGGGTGCGCTTCAAGGTTCTGACGACCATCTTTAAAGCGCTCCATGGCTCGGGGCCTAGTTATATGCGAGACCGCCTCCTGCCCCATACATCCCTCAGACCAATACGCTCCCACAGAGAGGGCCTCCTCAGGGTGCCGTCGGCCGGACAATGCCGACTGGCGACACCCAGGGGGAGAGCCTTCTCTGTGGCAGGTCCAGCCCTTTGGAACGATTTACCCCCTGAACTTCGCACCATCTCTGACCTCCGCCTCTTCCGCAAGTGTCTTAAGACACATTTATTCCATCTAGCCGGCCTAGCGTAGCCTCCTATACTGACTTTTAGATAGTTTTTAAATTTGGGGATTTTAATCTGGTTTTAGCACAGGTTCTATTGAATTAGTTTTTTAAATTTTATATGATGTTTTGTATGTATTTTAATTTTCCTGTGCGCCGCCCTGGGTCCATTTGGAGAAGGGCGGGGTATAAATTGAATAAATATAAATATATATATAACAGGTCATTTAGTTATGACCCAGATTCAAAGTTTTAATACAATACAATACAATAGCAGAGTTGGAAGGGACCTTGTAGGTCTTCTAGTCCAACCCCCTGCGTGGGCAGGAACCTTATACCATTTCAGACAAATGGCTATCTAACATCTTCTTAAAGACTTCCAGGGTTGGGGCATTCACAACTTCTGGAGGCAACTTCTGTTCCACTGGTTAATTGTTCTAACTGTCAGGAAATTTCTCCTCAGTTCTAAGTTGCTTCTCTCCTTGATTAGTTTCCACCCATTGCTTCTTGTCCTGCCCCCAGGTGCCTTGGAGAATAGTTTGACTCCCTCTTCTTTGTGGCACCCTCTGAGATATCGGAACACTGCTATCATGTCCCCCCTGGTCCTTCTCTTCATCAAACTAGATATACCCAGCTCCTGCAGCCATTCTTCATATGTTTTAGTCTCTAATGTCAGCCCCTTTTCTGACCTAGGCTTCCCCAGCAGCACAAAGCCGACTGTAATAATTTACAGGGAATTCTTTTCCAGCGAAGTCTTTCCTCTTTCAAGATAGCTCACAATTACTGACCTTTATCAGGCTTGGAGAGTAGCCAGGCCGATATCTTTCAGATGCTGCAATACTTGGCAAGAATGCAGGAGTGAACTAATTGTCTCCTGCAAACTCCACTACCCTTTCGCTCCTCTTTTATTCCCTATGGGAGGGGCCATTCATCATCCACCTGTGGCTTTACTCCCAAATTTACCCCTGTCCCTTAGCTGCTACCTTTGTCTGGCAACTCTGTGCCTGTGCACATTTGGAACAAGCTCCAGCTGTTCATTGGGTCCTCTGCGGAGAAGGGCGGGATATAAATATGATTAAAATAAATCTGCCTCACATATGTCTGACTCTGAAGGCAGCTGATAACTGGCATACGGCTCTGGCCCACTCTCTGCCTCCGACGCAGAGCCCTCATCAGAGCTTTCCCCAGACTCCAGGACTGGCCCAGGTTCCTCCCCAACCTCCTCTCTGTCTGAGTCTGCTGCCAGCTCCACTGGTCACTGTCAGGCCACAACAGCCCCCTGCCCCATGGTTGGATGGGATGGTGGGGAAGTTGCTAAGTAACTGGACCCCATTTATGGACATTGCCAGTGTCTCCTGGTCATATGAACACCTTTTATGATGGTTATGCCAAACTTGGGCATTTGCTTCAGTAGTGCGTTTCTATTGTTGTTGTTAGTGGCAAAGTCGTGTCTCACCCATTGCAACCCCATGGACAATGTTCCTGCAGGCCTTCCTGTCCTCTACCATCCCCCAGAGTCCATTTAAGCTGACACCTACTGCTTCAGTGGCTCCATCCAGCCACCTCATTCTCTGCCGTCCCCTTCTTCTTCTTTTGCCCTCCGTCTTTCCCAGCATGAGGCTCTTCTCCAGGGAGTCCTTCTTCCTTCTCATGAGGTGGCCAAAGTCTTTGAGTTTCCTCTTCAGGATCTGGCCTTCTAAAGAGCAGTCAGGGTGGATCTCCTCTAGGACATTTCTATGAACCGCTCTAATCGTCAAATCCCAAAATAAAAACTTATTTTCTTTTTTGTTTCCAAGCAAAAAGTCCAAGCGTGGTTTCCATGCAGAAACATGGACTAATTATAGACGTTTATTTGATCAAAGTGGTCAGTTTCGCTATCTCAGCCAACTCCAGGAATCTAGTGGAACATTCTGAGGATTTAGTCCCCTCTGGCTGATATGGAGATATCTTATAGGGCAAGATTCCTACATTTCTTCAGTGTGCAACACTTTTGCAGTTTGGCTAACTGCAAATCATACCTTGCGGTAATGAAATTTTATGTTTCTGCCCTGAGCTGGGAGCTCAGCTCAGCTCGCTTCTCAGATACTGAAATACAGGCTACAGGCTGACCTTTGAAGTTTGTTATAAATTTCCTAACAATAAGTGAACAGATGTTGGACTAATATGCAATAGGTTCAATCCCCAATGATTACTGCTCCAGAAATAGTGAGGTTAAAAGTTTCCAAACACTCTTTATTTCTTATTTCATACTATATTTATCTACGGTCCATCATGTATTTCCCCGTCTTGTTCATTCTGCAGTTTTGCATTTGTTTTGTAGTTTTTTTAAATCTTTCTTCCTCTCTTTATTGCTTTCCCATTTTTCCCCTCTCCCCTTTAGCCAATTATACCATAAGTCCCATACTGAGTAACACTTGGATTCCTCTTTGTCTTTTATTGAAAACACACTTTTTCTGCTTGGCCGGCCTAGGTTAGTCTTCCGTCTTTTAATAGGGTTTAGGGGATTTTAGCGCAGGGATAATTTTGTTTAATTTGTATTTTAGCTATTTATTATATGTATTTTGATTGATATTTTTAATTTCCCTGTGCACCGCTCCGAGTCCCTTTGGGGAGAGGATGCGATTTACAAATAAAATTATTATTATTATTATTATTATTATTATTATTATTATTATTATTATTATTATTATTATTATTATTATTATTATTATTATTTTAGCTCTTTTGTGAGCCTATCCATTTCAGCGCATTCCAATATATTTTTTTATCACGTTGTGTTCCGTTGGTGTTTATTTTTCCAATTCTGTGCATATGAGATTCTTGCTGCCGTGATTACATGTAGAATTAGGCCTTTGATTTTTTCCTCATACTTCCCCTTAATTATTTCTAATAAAAATAGTTCTGGTTTTAGTTCTATTTGGTGTGCAGTCATTTTTTCAAGCCAGTCCTATATATATATTTGCTTACTTGCGTGCATGCGTACAATACACACACACACACACACAAACACACAGCATGCATGCAAGTAAGTAAGTAAGTAAATAAGTAACAAAAGTATATAAAGGACATTATGTATGGAACTAATAGAAAATATATGCAAATATACATAGATATAGATATAGTTATATAAGATAAATATGTGCAGACAAAGGGAACACATGGATATGTAAAAGATGTAAAATGTGTTGCAAAGATGATATGATTGTATAAACAAAATTAAATACATTTAAAAAAAGTTTCCAAATATTACCATAATTTTAAAAAAAATCTATATCTTACCCTGGTAAAATGAGAAGCCAGATTGTTGGGGGCAATAAGGCTGACTCTGTAAACCGCTTAGAGAGGGCTGTAAAAGCACTGTAAAGCGGTATATAAGTAAGTGCTATTCTTACTGCCATTTATTTATTGATTTATTTATTTTATTTTATCTAATTTCTAGACCGCGCCCTCTCCCCACAGGGACTCGGGGCGGTGTACAGGAACAATTAAAACATCTAAAAGCACGACAATACATACATAATTAAAATTGGATTAAATAACCCTGTACCCATTTGTAACACATTAAAACGATATCCCATTTAAAACCAAATAGAGCAATTTAAGTTAACAGACTGGAGCGGGAAGAGTAAATTAGGCTAAGCCAGCCTGATAGAACAAATGAGTCTTAAGTTTTTGGCGGAAGGAGCAAAGGTCCGTGGTAGTTCTAATATCGGTGGGTAGGTCGTTCCACAGGGTCGGGCCCATCACAGAGAAGGCCCTTCCCCTGGGCATTGCCCGCTGGCATTGCCTTGTGGACGGCACCCGGAGAAGTCCCTCTCTGTGGGAGCGAATCGGCCGAAGGGATGTATGGGGCAGGATACGATCCCGCAAATAACTAGGTCCTGTGCCATGGAGCACTTTAAAGATGGTGACCAACATCTTGAAGCGCACACGAAAGGCCACAGGCAGCCAGTGCAGCTCGTGCAGGAGCGGTGTTACGTGGGAGTACCTGGTAGCTCCCAGAACTGCCCGCACGGCTGCATTCTGGACCAGCTATAGCCTTCGGGTGCACCGCAAGGGGAGCCCCATGTAGAAAGCATTGCAGTAGTCTAGACGGGACGTCACAAGCGCATGGGTGACTGTGCGAAGGGCGTCCCGGTCCAATAGGGGATGCAACTGCCGTACCAGGCGAAACTGGTAGAACGCCCCCCTGGCTACGGCTGTCACATGGTCCTCCATTGACAGCCAGGCATCTAGGAGGACGCCTAAGTTGCGTGCCCGATCCATGGGGGCTAGATGTTCACCCCCTATGGCCAGTGATAGAGTCAACTGGTTGAACCGGGGTGCCAGTAACCACAGCCACTCGGTCTTGGATATTTTGGCAGTAAGCAAAATGGATTTTTTCCCCCCTGACTTAGTACATTTGCAATTAGTTAACTAACTTCTAGCTAAATATAGGTAATGCTTGACTTACAATCATTCATTTCATGACTGTTCCAAGTTACACTGAAAAAAGTGACTTATGACCAGTTCTCAGACTTATGACAGTGGCACCATCCCCAAAGTCATGTGATCAAAGTTTGAGTACTTGTATTTAAGTTGGTTACAGCTCCCTGGGGGTTTAAAAAGTGTCCAGGTTGCAAGCAACCTTCCTTGGGAGCATGTGCCAAGCAAAGTCATTATGGGAAGCTGGATTTGCTTAGCAACTGCAAAATTCATTTAACAACTGTCCTGATTCACTTAAAAACCATGGCAAAAAGGTTGTAAAATGGGGTATGAGTCATTTAACAACTGACTTGCTTAGCGATGGAAATTGTGGTTCCTCGCCGAGAACTATCGTAACTCAGGAAATTTCTTTTTGATTGATTTTATTAATTGATTTGATTGATTGAATTAACTTCGTGATTTGCAGTCTTGGGGATGTAATGCTGAAAAACGATGATTGTGGACAGGGACATATGGCAGTTACTATTGTGGTGTAAAAATGACAAAACATGCATAATGATGTAATGATGCAAGGATTGGACATCTGTAAGTCAGGAGGTGGATGTCACAACATCTGTTTCATGACTCCCCCAGCTCCAGGCAGGCTATAATTACAGGTGAAAAGGACTTTCAGCATTTGAGCCTGGTGGTGTGACATGAATTTTGTATTGTTGTCTTGTGTACCATTGTAGGATGTCTAAAAGTATGGCTGTGTCAAAAAATGCCTTTCTGTTGCCCCTAAGGAAGTATTCCGCTCAAAAGATGGGGCCCTAACATGCTCAATCCATATGCCGCCTTTCTTAAATCCTCTTCAGTTTGCAAGCCTCCTCTTAGAGCTAAATGAATTTCAGTGTTTTCTTTTGATATAAATTTGCAAGGGTTGTATCTCTTTTTCTAAGGGCAAAAATAAAAATATTACACTCGATGAGGACTATTTTTTTAATTAAAAATCATTAAATCAGGCTTTGGGTGTGTGTTAGGAATGAAATAGGTGTGCACGATTGTGTCTTCCAAATATGTGAACTAGAGAAGCAACTTAGGACGAAGGAAAATTTTCTGACAGTGTGAACAATTAATCAGTTGCCTCCAGAAGTTGTGAATGCTCCAACACTGAGAGTTTTTAAGAAGAGAGAGGAAAACCATTTGTCTGAAGTGGTGCAGGTTTTTCTACCTAGGCATGGGGTTGGACTAGAAGACCTCCAAGATCCCTTTCAATTCTGCTATGCTATGCTACGCTACGCTAGACTACGCTACGCTACTCTACTCTACTTTGTCCTTCTATAAAATAATATAGAAAGCCCCTGAGGGCAGGACAAGAAGCAATGGGTAGAAACTAATCAAGGAGAGAAGCTACTTAGAACTAAAGAGAAATTTCCTGACAGTGAGAACAATTAACCAGTGGAACAACTTCACTCCAGAATTTGGACTAGAAGATCTCCAAGGTCCCTTCCAACTCTGTTATTTTCACTACATTTAAGGAGGTGAACTAAGGGACTTAAAAAACATTTTTTTTTTACCAAAGATGATACAGAAGTTTTATCTTTGTGGTTGGTTGATAGAGACTCGTTTACAGAAAAAAAATGTTGCAGCATCACATCCAAACCAACTGTGACCATCCTGGTTGGTGGCACAGTCAGCCAGATGCTTAGACTGAATTTGGCATTTTTATCCACCTATCCAGTCTTTCCCAAGGCCGTGGGATAGTAGGCAGATGTTCTCGTCTGATGATTTTTAAAGATACTGCTGCTGGATGTGAGCTGTTCCGAGTAAAGCTGCCTTTTGCACTTGACTGATGGTGCTCAAGTTGTGCTCCAGATGTTTTGGGATTGCACCCAAGGTTCCTGTTATTATGGGCATTATCTGCACTTTCTTTTGCCACCATTCTGCTTCTACTGACAGGCCTTCATGAGATTTTCTCTAGTTCTTCCTCTTCTATTCTGTTGCTTTAAGTACTGCAACATTATCATCATCATTATTAGTCTCATACACACATTTACATGCATGCATTCTCTTAGTTATTATTCTTAGCACATTTTAACACTTTTAAACATTCATTTTAAAGTCCATCTCAATGGAGATAGGAGTGGTATATAAATCAAATAAATAAAATTTTCCATATAAAAAATTAAAATATATGGTTGGGATTGCTTTGCTTGCCATCCCATTCACCTATTTTGTTTTACCATCACCTACTTTCCTTTCCTTTCCTTTTCTCCCTCCCTCCCTTCTCTACTTTCCTCTTTCCTCCAACATTATCATTATTATTGTTATAGTTGGTCCCACAGTCTCAGCTGGAACAGCTGAACAGATTAAACAGATTAACAGAGTTGGACAAGATGACCTTGCAGGTCATCTAGTCCAACCCACCCACCCACCCACCCAAGCGGGAGACCCTACACCTTTTCTGACAGATGGCAGTCCAGTCTCTTGTGGAAAGCTTCCAGAGATGAAGCTCCCACAATTTCTGAAGGCAACTTTTGTTCCATGGGTTGATGGTTCCGTTCCCACTGTCAGAAAGTTCCTCCTTATTTCCAGGTTGAATCTCTCCTTAGTCAGTTTCCATCCAGTCTTCCTTTTCTGCCTTCAGGTGCTTTGGAAAATAGCTGCAATGATATCTTTCATGCCGTCTAATAACATCTGCCTGTGAATAAAATGCCAAATCCAGTCTAAAAGCCTGGCTGACTGCAATCAGCCAATAGAAATACAGGTAGTCCTTGATTTACAACAATTCATTTAAGGACCATTCACACAACCCATGGTCACCGGATCAAAAGTCAGATGTCTGACAACTGACTTGCATTTATGACCGTTGCAATGTCCAGGGGTCATGTAATCACCTTCCAACAAGCTAAAATCAACGAGGAAGCCAGATTCACTTAACAATTATGTCACTAACTTAAGAATTGCAGTTACTCACTTAACAACCGTGGCAAGAAAGATCATAAAGTGGGGCAAAACTTACTTAAGAAATCTGTCACTTAGCATCAAAAAGTTTGGGCTCAGTGGCGGTTCTACATTGAGGACTACCTGTAGTAATAATTATAAAAGGAATTATTAATATTATTTACAGGGTGAAAGGGGAAGATGGCTGTCTAATTCCTCATTTGTTCCCTGTTTCCCTAGCAACAAATTTAGATGATTTAGATTCCTAAATGCAGACTTGATCTTTGGGAGAGTTTTCCACCCACCAAAAAAAAACAGTTTCATTACATAAAAAAGGTTGTTATGTTGGAATGTATCTTTCTTAACATACACACACACACATATACGTACATGTGTGTATACATACATGCATGCATACCTACACATACACATACATACATGCAGTGGCTCAGCAGCTAAGACACTGAGCTTGTCAATATCCCTCTGTTACAGTTAACTTATTGTTCAGGGAAGACAAATTATGTAACTGGAATAGATTGCTTGAATGCTTGAATTTAGGGGACTGGAGACTAAGACATATGAAGAACGGCTCCAGGAGCTGGGTATGTCTAGCTTGATGAAGAGAAGGACCAGGGGAGACATGATAGCAGTCTTCCGATATCTCAGAGGGTGCCACAAAGAAGAGGGAGTCAAACTATTCTCCAAGGCACCTGGGGGCAGGACAAGAAGCAATGGGTGGAAACTAATCAAGGAGAGAAGCAACTTAGAACTAAGGAGAAATTTCCTGACAGTAAGAACAATTAACCTCTGGAACAGCTTGCCTCCAGAAGTTGTGAATGCCCCAACCCTGGAAGTATTTAAAAAGTTGTTAGATAGCCATTTGTCTGAAATGGTATAAGGTTCCTGCCCACGCAGGGGGTTGGACTAGAAGACCTACAAGGTCCCTTCCAATTCTGCTATTGTATTGTAATGTTAGTGGGTCGGAGAACAGGACTATATCTTCATAAATTATACCATAGGGATAATGCTACCTGATTTTGGAACAATGTGTTATAGGAACTGAGCCATTGAAACTTGTAAATATTTATGAGTTGTGGCACAAGGTAAACCTAGTAAATAGTGATTTGTTCATTTAACCATGGTTAAGCAAATCGTAGTTTGGCATGAAGCATAGACTCAGAATACATTCAGGGAATACTAATACTGTCTTAATTTGGTGCTTCTACGTTGAAATTGTTGCTAATAGGCCTTAATAACAGACGTTAAGGGACACATTTTAGCTCAGTGGCTAAAATGCTGTGCTTGTTGATCAGAAAGGTCGGCAGTTTGGCAGTTCAAATCCCTAACGCTGCGTAACGGAGTGAGCTCCCGTTACTTGTCCCAGCTTCTGCCAACCTAGCAGTTCGAAAGCACATAACAAATGCAATCAGAAAAAATAGGAACCACCTTTGGTGGGAAGGTAACAGCGTTCCGTGCACCTTCGGCATTTAGTCATGCCGGCCACATGACCACGGAGACGTCTTTTTTTTTTTTTTTAATTAAATTTATACCCCGCCCTTCTCCTTGTTAGGACCCAGGGCGGCGCACAGGCATTATTTAAAAACACAAAATACAATAAATATCTATTAAAATGTATTAAATTAATAAACCCGTGCTAAAACCCAATGTTAAAACCCTTGCCAATTATAAATTATTTTCTTAAAAAGTCAGAAATGGGGGCTATCCTAGGCCGGCTTGTTGGAATAAATACGTCTTAAGACGTTGGCGGAAGAGGCGGAGGTCCGAGATAGTACGGAGGTCGGGGGGTAGGTCGTTCCAGAGGGCCGGGCCCGCCACAGAGAAGGCCCTTCCCCTGGGTGTCGCCAACCGGCATTGCCCCGTCGACGGCACCCGAAGAAGACCCTCTCTGTGGGAGCGGATCGGACGAAGGGATGTATGGGGCAGGAGGCGGTCTCGTATATAGCTAGGCCCCGAGCCATGGAGCGATTTAAAGATGGTCATCAGCACCTTGAAGCGCACTCGAAAGGCCACAGGCAGCCAGTGCAGCTCGCGCAGGAGAGGTGTTACGTGGGTTTGACTTGAGGCACCCATAATCACCCGCGCGGCCGCATTCTGTACTAACTGTAGCCTTCGAGTGCACCTCAAGGGGAGCCCCATGTAGAGAGTGTTACAGTAATCCAGCCGAGATGTCACAAGCGCTTGAGTGACTGTGCGAAGGGCTCCCCGGTCCAGTAAGGGGCGCAACTGGCGTATCAGGCGTACCTGATAGAACGCCCCCCTGGCCACGGCCGCCACATGGTCCTCCATGGACAGCCGGGAATCCAGGAGGACGCCCAAGTTGCGCGCCCTCTCCACGGGGGCCAGTTGTTCGCCCCCAATGGCCAGTGTTGGACTTATCTGGCTGAACCGGGGTGCCGGAAACCACAGCCACTCGGTCTTGGCCGGGTTGAGCTTGAGTTTGTTACTACCCATCTTCAGACAGCGCTGGCTCTTTGGCTTTGAAACGGAGATGATCACTGCCCCCTAGAGTTAGGAACAACTAGCACATATGTGCAAGGGGAACCTTTACTGTTATATACACACGCACACACACACTCATATGCTTTGCTGAATAATGTCATTAAAGTATCGATTTGCATGGAAAACAAAGTTATTTGTGAAGATTTTCCAAAGAGAAGCTTCAACCTTTCCAAGTTACTACTATATTTTAATAGCACTTTAGGGAACCTTCAGCTTTTAATTCTTCATTGCAGGCTTTATTATACTCTGATGAAATGGTCATCAACGATGTTACACCAAGGAGAATGCAAACTATTAAATTTAATTTGCAAGAAAGCCAGGGCCAGATTCATAATAAATATATACTGAAACAAATGAGTAAACATATATTTACAATATCCATGTCTATTCACAATTTTGTCAGGTAGATTAAGGAACCAAAAATTGCAAGAAATTACATTTTTTGTCACATAACGATTTATTTAACACATTAAGTAACTTCAAGTCTGCAAAGATACTCGCTGTCAATTAAAATGTTGACAATAAAATGCAATAAAAATAACTTGAATAGGACAGGTTGTCTTATTTGATTTTTTTTTTTAATTCTGCTTTCTGTTGGTCTTGAAGGTCAATGTTCTGAGCATATAAAGAATGCTTCCTTGACAATCTTTTGATGTATTTCATTGTTCATTGCAAAATTAGATTCTTCCCCTCTGCATTTTGCTCAATATAAAGACGTGGATGGATTAATTTAATTTTTTTTTCTAGACTGGCAGACATTCAGAGGATACTTGTGAATGAGGTTATTTTTTATACGTATATATAAAAACAAGAGAAACAGCAACAAAAACAATATTTGATTGCATACAATAAAAAAAAGCCTTGACTATGCTTATGTTATTTTAACAAAAACACCCCCCTCCAATTCACTCTTTTTTTGAAGGAGGCACTTTGTTGTTGTTATTTTGAATTATATTGCGAAATAACTCTGAAAGCATAAAAACACCTAAATTTAATACCATTCCAATGATTTGCTTAAAGCAAAGGAAAGCTCCAATCCTGCCCTCTGCTGGATTCGGACATTGAAATGAACAAGAGTTGCTGATTTGTAAATATGCGTTCTAGAAGACTTTTTAAAAATATATATGCTATTATCATTTTAAAATAACAATTGGACAGCGTCACTGTATTAGATATTTATTCTGAATAATGAATATAGCAGTGATTAAAAATATACTCTTAAGTGATTAAAGATGCACATCTTCCATATGATTTGTTCGCTCCTGCTAACTTTGGTGTGGCTTTATCTCATTAAATTAAGATGATTAAATTAGTGCAATTAATCCAATAGTGCAATTAGTCCAATTCAAATCTGTTTCTTATAATAATAATAATAATAATAATAATAATAATAATAATAATAATAATAATAATTATTATTATTATTATTATTATTATTTAATATTTGTAGACCGCTCCCTCTCCCCATAGGGACTCGGGGCGGTGCACAGGAAGAATAAAAAACAATAAATATATACAAACATTTCTTTAAAAACAAATTAAACCTATACCTGTGCTAAAATTCCCCATTAAAACTAAGCTAAACTAAGACGTATTTATTTCAACAAGCCGGCCTAGGATAGCCCCCCGTTTCTGACTTTTTAAAAATAAATTATAATTTGGGAAGGTTTTTAACATGGGTTTTAGCACGGGTTTACTAATTTAATATATTTTAAATTGATATTTATTGTATTTTTGTGGTTTTAATAATGCCTGTGCGCCGCCCTGGGTCCTAACAAGGAGAAGGGCGGGGTATAAATTTAATAAAATAAAAATAAAATAAATAAATAAATAATAAAAAAAATAGCATTCCCAATATTTAATTATAATAATAATAATACCCCAAAGACAGAGAGACTATCCTAGGCCAGCCAGACAGAAAAGATGTGTTTTTAATTTAAGACGGAAGGAGCGGAGGTCCGTGGTCGTCCTAATGTCGGGGGGAAGGTCGTTCCAGAGGGCTGGGCCCGCCACAGAGAGAGCCCTTCCCCTGGGCGTCGCCCGCTGACAAAGTCTAGTGGACGGCACCCAGAGAAGTCCCTCTCTGTGGGAGCGAATCGGCCGTGCGGATGTATGAGGCAGGATCCGATCCCGTAGTTTCTATTTTTTTAAATACCAAATACAATATCCCGAAGATGGTATTTAAAAATCAAACAAACCAGCCGCATTGGTGTGGTATCAGATCAAGACAAATGGTGTGTCAGATGTGGAATCCACATTTTGCATTGGGCCTTCAGGCCGGCCACATTTTCTACTGTGGGAAAAATGGGACTGGGGATTGTATGGAGTATGGGAGCTATATAGTCTAAATAACATTCCTTTCTCAGAGAGTCAAGGACGTTTTGCCCTGCACCTGGAGTGGGGTGACTGGGAGGCATCTCCAGTTTTGGAGGATGCCTGATTGGACCATGTGATGGACATGTGGGTTTTGGACTTTGAACTTTCAATTGGGTGGGGAAAACCCGGAAGCTTTCAGATTCGGGTTTTCCCAGATGTGCCAATAGGACATCTCTAATAAAATGGAACTTGGAGGAAACTCAAGCCTTCTTTCATTGGGGGTCTTACTTGGAACCCTGACGTGGTGCGGAGTAAGCTGAATAAACAGTAGTACAGTATAATGTTATCTCCAGACATAACAATTTCTACATCATTGTAGGTAATCTTTGAATCACAGGTCTGTGTAGATAAGGTTTTTGGAATGCCTATTTCCTAGCCTATTGTACACATTTGCAAGTATATATTAAATCTAGGGTAGTTTTCTGAATATTTTTTCCACAAATCTATGTCTTTGCAGTTCTTTTCCACATAATTTAGAAAGTGTGAATTTCAAAGTTTTAAGAGTGGGAATTCATATATTTAGCAATGTCTTCCTTCCTGATAAATATAGTCTCCCTCTCTTACAGTTCAGGGAAGACAAATTATGTAACTGGAATAGATTGTTTGAATGTTAGTGGAACAGAGAGCAGGATTGTGTCTTGATTCATAAATTACATTATAGGGATAATGTTATTTGATTTTGGAATAATGTGTTATAGGAACTGAGCCATTGAAGCCTGTAAATATTTATGAGTTGTGGCATGAGGTGAACCTAGTCAGTAGTGATTTGTTCATTTAACCATGGTTAAGCAAATCATTGTCTGGCATGAAGCATAAACTCAGAATACATTCAGGGAAGAATAATACTGTATTTATTTGGTCCTTCTATGTTTAAATTAAGGGACATGATGGCTCAGTGGCTAAGATTTTGAGCTTGTCGATCAGATGTTGACTTGTCGGTTCGGCGGTTCGAATCGCTAGCGTTGCGTAATGGAGTGAGCTCCCGTTACTTGTCTCAGCTTCTGCCAACGTCACAGTTCGAAAGTCCCTAAATATGCAAGTAGAAAAACAGGAACCACCTTTGATGGGAAGGTAACAGTGTTCTGTATGCCTTTGGCGTTTAATCTTGCTGGCCACATGACCATGTAGATGTCTTGGGACAGGGCTGGCTCTTTGGCTTTGAAATGGAGATGAGCACCACCCCCTAGAGTCGGGAACAACTAGCACATATGTGCGAGGGGAACCTTCACCTTTACATTTAAATTGTTGCTAATAGGCATTAGCTAAATTATAGAAGCTGTTATGGAACATCTTAGATTCATAAAGTGAACGCCTTCAACGTGAGGGCAGTGGCTTAATAGATAGTAGTTTTATCTTAACATCATATAAAATTTTATTTCTATGATTGACAAAGAGACAGAGCTTACAACATAGTAATTAAGCTATTTTCCTAGAAATTATAAATTAAATATGGAAATGGAAGGTAGGATAAAAATAACTTCAAAGTGAAGATGTTATTAGGCAATTCTATATAAAGAGAAGAACTCAACAAAAGAAATTTCCATTTCAATACACACACACACACACACACACACACACACACACACACACACAATCATAAGCCTTTCTTTAATAATTCTTTAATAATCCAAAAATTAAATAGTCTGGGGAAGACATCATAGCAATCTTCTCATATTTGAGGGGCTGTCAGAGAGAAGAGGAGGTCAATTTATTGTCCAAAGCACTTGAAGGCAGAACAAGAAATAATGGAGGGAAACTTATCCAAGAGAGTTCCCAATCTAGAATTAAGGAGAAATTTCCCAACAGTGACAACATGCAGTCAATGGAATGGCTTGCCTTGAGAAGTTATCCGTCCAGAAGGTACTCCATGACTGGAGGTTTTTAAGAAGAAATAGAAATAGAATAGGGTCTTCTCAGTGGTGGGTTTCTGCAGGCTCGCACCTACTCGCGAGAGCCGGTTGGTGAAATTTAGAGAATCGGTGAGAGGGGGTTCCACCAGCATACCTGGAAGTAAATCTGGCCCACCGCTGCCAGTGACCCAACGGGAAGGAAAGGAAAGGAAGGAAGGAAGGAAGGAAGGAAGGAAGGAAGGAAGGAAAGAGAAAGAAAGAAAGAAAGAAAGAAAGAAAGAAAGAAAGAAAGAAAGAAAGAAAGAGAAAGAAAGAGAAAGAAAGAGAAAGAAAGAAAGAATTTATCATCACAATTGAGTCCAAAATTTTGGTTGCTAAGCAAGAGCGTTGTTAAATGAGTTTCACCACATTTTAAAAGGTGGCCACTCCCACCCTGTCACATGATTGCCACACCCACAAAATAGGCCACACCTACAGAGTAGGTTCTAAAAAAAATTGAAACCCACCACTGGGTCTTCTGTATTCTATTCCTATACAACATCTTAGAAGTCATCCCCCAAACCATACAGACAAACTCACCAATATCCTTTTTTGGAGAATTTTCTGCCTTACATGCTAAATGACATAATTTGGCAGAATATGTTTTATTGACTTAACAGGAAATGGGATTTATACATAGACTTTGCTGATAAAAGGAAGAGAAAAGGGAAATTGATATTTCAAGCAATGTTCTTGTGTGTAATGTGTGGAGCAAAATGATCACCTTCAAATCAATTTTGAAGCATTACTGTTCTAAGAAAGGTCTTATTTTTCAGGTGCCAGCCGAAAACAGAAACATCGTTACAGTGTTGGTAAATAAGTTGTCACTGTCTTATTTTCTTCTGTTTACGTTAGGTTATTGCTTTTGCGTTCCTCCACCTTGGGATGCATCATCGGTTTTGACAGTAACTGACACATTCTGTTTTTCTTTTTCTTTTTTTTTCTTTTTTAGTTTAGAAAAAAAAAAGTGAAGGCTGTTCATTGCTTAATCAGAAAGGAAGCTGCAAAAGTAACCTGTCAGCACAATTAAATGCTCATGGGTTGAGGAGGCCCAGTTTTAAAAGTTGCAGCAAAATTGCAGTTAATTTTAACATCACTAAGAAGATGTCTAACAAAGGGAAGGGAGGGAAGGAGGGAGGGAGGGAGGGAGAAATGCCTTTCTACTTCTTTCTTCAGGGACCAACTGAAGGTAGGGGTGGCATTTTTGGGTCAAGGCGAAATCCAAAGACAAGGATAACAGAGAAACAAAATTCAGAGGAGGCCCAAAAGCAAAGGGGAATCAAACCAAGAGGGCCAGGGGTGGGTTGCTGCCGGCATTACTGCTGGTTTGGTGCATGCAAAAATGTGGCGCATGCACGCTCGCTTTGCTCACGCACACGCCATAGTTTTAATGTTTACCTGTACACCGCCTTGAGTCCCTTCGGGGAGAGGAGGCGGTCTAGAAATCTAATTAAATAATAAATAATAATAATAATAATAATTTGCACACAAATAGATCTGCGCATGCACAAAATGTTAAAAAAAATGAAATTTCCGCAATGAAAATTGTCCTTTACATGCATAGAATCAAAAGTCAAGATGGTGCCACCTTAAGAGAACCAGTTTGAGGGCATGGCAGGTCCGGTTCGCTGCCGTTTCCAGCGACCCAGGCTGCCAAACCACTACTAGTTTGGTCGAACTGGGCCAAACCGGTAAGAACCCACCACTGAAGGGGGCCCAAAACATGAAAAAGTGAGATGCAGCAAAGTCCCAAAGCTAAATCAGATCATATTGATCAGTTTTCCCTTTCCTAAATAATAGCCATTGAAAGATTGGAACCAAAGGAAAGAAGTGAGCACTGATTTCAATAAATTCACATGTTCTTAAGCCATGCTAGGTAATGTAGATCAGGGTCTCCAAAGTTGGCAATGCCAGTGGTCCAAGTAATGTACCCGTAGAAAGCAGGACCCCAAGGCAGGTAGATTCCTCAAAGGACAGTTTTATTGGTCATGTCATATTGGCACAACCGGTGCAAGCTGACTTCAAAAGTTTCCATAGTTTCCATCCAATTAAAAGAGAAAATTTCCCCAAGTCACCAGTCACATGGCCCAGTCGAGGTGCTGGCTAGTTGCTTGGTTACTTCGCGCCTCCTCTCCACAGCCAACTGTTTGAAAGACCTTGGTTCCCACAGGAATTTTTTTTTTATTTTGATTACAATACCCCAGCTAATTATTTCCCTCCCCCTCCTGGCAGCCCTGAAGCCTCAAAGATGATCCCAGCCAGGTTCGCTTCAGGGTTGACAGGCAATTTGAAGACATTTGGACTTCGGCTCCCAGAATTCCCCAGGCAACATCCTGGCTGAGGGATTCTGGGAGTTAAAATTCAGAAGTCTTAAAAGTGTCAAGTTTGGTATAGATGAAACAGAGGGACTGGCGTGTTTGTAGAAGTGATGCTGTCCATGTTCATCATGTTCGGTCTCACTCCCAAGTATGGAATTTCCAAAACAGTCCATTAGGAAGAATAATCAGAGAGTTACTACCTTACTCCAGGGATCTCCAACCTTGGTAACTTTACGACATGCTGTGGCTGAGGGATTCTGGGAGTTGAAGTCCACACGTCATAAGGTTCCCAAGGTTGGACAGCCTTAGTCCGTGATTGCTTGTTATGAAGCCTGGTGAGCTCTAAGCCATGTTATTTGCCACTGATCCAATTGTTCTGTTGTTTTTAAATGCGAAAGGTGCCATTGGAAATAAACATCTCTTAGCTGTTAATGTGTTTGTGATTGAAATAGAGCTGGCAAAATCCCTCTATTATTGTTTGTAAATTTGATTGCTTGAGTCTCGTCCTTTGCTTTTTATCTTTTATTTTCTCCGCCTGTCAGGTGTTGAGACATTATTAGAAGAATCTTTTCCATTTTCACAGATTTTAGTAATAGAGCTTTCTATAATGTGACATTCAAATTGTTTTTTTTTAAAGCTACACTCCTTGTGCTAATCCTTTTAAGGCAGTGAGTGAAAATAATTTTTATTGGCTTTCTGTTAACTGGTGTTTTGGGATTGTTACTCCTTCTACCTGTTTTCTGATTTTCTGCAGTGCTCTACTATTTCTTGTGTATCATATCTCTTTAATGACTTCTTTATATCTTTAATTCATCATATCAATTGCAAGGCCCTCTTCAACTATTGATAGTGACAACTCATAATATAGAGCAATGCTTCTTTTTCTTTTTTCTTTTTAAACCATCAACATTTTGCAACTGTTGATCATTTTGTTGTCATCAAATAGACTGGGAGGATTCAGTCAGAATTTGAGACTTCTGTACAGTGATGGAGGTTTTCTTACTTGGTGATTTATTTTTTTAATCAGCAACTTACTAAGGTTTTCATTACAGCAATATATAAAGCTTACCTAAAGCAAAAAGTAAGAATCTCTGATTAGATGAAATAATGCAGAATGAAGCCCTCCAGTAGCTCAAATGATGGTCAACATATAAAGATAAACCAGCCTTGGGAGAACCAGGGACCGGTTCCATGGAGAAAGTTTTTTGCACAGACTGGAGGAGACACTATGACTGCATCTTGCAGATGGGCCTAGCTTGTTTGCAAAGCCCAATTGCTGGCATCCCACGGCCTGGTGCCAATCCATAGACTGGTGGTTGGGGACTCCTGAAATAAACTATCTGGATTTTTAAGGCGGTCGACTCTCTTCTGTCATGTTCTTGGACTGTCTTAAGTTGGTATCCCTCCTTATGGGATAAATGTAAAGGTAAAGATTCCTCTCGCACATATGTGCTAGTCATTCTTGACTCTAGGGGGCGGTGCTCATCTCCATTTCAAAGCCAAAGAGCCAGCACTATCCGAAGACATCTCTGTGGTCATGTGGCTGGCATGACTAAACACCGAAGGTGCACGGAAGGTTGTTACCTTCCCACCAAAGGTGATCTCTATTTTTCGACTTGCATTTTTACCTGCTTTCGAACTGGTTGGAGAAGTTGGGACAAGTAACGGGAGCTCACTCTGCTACACGGCGCTAGGGATTCGAACCGCTGAACTACTGATCGACTGAGCGTCTTAGCCACTGAGCCACCCTCTATCTTGCCCCATACATCCCTTAGACCGATACGCTCCCACAGAGAGGGCCTTCTCAGGGTGCCGTCGGCCGGGCAATGCCGACTGGTGACACCCAGGGGAAGAGCCTTCTCTGTGGCGGGGCCAGCCCTTTGGAACGACCTACCCCCCGAATTACGCACCATCACCGACCTCCGCCTCTTCCGCCAATGTCTAAAGACATACCTATCCCAACAAGCCGGCCTAGCCTAACCTCCCATGGGGACTTTTAGATAGTTTTATTGGGTATTTTAAAATTGGGTTTTTAGCATAGGATAAGACGGTTTAATTTATATTTTAAATTGTGTATTTATTTTTGTACTCTGTATGTTTTTTAAATTTCCTGTGCGCCGCCCTGGGTCCTTTGCGGAGAAGGGCGGGATATAAATGTAAATAAACTAAAACTAAACTAAACTATCCCACATTACTAAATGCATAATTGGCTTGAAATGGTGGCTAGGCATTTTCTACTAGTAGCTCATTCCCCTGAACACTCAAGTTGGTAAATTCTGCCCAGTTGTGAATGCTATCAGAAGGTGCTGTGTTTGAAATTCAGGTAGCCCTTGACTTATAACCTTTTGCTTATTAACTGTTGAAAGTTACAACAGCACTGAAAAAGTGAGTTACAAGCAATCTTCATACTTAAAACTCTGGCAGTATCCTCGTGGTCACATGTCACATGGCAATTGAGAACTATTTATGACAGTGAAAGCCTCCGGATATCATGTAGTATTTCCAGTATTTATTTATCATACACTGGCCATCCAACCTATGTGACTCTGGGTGTTTGCAATAAAACTATATACTATTGGGAGGCTAAATATAAGATTTTCTAGAAATCTCTAGATGTCCCGTCCCCCCCCCCCAAAAAAAACATCTGTTGATTGAAAATAGAAATAGGAGTCTATCAAAATTGGCTGCAATTGCTTCTGTATCAAAATAAATGAGGCAAAGATTTTTTGGGAGGAGTTTGCAATGATGAAAAGGTAGGGTAGATACTGTAGTAATATGCACATAAATAACAAATGAACATTTCAAGATGTTCTGAAGCAAAGATTTGCTGGCATCTGTGGTGAATAGAATAGGATAGGATAGGATAGAATAGAATAGAATAGAATAGAATAGAATAGAATAGAACAGAACAGAACAGAACAGAACAGAATAGAATTCTTTATTGGCCAAGTATGGTTGGACACACAAGGAATTTGTCTTTGGTGCAGATGCTCTCAGTGAAAATAAAGAAGAATAGAATAGAATAGAATAGAATAGAATAGAATAGAATTCTTTATTGGCCAAGTGTGGTTGGACACACACAAGGAATTTGTCTTTGGTGCTGATGCTCTCAGTGTACATAAGATACATAAAAGAAAAGATACATCACATTCATCAAGAATCATAAGGTACAACGCTTAATGATAGTCATGGGGTACAAATAAGCAATCAGGAAATAATCAATATCAATATAAATTGTAAGGATACAAGCAACAAGTTACAGTCCTGCAGTCATGGAGATGGATGATAGGAGCGATGAGAAAACTAATAGTAATAGTAATGCAGTCTTAGGGAATGGTTTGACAGTATTGAGAGAATTATTTGTTTAGCAGAGTGATGGCGTTTGGGAAAAAAACTGTTCTTGTATCTAGTTGTCTTGGTGTGCAGTGCTCTATAGCGTCGTTTTGAGGGTAAGAGTTGATATAGTTTATGTCCAGGATGTGAGGGGTCTGTAAATATTTTCATGACCCTCTTTTCAACTCGTGCAGTGTCCAGGTCCTCAATGGAAGGCAGGTTGGCAGGAGATGTTTTTTCTGCAGTTCTAATTATCCTCTGAAGTCCGTGTCTGTCTTGTTGGGTTGCAGAACCAAACCAGACAGTTATTGAGATGCAGATGACAGACTCAATAATTCCTCTGTAGAACAGAATTAGCAGCTCCTTGGGCAGTTCGAGCTTTCTGGGTTGGCGCTGAAAGAACCTTCTTTGTTGTGCTTTTTTGATGACGTTTTTGATGTTAGGTGTCCATTTTAGGTCTTGAGATAGGAAAAAAAACTAGATAGAAAATAAAACAGAAGTAGGAAAGGGGAAAGAAAGAGAAGGAAATAAACCACCCTCATCTAGTCTCAACTGTCAGTAGCTGTCCTTCCATCTCCTCCATCATCTGGTAAAACGAATGAAGCTTCCTGGTTGGGTAGCAAACATCATTTCCTTCAAAAAAAAATCAGTTGCCTTTTCAAGAAACACCTCTAAGACAAATATGACCCAGATGACTGAGAATCTTCATAGACAAAAGTAAATAAACATTAAAATGTGATATATGGGCAGACAGTGATCCCCCCAAAAAGATTGGAATTGCTTTTATTATTAGAAATATTTACATCCTTTTTTGTTGTTTTGAATGCTAGTTTCCTCCTGTGCAAGTCAAGAGAATAGTAAATGGATCTGTGTGTGTTTTTAGCACCTTAAGCCATGCCCATATTAGTTGGAAATATATCTAAATTTATTAAATGGAATTGGTGCTGGCTGGGCCATCATTTATCTTCCGATAAAACACATTAAAAAAATAGCTAGCTCAGACTGTGATTGTGCAGCTTATAACTGTGGCAAGTCAAATATCTGTTTATATCTGACTAATGATTATGTGGTGTAGATAGTTGCTTCTCTCTCTCTCTCTCTCTCCCACCTCACTCCTTGGAGAGGGTTGTTGTAAATATCCTTCACTGTTACAACCTCGACCTTCAGCTTGTTCAGTCATTTTAGTGAGTTTCTGAATTCACTAAACGTGTTCTTATCTATATAATTGAAATTGGGGACATCAGAATTAGTTTGGGATAAAAAGTATAGAGAGAGTTTGGGTGGGTATTTTCCCTCAGTGTTTTCAATGCAGCTGTTGCCCTGAGTACGTTAAATTAAATTAAGATAGCTAAAAGCCAGGCACAAAATGATCCAAGGTCATTGAGGAAAATATGAGGAGGCACATTATGGGGTACTAAAGTTTAGGATTTAGCATCCCTCAGAGTGAGATAGCACAGAAAGGGAACCCACAAAATATTTGTTTCTCCAGCATGACAGAAAAATCCTCAACTCTTTCATTTTCTTTAAAATCCATCCATCCATCAATCAGTTTCTTTGAAATGATGGTGGAAAGAAACCTGGGATCAAATCCCTGAGTCCATGCATGCTCTGTCTTGTTTACATTCGGAAACCGAATTTTGTAATAGTTGATCTGCACAGATACAAGTTCCTATAATAATTTGAAATGGACCTCAAAGCAGGTTTTCTTAACCTTACAGCAACTCTTAAGACATGTGGATCTCAACTCCCAGAATTCCCCAACTAGCATTTGGTAGAGAAGTTGGGTCAACAATGAGTTTGAACATTGAAGTATTTAAAATAATCCATTTAAAGTACAATTCTAAATACCTATCAGCAAGAAAAACATATGTTTTGAAAACCCATTTAAAAGGAAGGAATCACAGGAGAAAACTGCATCTCCTAATGGGATTTGCTAGGGACCTCACAAAAAGTGCGGTGCTTACACAAAAACACAACTGTTGCAAGCTACGTGCTGTAAAAAGCTTGTTTTAACCAGCCAGCTGCACATTTTTCAGAAAGCGAAATGGAGGAAGAAGGAACAGACCCATCTTAGCCCTAATAAGTGGTCTGGAAAAAAAAGGTAGAAATAACATATAATACTAGTAATGTCAACACTATTATTTCCACTTTTCTGACATGTCAGTATGTAATTTGCAGCATTCCTCAGAATAATAGAATTTACTCAGTCAATTTTGCCTTAATGTGTGTGGTATAAATGGGTTTATGCAGTGCTTATACATCATGGTAATAATACTTGATGCATGCTTTCTTTATAAATTGGAAACATTGATTTTTTCCCTCTTTCCTCCACATTGCAGTAATGTATAAAACCCTCCCATTCAGGGCTCATTTTAGCCTCTCTGCTCTGTAAATGAGATGATATTTCATCCAACCTCGTTTCTATCATAATACATTTCTTTTATATATATATATGTATATATATTCTAAGTACCTTTCGCCATTCTATAGATTGGAAGGGGGAAGTAGGGTTAATTCCAAAAGCTTGATCCATATATCCTTCGGAATATTCATTGTAAAATAATTTAGGACATAACGTTCAAGGAGGGGGCAGGTTCTTGAATTCCGATTCACCAATTCTTTGACTGAAATGGAAAGCTGCAACTGTTACTCTCTTACACTGAAGAAACAAAAAGGATTCCTCTCGCTCCTTCTTGCGATACTGACCTATGCTCATAAGTGTGCAAAACTCCTGGTTGAAATTTTGTCCTAAAGAGATAGAGAAATGGTTACCCAACTCAATGGGATCTAGCTAGGTGGGGGGGGGGGGAATCCCAGGTGTACAAGAGTGTGTTTTGGGGATGTGTTTTTTGATAGCTCTTTAATCTCTCTGTGTTTCAGAGATGAGAGGATGGAGTTTTTGTATGATCCAATATTATATTAAATGACTGAGTTGTATAGTAAAACTCGCTGATAACCCAGCGTTGCCTGAATATTTATTTATCCCAATCCTGTATTAGACAGGAATGGCGATGCCAAGTGGCAACGTAAGTGCGGAATGGGCTCTCCTCTCTCCTTCCATGGACGTCACTGCAATTCCTGAAGAGGCGATGGGAAGAGCAACAGTTCCCTGAGCCCTGATTTCGTCAACAATTAAATTAGTTTAAAAATATTTTCCCTGTGCCCCCAGAAGCGTAATTTCTAATGTTGGATTTTCCCCTTTATCAGAGGGAGCCCCCTTGTGGAGTACTGTGAAGCTATTACCATGGCAACTCCACTGTGCTGTATAGTAGAAGCCATTTTACAGCAGTACAGTAGAAGCTATTTTAAGGCACAACAGGCTGTATTTTAACAAACCCCCCCCCCCTTCAAGGGGTTTTAAGGGTGTCTTATCCCCACAGTATTTGTTTCCAGAGAGTAAGTTATCTGTGTACCAAGTTTGGTTGAAATTGCTTGAGGCATTCCAGAGTTATGCTGGAACACACACAGATATATATATAAATGTGTGTGTGTGTGTTACGTTTTTGAGCTGATCAATAAATAAGTCAGGAAGACTAGTATAGATCTATTTCGAGCTTTTTAGCTCTCATCAGCTAGCCATAACCTTACTGGGATTTGAACCGGGGCTGTGTTATATGGTAGGCAGGAGCCTTAGTCATTAGGCCACCAGGTTCTCTTCCTGTGACACAAGTGTGTGTGTGTGTGTGTGTGTGTGTATACACACACACACACACACACACACACACACACACTTGTGTCACAGGAAGATCAGGAAGAGAACAAAATTAAGAGTGTTTTTGCAACGTTTCGATGGGATCACACCCATCATCATCAGGCTGGAGCCTTTGTTTTCTTGTGAGTACACTGTGATCGATGAAGCCTGAAGATGGCAAGTGAGATCTTGCCGAAACATTGCAAAGACAATCTCATTCTTACATGGGAAAACACCCAAATACAACAAGACCAGCATACCTACACCCTTGAAAATCTACGAAAACAAATATATATACATACATATATATATATATACAAACAAGGAAGACTAGTATAGATCTATTTCGAGCTATTTAGCTCTCATCAGCTAGCCATACCCTTACTGGGATTTGAACCAGGGAAGTATTACATGTGAGGCAGTTGTAATTACCACCAGACCACTGGTTCTATCCTGATCAGTTGAGACATGAGCATATACATACATACATACATACATACATACATACATACATACATACATACATTGATGATGATTGAGTTGTACAGTAAAATTACGTGGATGAGCTTTCCTAGGTAGACCAGATTGGAAACACAAGTATTATTTATAAGGCTACATTAATAGAACTTTACAAGTCTGAAAATACAGTTCACTCCCTGTCTCTTTTACAATCTGAGAAAGTTGGGAGGGTCTCTTTTAAGTCTCTTTCTCCACTTATTATGTAGCCGAGGGCTATGCCCTCTCTTATCTGACCATTCCCTAGCCAATCTTTGTTGTCCCATCTCTCAAGGTCTTTCTCACAGACCATTATAGCCACCCAGACTTTAGTTTTACATCAATAAAATAAACATATTCAAACAGCTCTCTGGATATTCTATGGCGCATGCACATACACTACCTTCCAGATATTCTAGCTAACATATAAAACAATTCTCTCGAGGAAAGATATTTTTCCCTCCAAATTTAGACACTTTCAAGTCCCACGAGAGCTAAAACATATCCTTTTAAATCATCTCCCGTTGAATCTATAAAGTGGGGCTTAATATGCTTATGTTTAGTTTATAGTTTCCAATAAAATTTCAGTGAAATAAAATAAAGGTAGTTCATTTAAGGAGAAAAAAAGATTGAAGGAACATAAGCAAAGCAAGTAATGTAGGGTTAATATCTTTCTGTTGCTTTGGGAGAAATCTGTGCTATCAGTGTATTATGTCTACTATATATTAATATATTAGTGATTAATTGTTCTAATAATCTCTTTACCCAGGCAAGTGAGAAGAAATCTGTTTCTGGATTCATGACACATTGATGAATTTAAAAATAGCCTTGATAATGGTACAACTGAGATTAGGTTCTAGTTAGTTTTGTTTCGCACAAGTGGTGATTGACTACTTTGTTAGTTGGTGTCTTTGCTATGTTGACCCAGATGGATACTTGGTTACTTGTGGTGTTATTGCTTGCTTGTTCAGACTTGTTTACAATATCCTATCTTTGACTAAACTCATTCTGTCTTTGATGGTGTTGCCTTGTTTGAATTAATGTGACTTTCTTTCCTTTGATCATTGAAATTTACCCTCAAAACTTAAGTGGAACCAGAGTTCAGTTCCTACTATTTTGTTTAATTGAGTGCTAATTCCTACACCTGACCCACTTTTTATTTTTATTTTTAGGCTGGGATTCCTAAGAAGCACTGCCTTCTAGAGATAGACCCAAATTGGTGTGCATCTTCGTAGGCTAACACCAATGCTTGAAATTGACAATTCTTTCAACAAGTAAACAGAAGTGGATTTATGCAGATTTTAAAAGCTGGGTGTGAGGCACCTTTCATATATTTTCTGTCTCAAATTGCTTATGGCTTTAAAAGTTTATGCTTTAAAAAGTTTATACATTTATACGGTAATTTAAAATATGCCTGGTAAGCTACAATCAGTCACCAGTGCAGACTTTTCAGTAGAAGAATAGCTATTATACTCTACGTTACCTGGACCTGGCCTTGAGGACAGTTTGGAAGCTACCACTGGTCCAGAATGCAATGAAGTGAGCTGTGATGTAGGTGTTGTAGTCCACTGGCGGTCTGCAGAGCTGGCAGTAGAGTCAGACAGTGAGGAGGTTGGAGAGGAATATGGGCCAGTCTTGGAGTCTGGGGAAGGCTCAGGCGAGGGCTCTGCGTCGGAGGCAGAGAGGGAGCCAGTGCCATCTGGGAGTTATGTGCTGCATCCGGAGCCTCTGGAGTCTGACATCAGTGATGCAGAAGAACAGTGTGAGCTGTTCCCACTGCGTGCATGCTCAGAGCTGCCAGAAGGCAAGAACAGTTAAGACAAAAAGGGCGACTGGGAATAAGGCTTGGAGATGATTGGCCCCTCCCATAAGACATAAAAGAAGAGCAAACAGATGTGAGCCTTTGCAGGAAGGAACTTTGTTCATTCTGGTCGGTTCAAACTCTGAGAAGCTCTGTTTGACTCTGTGCTCCTTTTGCCCTTGCAAAACTAATTGGCAATTAGGTCTCTGGCAGCGTTTCAAGGGAGATAAAGGTGGGTGCTTATCAGCATTACCCTAAAAGACTGTGACAGACAGACACCTGTCGGACTTTTCAAAGACTGTTTGTGAATCATTACGGGCTGTGAATGAATATAATGCACAGCCGTTTAAATAAAAATAGGGTTTTGGGAACTAAGTGTGTGGTTTTTACTGTCTTAGGAAGCCTAGGTCAGAACAGTCGGGATGGCCAAATGGGACTTCTGCTCTTTCGTAGAGCTGAGAGAAAGTGACTGGCCAAAGGTCAACCCACTGGCTTGGTTCATCCTTCTGGCTTCAGTCACCCTGTTCCTAGCCTGATGCCTTAATCACAACACCAAACTGGCTCTCACTTAAGGCTTTAGTGCCCGGGTGTATTGGGACATTTTTTTGCCTTTGTGGAGCCGGGATGGGCATAGCCCATGGGATGCCAGTTTGACAGGCCTGCTACTGGGATGCAAACAAGAATTGGTAGCAATGTTCTTGAGAGTTACGGTAATTAAATGCCCCCAAGAACTGTCCAGGGTCCTGAAACTGCTAGCTTAATAGTACATTAACACATTGAGCTAAAAATTAAGTTGAAGAAACTTGGATGTGCATGATAAGAAAGGGAGAAACTGCTTCACCTTGTGATCTAAACCGAAAGTTAGTCCAAGAGTCAATATATAAGATCCAACAAAAAACAAGCAGGCTAGTAAGTTACAGTTGGAAAGATGATGGGCAAATACAGTATTTTTGAAACTGGATGTCAGGCCTGCCTCAACCATTAGCTGGAAGCCATTAGAATTTCTCTTATGCACTGTATAGTCCTTTTGTTGTTGTTGTTGTTAGTTGCAAAGTCATGTCCGACCCATCGCAACCCCATGGACAGTCCTTCCTGTCCTCTCCCATCCTCTGAAGTCTAATTAAGATCACACTCACTGCTTCGGTGACTCCATCCAGACACCTCATTCTCTGCCGTCCCCTTCTTCTTTTGCCCTCCATCATTCCCAGCATGAGGCTCTTCTCCAGGGAGTCCTTCCTTCTCATGAGGTGGCCAAAGTCTTTGAGTTTCCTCTTCAGGATCTGGCCTTCTAAAGGGCAGTCAGGATGGATCTCCTCTAGGACTGACTGGTTTGATCACCTTGCAGTCCAAGGGACTAGCAGGAGTCTTCTCCAGTATAGTCATTTAGTGCTAGCTCTTTCTATGAGAGTGCTTTCATCTGACCACTGACCAGTACATTGTCCTAGAAACGTAGCATTGAAAAGTCATTATTTTCACTTCTCTTCACTTACTGAAGAATCTATATCAAACCAGTTTCAGGAGTTGATTCACCTTTTTTGGGGGGCTTAGATTGATTCAAGGATCAGGATCCCGTCACATCTCTACAAATGGTTTCAGTGTTATGGTTCATAGACTTTTCCTAATAGGCCTTCTTGAAATCCTTTACTCTGTGTTCTGGGCCTCATTATAATTTTTTTTTAAAGTTTCTGACCTTATATGTGATGTCCTTTTACCGACTTCCTCCAAGTTACTACCATAGGTGCTGCCTGTGCAGTATGATTGGCAGATTTAGGATGCTCCGGATTCTGAAGTATCATCTAGTCAGTGTTGTTGTAAGTTTGAGCAGTTGCTGAAAAACTGGTTATTAGGTGAGGACCACCTGTGCTTTCTTAATCGACCATACTGAATTTTAGGGTGTTCCATTTGATATCTCCTTCCAGTTTGATGACACACAGTTTTTCAATATAATTTTTTGAGTCTGTTTATCCGTTTAATTGTCATGTATCTTTCCCATTATATTGGCTAATATTAGTTTGCTAAAGATAATACCGTCATAATATTTTGTTAAATGCTTTATTGACATCAAGATATACTCTGTTTGCAGCATTCCCATAATCTACAAAGGAAAGTACTCCATGAAAAAGGAGGCGAGATTATTCTGACATGAGCTGTTCTTGATAAATATTTGCTTGGGTTCATTTTTCCATTTACTTTAAAATAGATTATCTCTGTGGTAATGTCACATTCATCAGCAGCTCAAAACCAAGAGAGGTGATTCACAGAGTCTCATTAATCAGGTTTATTTCAAGGAAAAAAGGTTAGGGTACAGAATCTTGAAAATTGAATATATGTACCTTAGACATCATTTATTAATGAATTCATTAATGAAGGGCTTCTTTGATGCCTTTAATCATTTTCCTGTATCTATACTTAGAAAAAAGTTTGCTCCCTGTTTAATTGTGATGGAATATCTAACTCTGAAAACATGACAGAGGAAGCCTAATTGTTACAAAAAAGGTTCCTGAGTCCAGGAGAGAGAGGAAACATAAGAGGTGAAACTTAGCTCTGCTAAGTAGGTCTGCCTTAATTAAATTAGGTATGAATAGAGCTTGAGAATTATGTTCAAAAGATTTTTTTTACACCAGAAATCCAAGTAGTTCTTGCTTCCTAAGTATGCCTGCTTTATAGGGCTTGATACCATCTCTCTCTCTCTCTCTCTCTCTCTCTCTCTCTCTCTCTCTCTCTCTCTCTCTCTCTCTCTCTCTCTCTCTCTCTCTCTCTCCCCCTCCCTCCCTCCCTCCCTCCCTCCCATCCTCCCTCCGTCCCTCCGTCCCTCCGTCCCTCCCTTTCTCTCTTAACCAAACTTGGTACACAGTTGACACTCTCTGGAAATAAATACTGTGGGGGTAAGACACCCCTAACACCCCTCAGTGTGTGTGTTGTTAAGATGCAGCATGTTATGCCTTAAAATGGCTTGCACTGTACTACCGTAAAATGACTTCTAATGTGCAGTGCTGTGGAGTTGCCATGGTAACGGCTTCACAGTACTCCACAAGGGGGCTCCCTTTGGTAAGGGAGAAAATCCAGCATTAGAAATTACGTTTTGTCCAGACATTTTCCCCCTATAAATAAAAACCCGGGCAATGGTGGGTTCTTGGCTAGTCTGTTATAAAAGGAATGTTCACTTTTTGGCAAATACACATTCTTCTTCCCAGATGCAGAGAATTCCGTTGCACCGTCCTCTGGCCAACATTTTCTTAACCATCCTTGTGAAGTGAAACTAAAGGCTTGTATTGGCTTTCCCCTTTAGAGCTTCCACAGATTGGAAGGATAAATGAGAATATCCCAGGTTTTTCTGCTTCTTTCTAAGAGCTTCAAAACCGCAGTGATGTAATTGTAACTACTCTAGGCTGTACAGCTCGCCACCTGACATTGATATGCAAATAGTCTAGTTCAGGTTAAAAACTGCTCATTCAGCAACTGTTCAAACTTACCATGCTGAACAGGTGGTACTTAAAGAGAGGCCCACATTTGTGGTCACTTGATTGTGACTTGTGACCTTCCATACCAGCTTCCCAGAAGCAAAGTCAATGGGGAAGCCAGCAGGAAATTAAAAGTCGCAGTCCCTGAGACCTTTGCATAATGATGCATGGTATCTCACTTAACAATGGTAATCAGACACTGCCAGAACTAGAAACTTCAATCTCAATTAACTGCCAGGGTTCCAAGTAAGACCCCCCCCCCAATGAAAGAAGACTCTGAGGCTTGAGTTTCCTCCAAGTTCCATTTTATTAGAGATGTCATATTGGCACATCTGGGAAAACCCAAATCTGAAAGCTTCCAGGTTTTCCCCACCCAAGTGGAAGTCCAAGCACCTACCCAAGCGCATGCCCATCACATGGCCCAATCAGGCACCATCCAAAACTGGAGATGCCTTCTAGTCACACACTCCACCCCTGCACATGAAATCTCACTTAACAATGGTAATCAGACACTGCCAGAACTGGAAATTCCAGTCTCAATTAGCATTGTTAAGCAAGGACTACAGTATCTATACTGTACATTTGTGTGACGAGCCTGTGGCTTAGTCAGAATCATAAGCGTGCTCCTAATATTCTAGGGTGTGGGATAAAAGAACATTTATTTATTTATTTATTATTATTATTTTTAATTTATACCCCGCCCTTCTCCATTGTTAGGACCCAGGGCGGCACATATATTCTAACAACCCAAAAAACCCAACAACCTCTAGGATTTTATTGTTTAGCCTTAGACTTCCAATGGCATGTATTTTATTTTAGTCTTCCAGGTCTGGAGGCCCCAATTTTATCAAAAAAAAATATTTGACTCAGAACGGGACATTATAAAATGAATAATTTTATAGACAAGGGAAGAGAAATGTGGAAATTGATAATGTGAATATGGTATGAATACATATGATGTCAACATGGCCAGAAGTATTTTTCTCAAGTTTTTGGTTTCAATTTAGTTTCAGTTTAGCTTTTTCTGTTACACAAACGGTCACAAACAACCTTGTCTTCAATTGTCCTTGATACACAAGTGCAGCCTTTTGTAGTGCATGGGCGTGAATTTGATTAATTGCACTATCTATCTGTCTGCAGGTTAATACAACCACCGTATAGAGAGAGAAAGGTTTGTTTAAATATCGCTCTTTAAAATATTCCAGAGTATTGAGCGGCTTGAAGGGTACACTATGTCAATTTATCATATATGTTCCTCTTAAAAGCATTACAATTTTTGTGATGCAAAAGACATGCTTTCCTCTTAGTGCCCACATGGATTGTTTGGACTGGGGGGATATAGGAGTCTGATAATAATGTGTGTGTATAGCTAGTGTTTCACAGCAGAGATACAATTTAAAACTTGGAAGTTATTCAATGGACTTTCTATTAAGTTTTTGGAGACTTTTGTCACAGCTCATTTGATCTTCATGACCTAGAAAATATGATGCCATTTACAGTGGCATTCAATTAAAGGGAATCATGTGTCTAGCCATGTAGCAAAATACGATAGCCAATTTATGGACATGAAACCATTTGTGTGTGTGTGTGTGTGTGTGTGTGTGTGTTTGTGTGTGTGTGTGTGTGTGTGAGAGAGAGAGAGAGAGAGAGAGAGAGAGAGAAAGAGAGAGAGAGAGAGAGAGAGAGAGATCTTCAGAGTATAAATTACCAGTGCACACAATGTTGTTATCTTTGCTTTAGCTTTAAGAGAGTGGGTGCAACATAGAATATTTGCAGAAGCAAAGTTAACAAAGCCTGCTTTGATTTTTTTTTAAATTTTCTCCCCTGCCCCCCCCCCCACTCCACACACACACACATAAGAAACTGCAGATAGTCCTCACTTAATGATGATAATTGGGACTGGAATTTCCATTGCTAAGTGAGTTAGTTCTAAAGCGTGACATCAAACGATTTGCACCATTTAGCAAGAGAACTTCCAAGCGGTTGCCATCATTAAGCAAATCACCATGGGTCATTAAGCGAGGACATTTCATGGTTGCAATCTCCTGCTGGCTTGCCCCTTAACTTTGCTTGTAGGAGGTTTGCAAATGGGAATCGCCTGGTGGATGCTGCAATGCTCAGCACCTGATCGCATGATTTAATGATGAACAGTCCTGGGTCAGCTGACCAATTGGATTGATGAGTACATGGATTTGTGTAAGTTACAGAGAGGCTGCTGTTGTGGCCTATTGGCCACCAGCCCCTCCAACAGAGGAGGAGGAGGAGGCATGGGAGTCAGGGTCAGCACCAAGGCAACCTGAGAGCTCAGAGGGGGAAGAGGGAATGGAGCTGGCAGACAGAGAGAGAGAGAGAGAGAGAGAAAAGGAGAGAGAGAGAGGGGTGGAGCCTGGGCTGTCCATCAGCCCTCAGATGGAGAGTCAACAGCCCCCAGGCCTGGAGGTGGATGATGAAGGAAGAGGAGGAACAACTGGGTCCAGTGCCTGACGTGTGGATGCACAGAAGGCAGAGGAGAGGAGAGCAGTGGAAATCTATGAGCCAGTCCTCGGGATGGAAGAGCCACCACTGTTAGTCAAGCCCCACCCTAGCTCTGAGGGTAAAAGACAGGGGGAAGAGATGAATGGGTTTGGCATGCAACTATTCATCTCCCAGCTGGTCAGACGTTAGCCAGCATTAAGAGAGAAACTTTTTGCTGGGGCTGCTAATAAAGGAATCGTTGAGTTAACTTAAGAGGGTTTGTTGTGTTTGGGGTCCTGGGTCAGAACAGCTGCTAGCAGGGTTGTGTAAATATCTGAAATGCCCTTAGGAGATTGTGCAATGTAGGGAGCTCTGGGTTAATCTTATTATGTCCTGAAGGGTCTTGTCTTGTTCTTCTTTTATCCCATCATCCTGGAGCTGAAGGTCCTTTGTTTTGTAGATAGGATGGTCTAATCCAGGGATGTCCAAACTTGGGAACTTTAAGACTTGTGGACTTCAACTCCCAGAATTCCCCAGCCAGCATAGCTGGCTGGGGAATTCTGGGAGTTGAAGTCCACAAGTCTTAAAGTTCCCAAGTTTGGACATCCCTGGTCTAATCTTTCTTAATGGGCACAAACTATCAGCTGGGGAGGGGGGGGCTATTAAGAAACACTGATCTGCTTTCTTTCTTTAAGAGCATGTTTCTCCATGGGTGCTTTGGAAAATAGCTTGACCCCTTCCTCTCTGTGGCAGCCCCTCCAATTTTGGAACACTGCTATCATGTCTTCCCTGGCAGGAGTAAAAATGACCAGTGGGTAATGCTGAGGCAAAGCCATTCTTTTCTCCATCAAGTTCAATTTATTGATTGGTTGATTAAATTTATCGGCCGTCCATCTTACCCTAGGGTATTGCTCTTAATTATTCATAAATTAAGTGTTTATGATAACTGCAGCATCCCAGGGTTATGTGATCACCATTTGCAACCTTCCCAGGTGACTTTATAATAATAATCTTTATTGTCATTGTAAAAAATTATCCAGGGAACCTCAATGCAGGAAGCCAAATTCACTCAAAAAATCCTGCATTTGTGTTTGAACAGAACAGTGGACTTCAAGGGGCCATGAAGATCTTCTAGTCCAACCCCCTGCACAAGCAGGAGACCTTATACCAGTGATGGCGAACCTATGGCACGGGTGCCACAGGTGGCACGCGGAACCGTTTCTGAGGGCACATGAGGCGTTGCCCTGTCAGCTTCAGCGTGCTTGTGTGCGTTGGCCAGCTGATTTAGGCCTTCTTTTGAGGCTGTTTTATTCCTCTGGAGGCTTCAGGGAAGCTCCCGAAGCCTCTGGAGGTGGGGAGGGGAGGCTGTTTTCACCCTCCCCAGGCTCCTAGAAAACCTCTGGAGCCTGGGGAGGGCGAAAAAAGCATGCCAAAAGCAGGGGGTCACGCACATAGCATTATGGGTGTGGCACGCCCACGCATGACCCCCCTGCGCTCCCCCCATTTTTGGCACGTGAGCCAAAAAAGGTTAGCCATCACTGCCTTATACCATTCCAGACAAACAGCTGTCAAGTCTCTTTTTAAAAGCCTCCAGTGATGGAGCACCCACAACTTCGGAAGGCAAGCCATTCCACTGCTTGATTGTTCTCATCAATAGGGAATTTCTCCTTAGCTCTAAGTTGCTTGTTTCCTTGATTAGTTTCCATCCATTGCTTCTTCTCCTGCCTTGTGTTGCTTTGGAAAATAGGTTGAGCCCCCTGTTCTTTGTGGAAGATTAACAACTTCCCTTAACAATTGTGGCCCCCAAAAAAAGTAAAATTGGGCACAACATACTTAGTCATGGAATTTCAGACCCCACTTGTGGCCATTAGTCCATAACTACCTGTAGCTTACTGAACTAAATGAGTCTTGTTCCCCAGTAAGGGCATTTGGGATCATAAGGAAAAGGTAAAGGTTCCCCTTGCACATATGTGCTAGTCATTCCTGACTCTAGGGGGTGGTGCTCATCTCCGTTTCAAAGCCGAAGAGCCAGCGCTGTCCGAAGACGTCTCCGTGGTCAAGAAGCAGCAAGACTAGATACCAAAGGCGCACGGATCACTGTTATCTTCCCATAAAAAGTGGCCCCTATTTTCTACTTGCATTTTTACATGCGTTTGAACTGCTAAGTTGGCAGAAGCTGGGACAAGTTACACACCACTGAACTGCCGACCTTTCTGATCGACACGCTCAGTGTCTTAGCCACTGAGCCACCGAGTCCCTGTGATCTGCGTGGGATCATAGTAGTTTCATTAAAGGCACTGCCTTGAAGTGATTGGCAGCTTCTACTCATATGCGATATATGCATATTGTACAAAAAGTGTGTCTTTGCACACGTTATCCATATCAGTATCCTATTACAGGCTGAAAGTTGGTTTACAAGGGTGCTATAAGTCAATTCCTTAAATTCATAAGCTCAAAACTACCCATGACTTTTATGTCCGGTCGGAATTCTTCCTCATATCCAAATTTGTCGATTTTATGTCAAACATCAGTCCTTTAGCAAGAGACAGTTTTATAAGAGAAATGAGAATCATCATCAGAAAATTGTAATATGAACCCTTAAATTACTTGACTGGTAATTCTTCCACGAGGCACAATAAAATGTGTGGAAATTAGTGGGCATATTTGGAAAAGTATGTTATGAATTCATTTTATGCCTGAGATCTTTGAATGCGTTTATGCATTCATTTCAACTGTCCTTGCTGATGATCATTTTATTGCTTAACGGCATTGTTTCAAATTATTTGTTTTGTCTTTCAAATTACTTATATCTTGTGATGTTTTGTTTTAAAGTTGCATTTATGTCTGCCTAGTAAATGAAACAAATTAAGCATAAGTAATGCTTTTCATTGCCCTTTTCCAGTTAATCAAAATCAGTTTCAACTTCTTACAAACTTTTGTTTGTTCCCTTTCTTAAATTAAGCTTTCTATTCTTCTAGATGACCTTATTTTCATATGATATATGCAGGACACGTGCCCTGTATGATTGTGAATAAATAATGTATGCAAGACAATTATGCTTAAATTTTAATGTTACATCACTATTTGTGCTCATGGTTTTCCACCCCATTGCTTCAAACCTTTTTTTTTTTTAAATGAGATTCAACGTTAGTAATTAATAAAATGTAAACTAACAACAAGGATATGATGGCTCAGTGGTTAAGACGCTGAGCTTGTCGATCAGAAAGGTTGGCAGTTCGGTGGTTCGAATCCCTAGCACCACGTAATGGAGTGAGCTCCCATTACTTGTCCCAGCTTCTGCCAACTTAGCAGTTCGAAAGCAGGTAAAAATGCAAGTAGAAAAATAGGGACCACCTTTGGTGGGAAGGGAACGGCGTTCTGTGTGCCTTCGGCATTGAGTCATGGCGGCCACATGACCACGGAGATGTCTTCGGACAGCGCTGGCGCTTCGGCTTTGAAAAGGAGATGATCACTGCCCCCTGGAGTCGGAAACGACTAGCACATATGTGTGAGGGGAACCTTTATCTTTAAACTAACAATGTTAATGTTGTTAGCTGCTCAGAGTTGCCTTGTGGTGAGATGGGTGGCAAACTAATTTAATAAATAAACATTAATTAAATTAATTAATTAAATTCCACATGAGCTAGTATATCTTTCTGTCCTCTGAAAGAACTGAGATTTTAGAGTCCCCAAAATACCCCCATGAAAAAATTGGAAAACAAATCGGTAAAAGAATTTTACAAGATCACTCAATTTTGTGTCAGGGTAACCAAGTAACGAACGAAAGAAGACTCCGAGGCTTGAGTTTCCTCAAAGTTCCATTTTATTACAGATGTCACATTGGCACATCTGGGAAAACCTGCATCTGAAAGCCTCCAGGTTTTCACCACCCAAACAAAAGTCCAAGTCCCTGCCCAGCACCCACATGTCCATCCCATGGCCCAATCAGGCACCATCCAAAACTGGAGATGCTTCCCAGTCACACTCCTCCATGTGCAGGGCAAGATACAATACAACACAATATCAGAGTTGGAAGGGACCTTGTAGGTCTTCTAGTCCAACCCCCTGCGTGGGCAGGAACCTTATACCATTTCAGACAAATGGCTATCTAACATCTTTTTAAAGGCTTCCAGGGTTGGGGCATTCACAACTTCTGGAGGCAAGCTGTTCCAGAGGTTAATTGTCCTAACTGTCAGGAAATTTCTCCTTAGTTCTAAGTTGCTTCTCTCCTTGATTAGTTTCCACCCATTGCTTCTTGTCCTGCCCCCAGGTGCCTTGGAGAATAGTTTGGCTCCCTCTTCTTTGTGGCACCCTCTGAGATATCGGAACACTGCTATCATGTCTCCCCTGGTCCTTCTCTTCATCAAACTAGACATACCCAGCTCCTGCAACCGTTCTTCATATGTTTTAGTCTCCAGTCCCCTAATCCTCTTGGTTGCTCTTCTCTGCACTCTTTCCAGAGTCTCCACGTCTTTTCTACATCGTGGCGACCAAAACTGTATGCAGTATTCCAGGTGTGGCCTTACCAAGGCACTATACAGTGGCATTAACACTTCACGTGATCTAGATTCTATCCCTCTGTTTATGCAGCCTAGAACTGTGTTGGCTTTTTTGGCAGCTGCTGCACACTGCTGGCTCATATTCAAATGGTTCAGCAGTGTGCAGCAGCTGCCAAAAGATGTCCTTGACTCTCTGAGAAAGGAATGGTATTTAGACTATACATCTCCCATACTCCCTATAACTCCCCCTCCCATTTTCCCACAATAGAAAATGTGGCAGGCCTGAAGGCCCAACGTAAGAGATGGCTGCCAGGTCTGATACCTTGTATGAGAAGTAAAATGTTTTCTTCTTCTTCCTCAAGAGAAAAGCAGTGTAGTTACCTTTTGAAAAAGCACCTTTGAGACCTTCCATTCCCCAGTGTGCTGACGAGAGAATCCAGGAATGGTTAACTCTGTTTCGCAGCTCATTAGATTGAGTCTGTCAAAGTTGCGTGGATACGCTTCTGTTGCCTGCGGACTCCAGTTTTGACTCAGTCTTTCGCTCGCATAGACGTTTCAGAATTTGATCCACCTTTAAAAATTATTAGAGCAAACAATATCCTTCCTGGATTCCTGGATAAGTTTAGAGTTAAAGACCTACTCATCTCTTTTGGTACCTATCTTACAACCAGGGTCTTCTTTGTAGTGGCACTATTCACAAAACAAATTCACCAGGAAACCCCCCAAGATGCAGGAAATATTTGAAACACGTGCTACCTTTTAGCAATTTTAGCCATTCTAGTTGAATGGCTTTTATGCATTATGCTGCTTCAACATTTTTAGTATTTCAATATTCCCACTGTTGGTTGTTGTTGTTTTTTGTGTGTGAAATTGTATATTCACTAGAATATTTTATGGAAATGCTTAATGAATTTCATTTTATGGAGCCGTGGGAAGACAAACTTGGCAACCTTGATAAATTATACAACATACATTTGTAAAGGTTTACATAGATATGATGAAGATGCACAGAGTCATATCCAGATGCATAGAGAGATAAGATGGAAGGAACTCAGAGCTCTTCTAGTCCAACCCCATGCTCAAATAGGTGACCCTAAACCAGTGGTGGGTTCTTAATGGTTTGAACCGATTCAGCTGAACCAGCAGTGGTTTGGTGGCCTGGGTCTCTAGAATCAGGAGCAACACAGGTCTGCCACGCCCCCAAACCAGTTCTCTCAGCGGCATCTTAGGTGCTGCCATCTTGTTTTTTTGCTTCTGCGCATGCACAGAGCAATTTTTATTGCACTGTGGATGTGTGCATGGCACAGCCATGAGTGGATCGGCAGTAGTGATTGACAAAACTCATCCCTGTCCTAAACCATTTCAGACAAATGACAGAATTGCAAACCTTGTCTATTGATGGAAAAATGCTGAAGTATGAGAAAAGTGATATAAAGTCACAGGATGCATATTGATGAGCCAAAAAAACCCCTCCAAACCCCCTCAACAAAAGCCATTTTTTTTTCTTTTTCACTTGGTAGATATTACCCTAACAGATGTCTAATAATTATTTTTAAGAATAGTATCTAAATCACATTATATTGCATCAACAAAAGGAATAAGTAAAATGATAAAATTAATGTCTCTAAATTAACTTTCCCATCTGTCACAATAGCCGTCCGTATGATTTCATAAAGCTTTTTTTTTTCAATTTACTTTTAAAATGACAAAAGTTCATTTTGTCTGCAAATTATCTGAATTTGTAAGAGTGTAGTATTTAGTGGGTTTTTTTAAAAAAAGGGAAAAAAACTCACGTGTGCTAATCTAATTAATGTGGAATGGAGACTAGTACCCATTGTAAGAAATTTTAAGTATCTACTGTGAAGAAAAAGAGAAAAGAAGAGAAACAAAGTATGTAATAATGTATAATTGAATTTTGACCTGATAAATTCTGCTAACCTTCAAAACCAACACTACAAAAGCACAATATTATTAGTAATAAAAAGAATTTGCTTTACCCTTTTTAAATGGATTGACTGAAGCAGAATGATGTTCCTATTTAAGAAGTAGAACACTAGATTCTATTACCTCTGATTCTCTGTCACCAACCATATTCTAGTTTTTTAATCTAATTATTGTGCTTAAATTGTATTAACTCTCCATCGATTTGTCCACTGTTGGAAAAATAATTGACGTTTGGTCATTGTTTTATTGCCTCATGGTGGTGCAGTGGTTAGAGTGCAGTACTACTACTAGGCTACTTCTGCTTGTTGTAGGAAAAGGCCAAGACACACAGACAAGCTCTTCAAAGCAGCAGTTTCAGAGATGGGCACGTAGCCCATACAAAATGTCTGAACCCCGATAATCAGAAAGGGGTCCGTTCTTATACCCTTGGTTACGTATACATTCCTGTTAACATACAGTTGCCCAAATATGGAGTTTAGGGCCAGTAATGGCCTTAGCTGGAACAGAAATGCTTAGCTCAACAAGATATATGTTCGGGGAGGCTATTTGTAGATATTGGTTTGATGAATTAGGGAACTATAGAGATGCAGATCATGCGAAAGGTCGGTTACAGGAAACATCTGTCTGGGTCACAACGACCCTTCTGCATTTTCCCAGCACATACCAAAAAAGCTGCGTTAGCAATCTTCCTCCAAAGAGTCTTGACCAGAGTTTTGCTGATCCATACCTGAGGCCTCAGGCCAGCTTCAGACCTCGGTAACTCCTGTTTCTACCTCATGCTGACTACCGGCTTCCTGCAATTTGGCAGTTTGAAACTTACCAGGCTCAAGGTTGACTCAGCCTTCCATCCTTCCAAGGTGGGTCAAATGAGGACCCAAATTGTTGGGGGCAATAGGCTGACTCTGTAAACTGCTTAGAGAGGGCTATAAAAGCACCATGAAGCGGTATATAAGTCTCTACGCTATTGCTATTGCTATCATATTTTCTGCATATTAGGGAGACACAACAGCCAGTTGCAAAGAGTCTACTTTTATCTCAATAGCTTCGTTTTACTTAAAGGAGAGGGGACTGAAATAATTTTTTTTAGTGTTTAAATTGTGATTAATACTTACAACCTGTACCAAAATTAATCAGTGAAATAAAACAAAAGTAAGCACCAAAGTTGTAATAATGAAATTAATGTATGTTAACTTTTACTTCCAGTTAACTTTAAGATTTATTTATTTATTTATTAAATTTATACCCCGCCCTTCTCCTTGTTAGGACCCAGGGCGGGACACATGAGTATCTCCCTTTATCTCTACAGCGATAAAACAAGTTTATATTCCTGTCTACTATAGGTTAGTGACTTTGTTTGCACATATAAGGTTATGGTTTGTAGAACTTGGTCAATGAGGTTTGTAGAATACACCATCGTTTGCTTATATCATGCATTGCCATGAGCCTCATTTTGTGCATTGCAATGGAGAGGTTTATTATTATTTATTTATTTATTTATTTATTTATTTAGTTAGTTAGTTAGTTTGTCAAACATGTATGAGTTAAGAGGTTATAAGGATAAACATGGACATGAACACAGGAAATGGGTACAAATAAATGGAGACAGTAGGACAGGGACGATAGGCACGCTGATGCACTATGCATGTCCTCTTTACAGACCTCTTAGGAAAGGGGTGAGGTTCACAGTAGACAGTTTAAGGTTGAAGCTATGGGGGGTTTGAGGCTGTAACAACAGTCAGGTAGAGCATTCCAGGTGTTGACCATTCTGTTGCTGAAGTCATCTGCAATTGAATTTGGTGCGGTTTACCTTGAGTTTGTATCTATTGCGTGCGTGTGTATTGTTGCGGTTGAAGCTGAAGTAGTCATTGATAGGTAAGGACATTGTAGCTTGTAATTTTATGTATTACACTTAGGTTGCAGTGAATGGATGGAAAACAATAGCCACATGCACCAACTCAGTGTGTTAAAATTCACCGAGGTTCTATATTGAAGGAGAAAATTAGAGAAACAAATTTGACTTCACTCCTCTTTTGTGTAATGTTTTGCCATTGAATATCAGTGACAAGAAGAAAAAAGAGAATAGAATTAGGTAGATCATCAACAATTATTTATTCTGTTCTTACTTTTTTTTCCTCCCACAGGAGGCCAACTGTGTAGATTAATTTGGAGTTTTCACTATGTTAGAGATGGGGACAAGCCTTATTTTGCATGGATGGAGATTATATATATATATATATTTCTAGTGTGTGATTTTTATGTCAGTCATTCCCAGCCAAAATCACTCTCAGATGATAATTGGGAAGATAACAATAGAAGAAGTTTACTGCTTATCCTATGGGGCAAGGGAGTGGAGTGGATATCATTTGATAAATAAATTCCTGTGTGGGATAATAATGTCTATAATTCTATCCAACATAAGAGAAGGGAGGAAGGGAGGGAGGGAGGAAGAAAATGTAAAATTAACTCCAAAAATGGGGCACTATCTTCTCAGTCGATTCCTAGATACCTATCTTTTGATTTTGTCAGAGGTATTTTCAATGCTGGGCCTGCTTTTGACAGTAAAGAGAATTAGCTGTGATGCTGATGAATTATTAAATATTGTCTCTTTATTTCTTTGCTATTTGTCAGTGGCTTCACTAAAATGCATTATACATGAGAGTACATTACATGTAAACCATGGTTTATCCTTTTCTAATGGAATGATTTCTTCTCCAATCTATTGAAAGTTTTTCTTTTTTAAAAAAAAAAGTCAAAAGTTTGCTGCATTCATTTTTTGGGGGGAACATCTGAGAAGACAATTTTCAGGAATAGGAAGGAGATATAGCCAGCTCTTCCCCTAATGCATTCTGCTTTTTAAAAATGTCACTAATACACCATTCAGTATAATTATGCCTCAAAAACCTGCTTGTGCTGATGTCTGTTTGTTTAAACATGGTTTATTAAATCAACCATGATTATCTGGTTGTGCTCAACATGCTAAACCATAATTGATGGTTTGGAAAGCACAGGCACTGGATTTATACAATATTCTAGTGATTGTGTCTTTGTGCAATCAGTGAATCCAGCTATTGAGTTTAATGGGACTTAGTTTGAGCTATGAGGTCCGGGCTGCAAAAATCCAGATGGCAACTAGATGGCAGCAATAACTTAGAATTTGCTTTAGAATTTTATGGCTACCTAGTGGTTATCCAGATTTATGCAATGGGCATCTAGTAGCCCTAATTATTATGAAATAATATGCATCAGATTTCAGCTATACCGAGAAGAAACACTATTTTCTCATTAAGAGTTCATTTCGTTCATACTTCGCAGAGGGATCCAGTATTTCTTGCTACATAAAAGTCCTTCCACAACATAAGCTTTCATAATTCTCTTCTCTTTGCCTCTTTATATCCACAAGGAGAAGGCTGGAACATTTTTTAAAAACATCCAGTCTCAGTTCTTTGGGAGAGAGAGAGAAAAAATATGGTTTATGAGAAGGGAAGTCAGGATTAAATTTGTGGCTTCATTACCATGTAAATGCATGTTTCAATTAATCACATTTTGCTGAACCCTCCAGAATCAGTTTTGCATACAGATGAGGAAGGGAACTATGACTGGGAGGTTCAACTGTTGTACTAAGGCATTAAAAAATGGTTTACTGAGCTGTAATTGAGAATTGGGAGTGTTTGCACAACACGCTAAAGCCAAAATCAAGCAGCCAATTGTGAGTGCAGCGATTACTGAAATGTGGGCCTTTGACCCAACACAGTAGAATTTTTCAAAGTTGGTATGACATCTAACTGAATGTGTATAGCAATAGCACTTCGACTTATATACCGCTTCACAGTGCTTTACAGCCCTCTCTAAGCGGTTTACAGAGTCCGTCTTTTGCTTTCCCCCAACAATCTGGGTCCTCATTTTACCCCACTCAGAAGGATGGAAGGCTGAGTCAACCTTGAGCCTGGTGAGTTTTGAACTCCTGGCAGTGGGCAGAGTCAGCCTTCTATACTGCATTCTAACCACAAGGAAGGAAGGAAGGAAGGAAGGAAGGAAGGAAGGAAGGAAGGAAGGAAGGAGGGAGGGAGGGAGGGAGGGAGGGAGGGAGGGAGGGAAGGAAGGAAGGAAGGAAGGTTGATCTAGCAAAGCTTTCCAACTTGGATGTCAATCTGAATTGACATAAGCATAGTAGTTGTGATATGCAGCTTTCCCTTCCTTCCCTCTTGAGCCAATCTGGCTTGCTGTTTGGCCTGGACCAAGCATCTTGATACTGACCAGGAAGGACAGACCATAGCAATAGCACTTAGCCTTATGTACAGCTTCACAGTGCTTTACAGCCCTCTCTAAGCAGTTTACAGAGTCAGCCTCTTGCCCCCAACAATCTGGGTGCTCATTTTACCCACCTCGGAAGGATGGAAGGCTGAGTCAACTTTGAGCCTGGTGAGATTTGAACTACTGGTAGAGTCAGCCTTCTATACTGCATTCTAACCACTGTCAAGGCAGGAAGGAAGGAAGAAAGGAATAGCACTAACACTTAGACTTATATTCCACCTATTGCTTCTTGATATGACATCTACTAGATGTGTATAGCTTTACAGCCCTCTCTAAGTGGGTTACAGAGTCAGCCTCTTGCCCCCAACAATCGGGGTCCTCATTTTACCCACCTCAGAAGGATGGGAGGCTGAGTCAACCTTGAGCCTGGTGAGATTTGAACTGCCAAATTGCAGGCAGCCGTTAATCATAAGAAGTAGCCTTCTGGACTGTAATCACTGCACTTCCACAACTCATAGCGTATAATGCGATCACCATCATATCTCACCACTGGACACGCAACCAGTTCAGCGAAGGTTGAAATCTGGCAGTGTCCAAAGTGAGATGCCCCTTTTCAATGTTAGCAGTAAACTCTCAAATGAAGGTGTTTTTTTTTTTCAAAAGGAGATTCCTGGTTAACCACATATTTATGAGATACTCTGTAAGACACAAAGACTGACCAGGATAATCATTATTAACTGATATTAGTAAATGCCTTGGGAACATCTAAAAATACAGTACAGGTAGTCCTTGAGTTATGACCACAGTTGGGCGAGAATTTTATTTTGCTAAGGAAAGTGTCTATTAGAATAGAATAACAAAAGTTGGAAGGGACCTTGGAGGTCTTCTAGTCCAACCCCCTGCTTAGGCAGGAAACCCTACACCACTTTAGACAAATGGTTATCCAACCTCTTCTTTAAAACTTCCAGTGTTGGAGCATTCACAACTTCTGGAGGCAAGTTGTTCTACTGATTAATTGTTCTAACTGTCAGGAAATTTATCCTTGATTAGTTTCCACCCATTGCTTCTAGTCCTGCCTCAGGTGCTTTGGAGAAAAGCTTGACTCCCTCTTCTTTGTGGCAGCCCCTGAGATATCTGAAGACTGCTATCATGTCTTCCCTAGTCCTTCTTTTCATTAAACTAGAAATCCCCAGTTCCTGCAACCGTTCTCCACATGTTTTGGCTTCCAGTCCCCTAATCATCGTGATTGTTCTTCTCTTCTCTATTCTTTACTTATGTGCCAAAATGATGTACTCAATAAAGTTTTGCTTAAAGAAATCGGACCATCTCGACTTTCATAGCTTGGTTGGGTTCATCAATCAGAACCTTGACAGGGACTTTGATTGTCAGATGCTGACTGGGAAGGTTGGAAATGGAGATCACACGATGATCCTAAGATGCTGCAACTATTGTAGATAGATGGCAGTTGCAAAGCTCGTGAATTTTGTTCATATGACTGTGGAGATGCTGCAGCTGTTCTAAATGCAAGGAGAGGTCTTAAGTCAGCTTCTTTTTTCACTGCTGTTGTAACTTCAGACCGTTGCTAAACACATGACTATAAACCGAGGACTGCCTATATAATATCCCTTTCATCTGCAGATTTTATGTATATGCAACAATTTTTATTTAGGAAAAACATTTAAATATGTCTAATTAAAATAATATAACCCTGTCAAATTGCACATATACAAGCTTACAAATATATACATCAAAATGCTAACATAACATTATGAAGGAATGGGTTTTTTCTCCCGAAAACTGAAAGAGGATTATGTATTATCCAACACTTGTAAAGTTTATGAATTGCTATGTAATTAAAATTAAACCGAGAGTGCTCATCTGTCTCTTCTGCCATTGTCTTCTTGCTACACCACCTGAGGTGTTTTGTTCCTTCAAATTACTTTGACTGCGGTCTATATTTCAACGCCTGTCAACCAATATGTATTACAAAGCATGTTTTAAGCAAGAGATCTACACAGATCTAAAAACCAGAAGAGGTTAATGTCTGAGCAGTCGCATGAAGTAATATATTCTCCCTGCCATTTTCATCCTTAATTACTCTCCCTAAACATGCTTTCAGGGAGATTGGTAATTTTTTTAACATCAACTGTGATTTTTTTTTCCCGTAAAGGAATTTCCACCATCCTTAGAGCTAATGCTTCTGTACTTCAGAATTGTCAAGGAATATTTCTGCTGGCTACCCACTCTTAAAAATTACTAAACATATTCTGTGCTATGGATGTTGCTAATATTAAACTTGCGAGACCTCCTCCTTCCTCATACATCCCTCAGACCGATTCGCTCCCACAGAGAGGGTCTTCTCCGGGTGCCGTCGGCCGGGCAATGCCGACTGGCGATGCCCAGGGGAAGGGCCTTCTCTGTGGCGGGCCCTGCCCTCTGGAACGACCTACCCCGTGATCTCAGGACTATCATGGACCTCCGCCTCTTCCACCAACGTCTAAAGACACACTTCTTCCATCTAGCTGGCCTGGCCTAATTTCCGAGACTATTTTATCGGCTGATTTTAAATTAATTTATAGTTTTAATAAGAGGGTTTTAAATTAATTTTAGCACAGGGTGTTGTTTATTTAATAGGATTTTATATTGACTACTTACGACGTATTTATTCTTGTATATATGTTTGTATCCATATTTTATTCACCTGTGCACCGCCCCGAGTCCCTTATGGGAGAGGGCTGCGGTATATAAGTTTAATAAAATCTAAAATCTAAATCTAAAGTTCATATAGAATGATACAAAAGAGTGATCTTGACTTTGGATCAGAACCTGACTATATAACATCTCTGTGCTCATGGATCTCACTGGATTTTAGAAGAATAAAATGCCATGAAGTATGCCTAGAACCTTGCTAGAGGGAAAAAAAGATCCTAACCACGCTTGGGTAAAACCCAGTTGTGGTCACCACATTATAAAAAAAAAGATGTTGAGACTCTAGAAAGAGTGCAGAGAAGAGCAACCAGGATGATTAGGGGAGTGGAGGCTAAAACATACGAAGAACGGTTGCAGGAACTGAGTATGTCTAATCTAATTAAAAGAAGAACTAGGGGAGACATGAGAGCAGTCTTCCAATTTGAGGGGCTGCCACAAAGAGGAGGGGGTCAAGCTATTTTCCAAAGCACCTGAAGGCCAGACAAGGAATAATGGATGGAAACTGAACAAGGAGAGGTTCAACCTGGAAATACAGAGAAATTTCCTGTCAGTGAGAGTCAGAAATGGTATAGGTTCTCCCACTTGGGCAGGGGGTTGGATTAGATGACCTACAAGGCCCCATCTCTGCCTCCGATGTAGAATCCTCGTTCGAACCTTCCCCAGCCTCCAGAATTGGCCCATGTTCCTCCCCAACCTCCTCATTGCCCAGCTTTGCTGGCAGGCCACAAACTTGTTTTTCAGTGGTGGCAACTTTAAGACGTATGGACTTCAACTCCCAGAATTCCCTAACTGGCATCATTGCAGTGATAACAAGGGGGAGAGTTAGTTCCTGGACTCTAGGAAGGTCATTGAAAATAGGTACAGACCTGATTCTCAATGATCACAACCCTTCTCCCCCCTCTACAACTACTGTTATTAAAGGATGGAGAAGAAGGTTGACTTGAGTTTCTGATTTCCACTTGGCTTTCAACCAGAGTCAACAAGCAGAATCACATTTTTGCTTCTGACAATCTGTCCCATAAAAAGAGATGGAAAACTATAATGTACATAATGTATTTAAATACATAATAGATCAAGTAAGTGGGAAGGAAATGAAATGGATGAGAATTAATTCTGGGCATGCAGCGTAAGGGGAAAAAATGAAATTATATAGTTGCACAGCAGGTGCCTCTCCCTCTGGAGAAATTATACTCTTAAAAGTGTGGTTGGACTATTTAATGATTGGCAGGTTTATGGAATATTCTGTTAAGCACCCAGCCATTTTTATTATTGGGGAGACAAACCTACTGCATAAATCATAACACTGCCACAGTGCCTAACTTTTCTCATCTGTTTTCCTGGAGAACGTTTTTGTTGATATACTTATTGTGCTACTTGTAGCAAAGCAGAGGATGCATAAATTTTAGCTGCTTTCAAGAAAGGTATTTTTCTATAGCTTCTCCTATGCAGTTATATTCATTATTTGTTAGGAATGTGGATCGCTGGGTTTGGTTGGCTGAGGTAGGGGAGACTCTATTCATTAGTAGCTACCCGACTCAGGCATTTAAAGAAGAGGGATGGATATTTTTGGACAGATTTGCCCGCAAAGGGTCAGGTACGAGAAACCAGCAGCCAGGATAGGGTTCAGAAATACTAGAAAGAGTCATGGTAGCACAGTGGTTAGAGTGCAGTACTGCAGGCTGCTTCTGCTGACTGCCGGCTGACTGCAATTTGGCAGTTCGAATCTCACCAGGCTCAAGGTTGAATCAGCCTTCCATTCTTCTGGGGTCCGTAAAATAAGGACCCAGATTGTTGGGGGCAAGAGGCTGACTCTGTAAACCGCTTAGACAGGGCTGCAAAAATATATATATAGAGGTATATAAGTCTAAGTGCTATTGCTTCAAGTTTATTTCTTGCTAGCTATATACAAGAAACAGTCAAGGCAAATTGGTGCTAGATAAAGAGTCAGCAGACTTCAAGATCTCTTACTAGGGTGTTGTTGTTGTTGTTAGTTGCAAAGTCGTGGCTGACCCATCACAACCCCATGGACAATGTTCCTCCAGGCCTTCCTGTCCTCTACCATACCCTAGAGCCCATTTAAGCTCATGCCGACTGCTTCAGTGACTCCATCCAGCCACCTCATTCTCTGCTGTCTCCTTCTTTTGCCCTCCATCGTTTCCAGCATGAGGCTGTTCTCCAGGGAGTCCTTCCTTCTCATTAGGTGGCCAAAGTCTTTGAGTTTCCTCTTCAGGATCTGGCCTTCTAAAGAGCAGTCAGGGTTGATCTCCTCTAGGACTGGCCGGTTGGATGGCCTTGCAGTCCAAGGGGCTCATAGGAGTCTTCTCCAGATGATGGGCTTCATCTGATCATCTCCTGCACAATACTTCTGATTGCTTCTCTGTCACCTACAGTGAGCTGCTCCTTCTATCCCTCTATCTTTGTTGTTACTTCTCCAGAGTGCTTCATTCCATCTGATCACTTTCCTTGCTCCTTCATTCATTTGTTCCTGGTTAGATGGATAGACTTTCCAATAGCTGCTGAAAATACCTGTAGAACCTCTACAAGATCTGTGAAACTTTCTTTAAAATAAGTTATTTAAATGTAGGCGTCTTTCAGCATTTTTGACCCCACACATCCTGCTTTGAGATTAAATCTACATTTTGTTAAATAATCAATCATGGATCCAACAGTCCGTTGTCTCCGTTTTTGCAGCCGCAGCATAACCAGCATTTATGTCTTGAAGGCTGATTCTTGCAAATTTATATTGCAAATATGGCTAAAGGTAGAGTTTAGATAAAATACTAGTCAGAAGAAAAAAGTGTTTTGATTATACCCTTAGGACAATTGTTTAAAACAACAGTTCTCAGGCTGATAGATAATTATATGGAACTTCTGAAGAACTTTTCCCCCCCGAAGAGACGCAGAAAACTCAATTCAGATTTAGATTATTTTAATATAATGCCAGTTGTTGCGTGTTCAAGTCAGTACTTTTTCATAGACATTTCACAAAGCTGTCCCATTAATCATGTATAATTCCGTGCTAACATCTATCAAGATCCTAGATTTCTTAAAAAAAAACAAAAACTGAGCATGACAGTTCTCATAGTATTTAATAAGATATGCTTTTCAGCTAAACATCTGTTATGTGGGGATTATATTATATATTCATGAATTCCTAAGGACAAATTGACAGCATGTTGGAGCATTCAGAAAACTGGACAGAAACTTTCCTATTGTGACACGAAATTTCAGACACAAATGTTCATTCTTTTAATTTTTAATCTCATACATACATTTGCAAATATACATTCTCATGATTATTATTAACATTGTATATTAGCACTTTTAAATATTCATTTTTCCATATAAAAGTTGAAATATATAATCGGGGTTGCTTACACCTTTTTTTATATTACCACAACCCTGCCTTTCTTTCCTTTTCTCCCTCCCTCCCTTCTTCTCTACTTTCTTCTTTCCTTCTCTCCTTTCCCTTTTCTTCTTCCCCTTCCTCTCCCCCGCTCCTCTCCTCTTCTTCCACTTCCTACCCTCTCCCCTACTCTTACTTCTCCTCCATGTCTTCCTCTCCTTTCCTCTTTCTTCTTTCCCTCTCCTTCCCTCTCTCCTTCTCTCCTCTATTCCTTTCCTCTTTCTATTGCTGTGATTGCATATTTTCCTCCTCCATCTGGCGTATTTTCAGGATGATATTACAGCAAAACCCAGTTCTCTCTTTACATTTACCATTTCACATTCCCTTTTCCTCATTATATTTTCCAATCTATTATTTACACGTACCTCATCCTTTGAACATATATTTGCATATCAATACTTTTCTATTTCACTCCTCTTCCCCCCTTTTTCAATATGTTCATTTAGAGCAGGGGTGTCAAACTCGATTTCATTGAGGGCCGCATCAGCGTTGTGCTTGACCTTTGGGGGGCGTGGCCAGGGGGGCGTGGCTAGCTTGACGTCACTTATGTTGGGGGCACTTGTGGTGTTCTGAGTGCTCTGACGACAAAAATGGGCTTCTGTGCCAGTTCTTTGCTGTTTCCAGGGCAGTCCTGCGGGCCAGATCTAAGCATCCTGTAGGCCGTATCCAGCCCCTGGGCCTTGAGTTTGACACCTCTGATTTAGAGGTGTGAAATGAGTAGGAATTGGCGCTGATCCAGATAAATGTATTCTAATTGGAAACTTTCGCCTGGAATATTATGTCTCCGTGTTGAACGTCTCTGTACGTAAAGTTGATTCCTGCCCCCCTTTTGAATCTCTGAGTCTCTGTTGACAGGTGATTTTAGCACAGGGTATTGTGTGTTTAATTAGTTTTTAGTACTTATTTATTACGATGTTTTATATTTTTAACTTCCTGTGCACCGCCCCGAGTCCCGTCGAGGAGAGAGGCGCGGTTTTATAAATCTAATAAAATAAATAAAAATAAATAAATAAATAAACACTTTTTAAAAAAATAATTTTTATTCATAGATACTTTTTGTTTTAAGAAACAGTGCATTGTCAGGGTATTCAATTTACAAATAAAAAAGATGAAGAAATGATGGTATTCAACATTGACATGCTAATAACAATAATAACGATATAGTACCAATGGTAATAACACAACCCAAAAGCTTTTAGCTAGGTTTCTTCTTACATTAAAGTATTGCAATTATTTACCTACTTGTTTTCAGTACTAACATTTATGAACTTACTTTTCTCTAAGTCCTGCCTCTTGTTTCTATCCATTCGTAGAATTTATTCCAAATCATATAATATTCTCTGTCTTCTTGATCTTTAATTGTAAAGGTTAATCTAACCATTTCTGTACACTAATTTTTTTCAGATTACAGCCTCCTCTGGTGGGGTATTCACATTTTTCTGATAATTAGCATATATGATTCTAGCGGCTGCAAGCATGTGTAAAAATTAAATAGGTGGTCCCTTTATCGTTTTTAACAAAAGAATAAAACCAATCGTATATTTTCCATAGTAAACTGAGGACAGAATACCAAATTCAGATTTGGTTTAACTCCAGGGATAACGATTTATTGCAAAGTTTTCTTTGTCTCTATTTGCTTTTTTATATCAGTTTTATATATTTGACATGGTCAATTGACTTAATAAAGTTTTCTTCTTCTACTAAACTGTAGGAGAATAATGCTTTTGCTCCGTAATGAAGTATCAGGTCAAATTAGATTACTTGGAGTCGTGTAGGACAGATTAGATTATTTCTACAGCTCTCAACCAGACCTCTTAATTATACGGGATATTTTCTGCATCTCCCAATAATAATTGATGTATGAGACACAGATGAGATGGATTAGCTCTTTGCGGGCAAAAAAATAAATAAAAATCCCCAACTTGATTGTTATTTCATCTAAAAGAATGAACCCGTAGCATATTCCAGACATGTAAACAAGGTAATCCCTCTCTTTCTAGGATGTTGTTTGGCTGCCTAATATATTACTTTTCTGTATTATGTGATGCACAATCTTATACACATTTTTTACTAGTAAGTGCGACTGAATTCCATTGGCATTTTCTTCCCAGGTGTGTGTGTGTGTGTGTGTGTGTGTGTGTGTGTGTGTGTGTAATGCAGTCTTAGAATGATAACCTGACCAGAAACATTCATTTCAATTAATGACTACCGAGCAGTAATTCCCATTTCTTATAATGAGGTTTTTTCCCCCTGATGTGTTGCTTTCTACTTCTCTTCACAGCCAACCAACATGGCCCGAATTAATTGGGACTTGGCATCCAGAGCGCTTGGCATGTGCCAGACTGCAAAAGTTAGCTACGCTATAAGATTACAACCCAGTTTAATTTTATTTTAATTATGTTTTGCATAATTTATTTTTGGAACGGCTTCCTTGTTGCTGGGGTGCGATGACGTCTTGCGTGGTTGTTCTAGGGGTTGTTCTAGTTATATGCGAGACCGTCTCGTGCCCCATACATCCCTTAGACCGATACGCTCCCACAGAGAGGGCCTCCTCAGGGTGCCGTCGGCCGGACAATGCCGACTGGCGACACCCAGGGGAAGGGCCTTCTCTGTGGCGGGCCCTGCCCTTTGGAACGACCTCCCCCCTGAACTCCGGACCATCACCGACCTCCGCCTCTTCCGCCAATGTCTAAAGACATACTTTTTTCATCAAGCCGGCCTAGCCTAACCTCCCATGGGGACTGTAGAAAAGTTTTAAATTGGGTTTTAATTAATAATTGGTTTTAGCACAGGTTTGGGATCTAAGATATATTTTAAATTATTTATGTTCGATTTTTGTATGTTTTTTAAATCTCCTGTGCGCCGCCCTGGGTCCTTTGCGGAGAAGGGCGGGATATAAATGTAATAAAATAAAATAAAATAAATAAATATATTGTTTATTTCCACTTGCATAGCTATATCTTTCTGCCTTTCTTTACGGCCATCGCTACCTTTGAAAACTTCAGGTTTTCCCCTGTGAGATATCTCAGCTGTCACACACACTAGCATTAAAGTCATTTTAGTCCATTTTTCAGAATCTCTCGTCTGAGATGGAAGGTGGGATGTTTGGAAGACATGAATGCCTTTTGGGACTGGGGGACTTGAGAATGGAGCTTTTTTTCCCCTTTGCTATCAAAGATATTAGGAAGAAACAGTACAAAAATACCGTATTTCCCCAAAATAAGACAGGATCTTTTTTTTTTATCCCTGAAATAAGCACTTGGCCTTATTTTTGGGGAGGTCTTATTATTTTTGAAGTGCAGGAGGCAACGAACATGGTCACCTCATGGCTGCTGCTGTGTTGCAATATTTTCGCCTGTTTTCAGGAGAGGGCTTATTTTCAGGGAAGGGCTTATTTTCAGGAGAGGGCTTATTTTCAGGAGAGAGCTTATTTTCAGGAGAGAGCTTATTTTTAGGAGAGAGCTTATTTTCAGGGAAGGGCTTATTTTCAGGGAAGGGCTTATTTTCAGGGAAGGGCTTATTTTCAGGAGAGGGCTTATTTTCAGGAGAGAGCTTATTTTCAGGAGAGAGCTTATTTTCAGGAGAGGGCTTATTTTCAGGAGAGAGCTTATTTTCAGGAGAGGGCTTATTTTCAGGAGAGAGCTTATTTTTAGGAGAGAGCTTATTTTCAGGAGAGAGCTTATTTTCAGGAGAGGGCTTATTTTCAGGAGAGAGCTTATTTTTAGGAGAGGGCTTATTTTCAGGAGAGGGCTTATTTTCAGGAGAGGGCTTATTTTCAGGAGAGGGCTTATTTTAGTGCCAGATTGGGCTTGTTATCCAGGGAGGTCTTACTTTTAGGGAAACAGGATAATAGGACAATGACATTATTTTCTGCCCAGGATTAATATGGTCTTTCTTTAGCATTCTTCTCATCCATGTCAACCATTGCAATAAAAATATAAGGTGAGAATGTAAAAGTTTGGACTTTTGCATATGTTGTGTTACTAATTAGCTCAACAGACTATTACTTGTTTATGGCTTGAAATATAGAACGTTTTGTGTGAATGTTGGATAAAAGGTTGAATGAGGTAAGAGGCATGTGATAGAGGGCAGTGAGGAGGTGGATCCCCATATGAGCAAGTTGCACATAAAGATGACGAAATAATAGAATGAGTGAAATAATCTATATATTTTGCTGGACTATGTACTAAAGTTGTGGCAATCAAGACATAAAGCTTGACATCTATCACAGTGTTTTTCAACCTTTTTTGTGCAAAGGCACACTTTTTTCATGAAAAAAATCACGAGGCACACCACCACCATTAGAAAATGTTAAAAAAAATTAACTCTGTGCCTATATTGACTATATATAAAGTAATTCTCTTGAATAGGAATCAAATAAACACAAAGAAATTATTTTATAATTACTTTATTATGAAATAATAAAGTATTTTATAATTGTTCATATTTCTGTTTACTTACTCAGTGCGAAACCTGGGCCTGTTTGGCTGAACACAAAGCTGATATTCTGGCAGGAATTTTTCCCACGGCACACCAGACAATATCTGTGTGCCACGGCACAGTGGTTGAAAAACGCTGATCTATCAGACTGCTTCTCTCCAACCATTTCTTCCCTCCAATACTTATTTATTTATAAGTTTTAGGTGGCACCTACCTCATCTTGGGGTGACCGTGGCCAGCTTACAAAGCATTGAAACCAGGGATGGGTTCTGACTTCTTCTGCTACGGGTTCACTCAAGAACGTGCTTCGTGTGTGTGCATGCTTCACACACGTGTGTGCTTGATGCACACTGTGTGCGCATACGCAGTAGGTTAAAAAACAAGATGGTGGCATCAATAGAACTGGTTTGGGGGCGTGGCTGGCCAAGTTACTACCTAATAATAATAATAATAATAATATTTTATTTTTATATACCGCATCCTCTCCCCAAGGGGACTCGGAGCGGTGCACAGGGAAAAATTAAAACGCATAAAATATATATACAAAAATAGATACAATAAAATAAAAACAAATTAAATTTAATTGTCCCTGCACTAAAATCCCCATATTAAAACTAATATTCCCTAAACCCTAAAAGGTAGAGACTAACTTAGGCGGGCCAGGCAGAAAAATTATGTTTTTAATTTCTGACGGAAGGAGCGGAGGTCCGTGGTTGTTCTAATGTCAGGGGGAAGGTCGTTCCAGAGGGCTGGGCCTGCCACAGAGAAGGCCCTTCCCCTGGGCGTCGCCCACTGGCAAAGTCTAGTGGACGGCACCCGGAGAAGTCCCTCTCTGTGGGAGCGAATCGGCCGTGAGGATGTATGGGACAGGATCTGATCCCGCAGAACCGGTCCGAACTGATAGGAACCCACCTCTCATTGAAACCAGTAAACATTAAAAGGATAAAACAATAAATAACAATAATGGTGATGATTTATCATTAAAAGATGGGTGGAGAAGGGCGTTCTAGCCGAATGAGTACTCTCCAAAATCCCATTACATGTTGTTGTCTTTTGAGAGTAAGGAATTCTGCCTTCTTGGTTGTTACCCCCACTCTCTGGAATAGTAACACACACACACACACACACACACACACATACACACACACACACACACACAAAGACAGTGTGTCAACTTTAAAATGGATGGAAACTCCATTTTCCATTTCCCAAGTTGCCATACAGTTTGGGGAGGGGGGAGAGAAATGTGATGTGGACTAGCCAAAACAACCTACTATCTCGTGGGAACCAAGGTCATTCCCAACAGGTGCTGGCCAGAGACTGGAAGCAGTTGCCAAGGAGATGCCAGAACACCTAATTGGACAATGTGACCTGTAACACTAGGGGAGGGGGACTATCTAACATATACTGAATTGTACAATTCAGTGGTTCAGTATATAGTATAGTGGGTCATAGTTAGAGCTGATATTAAGTTCATTCGTGCCGAAATGATGTGCTCAATAAAGCAGTTTTTTAAGGAAGCTGAGAGTCTCAGAGTGCTGAATCATTTGGGTCCATTAATCAGAACCTTGACATGATGTCCTCTCTCCTAAGGTTCTTGAAAGTTTTGAAAACTTGGATTTTGCCCAGACTTTATGATTTATTCAATCATAAATTCTGTTTCATTTTGTTGTTTTTGTCCAAAATCCCTAAGTTTATTTTATTTTATTTATTTTATTATATTTATACCCCGCCCTTCTCCAAATGGACCCAGGGCGGCGCACAGGAATATTAAAATACATACAAAATCACATAAAAAATTTAAAAAACTTATTTGATAAAGATCCTGCACTAAAACCAAATTAAAATCCCCAAAATTTAAAACTGTCTAAAAGTCATTATGGAGGTTACGCTAGACTGACTAGATGGAACAAATGTGTCTTCAGGCACTTGCGGAAGAGGCGGAGGTTGGAGATGGTGCGAATTTCAGGGGGTAAGTCGTTCCAAAGGGCGGGGCCCACCACCGAGAAGGCTCTTCCCCTGGATGTCGCCAGTCAGCATTGTCCGGCCGACAGCACCCTGAGAAGGCCCTCTCTGTGGGAGCGTATCGGTCTTAGGGATGTATGGGGCAGGAGACGGTCTTGCATGTAACTAGGTCCCGAGCCATGGAGCGCTTTGAAGATGGTCGTCAGAACCTTGACGCGCACCCGAAAGACCACAGGAAGCCAGTGCAGCTCGCGCAGGATCAGTGTTATGTGTGGAAATTTTCCCCTCCTTAACTATCTCTCATTGTCCACCCCAGTATGACCAATCAGGTTCACTTAGAATAGTAGAGTTGGAAGGGATCTTGGAGGTCTTCTACTCCAACCTCCTGCCTAGGCAGGAAGCCCTATACCATTTCAGACAAATGGTTATCCAACATCTTCTTAAAGACTTCCAGTGTTGGAGCGCTCACAACTTCTGGAGGCAAGTCGTTCCACTGATTAATTGTTCTAACTATCAGGAAATTTCTCCTCAGTTCTAAGTTGCTTCTCTCCTTGATTGGTTTCCACCCGTTGCTTCTTGTTCTGCCCTCAGGGGCTTTGGAGAGTAGCTTGACTCCCTCTTCTTTGGGGCAACCCCTGAGATATTGGAACACTGCTATCATATCTCCCCTAGTCCTTCTTTTCATTAAACTAGACATACCCAGCTCCTGCAACCATTCTTCATATGTTTTATCCTCTGGTCCCCTAATCATCTTGGTTGCTCTTCTCTTCTCTATTCTTTACTTATGTGCCAAAATGATGTACTCAATAAAGTTTTGCTTAAAGAGATCGGACCTGCACTTCTCTGCACTTTTTTTAAAGTCTCAACATCTTTTTTAACATCGTGGTGACCAAAACTGGATGCAGTTCTCCAAAGCACCAACCCTCAGGTGCTTTGGAGAATAGCTTGACGCCCTCCTTTTTTGTGGCAGCCCCTGAGATTTTGGAACACCACTATCATGTCACCCCTAGTCCTTTTTAAAGAACTAGGCGGTGACTTAAATATATTTCAATAAATAAATGAGACACACAGTAAAAGGTTCTGTGTCATTTGCCCAGAAGGATAAATGTTTTTCTTTTTTAAAGTAGCTATGCTGAAGAGTGTAATTTTGTCCGCTTGGTTAGCAAGAGCCGAGCATGTCGGAAGCTGATTTAAGTTTGGTGCAGTGGGAATGAGGTAATTAACAAGCGTGCCAGGCAGAGGAGATAGGGTCAAGAATGTGAGTGGATTGAGTACAAATGTGAGTGACCAGTGCAAAAGAAAAGGTCGCACCGTGAGAATGAATGAGGCTCAAGTTGCAAAATAAATGTGTGAAAGAAATGTGAAAGGGTTGAGATGAAGGGGAGGCTTGAGAAAGTTGCGCTTCGGAAGCAAGGATGGGGAATCATGGAGATGGACTCCATGGGATACTGTAAACCAGTGACAGATACAAGCTTTTTTCTCCTTTTATGTCATGCCAGACAAATTCTTTGTCTTGCTAGTTTTACACCTTTTTTTCCGCTCTGTATAATCTTGCACATCCCAACTGAGTAGGGTGATGGGTTTAGATGCATGTCCGTTTTCATAAGAGTAGAAAATATAAAACATCTCAATCGGTTATTACAACCATTGGCGGAAAAGAAATCATGATCTGTTGATTCTCCAATTCAGGCAATTGGAGATACTTCAGACGCAGGGCGCTAGCAATCTTTTCCTGGTTTTTGTTTTAAAACAATCCAAAATAAGAGAATTTAAAAGATTTGTTATAAAACCATACACAAGTAGATGGACAGAGAAGAAGGGGAAAACCCACATCAATTCATATTTTTATTCTGAAATATTTTTTTTTTTGCTACATTCGTCATTCGTTGTTTTCTTAGTTTTAGTGTTGAGGCAGTCCACTGTTTTGTCTGCCATCTTTGCCTTCTAAAGTCACATTTTTGTGATTATATTCCAGCTTCTGTCCTGTTTTCCTTCTACATTATTGTGATTTGTTTTGTCCTGTAGCTTTCTCTACATTCTAACATACTTGCCTGCCCTTAAAGCTTTCTGATATTTTTAGAGTTTATTTTCGTATGACATATAATTGCTAACATAAAATTCTCAGATTCTACTTTAAGACAGATTCTACTTTCATCTATCTATCTCTCATCTATCAATCTTACTCCCATCCATCCATCTCTCGCCTGCCTGCCTGCCTGCCTGCCTGCCTGCCTGCCTGCCTGCCTGCCTGTCTGTCTATCTATGTTCGTTCTATCTATCTATCTGTCTATCTATCTATCTATCTATCTATCTATCTATCTATCTATCTATCTATCTATCTATCTATCTATCTATCTATCTATCTATCTATCTATCATCTATCTATGTTCTATCTATCTATCTATCTATCTATCTATCTATCTATCTATCTATCTATCTATCTATCTATCTATCTATCTATCTATCTATCTATCTATCTATCTATCTATCCCTGTGGCAAAAGTAGAAGATATGTACTTTCTCTTACGATATGCAGCTTCTTTCTACCAATAGTGAATTAAACTAGGTTCTTATTGGTTTTCAACTCTTCGTCTTCAAGGAAGACTGGCCCCAAGTTTTCAAAATTGTCCAAATCTTCTGGGCTTCTTTTCAGTTTCCCAGTTTATTTGTTTTTTGAGCAGTCAAATTTATCCTTCTGAAGAACCCATTCAAAAGCACTAAGTAATGGAGCAGCTACTCCTGCCACTAATGGCAACAGGACTTTCATGATCTTGTTAAAGATTGGAGTTAAACCAAGCAATTTTATTTTCAACACCTCACCTATTGACATTGTTATGTAAATGATCTTGCATATTATTTACATAGAAAATTGCCAGGGCAAAAAATATTTAAAAAAAAAACCCTTAATAATTTCTTGTGGTGGTTACCTTTGTTTTAATTATATAGGGGATAGTTTTAACCCTGTTTTTATGTTTATTTTTGTCCAGTGACCTACTGATTTAAGATTGATTAATAAAATAACAAAGAGAAATTTAAAAAAAGATTTTCTTGGCATTACCAATGAATTGTAAGAATATAGCACATAGAATCATAGGGTTGAAAGGGACTTCAAAGGTCTTCTAGTCCAACCTCCTGCTCAAGGTAGAAGACCTTATACCCTCTTGGTCAAAAGGTAGTCTAGTCCAAGGGCCTCCAACCTTAGCAACTTTAAGATTTGTGGACTCCAACTGCCAGAATTCCTCAGCCAGCTTTGCTGGCTGAGGAATTCTGGGAGTTGAAGTCCACAAGTCTTAAAGTTGCCAAAGTTGGAGACCCTTGGACTAGTCTATTTTTTAAAACCTCCGGTGATGGAGCACCCACAACTCTGGGATGCAAGTTGTTCCACTGATTTATTATTCTCACTGTCAGAAAAGTTATCCTGCGTGCCACCATAGGTCTACGATGAGTAGGATGGCTCCCCACTTTACTTATGGCTTCATAGCTTAAATTTCATTTTATCCTTAAGAAACATACTCTGGATGTTTTATTGTACACACTTAATTACTGTAAACTGCTGAGAGTTGCATCGGTTATACATTTGATAGGTCAACAAACAAAGGAATTGCTCACAATTAAACGCAACTTCTCTGTCATTAATTCTCTCCCTTGCACACATGTGCAATTTAAGTATTCCAATCCTCTCCTTCGCTGCTTTTTTCCATTGAATTTGAAATTGGTTCTGAAAGCAAGTTCAGTGATTCATGATGAACCTTAATAAAACAAATATTTTCAGGGAAGCACAACTGCTTATTATTACGCTATGAGGCATCGCTGAAGTGTGATTTTTGCATATCGGTGTATTATTCCACTGACACAAGAAAAACCCGTATGCGTGCAGACATGCCTTTAGCGTTTGTTTTAGGCACACCAAGCCATATTCCAGAATATTTGTATGATAATGAAGTCCAGAAATCTCTGATGGTTGAGGTGGAACAAAAATGTTTAAGTATTCTGTTTTGTTTTATTTTAATAGTGCTTGTTACACTCATGCATGCACATACATGGATAAAAAAAAAAATCATAATCAAATTGTGGTCATAAGCAGAGGTGGAATTCAGCAGGTTCTGACCAGTTCTGGAGAACCGGTAATGGAAATTTTGAGTAGTTCAGAGAACCAGTAAACACCACCTCTGATTGGCCCTGCCCACATCTATTCTCTGCCTCCCGAGTCCCAGCTGATCGTGAGGAAATGGGAATTTTGCAGTAACCTTCCCCTGGAGTGGGGTGGAAATGGAGATTTTACAGTATCCTTCCCCTGCCATGCCCACAAGCCATGCCCACCAAGCCATGCCCACAGCAAGGGTATTAAAAAAAATTGAATCTCACCACTGGTCATAAGCCATTATGATCATGAGACGAACCATTTCTTGAATCTAATGTCTTCACATTTTTTGAAGCAATTGTTAATCAAACACCATTAAGCATGGTCATTAAGCAAACATAGAGGTTATTCAGTGAATTCATTTGCCCCAAACGGCCCCTTTTTTGCCAGAAATTGCAAGTCAGCACCAGAAAATAGCAAAACGGTCTTAAATTATGGTCCCAAAAGCACAGGATGTTGCGAATGGCTGTAAAGGCGAGACAGTTGCCAGGTGCCCAAAATGCAATAAGGTGACCGAGGAAAGCATGTGGCCCTCATAATTTTGAAAAGAGGTAGTAATAGCTCTGGGGAGGTCTGTCATAACATTGAATTTCACTAAGCAACCATTGGTAAGTCAAGGAATTCTTGTACATGAAAACCATACATCCAGGGGTGGGATTCAGTCGGTTCGCACCAGTTCAAGTGAACCGAATGTTAAGTTTAATCTGGTTTGGTGAACCGGTAGTTTTAAGGACTGGCTGACCCCTTCCACCCTACCCCTCCCAGGAATCCTTACATGGCCCGTTTTGGATGTGAGTTAAACGCAGGGCCTGCACGGGGGTTCTGGGAGGGCAAACAACAGACCTACTGGAAGTTCTGGTAGTTTGAAAATGGGCCTGTTTCCAGCTCTGGAGGGCCTCTGGTGCCCAGGCGAGGCAGTTTTTGCCCTTCCAGAGGCTCAAAGTAAGCCTCTGGAGCCTGGGGAAGATGAAAACACACACGCCATGGTGCAGTAGGCTGACTAGGCCACACCCCCATGGCCATGCCCACTCAGCAACTGGGCACAGAAGCGGCTGCTAAAAATTTTCAATCCCACCCCTGTGTTCTGTCCCACAGGTTGAATCACCCTGCACACACAGGCTTGGCTGCTTGCCACTGCTTAATTACGAGATAAGCGAAGACTTTGGCTAAGAGCCCAGATAATTCCAAACACGACTAGAAGGCTGGAGTTGAATCTGTTGTTTCCTGCAAATGTCGTTTCCCAATGTCTCACCTATAAGCTCTCTTGGGAGGGGCCACTCAGCAACCACCTGGTTCTAATCACGGCCTACGAGCTTGCCTCTGATGTAACTCTGAGATCCATTTCTCAGCCCTTCCTAATCTAGCATCAGGGACAAACTGCCCCTGATCGTCCCCACTACTCCATGCCTCAGGCACCTCCTGGTAACCAACCAGCCTCTCTGCTTCCTGCTCTGAACCTGAACACTCCCCAAGGTCTCCCTCCTCCTCCATGGCAGACTCATAGGGCTCTTCGTTCGAAGAGTTCATCATCAGCTCATCCAGAGCTGGCTGGGCCACAACACCCTGCATACATCTGAATGAAAATGCAAGTGTAGCAGTTTCCAAAACTGAGTCTTTTCCTTAAAAAGTGCTTGGCTGAGAGCAGGGGATAAAAAAAAAAAAAATTGGGTTGGATGCTGAGTATTGGGAGATGATTAGCAGGTCGCTCACTTATAGCGCAGGTCAATGTGCTATAGATGAATTATAGGCCTCCTGCACTTAAGCACTCTTCTGTACATTACATTTTGGTCTGATTCATTTTCGAGAAAGTCATTGCAAAATATTTAACAGATGGAAATGGGGGGAAAAAGACAGCTTAAACTAGATCATGATTCAAAATGTCTGCTGACCTTTTCAATTTATTATTAAAAATAATGATTCCCTGATATAGCAAATAATACATTAGTATTGCAATCTATGCACCAAGCCAGTTCTTAACGTACTGAAGACTTAGATACTCATTTAGCAAAGTAGAACAAAATAATTTGAAGTGCTGAAGGAAGAGAAAAATGTGCGAACAAACCTTTATTTCCTCAGAAAATGAAAGGTTCTGTGTGAAATGTTTCTCTGAACAGGTCTTACATTCATTCAGGTGTCCAATAAGGAGGTTGCTAAGAGCTATTTTTAATAGAATTAAGACTGTGATTGAAATATTATTCCTTGCTTTATGTGTACATGAAATATTTAAACATTATCCTAGTATTCAAAACTATTTACAATGACATCTTAAGGCATATACTCTTTAATTTAAAAAAAAAATTAGCATAGTTAAATGGGACATTTAAAAGTATGTTTGTTAATCAAGGAAGAAAGGAAGGAGTTTAATAAGTCACATTATTATAAGCATAATAAAGCTCAGTCCTGAACCTCAGGTTAGTAGGGTTAGTAAAATGTGATTAGCCTGAAATAGGAATGGAAGTTTGCAAAACACTGCATTTGATGGATGTTTGCAAAACACTTCATTAACAGATGGATTTTTCCATTCATGTCTTATAAATGGTTAGCCAGCTTTCCCTTAAATCACAAGAGAAGTGCAACAAGAATCAAAGGTATCAAGAAAATTTTATGTTTATTGATAAAAGGGAGGAATAACAAACCAGTGGTGGGATTCAAATTTTTTTACTACTGGTTCTGTGGGCGTGGTGTGGCTTGGTGGGCATGTCAGGAGAAGGATACTGTAAAATCCCCATTCCCTCCCTACTCCTGGGGGAAGGACACTACAAAATCCCCATTTCCTCCCCACCCCCCTAACCTGCTTTGCAGCTCCGTTCTCCTGCGCAGGGCAATAGAAGAAGACCCAGCCAATCAGCTGGGAAACTGATCAGCTGGGACACAGAAGGCAGCGAATAGATGGGGGCGGAGCAAGACAGAGCTGGTATTTCCTGGTTCTCTGAACTACTCAACATTTCTGCTACTGGTTGGCCATTACCGGTCAGAAGTGGCTGAATATCACCTCTGTAACAAATCCAGTGTCAACTCGCAAAAACATCACCATGACTCTTTATCGAGTTGACATAGAGAAGTGTGAATTCCAAACATTCCTGTGGTCAGTGGGAAATTCCAAACTGGCTTGTAATGTGCATGGATAGATTCAATTATGCCACTAATTGGCTAACGTGATTTATTACCAGGCAGAGGAGAGGGGTAAAGTGCAGAGACCATTAGATGAATTGCAATTTTAGCTGCAACCAAAGAAACACCAGAATGTTAATCCTAATAAATGATTGGATTTCTTTTGAACCTTGTCTCGAGGCTCGTAAATTTGTTAGGTTTTCTTCTGGGATCTTTGCACCCAGTGGCCAAAATTCTGCAACCTAACATCACTTTCCTTGAAGTAAACCTGGCTACTGAGAGCTTGTGCAAACCTTGCTTACTTGCTAAAGTGTAGAACTATAGCTATTGTGTTTGATAGGTACAGGGTAAAAATAGTTTTATGTGGAATCTGTCAATGCATTTATTTATCTACAAGTGATGGAATCTGTTGAACACTGTTCTTGAGCACTGGGCTCTATCCAAACAAATGCAATTCAGTGGTGAGAAAGATAAGGTTCTACACTTAGACAAGAAAAAAACAACTGCATGGACAAAGAATAGGTGGTACCTGGCTCAACAGTAGTAACTGTAAGAGAGATCTGGGAGCCCTAATGGACAATGAATTAACTATGAGCCAGCAACTATGAGCCAGCAAGCCACAGAGAGGGACTTCTCCGGGTGCCGTCCAATAGACTTTGTCAGCGGGCGACGCCCAGGGGAAGGGCTCTCTCTGTGGCGGGCCCGGCCCTCTGGAACGACCTTCCCCCCGATATTAGAACGACCACGGACCTCCGCTCCTTCCGCTTGAAATTGAAGACTCATCTTTTCCGCCTGGCCGGCCTAGGGTAGTCTCTCTCTCTATGGGTTTTTAAATGTATGGGGATTTTTAGTTAATGGGATTTTAGCACAGGAATTAATTTAATCTGTTTTAATTTTGCTATGTATGTTGTATATTTATTGTTTTTATTTCCCCTGTGCACTGCCCCGAGTCCCTGTGGGGAGAGGGAGCGGTCAATAAATTTGGCTATTATTATTATTATTATTATTAATGTGTTGCAGCTGCCAAAAAAGCCAAGGTAATCCTGGGCTGCATCAGCCGAAGGATAACATCATGATGATGTGAAGTGTTAATACTTCTTTATACACCTTTGGTAAGACTACACTTGGGATACTGCATCCCATTTTGCTCACAGCAATACAAAAAAGTTATTGAGACTTTAGAAAGAGTGGAAAGAAGAGCAACAAAGATGATTTGTGGGAGCTAAAACATACAATGAACAGTTGTGAGAACTGGGTATGACTAGTCTAATGAAGAGAAGAACTATGGCTAATGTTATATCAGCCTTCCAATATTTGAGCGGCTGGCACAGAGAAGAGGGGGTCAAGGTCAACCTATTCTCCAAAGCATGAGAAGGCAGTACAAGAAGTAATGGGTGGAAGCTTTTTAGTGATCCAACCTAGAACTAAGGATAAATTCTGACAGTGAGAACAATTAATCATTGATGCTGAGCATGCCAGTTGCCCAACCCCACTGCTTTGATCTCTTCTTCTTCTTCTTCTTCTTCTTCTTCTTCTTCTTCTTCTTCTTCTTCTTCTTCTTCTTCTTCTTCTTCTTCTTCTTCTTCTTCTTCTTCTTCTTCTTCCTCCTCCTCCTCCTCCTCCTCCTCCTCCTCCTCCTCCTCCTCCTCCTCCTCCTCCTCCTCCACCTTCCTAGCATACTCCTGTAGGTACAGGGTCTGCTTTTCAGATCATTGAACACCACTTTGCATGGTCAGCTGCATCTCCAGGGCACGACCCACAGCTGGTATATTTTTGTTGATGGTGTCTTGGCCATCTGTTTTGGATGCCCGCGAGGTTGCAGGGCATTGACTTCTAGTTGGTAGACACTATTGGCCATGGTGGGAGGTGCTGCTCTCTGGACATGTCCATGCAAGAGGAGCCGGCCTTCTCTCATCTTCTCTGTAGCTGGTGTCACATCAAAATTCTGACCAAAACTTTCACCACATGACCATGGGGATAATGCAAGGCATATACACTAGGACAAATTTTTAGTCATTTTTTTTCAGTGCTGTTGTAACTTTGAACGGTTACTAAACAAAGAGTTGTAAGTCAATTGCCACAACCTAACAGTTACGTGCAGTCTGAAGTTTTATGTAAAAGAAAGCACCCAAAACAACAAAGGACAAGGAAAACCAGCTTCATTATCGCCACATCCAAGAAGATCTGATCAAATGTTGTTGCGGGTTCCAGCCTCCATGTCCCCTTTTATTTCCTTCCTCCTGTTCTCTCAGAGCTGACAGTTTTGAAAGTGATGCACATTTCTTGATAGCCTGACTCTTCTGCTTAATTTGCTTCATACTCTTCCATTAATTTTGCTTGCTTCTGATTCTGCTGGAAGGCAGATTTGTTCAGCTCAGATGATGATAACAAATGAAGGCAGCGGTCCATATCTTCAACCGAAGTTGATCTAAGAGCTGTCACAATATTTCTTATTTTCACTCTTTCACTTATCCATTTCTCGGAGCCGTGAAAACTCCACAGATGCAAGTGTTGGCTCAGAGCTATTATGCATCGGAGGTGAGTTTTCCCACTTTTCAATTCATAGGCTCGTCTAGGCAAAATCACATTCTTCGCAGATCAACAGAGGTGAAAAGGAGGGTAGATCTACTATTCCAGCATCTACTTACCCGTAGGACAACTTTTTAAGTTAAAGGCTTAAAGATAAAGGTAAAGGTTCCCCTCGCACGTATGTGCTAGTCATTCATGACTCTAGGAGGCGGTGCTCATCTCCGTTTCAAAGCTGAAGAGCCAGCGCTGTCCGAAGACGTCTCCGTGCTCATGTGGCCAGCATGAATAAATGCCCAAGGCGCACGGAACACTGTTCCCTTCCCATCAAAGGTGGTTCCTATTTATCTACTTGCATTTTTACATGCTTTCGAACTACTAGGTTGGCAGAAGCTGGGACAAGTCATGGGAGCTCACTCCGTTATGCAGCGCTAGGGATTCGAACCGCTGAACTGCCGACCTTTCTGATCGACAAGCTCAGCATCTTAGCCACTGAGCCAGCGCATCCCATTTAGGCTTAGCCAGTAGTAATTATCGGTTTTCCTGTTTTTAGGGCTGGAAAGGCATTTCATCATAAGGTGCCTCTAATATCTTCTGAGCCATGCTTTCCACTTCTCCCAATAGTGGAGTAGTTGAAGTGAGCTTAGCTTTTGTGTAGGAACAATTTTATTCAGAAGGAGAGAACAGTGGAGACTTATGGAGGGACAAACATGCAGGCTGTATCCGGCCCATGGGCCTTGTGTTTGACACCCCTGGTTTATGGAGTCTCAGTTATCCAGGTCATGGTTTTGCCTTAAAGGTGCTTTTTTCAAGGGGCAACTCTTGAAAATCTAGAAAGTCCATTTGCCTTTTGAAAAAAAGCACCCAGCTATTGCTTAGAGAACAGATCTGTATTAAAGCTTTTCTCTTAAAATGTGTTTTGCTGATTAACTACGGGCTATCTTTGCAGTTTGGTTCCCCAGCACCACCTAACTGAAGGAAAGGGCTTCACGGCCATATTTCATATGAAGGTAAGGTTTAAAAGAGAGGTGAAAGAAGGAGATAACAACTTTGCAAAAAATCAGGGAAGGGCTATAAATGTACACCATACTCTTAAAGTGATTTATGATTGTATGGTTTGCTATTGATTTTGGTTTTGCCCTAAATATTTAAGTGGCAGAGAGAGAGAGAGAGAGAGAGAGAGAGAGAGAGAGAGAGAGAGAGAGAGAGAGAGAGAGAGAGAGAGAGAGAGAGAGAGAGAGAGAGAGAGAGGAAGATATCCTATTACAGATCTTATAACATAAATCACAGGGTCCCTTATCTTTTCCCCCTTTGCCCAATAATAATATTCAAAACCAATTGTTGCTACAATTAATCAATGGTTTCACACTGTAAAAAAGTAAAGGGATGATAATGCTGCTCTAAACTGTGAATAACAAATAAAGAAAGATGAGACAGGCAGAAGCAAGCTTTGTGCTATTTATCTGTGTATTATATTGGTATCTTGCTTTTCTTCTGGGCTTGAGATCTCCTGTCACTTGATGCTCAGGCAGCCGCCTTCTGGAGTGATCACGATTGGTTTGAGGTCACCCAGTGGGCTCCATAGTGTGGGTGGACTTAATCTTAGGTCTGTCTGATCTCAGTCCAACATCTTAATCATTCTTTTACGCCAGATATCTCCTGCATTAGAAAATGAGAATGTTTTGTTTTGTTTTGTTATAGAAAGAGGACTAAGATGCTTTCTTCTCAACATAATTTTCTTCTGTTCAGTCTGTTGGGGGATATCTCTTGTGCAGTGGAATATGCAGCTAGAGAAACGTTGCTGGTAAACACACAAATAGTAAACCAGACACTGTTAGTAAAGCAAAATAGCTTTATTGGTGTTGTAAAACTTAACTACTGCTTCACAAGCAGTGATAATATAAAATTAGTCAAACAAAGTCTTTAACATATAGCAGTTTGCTTACAGTCAGTAATCCACAATTCTTCCTTCTTCAAACACAGTCAGTCACGGCACACGAGCAGGTAGCAAGCAGTAGAGGTAGCAAGCAAAGAAAACAATCCGGCAGAGAGAGCAATTAGCAGAGAGAGACTGCGCTCTGCTTCCTTCCTCTTATTGACGAGATAATTACAGTTCCTAATTACATTCCAACATCCTTAAAGCAACAATGACCATTTGTCATCATGGTATTATGTATTGCCTACCCAACTCTAGTAGTCTTCTCCTAACACAGTCATATCTAATTCTCTGGGTTTGCCTGGACAAACCCCTGTAGTTTTCTTGGCAAGGTTTTCCAGAAGTGGTTTGCCGTTGCCTCCTTTCTAGGGCTGAGGCAGAGTGACTGGCAAAAGTTGGTGACTTTGTAGCCTAGACAGGGCTAGAACTCAACATTCCCTTTTTTCTAGCTTGATATCTTAGAACTGATTCTCTTACTTAAATATATGTGAGGTACTAGTACCACTCTATAAAGCCTTAGTAAGACCAAAGTTGGAATACTGCATCCAGTTTTGGTCACCAGACTATTAAAAAGATGTTGAGACTCTAGAAAAAGTGCAGAGAAGAGTAACCAGGATGATGAGGGGACTGGAGGCTAAAATATACAAAGAACAGTTGCAGGAACCGGGCATGGCTAGTCTAGAGAAGAGAAGGACCAGGGGAGACAGGACATCAGCTTTCCAAGCTGTTTCCCAAAGCAAGGAGAGATTCAACCTAGAAATAAGGATAAATTTTCTAACAGTGGGAACAATCAACCCATGGTTCTGCATTCAGACCTTGTGGGAGCTTCATCACTGGAGGTTTCCAAGAAGATATTGAACTTCCATCTGTCAAAAATGGTGTAGAGACTCCTGTTTGGGCGGTGGGTTGGGCTAGATCAGGGGTGTCCAAACTTGGGAACTTTAAGACTTGTGGACTTCAACATCCAGAATTCCCCAGCCAGCATGGCTGGCTGGGGAATTCTGGGAGTTGAAGTCCACAAGTCTTAAAGTTCCCAAGTTTGGACACCCCCGGGCTAGATGAACTACAAGTTTTTTTTTCCAACTCTGTTAATCTGTAATATTTAAAATGGAAAAAAAAATATTGTTTCTATAAAGAATATCTGCTCATATGTTTTGGGCTCTTTCTATTGTCTTTCTATTATACATGGTTGTCAGCTTATGTATTTCTGTGCTGCTGGTTTTTTTCCCAAGGAATTAGGGACTAGTTTTTCTCACTATCTGCCCTTCAAAGATTGTTGAATTTTTCCTTCCATTTGAAGAAATGCTATCACTTGACACATCCATTTTGTTTTTGAAAGGGATACAAATAACACTTTCTTACTATTCAAAAACATTTCTCTCACTTATCCAATTGAGAGAAATGCAAGGGATTGTAGTTCAGTTAGAATTGGGGAGCTGTTGCAAATTGACTAGCTCTACAATGGTGAAAAAAACAACCCCAACCTCATTGTTCTTTCATATCAAGCAGTTTCCAGATGTTCCTGCGGAAGAAAGATTCATTATGCATAGGCAAAATTTGCTTATAACAACCATTATTTTTGTAATAGATCAGTGGGCCCTGTATCACTGGAAGCTTTTAAGGAGATACTGGACAGCCCCATGTCTGGAATGATATAGGGCAGGGGTCTGCAAAGTCGGCTCTTTTAATAATAATAATAATAATAATAATAATGTTGAATTTATTGACCGCTCCCTCTCCCCACAGGGACTCGGGGCGGTGCACAGGGAGAATAAAAGCAATAAATATACAAAATACATACAAATTTAAAACAGATTAAACTAATTCCTGTGCTAAAATCCCTTAACTAAAAATCCCCACTAAATATAAATATACATTTGAAAACCCATAGAGAGAGAGACTACCCTAGGCCGGCCAGGCGGAAAAGATGAGTCTTCAATTTCAGGCGGAAGGAGCGGAGGTCCGTGGTCATTCTAATATCGGGGGGAAGACTGGTGGACTTCAACTCCCAGAGTTCCCCAGCCAGCATAGCTGGCTGGGGAATTCTGGGAGTTGAAGTCCACCAGTCTTAAAAGAGCCGACTTTGCAGACCCCTGATATAGGGCAATGATGGTGAACCTTTTTGGCACTAAGTGCCCAAATCGGAATGTGTGTGCATGCATGTGTATGTGCATGCACCAAAATGCTGGAAACCTAAAGACCAGCTGGCTGGTGTGTGCAGCTGGTCTTTGGATTCCTTGCACATGCATGCACACTGGCCAGTTGGTCTTTGCACATACTGGAGCACCAGAAACCCAAAGACCAGGTGACTGGTGCATGCATGCCTGCTTTTTGGGCTGTTTCCCGGGCCGTTTTCAGCCCAAGAAACGGACCAAAAAACGACTGGTTTTTTGGCCATTTTTCAGGCCATGTTCTGGTGCTCCAGTGCCTGCAAAGACCAGCATTTGTGCTAGAAACCAGAAGGCCAGCCGGCAACATCATGCATGCCCACAGAGTGGGTTCTGCGTGCCACCTCTGGCACGCATGGCATAGGTTTGCCATCACAGGTATAAAATCTCTTGCTTGGGCAGAGGGCTGGAGTAGAAGATCTCCAAGGTTCCCTTCCAGCTCTGTTATTCTGTAATTCTGTTATTCTGACATGGGATTTAAAATATATAAAGGAACATCTATAGGGTATTTAAAAAAAAAGTCAAGACGATGATTAAAGACCAACCTTTATGTGCCTAGGTTGACATCAGGTCAAGATGCAATTGCCATCTTGACTTTTGGTACCACCACCCCCCCATCATGCAAATGCAGTACACATACATACATAGATACCTACATGCATACATGTAATATGGATTCCATCCAGAAGTCGATTTCATATAATTTTACTGCCAATTCACCATGCACTGAAACTGTGAGCTTGCACACACGCACCTTCCGTGCATGTGGACAACCGTCTGCGCATGCGATTTGCTCATGCACATGGTTTGCACACATATGCATGGCTTAGAAAACATGGATAAATTTGATGGCACAGAGCCAGGGTGGGTGGCCTGTCCCACCTGCAGGTTGCCACTACCAGTTCACCCAAACCAGTATAATCCGGCTGAATACCACCACTGATTCCATCCATTAAACCAGTAAATGATATTTGCCATTGGTCGCTTAATATCAAGCCTTACCGTTCTAAATTCTCTGAATAAAATTCTAATGCGGCTACGTAGGGAAGTGATAAAATACAGCCTGTACAATATGTTCGTATAATGCTGATACTAAAAATAAAATATATTAACATTAGTTTAAAACTAATTCATTTCAACTTGGTTGTAATTTATGAAATATAAAAGCCTTCCGGCATCCTTACTGTACTTCTTGGCAGGTTTTGTAAGCTGCAGCCCCAAAAATGGGATTGTAAGCCCTCAGGATCCTTTGCAATTATGTCTAACCAACTGGTTTGGTCAATCAAAGTATCCAAGATGTTATATATTCCTTGTCTACATCATCATCCTCTTTTAATGATGCCATAATTCCTTGCAGGGTGTAGCCTAGGCAACTGAATGGAACTGAGCGTTTACTGCCCAGATATCCTTCCTGTCACCAATGCTGAGTCTTCTTTCAGCAGGTATATTCTCAGTGTGCCCAGAGAGAGAAATATCTGTCTCCACTTAGGATCGAACTCACACCCTCATGGTTGTGAGGCGAGAGCTCTACCTCTAGGCCATCGCACCACTCCATTCCTTGTCTGTATGGTGCTCGTTAAAGAAATGCATGGACAGCCTTCTCAATTTGGCCATTCTTATGAAGACATAATTGTACCCCGTGGGATCTTCCTGAACATCCCCTCTGCCCCAGAGGAGACAAAAGCAGGCAATCACATCCATGTCAAGCCCTCCTAGTCTTTGAGATTTCTGTTTTATGCTTTTGGCTTTACTATATACATCTGATTCTCAAGGATCGATGAAGTATTCTCCTTTATTCATGGACCAGAATTCACTGCTGCAGACCTATTGCAAGCCTTTTCATAACCCAAAGAGTGAAGAGGTTGGCTAGAAAGAGTCCTAGGAGTGTTAATTTAAGGATTCATTAATTATTCCATGCAGCAGAATGAAATGCAATCTCTAGATTATTTATCCAATTGAGCAGATAACAAGAGTGGGTCTTCATCTTAGGTCCCCTTACAATGTTTTTGATACTTAATATCCAACTTATCTTCCTTTCAGAGCTGATTACATGCACACCCAGGTTTGGCTTATAATCATAGACTCACATCCTCTTTCCAGATAAAATAACATCTGGAAAATAGCCACGTATACAAATCGCCTTTAACTGAATACAGAAGCACAACTGGTTGTTTAGAATAGAAGGCTCCATGAGTTTAAAATAATAGCAAATCTTTCCTGGTTGCAACATATATACAGGGGTGGGATTCAGCCGGTTTGGACCAGTTTGGGCAATCCGGTGGCTCAGATGATCAGCTGGGAAGCGAACCGGTTTGCTCCGATGATCAGGTGGGCCTGCCTGCCCGCCCCTGTGCTTTACTTACCTATATCCTCTCAGCTGATTCATGCAGCAGAGCTGGTTGTTGCGGCTTAGCTGTGTTACTCCCTAGAAGTAACCTGGAAGGTAAGTCTTGTTAAAACTGCGCACACGTGGAGCACACAATCACGCAATTGCACACAGAGCACACAATCACCAAGCCAGTTGTTAAACCAGTTGTTAACATTCCAGAAGAACCCAACTCCAAGTGAAAACTCCAAGACCGGCATTTTCTCAAAGTTCTATTTTATTAGAGTAGGTATACCGGCACATCTGGGAAAACCCGAATCTGAGAGTTCCGGGTTTTCCCTCATTAAGTCAAAAGTCCAAACCCAACCCCTGCATGTCCATCACATGGTCCAATCCCAATCCGTCCCTACTCGAGACATCACTTCAGCCACTCCTCCAGGTGCAGGAATACCATGACCTTGACCAAAAAGAAGAATATTATTATGTCTAACTACATTCCCTCTACTAAATCCCCACTCCAAATTTCCCAAGCACAAGAATGTGGCAATGTGGAAGCTTCCGGTGTTAATAGGGCTTCCAAAGCTGACACCAGCAGGATGTCCCCACCACTGCATATAGATTTGCTGTTTCTTACATGCACACAACACACACACTCATCCACATTTGCCAATGCTCTTCTCAAACAGACTGGCAGGCATTAGCCAGAGGGACAGAAGCGGTGAACTCTGGATCCAAAGATGACTCAAAGCAGGCTTTGCTCAGATGCTGAAATTACACCATGCAAGCGAAATGAAGAGAGTGGAAGAGAGGAAGGGAGAGGAGAGGAAGGGAGAGGAGGAAGAGAAGGGTTAAGAGAGAGGGGGCAAAGAGGAGGAGAGAGAGGAGAGAGGAGAAGGAAAGAGGAAGGGGAAGTAGAGAAGAGAGGGATGGTAGAGGAAAGAAAGGAGGTAGGAAGGAGGAGAGAGGGAGAGGAGGCAAGAAAGCGATGGATAGGGTATACAGTAAATATGGTGTATGGAAAGCAGAAGAGCAAATGATAGTTATTGGGGGTTGATGGTAAGAGGAATTGATATTTTATTGAATAATACAAAATAATGTTGGCTGAGATCTAACGGTATACATGTGGTTATTTGTATGAAAATAAAATAATAATAATTAAAATACTTTAAAAAAAGAGTTGGCAGCCTTCAGGAGCCCTTTTGTCCCTCAAAGTCTTTGCTTTGTTGATTCACAGGCCTGGTAGATAGAACTTGGGGAGGGTTTTTTCCATAGTCTTTAGCCCAATTTTATTTGTTCAGGTGATATTGTTTCCTTTGTTTCCTTCACTTGGTTCCTTCTTAACTTCTCCTCCTGGGACCTTTTCCTGGCTCTTGTCTACCATGCATGGGTGCTTGCTTCATGTTTAGAAATGGCAGCTCCAGACTTCTCTCACACTGGTCCAGGCCCTTGGGTTTCTACTAAATCCTGCAGGAGAGAAAGATCATATTGTTGACATACAAATCATTGTATCTCCTCTAAGTTAGAAGGGCAGAAAGTCAGATGATTCAACCACTTGACTAAATGATTTTATTTTCTGGGGATTGATTATGTGCCATCTAGTCATTGTTGACTCTTAGAAACAACATAGATTTTCTCTATCATGATCTGCCCCTAATTTCGTCTTTCATGTCCTCAACAAGGCACCCAATGTCACAGTAACGTTTGTCCTTCCATTTTGCTGCTTCAAAGTTGTCCTCTGCTTCTTTTCCTCTTTCCTTCCACCTTTCCCAGCATCAAAGTCTCATCTTCTGAGGATTGGGTCCTCACATAATGTGTCCAAAGTAGAATAATTTGGTGCTTGATCATTTGGGCCATGAGTAAAAAAATTTAGGTTGGTTTGTTCGATTAAGATAGATAGATAGATAGATTTTTATTTCTATACCGCGTCCTCTCCCCTGGGGGACTCGGAGCGGTGTAAGGTTGTTTGTCGTGCCTGTTGTCATTCATCTTTGTATTTAATTTTGGGTTCTTGGGGTTATATCTTGCCATGGTTGACTTACCTGGTTGCTCCTCAGAAGCCAATAGGATTTGAGGACAATCAGTTCAAACTAAGGTGAAATGAATAGTAAGAGTTTATTGAATAAGCATTAAATGGTCAACATAGAAGGAAAGATATGCCAATCTACAGCCCTTCAGCATTCTAGGAAACCCTCCTAGGATTTTGGGTCTACACAAGGGGTGAGCTACTATGGGTTCACCCATAGCTAATGTTATGGCTGGTTTGGAGAACCTCCAAATCCCAGCCCTGGCTGACCCCGCCCACCACATCCCACCCCTGCCACCATACCTCTCCCAAGAATCTTCACACGGCCCACTTTGGATGCAAGGTAAGTGCAAGCCCCACATGGAGGCTTGGGGAGGGGGGAAATGGGCCTCCCGGAAGGCCTCTGGGGCCCGGGGTTGCAGTTTTCGCCCTCCCAGAGGCTCAAGGAAAGCCTCTGGAGCCCGGGGAAGGTGAAAACGTTCCCTCTTGTGGTGCAGGAGGCTGATTAGGCCACACCCACCATGTCCACCCAGCAACCGAACAGAGAATCCACTTCTGAAATTTTTGAAGCCCACCTGTGGTCTACACCAATCTGTCTGGGTCTCCCCCACTTTTTATATTAATAAGGGACAGAATGTATAAACAATAGCTCCTGGAGATGCCTTGGTCACACAGCTTATCCAGGACATCATGATTTTAGGTAGTTCTCTGCCAAAAATATTTCTAGGGCAATACCATCGGGTACACCCAGTTGAGATATCCTGTGCCAAGATTATGTTTATGAGATCATTGCTAATAAGCAACGATTGTTCCCTTTCCCTTTGGCAGGTGTTAGGATAGGAAGCTGGTGTTGATCTCTTTATCTTAATTGATACAAGTGAGAATAAAGAGAAGAGGCAAAACAAGCATGAGAAACAATGCAATGATGCAATTCACAGAGCTGTTTTAAGCCAATATGCTTGCAATGTGTGCACCCAGATAGGTTCACCTGGATAGATAACCCTTCCTGCACACCACTATCTCCAAGCCAATCTCCTGCAGTGCTAATACATCTTGGTTTATTAAATAAACTACCACTGTTGAGTTTCAGGAACTCCCTAAAAACCAAAAGGAAACCGAACATATTAAGCCTTAAGGTAAAGGTTTCCCTCACACATATGTGTTAGTCGTTCCTGACACTAGGGGCAGTGTTCATCTCCATTTCATAGCCAAAGAGCCAGCACTGTCTGAAGACATCTCCGTGGTCATGTGGTTGGCATGACTAAACACTGAGGTCACACAGAACGCTATTACCTTCCCACCAAAGGTGGTTCCTATTTTTCTACTTGCATTTTTTACATGCTTTCGAACTGCTAGGTTGACCAAAGCTGGGGCAAGTAATGGGAGCTCACTCCATTATGTTGTGCTAGGGATTCGAACCGTCGAACTGCTTACCTTTCTGATCGATTAGCTCAGCGTCTTAACCACTGAGCCACTATATTAAGTATTACTACAGACTAATTGGACATTACCAAAGGAGAAGAAAAGGAGAAGAAGAAAGGGTCATTTTGATGACTTGTTTACCATTGATTATTTCCAATCCTACCTCTTCTACATCAATGAACTGTCTACATGGTTCTCTAGCCTTTCCCTGGACATTCCCCCCCCACCCTTGGTGAAACATCTCCCTGCCTTTGCACATTGTCATGTTGAAACTTCTCATTTCTCAAATCCTCCTGAAAGGTCTGCTTGTCCTGTTCATGTTGGCCCTTAAATTGCTCTCATTGCGACTTTATGGAAGCTGGGGCTGACAAGTGTTGTCAGCAAGAGGGTAGTTTTCAAGACTTGGAGTGTGGTTGGCAGGGTGATGACTTCCCTGTCATTGTGAGAAGGGAACACCTCATCCTGTCCAGCAAGGGTTGCTAATTGGAATAAAAGAGGGTTTATGAGGACAACTCTTATCATCTCGCCAACTTGCTTGGGGTTTTCATTTTATCTTTAGCCAATCAGGTGAAAAACTAATCAACTGAAGCTTTAATTGACTAACGTTTAGTGTCTTGTTACTGCTGTTGTTATTATTATTTAACTTCATTATAACCACTCATCAAAAGACTCTTGTAGAGCAAAGCCTATTAAGAAGTGATTTTCAAAAACTATCTATTTTATCACTTTCTTTTCCTATAAATTATAATCAAGCTTTCTTGCTATAAAGTAACGTAGAGGGAAAAAATCCACAGATGGCTTTGGAAGTACGTGTAAAATTGGCGACTATTTTTAGACAGAGTCTCTTTTGAGTAGATGACAAAGTTGAGACAGATAGGCAAGTGGTACTTGTCCTGCTTCATTAGGGGAAAAAGAGGGAATTTATTTTAATGTCTCTGCATCACACCTGTCCTGGAAAAGTTTTCTTTGAAAAATGAACCTCAAGGAGCTCGTAATCCATGTGCTTTAGGAAACATTGGGTTGTCCAGGACATCATTATCATAAATCTACTTGATGCTATGTCTTTAAGCATGGAGAATTTATCTTCTGTATTTAAGAAGGAAGATGACCTTCTGCAAAATCTTAGTGACCAGCAACCATTAAATTACCCTTTTTAAGCAGCCAAAAAAAAAAAAAAGCATGCCATCTTATGAGAAAAAAGTCTACTCATCAATAAGATCCTTCACTTTTGGGTGGAGCCCAGAATGATCAAACTCAATTGTTTTCATTTCAAGTTTGCTCTTTGTTAAGAGACACATTTCATTTTTATTTCCAGCTTTTAGGAATGTCTTTACTAATCTTGATAAAACATTGTCATTTGCAATCTTGGTGGATTTTGTTTGTGGTCTGTGCTTAATGTTTCATCTAGTGCTAAAACTTTCTCTTGCTTGACATTCTGGTGTGTTTGAATTTTGTACTCTGGACGATAGAGGAATTACAATAAAAAAATATAAATGTACTAATTGATTTTCATTGTTATCTCCACCAATCTCAAAATGAAGTTATAAAATAGGAATAAAACTGCTGAACAATATTTCAGTGCCTTTCCTCAGATGATTTCAATAGTGGTGGAAGTAATTTCTTGCTCTGAAGTTGTCAATCCCTCATCTATGCATAGCCTACATCTTTTTCAAAAAAATTTCAACTTAACTTTTGTGGTCGTTCAGATATTATATCCCTATTAACCATGTTAAAAATGTTCTGATTTTATGGAGAGATGAGGATGAGGCAGGGAACAACTAAGTTGCTTGGGCAGGGGGTTGGACTAGATTACCTGCAATGTCCCTTCCAACTCTGTTAATCTGTTTAGGTTTTGGTGAGCTGGTTTGGTAACTCCAGTCTTCTGTCCTTCTAAAGCAGGGGTCCCCAACCTTTGCAACTTTAAGTCTGAAGGACTTCAGCTCCCAGAATTCTCCAGCCAGCAAAGCTGGCTAGAGAATTCTGGGAGCTGAAGTCCTTCAGACTTAAAGTTGCAAAGGTTGGGGACCCCTGTTCTAAAGGCAGAGTCTGTGTAAGTATAAATAGAATTGATGATGATAGAGAGCCGAGGTGGCACAGTGGTTAGAGTGCAGTACTGCAGGCAATTTCAGCTGACTGCTAGCTGCAGTTTGACAGTTCAAATCTCACCGGCTCAGGGTTGACTCAGCCTTCCATCATTCCAAGGTGGGTAAAATGAGGACCCAGATTGTTGGGGGCAAGAGGCTGATGCTGTAAACCGCTTAGAGAAGGCTGTAAAAGCACTATGAAGTGGTATATAAGTCTAAATGCTATTAGGAAGGGAGGGAGGGAAGAAGGAGGGAGGGAAGAAAGAAGGAAAGAAGGAGCCGTTGTGGTGCAGTGGTTAGAGTGCAGTACTGCAGGCTATTTCTACTGACTGCCAGCTGCCTGCAATTTGGCAGTTTGACTCTCAGCAGGTTCAAGGTTGACTCAGCCTTCCATCCTTCCAAGGTGGGTAAAATGAGGACCCAGATTGTTGGGGGCAAGAGGCAGCCGCTTAGAGAGGGCTGTAAAAGCACTATGAAGTGGTATATAAGTCTAAGTGCTATTACTATAGCGGTGGTGATGATGAACTTGGGATCCATTCCTAGTGAATCATGGCTACATCCATTGCAACAGTAGGGAAGTAATTTTTCATAGGTTCCTTCTGGGAGGTCAATTTCCCAGTTCCCAGTTGGCAAACATTCCTTGGAGATCTTCATACCAACCAGTCCTATGGCTGCTCACCTTTCAAGACCAGACAAAGAGAGCAAGATACTGCCACCTGCTGAATCAATAATGACCAGAAGAACATTAATATTTCTTTAAAAACAATGACAACACTGATGTATTCAAATGAGCAAGAGTTAAAGACTCCTAAACGGCTTTTGTTCACCTAGAAGGATGAGTCTTTTGTTCGCTGACATTGATGTTCCTGTCAGTTAGCAACCGGGTTTTGTGGTCAATACCTTGAATCACAAAAGGCTGCAGTTTGGAAGACTGTCATTAAAAGTTGCCCCTGTTTTGTAAGACCAGCAAATCCTTTATTCCTTTCATAATAGAAAAAGGTTGCTTGAGACATGGGCAGACAGGAAGTTGAGCTGGGTCTTGCATAAAATAAAGTAGATTAGGCTTGTTTTATATGTGCGCTCTCCAAAATCACAAACGTGGAATGAGTAATTGTGTAATTGTTGCCACTCACTCGGGTATGTAAGGAATAATCCTTCGATACAGTGACATATTTGCCCATTTTGAAAACGTATCAGCACATTCCTCAGAGTACACTTCTACATCGTGAAATCTGTATATCATTGATTTCTTTTAAAGGTTCATATGCAGTACTTAAGGGATGCGGAGTCTCAGTGGCTGAAATGCTGAGCTTGTCGATCAGAAAGGTCGGCAGTTTGGCGGTTCAAATCCCTAGCGCCGCGTAACGGAGGGAGCTCCCGTTACTTGTCCCAGCTTCTGCCAACCTAGCAGTTTGAAAGCACGTAAAAAATGCAAGTAGAAAAATAGGGACCACTTTCGGTGGGAATGTAATAGCATTCCGTGAGCCTTTGGTGTTTACTCATGCCAGCCACATGACCACAGAGATATCTTCGGATAGTGCTGGCTCTTCAGCTTTGAAACAGAGATGAGCACTGTCCCCTAGAGTCAGAAATGATTAGCAAGCATGTGCAAGGGAATATTTACCTTTATTTTATGCAGTATTTATCACTGTCTTTAGGACAGTGTACTGAAAAAGCCAAAACACCACGTGCCCATTCATGCACATACATAAATGGATGATGCTGATACTGATGATGATGGAGGAGGAGGAGGAGGAGGAGAGGAAGAGGAGGAGGAGGAGGAGGAGGAGGAGGAGGAGGAGGAGGAGGAAGAAGAAGAAGAAGAAGAAGAAGAAGAAGAAGAAGAAGAAGAAGAAGAAGAAGAAGAAGAAGAAGAAGAAGTAGTAGTAGTTATCTGTTCAGTTATGTCTGACTCTTGGAGATTCTATGGGCCAGGTCTCTCCACATCTTCCAAACTCTATTAGTTGAAATGTTTTGAAACATTTTGAAACATTATGAATTTGCCTTCCATTAAAGTATCTAGTTTATGACCTGAAGCACTGTTTTTCCTGTTTTAAATTGGTCTGGATATTAAGAGCTTAAGAAGTTGCTCTTCTAAAGATGCCCCAACTTTCAAAGTTTGTTACATCTAGTCTTCCACTGTACTATACCCAGGTGATGGAAAGCAGCCTTGTAGAACACATTTGTTCTACGTCTAAGCATCTCCCTAAGAGGTCTTAATGAAATGAGATTTAATAAGCTGACCAATGTAGTAGAAGGATTATTCGTTCATAAATGCAAACATATGAATGAATAATTATATTAGAATTGACTGGGATTTCTACCCAGCTTTCTTTTAATATTCATGCTTTCACATTTTATTTTTGCGTGAAGGTCTACTACTAAAAGACTCATTGTCATCTTTTCTCTCTCATTCTGGATATTCCATCAGCTTTAAGTGCTCTTGACATTTTTCAATAGGTCTACTTCCCTTGATTGACTTCTATTTCTATAGGTCACGGTTGAAAATGTAACATAATTTATGATTATTTGAATTTCAGGGTGATGCCTCGGGCACAAATTTCCTTCAAATTTCCTTTCCTTTTATATAGCCACACTTTTGTGTTTTTAATAATATCTGCGTTGTATGTTTTACTCTTCCATATTGTGTTCATTAATAACTTAATAATAATAATAATAATAACTTTAATTTGTAAACCGCTCCCTCTCCCCACAGGGACTCGGGGCGGTGCACAGGGAGAATAAAAACAATAAATATACACACATACAAAATATACAAACATAACTAAAAACGAATTAAATCTAATACCTGTGCTAAAAATCCCATTTAAAGCTAAGATACCCAATAATTAAATATAAAACCCCATAGAAGGGAGACTACCCTAGGCCGGCCAAGCAGAAAAGATATGTTTTTAATTTCAGACGGAAGGAGCGGAGGTCCGTGGTTGTTCTAATATCGGGGGGAAGGTCGTTCCAGAGGGCTGGGCCCGCCACAGAGAGAGCCCTTCCCCTGGGCGTCGCCCGCTGACAAAGTCTAGTGGACGGCACCCGGAGAAGTCCCTCTCTGTGGGAGCGAATCGGCCGTGAGGATGTATGAGGCAGGATCCGATCCCGCAGATAGCTAGGTCCCGAGCCATGGAGCGCTTTGAAGATGATGACTAACACCTTGAAGCGCACCCAGAAGACAACAGGCAGCCAGTGCAGCTCGCGCATTGAGAAACGACATGATTTTCCTGTATTATTGCAATTGTGGTTACAGAATTCTGTGATTTCAACTGATTGAGAATCTACTATGACAGCTGTGGAGTGGGGGAATTGCATTTATTACTGTCCATTAAATCATTTCCAACAATATCTTTATGAAAAACATACAAACTATAGTATGTCACGATGTAAATACAACAGGAATTGTGTCTGTTCTTAAGATTTTGCCCTCAAGGTCCACTAAGCTGTGTTTGCAACATTTGTCTGTTTCTAACATCCTGTTAATAATTGTCTAGTCCCTTCGTTTTGACTCTTTTAAATACAAAGTATTTGGATTAGAAGGCGACAATTGGCTAAATGCTACATTAAGGGACTGATCTGGTGTGCTGAAGCATTTACCTCTGTCGGGCTAATTTCCATAATATCATCTGCTTGCAAAAGAAGAGCGAATATCTAATCTGGTGGGAATAACTTGCATGAAAATGAAATGGTGCAGTCCAGAGTATTCGAGGTACTTGTAATAATGCTCAATTACTAGAGTTGGCCAGCTGTAATTTGTAATTGACCAGATGTCAATTACGAATTGAACATTAAAAAAAAAAAGGGTCTGGAAGTAAAACTCAAGCAGAAATGAAATGAAACCGACTTTAGCCTGGCCGAAGAACAATACATAATATAAAACCACAACAACAACAACAACAACAACAACAAAGAAAGACCAACGCACAGCTGATATGAAGTAAGACTTTGCAGCCCTCCTGGAAACAATTCAGCAAAACAGCAAAATATTCCTTTCATCTGCTCTACTAAGGCAATTAGTTCAAAAAGACATTATTAGATCTGTGCACCAAGCCGTATAAAATGGGCTGCAGTAACTGACTCGATTGCCCCCCCCAATCACACAACAGCATGAATGTTCTTGTCATATGATGTTACTGAATCTCCTTTCCATTAACAGAGAAGGCAAAATGTTCTAGATAGAAAGAAGGATGAATACGATACGTCGTTAATAACTTTCCAGGATGCTAATTTGGCATCGCCCGTGCTAATATTGTTTAGGAGGCTGAACACTGCCTGGTGTGGCATTTAAAGAGAGTAAAGAAATGGCATTACAGAAACAGTGAGGGTCACGTTTAGGTAATGTTTGCTTTGCAAAAACGGCTTTCAACAATTAACTCTCTCTTTGCATAATGAAATCGTCATTACTGTCATAGTATTAGAAGAGTGGGATACAAACAATTAACAATTTTTGAAGCTAAAAATGTAAGAAATATAAAATACGCAAAGTTAAAAAACATTTTAGCCTAACAAAGAGAAGGACTAGGACAGAGCTGGTATTCAGCAGGTTCTGACCAGTTCTGGAGAATCAGTAGCAGAAATTTGGAGTAGTTTGGAGAATCGGCAAATACCACCTCTGGCTGGCCATGCCCTCATCTATTCTCTGCCTCCCAAGTCCCAGCTGATCGAGAGGGACTGGGGATTTTGCAGTATCCTTCCCCTGCCACACCCACCAAGCCACAGAACAAAATTGAATCCCAGCACTGGACTAGGGGTGACATGATAGCTGTCTACCAATACTTGAGGGCTGTCACACAGAAGAAGGGGTCACCTATTCTCCAAAGCACCAGGGGTCAAGGTCAGATGCAATGGGTGGGAGACCATTAAAGAGAGATCCAAACTGGAACTAAGGAGAGATTTCCTGACTTTGAGAACAATTAATCAGTGGAATGACTTATCTTCAGAAGATGCTGGTGCTCCATCACTGGTGGTTTCCAAGAAGTTGGACAACCATTTGTCTCAAATGATATAGCATCTACTGCTTGAGTAGCGGGTTTGAACCAGAAGACCTCCAAATTCCCATACAATTCTATGATTGTAAACAGAGTTTTCAGTTGTATAGAATTATTTGGGTTCCCAGATGGAAAAAAAAATAAAACTTTTAGTTGAATAAATTCAATCATATATTTGCTTCCTCCCTCTCCCCAATTTTCTTAGATTTTTGTGTTGCTATGAAATCATTTTTTTTTAATGGGGAGATAATTTACATTTTAAGAAGCACAAAAGGGGAAAAGGCAAATGAAAAGATTAAAACTATACAGGTACGGTTGAAAGTACAATTTTGCAGAGCACAACAATTCTGAAATAAATCAATGGGAATCAGCATTATAGCTTTATGGATTTAAGATACATTGAGTTAATATTATTTTTGTGGAGGGACGTTGCTGGGAGCATTGTTTACAAAATTAATATGAGAATAGAATAAAGCTGGAAGGGACCTTGGATGTCTAGTAGTTCAGTCCTGTGCTCAAACAGGAGAACCTATACCAGGGGTCTGCAAAGTTGGCTCTTTGAAGACTGGTGGACTTCAACTCCCAGAATTCCCCAGTCAGCCATGGTGGCTGGGGAATTCTGGGTGTTGAAGTCCACCAGTCTTCAAAGAGCCAACTTTGCAGACCCCTGACCTATACCATCTGAGACAAGTGACTGCCCAGTCTCTTCTTAAAAACCTCCAGTGATGGAGCACCCACAATTTCTGGAGGCAAGCTGTTCCACTGGATAATTGTTCTCACGGTTAGAAAGTTTCTCCTTAATTCCAGGTTGCTTCTCTCCTTGATTAGTTTCCATTGTTTCTTGTCCTGCCTTCAGATGCTTTAGAGAATAATTTGACCCCTTCTTCTTCAGATTAACAGATTAACGGAGTTGGAAGGGACGTTACAGGTCATCTAGTCTTTATGGATTTAAGATTCATTGAGTTAACATTATTTTTGTGGAGGGAGGTTATTTATTATTATTATTATTTATTATTTATTCAATTTATACCCCGCCCTTCTCCAAACGGACTCAGGGCGGTGCACAGGAAAATTAAAAATACATACAAAAAATCATATAAAATTTAAAAAACTAATTCAATGGATCCTGCGCTAAAACCAAATTAAAATCCCCAAATTTAAAAACTATCTAAAAGTCAGTTTAGGGGGCTACGCTATGCCGGCTAGATGGAACAAATGTGTCTTTAGACACTTGCGGAAGAGGCGGAGGTCGGTGATTGTCCGGAGTTCAGGGGGTAAGTCGTTCCAAAGGGCTGGACCTGCCACAGAGAAGGCTCTTCTCCTGGGTGTCGCCAGTCGGCATTGTCCGGCCAACGGCACCCTGAAGAGGCCCTCTCTGTGGGAGCGTATTGATCTAAGGGATGTATGGGGCAGAAGACGGTCTCGCATATAACTAGGCCCCGAGCCATGGAGCGCTTTGAAGATGGTCGTCAAAACCTTGAAGCGCACCCAAAAGACCACAGGAAGCCAGTGCAGCTCGCGCAGGATTGGTGTTATGTGGGAGTGTCTAGGCGCTCCCATAATCACCCGCGCGGCTGCATTCTGGACTAACTGCAGCTTTCGAGTGCACCTCAAGGGAAGCCCCATGTAGAGAGCATTACAGTAGTAATGCTGGGAGCACTGCTACAAAATTAATATTAGAATAGAATAAAGCTGGAAGGGACCTTGGAGGTCTTCTAGACCAGCCCCCCCCCCACTCAAGCAGAAGACCCTACTTCATTTCTGACAAATGGCAGTGCAATCTCTTCTTGAAAGTCTCAAGTGATGAAGCCCCCACAACTTCTGAAGCCAAATTCTTTTCCATGGGTTGATTGTTCTCATTGCCAGAAAGTTCCTCCTTATTTCTAGGTTGAATCTCTCCTTGGTCAGTTTCCATCCATTATTCCTTGCCTGGCCTTCAGGGACTTTGGAACAGATGCCACCCCAGGTTTTCACATTAGACATAGAATTGAAAATAGACAATTCTGAATTTCACTTTCTTGCATTCCTTTTAAAATAGCACATTTCTTTATGCTTTGATCTTAAGGAAGTTATCCCTTTTAATTACTTTAGTTGAGATCTGAGTTTTCATGCGGGTCTCATTTTAGTTAAGAAACAGGCAAAATACTGGGTGTGCATTCCCCTTGATAGATGACAGCAGGTCATGTTGTCTAATTGTGGTTTTGATCATTTCTGTTAGTTGCTAGCAATTAAATTTTTGAAATAAGTAAAATGATCCTGTAAGTTTGACCCAGGAAAAAAATCTTAAATTTTCACACACTCTCTCTCAACCTGGGCCATCTCTCCTCCTTGCAGTGGAGAGTTAAATTGTCAAAAAATCTAGAGGGCTGTCCAAACATCGAAAACTGTGTATTATCTTAACTGTATCTAATGAATTAAATTGTCACAACAAAGCAAGTTCAAGCAACCGATTATGAAGCTTAGCGTATGAGACCCACTTGTTTTCGTGAACGCTTGTTGTGATTAATCACATTTTAAAGATCAAGTAACTCGTGATTAATGCAAAACTGTGCTACAGTCAAGAACGAGAATGGAGTAATAGCTCAGCTCACCGAGAAACTGAGATTGTGAACTCAGAATCCATGGGCTGAGCCTAACGATTTTACCATCATTTATTCCGTGGCTTTCCACTCTTGTTTTTGTTCATAGATCAGTGAAAGAAATGAAATACCGTTAAGGTACACATACGTTGGTATCCAGCCATTATTCCCTAAAGTTATTTTTAATCCTAATTAACAGGGAGATGAATGTGTAAAACAATTTATGGCATAAGGTTTATTACAACCCCTGATCATGTTACAATTCTCCAAAGCAAGAACAAGAATTCATTTCCTCTGGCAGGAGATAATGACATTTTTTTTCCACTAAAAGAAAAAAAAGATTTTTTTCCCCTCTTTCCGTATTTCTTTCCCACAAGGTTTCTTTCCTCCTGTGGACCTTAGTTCAAGAGATCATCAGATCTGTTCTGCCCTCCATCACCATTTATTTATTTCCGTAGAAGATACTCATCCAATGCATTTTATTTTTTTCTTCTTATTTTTTTCTTAAAGAAGGAAAATATTTTTCTGCCACTTTAAATTCTGATAGTTCACATACTCATGGACTTTTGTTTCCTTTCAGCTGTGCAAAGTATGGTTTCGAAGACCATTTTGTCACTATATTTTTCCTGTGTTTTGCAATAATAATGAAGCTATGTTTCCAGCAATCCAGGGCTGGAAGGTACCTGGCGATCAAATAGTCCAACCCCTTGCTCCAGCAGGACATTCTTAAAATGAGTTTCTTTCTTTTGATCCCCAGTCACATGACTACATAGACACACCCACCCAGTCACATGACCCCCATCACCACCAAGCCACGCCCACAGAAACGGTAGGAATTTTTTTTAGATTTCACCACTGGTCCTGTGTCTGTTACTATCTTCAAATAGTTGATCTTCTGGACTTTGTTAATTTTATTTTAGGGCTGATTTTATTGCAATGTCACTGGGAGTCATTACAGAGTTGAACAGCCAGATCAGTTTACATCAACCAGTTAATGCATGGCAAATCTATGAACTGCACGGCTCTGACATGAGGAAAAGTAATTTGTATTTGTTTTCGAAGTCGTCTTTTGAAAGACCTTCTCCGCTCCTCTCTTGCAAAAGTAAATGAAAGCTATTTGTTCAATCTCTCCTGCATTAAATTGTCATTCGATTACAAAAAAAGAAAGAAAAGGAAAGCTGCTAGCAAAGACAATGGACAAACTTTCAAAAGCCTGATTTCCTTCCTGCACACTATTTCAAAGCAATATAGCTAGAGGATAGCTGAATTATTTTATTTTATTTATTTATTTGAAACATTCATTCATTTAAAGTGGTGACACGATGGCTCAGCGGTTAAGTGGGATTGTGGGCTGGAAAGTGCAGTTCGAGACCCAAGCACCACACAATGGGTGAGCTTCGGTCCTCACCTCAGCTCAGGCCAACCTAGCAGTTTGAAAGCATGCAAATGCAAGTAGATAAATAGGTACCACTTTGGAGGGAAGGTAACAGAACTCTGTGACATCATGCTGGCCACATGACTGTGGAAATGTCTTCGGACATTTCACTGGCCCACTGGTCTTGAAACAGAGATGGACACGGCTCCTTAGAGTCGCCAACAACTAGTGGAATAAAATCCTCAAGAACTCCTTTTTTCATTTGGAGCATGTTGCTGGAGAAGACTCCTGCATTGAGTCCCTTGGACTGCAAGGCCATCCAACCGGTCAGTCCTAGAGGAGAGCAACCCTGACTGCTCTTTAGAAGGCCAAGTCCTGAAGAGGAAACTCAAAAGACTTTGGCCACCTAAGGAGAAGGAAGGACTCCCTGGAGAAGAGCCTCATGCTGGGAATGATGGAGGGCAAAAGAAGAAGAAGGGGACATCTATCTATCTATCTATCTATCTATCTATCTATCTATCTATCTATCTATCTATCTATCTATCTATCTCAAGTACTTTGGCCACCTAATGAGAAGGAAGGACTCTCTGGAGAAGAGCCTCATGCTGGGAACAATGGAGGGCAAAAGAAGAAGAAGGGGACAACAGAGAAGGAGGTGGCTGGATGGAATCACCGAAGCAGTAGGTGTGAGCTTAAATGGACTCCAGAGAATGGTAGAGGACAGGAAGGCCTGGAGGAACGTTGTCCATGGGGTTGCGATGGGTCAGACACAACTTCACAACTAACAACATGTGGGACTGATTGGGGTAGATTGTAGAGGTGACACTGAAATATAATTTTATCATATTTTATTTATCCATATATTAAATTATTGTACTTTATTCTCATTTTAAAATGTATATTCATTCCAATTCCATTTTAAATTGTTTTTATCGGATTTTAGTAATCATTTGTGTTTGGAACTCTGCCCTTTGATATGGCCCATAGGCTAATCAATAAAGTAAACTTACATTTAAAACATTTATATAGCCACCCACCTGCTTTTTCTGGGTGGCTCCCAATCAAAGAATAAGTGTACATAATACAAATCTACCTTATTTTTATTCTGACATTCTTTTTCATGCTTCCCTTTTAGCAGTTTGCAATAAATTTAAATTCTTCAACCATAATTTTAAAGTGATTTTGTTTTATTGATGCCTCTGCAATATATGTATATATTTGGGGTCTGTTTTGCTTCTGTGCTTCTCAAGAATTTGATTTTGCCAGTCAGATGCATCCATTTCATTCATGCCAAAATGTATTTTCTTAAGACATGTATTTTCTTATTTAACAGCCTGCTTAGGGCAACCTCATTGGATTTAATTACTATTCAAATATGTCATGGAAATTTTACTTCCTCTGAACATTTTTCCCCTATTGTAAAATGCCCCAAGGTCATGAAAGATAAACATTTTATATGCTCCTGTGGGGAAAGGAACATGTTCAGGAAGGAACATGGTTTCAAATCAGGACAGGATTTTAAATCACTCCTTTTTAAAATATGGCATATGCTACATATGACTTTTTGAATAGGGCTGCCTGCGTAGGTCTCCAGAATTTCTCTGTGCCTGAGCTATTTCTGGATGTTGGGCTACCATATTTGAGCTACAAACATTCAGACTACCTTGGATGGAGACAGAGATGTTCTAATTCTTGATTGCCACCTCATCATGTATACATTTTTGTTGGCCTGATCTAGTACAGGTAATCCTTGACTGATGACCAGCCTCTGAAGGACTGTTCAAAGTTATGATGGACCTCCCGAAAGCTACTTATAATCTGTTTTTAAAGATAAAATGGTTTCCCCCCTCTCTCTGTCTCCATCTCGCTCTCTCTCTCTCTCTCTCTGTCTCTCTCTTTCTCTCTTTCCTTCTCTCTCTCTCTGTCTCTCTCTCTCTTTCCTTCTCTCTCTCTCTCTCTCCGTCTCTCTCTGTCTCTCTCTGTCTCTCTCTCTCTGTCTCTCTCTCTCTGTCTCTCTCTCTCTGTCTCTCTCTGTCTCTCTCTTTCTCTCTTTCCTTCTCTCTCTCTCTCTCTCTCTCTCCATCTCTCTCTTTCTTTCTTTCCTTCTCTCTCTCTCTCTCGCTCTCTCCGTCTCTCTTTCTCTCTTTGAAACCCACCACTGACACACACATATTCTCATTGGGCCACTTGGCAACCGGTTAATCTTTACAACCAGTTGCAGTATCCTGTGGACATGAGACTGGGATTTATTTTTTGCCGGTGTCCATCATTTACTTCTGGTTTCTGAATTTTAAAAAAATACCAAATTGGGAAAATTACTTCACTTAATCTCTGTCATGTTCATTTAATAATTGCTGTAAAATAGTTGAAAAATCTGGTTCTGTCATGTGATGCCTTAACTTACAACTGCAATGATTTACCTACTATTATTCGGGACTCACTTATGGTCATAAGTTGAGGACCACCTTGCAAATGTCTAAATAATTGCCCATAAAAGTGGCCATATGCCAGCAAAGTACTGCCAAACACAATTATAATGTTCTTTTACATATTGGCTGACCATAATAATCTAATTATTAAAATCGGTGACTAAGGATTTTTTCAAAGGTTTTACTCTAGTATGACCTCCTTCCTTGTGTTTACTTTTTCTTCCATTGGAAATTCTGTAGGTTTTCCCCTTCTTCTTAAACACCTTCTGATAGGGGTGTGAGGTTGGAAAACGGGCTCAGCATTTATCTAATAATGTATTGCTCTGCAGCTTGTCTTCCTGTTCTTTCTTTTGGTCTCCAAGTTGCATACAATGTGATGATACATGTTTCTCACTGTTTTAATTTGCCTGGTTTCAGAAACTTAGCTCCATCTTCAAAAAGAATAGAATAGAATAACTGAGTTGGAAGGGACCTTGGAAGTCTTCTAGTCCAACCCCCTGCTCAGGCAGGAAACCCTATACCACTTCAGACAATTGGATATCCAAAATCTTCTTAAAAATGTCCAGTGTTGGAGAATTCACAACTTCTAGAGGCAAGTTGTTCCCCTGATTAATTGTTCTCCCTGTCAGGAAGTTTCTCCTCAGTTCTAAGTTGCTTCTCTCCTTGATTAGTTTCCGCCCATTGCTTCTTGTCCTGCCCTCAGGTGCTTTGGAGAATAGCTTGACTCTTCTTTGTGGCAACCCCTGAGATATCAGAAGACTGCTAGCATGTCTATTTCTTCCATATGGCCGGCCTGGCATAGCTGCTACAATCATGTTTTATTAGATCTGGGTTTTAAATTAACTGTCTCCTTTTTAGCACTGGTTAAATTGTTTAATAGTAGTTTTAAATTTTGTAGAATTTGTATTATTTGTATTGTTGGATTTTAATGTTCCTGTGCGCCGCCTTGAGTCCCTTTTTGGGAGATAGGGCGGGATAGAAATTTAATAAATATATAATAATATATAAATATGTCACCGCTGGTCCTTTTTTTTCATTAAACTAGACATACCCAGTTCCTGCAATCGTTCCACATATGTTTTAGCCTCCAGTCCCCTAATCATCTTTGTTGCTCTTCTCTGCACTCTTTCCAGAGTCTCCACGTCTTCTCTACATCGTGGTGACCAAAACTGAATGCAGTATTCCAAGTGTGGCCTTCCCAAGGCATTATAAAGAGGTATTAACACTTCACGTGATCTTGATTCTATCCCTCTGTTGATGCAGCCTAGAACTGTGTTGGCTTTTTTGGCAGCTGCTGCACACGGCCGGCTCCTATTTAAATGGTTGTCCACTAGGACTCCAAGATCCCTCTCACAGTTACTACTATTGAGCAAAGTACCACATATACGGTACCTGTGCATTTTGCTTTTCTTGCCTAAATGTAGAACCTTACTTTTTTCACCATTGAATTTCATTTTGTTAGATAGTGCCCAATGTTCAAGTCTGTCAAGATCCTTCTGCATCTTAAGCATGGTGGAGTTGGTGAAGAGGCTCAAAAGATTCATGTGAATTTATCAGAAGTCTAGAGGAATCCCATGCTGAGGAACAATTTCATTGTTGATTAGGCATTTAAGGCCTTTCCTCTTAGGGGAAAAAAGATAAGGAAGAATCAAGTATGATAAAATCCAGCTGTGTAAGACATAGAGAAGAAAATGCCATATTACTCCTGAGATTTTCTTCTCTAGTTCTGTATATTCTCATGCTTCTAGGTTTTTCTTGAGCACCTGGTGAGCCACTATATGAGCATTAGGTCAGATGAAGCCTTAGCTTACAGGTAGTCCTCGATTTACAAAATTCAATCTACACTGCAGACTGCTGCTGAATTGATAAAGCCTGAATTGGCTTTAGCTTCGGTGAACAACATTTTAATTTAGGCACTGCTTGACTCCAGATTGACTCTGGGCAGTGTACAATAAAGCCAAACAGAATAGAAAATGCAATGATTATATTTTTAAAAAATGAATAGAGAACAAAACAGAACACGAGCCAATGTTGGATTTTTGCTGTTCTAGCTGGGAGGAAGATTTGTGTAAAATGTGTACATTTATTTGCCACCTAATCTCGCTGGTGGGCTACTTCAGACAGTTTAGCAACAATAAAATATAATTGCAAATAACCAAATTTTAGTGGTTAAAACAGCCTCACATTTATATCGTATCACAGTCCCCCAATTTTATCCTTAGCGTTTTATCCTTAGTTCAGTTTAATGTTCTGTCCACAGCTGGCCTGGAATGGAAATATGGGGAAAAACCCATAGGAAACCGAGCATAGGGGTGCCATAGAAACCACAGCTTATCTCCTTCTGTCTTGCTGGCTCTCCAGGGACATTCACCACAAGTTCTTTACCCCTCTTTTATTTCAATTTCCAGGGCATTCTGATAGCTTTTACTTGCACTGATAAATGATTAAGATAAACCGATTTCTCTAAATGTAGGGTGGGGGGGCGGAATATGTGTAAGCATCACCTTCAATTAGTTGCCAATGGTTATTGTTGTTAGGGAATATTTCTGAACTGTCAGTTTTATTGAGTGTATTTTTATTATTTATTTATTTATTTATTTATTTTATTAAATTTATATCCCGCCCTTCTCCAAACGGACCCAGGGTGGTGCACAGGCATGTTAAAATACATACAAACATATAAAATTTTAAAATACTTATTCTAATAAAAACCCTGTGCTAAAAACCGAATTTAAAATCCCAAATTTAAAACTGTCTAATAGTCAATAAAGGAGGTTACGCTAGGCAGGCTAGATGGAATAAATGTGTCTTCAGACACTTGCGGAAGAGGCGGAGGTCGGAGATGGTGCGGAGTTCAGGGGGTAAGTCGTTCCAGAGGGCTGGCCCCGCCACAGAGAAGGCTCTTCCCCTGGGTGTCGCCAGACGGCATTGCCCGGCCGACGGCACCCTGAGGAGGTCCTCTCTGTGGGAGCATATCGGTCTGAGGGATGTATGGGGCAGGAGGCGGTCTCGCATATAACTAGGCCCCGAGCCATGGAGCGCTTTGAAGATGGTCGTCAAAACCTTAAAGCGCACCCGAAAGACCACAGGAAGCCAGTATTAGTCAAGTGACCAAAATAAAGTTCTGTCTTTTTATTTGGACTGAATTTTTCCTGCCTCCTTCTGAACCCTAAAGAGAATTGGCTGAGAATAGATGCTACCTATTATCATAAATGGTGGACGTGTAAGAAAATCAAAGCATTTTGGATAAAAATATGGTGGATTATGCAGAATATTTTGAAAAAGAGGATTAGGTTTACCCCGCAGTTGTTTTTGTTAGGTATAATAACAGATTGTACAGTTATAGAGTCTAAATTGATATTAAATTTAATAACTGCAGCTAGACTTTTGGTGGCGCAATACTGGAAGAAGGAAGATTTGCCGACTATTGAAGAGTGGACATTAAAAGTAGTCAACCAAGTGGAAATGGCAAAAATCTCAGAATACCTGAAGGATTATTCTCAAGAAAGATATCTACTGGAATGGGAAAGATGGATTGAATATATTCAAAACAAATATAAGACTAACAAGTTTAAAATAGCTTATGAATGAATGGAAGTGGAGTGTATTTACATTAATATACAACTAGCTATACCCGGCCACGTGTTGCTGTGGCCCAGTCTGGTTAAATGGCCAACCAATCTGTGTGTAGATCTATACCTGCACACATACACACAACCACCATATAACTCCCAACCTACCTCCCTACTGTATTTCTCCCTCTCTCTCTATTCCTCTAGCTACCTCCTACCTACCTACTGTATTTCTCGCTATCTATCTATACACCTACCTACCTACCTACTGTATTTCTCGCTATCTATCTATACACCTACCTACCTACCTGTGTTTCTCTCTATCTATCTATCTATCTATCTATCTATCTATCTATCTATCTATCTATCTATCTATCTATCTATCATCTATCCATCCATCCATACATACATACATCCATACATCCACCCACCCACCCACCTACCTACCTACCTACCTACCTACCTACTATATTTTTTCCTTTCTCCCTCTACCTACCTACCTACCTACCTACTGTATTTCTCCCTTTCTATCTATCACCCTATCTATCTATCTATCTATCTATCTATCTATCTATCTATCTATCTATCTATCTATCTATCTATCTATCTATCTATCTATCTATCTATCTATCTATCTATCTATCTATCTATCTATCTATCTATCTATCTACCTACCTACCTACCTACCTACCTACCTACCTACCTACCTACCTACCTACCTTATTTCTTCCTCTCTATCTATCCCTCTATCTACCTACCTACTGTAATACAGTAATACAATAGCAGAGTTGGAAGGGACCTTGGAGGTCATCTAGTCCAACTCCCTGCCTAGGCAGGAAGCCCTATACTCATGATGGCAAACCTATGGCACGGGTGCCACAGGTGGCACACGGAACCATTTCTTAGGCCACGCGAGGCATTGCCCTGTCAGCTTCAGTTTGTATGTGTGCCCTGGCCAGCTGATTTAGGCCTTCTTTTGAGGCCGTTTTTTGCCCTCTGGAGGTGGGGGAAGGCTGCTTTCACCCTCCCCAGGCTCCTATAAAGCCTCTGGAGCCTGGGGAGGACGTAAAAAGCATGCCAAATGCAGGGGGTCATGCACATAGCATTATGGATGTGGCACACCTGTGCACATCGCCCCTGCACTCTTCCTACCTTTGGCACGTGAGCCAAAAAAGGTTAGCCATCACTGCCCTATACCATTTCAGACAAATGGCTATCCAACATCTTGAAGACTTGCAGTGTTGGGGCATTCACAACTTCTGGAGGCAACTTCTGTTCCACTGATTAATTGTCCTAATTGTCAGGAAATTCCTCCTCAGTTCTAAGTTCATCATAAGCTGTAGTCTTGTTTATTATTAATAGTGTTTAGCCTGTTTTGTTTCTGTAGTGAATGAGAACTAAGATTAGCCTGTCTATATATTGAATTAGGAAGAGACAGTAGCCTTTCCATCCCTCATCTTCCAATGTCTGCAGTCTAAACACTGGGCTGAAACGTGTAGATTTACTTCCGTTTGTTTCTTTTATTGGTATATCTAATTAGAAAATGATGACACAAGGATGTCTTAATGTAATGAGATTTCTATAATAGACATGTGGTATCCTGTCCCATAGTTTAAATTGAAATAGATATCTACCATTTTGAGCAATATATTAAAGATCTTGCCTGACTTTTGTTGACCTGATGATGTTGCCTAGTTGGGTAATGAAACGTCTGCAAGAAAATAACCAGGTTCAGGGAGGACCATGAACACCACAGTTCAACCTTGAGCTGCAAATATTTTCTTTTATTGATGTATTTTGTGTGGGAAAAAAATCTTCCTTTGAAGACATCTCTAATAATAATAATAATAATAATTTTAATTTATATCCCGCTCTCTCTCCCCAAGGGGACTCGAGGCGGGGCACAGGCAATTAAAAATACAAATAAACCACAAACAGATACAAAATACAGAGTTAAAAATAGATTAAATAGATCCTGCGCTAAAACCCATAAACTAAACTAAAAATTACCCCTAAAAAACCCTTACCTAAAAAGAGACTACCCAAGGCCGGCCAGACGAAAAAAGTGCGTCTTTAATTTTAAGCGGAAGGAGCGGAGGTCCGTGGTTGTCCTGATATCGGGGGGAAGGTCATTCCAGAGGGCTGGGCCCGCCACAGAGAAGGCCCTTCCCCTGGGCGTCGCCCGCTGACAAAGTCTAGTGGACGGCACCCGGAGAAGTCCCTCTCTGTGGGAGCGAATCGGCCGTGAGGATGTATGGGGCAGGATCCGATCCCGCAGGTAGCTAGGTCCCGAGCCATGGAGCGCTTTGAAGATGGTAATTAACACCTTGAAGCGCACCCGGAAGACGACAGGTAGCCAGTGCAGCTCGCGCAGCAGCGGTGTTACATGGGCAAACCTAGAGGTACCCATAATTGCTCGCGCGGCTGCATTCTGGACCAACTGAAGCCTCCGGGTACACCTCAAGGGGAGCCCCATGTAGAGAGAGTTGCAATAATCCAGTCGGGATGTCACGAGAGCATGAGTGACTGTGCGAAGGGCGTCCCGATCCAATAGGGGGCGCAACTGGCGTACCAGGCGAACCTGGTAAAACGCCCTCCTGGCCACGGCTGTCACTTGATCTTCCATGGACAGCCGGGTATCCAGGAGGACACCCAAGTTGCGCGCCCCATCCACAGGGGCAAGATGTTCGCCCCCTATGGCCAGCGTTGGAGAGAGCTGGTTGAATCGGGCAGCCGGAAACCACAGCCACTCGGTCTTGGTCGGGTTGAGCCTAAGTCCGTTACTTCCCATCCAGATCCGCACGGCTTCCAGGCACTGGCACATCACCGCTACGGCATCGTTGGGGTGGTTTGGGGTAGATATGTACAGCTGGGTGTCATCAGCGTACAGGTGGTACTCTACCCCAAAACCACGGATGATCTCGCCCAGCGGCTTCATGTATGCGTTAAACAGGAGAGGCGAGAGGACCGACCCCTGAGGCACCCCGCATGTGAGGGGTCTCGGGGTCGACCTCTGCTCTCCTGCCCGCACAAATTGCGATCGGCCAGAGAGGTAGGAGGAGAACCACCGTAAAACGGTGCCTCCCACCCCCAACCCCCCCAGCCGATGCAATAGGATACCATGGTCGATGGTATCGAAAGCCGCCGAGAGGTCTAATAGAACCAGGATGGAGGAACATCCCCCATCTCTGGCCCTCCAGAGATCATCTACCAACGCGACCAATGCCGTCTCGGTGCTATGTCCGGGCCGAAAGCCGGACTGGCGCGGATCTAGATAGTCAACTTCCTCCAGGTGACGGGGAAACTGTTGTGCCACCACACTCTCAACAACCTTCGCCAAGAAGGGAAGGTTGGAGACTGGACGGTAGTTGTTCAAAAGAGCTGGGTCCAAAGAGGGCTTCTTGAGGAGGGGCCTCACCATGGCCTCTTTTAGGGAGGCAGGCAAGGAACCCTCACTCAAGGATGCGTTGACAACCTCTTGGAGCCAGCCTCGTGTCACCTCCCAGGATGCCAGTACAAGCCAGGAGGGGCACGGGTCCAATAAACATGTGGTGGCTCGCAGTCGCCCACGTAGCCTGTCCATATCCTCGGAAGTAACGGAGTCAAACTCCTCCCAAACAAGATCTCTCTCGTGGCATCCCACTGGGCCATGAATGGGGGTTAGCTCACTCTGTATCTGGGCGGTTTTCTCCTGCAGAAAAATCACAAATTCCTCTGCTCTACCCTGTAGCGGGGCTTCCCACTCCCTCTGTTGAAGGAGGGAGCGGGTCACCCTAAACAGGGCGGCAGGGCGGTTTTCTGCGGATGCTATGAGAGTGGCACAATGATGACGTTTGGCCACCCTCAGCGCCACAATGTAAGTCCGTAAATGGGCTCTTACCTGTGTCCGGTCAGATTCAGAGCGGCTAGCCCTCCATCTTCTCTCTAGGCATCTCTTGCGGCGTTTCATCACCCGCAGCTCCTCAGTGAACCAAGGAGCCAGGGTGGTTCGCCGCCGCGAGAGAGGCCGCAAGGGCGCGACCCGATCTAAGGCTCCCACGGCCGCACTATTCCATGCGGCCGTGAGGTCCTCCATCGGGGCGCGGGTCAGGGATACAGGAAATGGCCCAAGCGCTGTCTGGAACCCATACGGGTCCATCAAGCGCCTGGGGCGGTACCAGATTGGTGACTCTGGTTCCGCCTCCCCGCGGAGGGGAGCAGCGGTCGGAAAGTCGAGCCGGAGAAGTGAGTGGTCTGACCATGACAAGGGTGTGATGACTATATCCCCTGTACCCAGATCACTTTTCCATTGGCCCGAGACGAAGATGAGGTCCGGCGTATGTCCACCCTCGTGGGTGGGGCCCTGAATTACTTGGGTCAGGTCCATGGCCGTCATGGAAGCCATGAACTCCCGAGCTACCACGGATGATTCGCCCAACGATGGCAGGTTAAAGTCCCCCATGACTATAAGTCTGGGGGTCTCCACTGCCACCGTAGCGATCACCTCCAGGAGCTCGGGCAGGGCTGCTGCTACATAGCGGGGAGCCAGGTATACAACCAGCAAGCCCAACTGCCTCCCTAGGCCCCACTTCACGCAGAGGGACTCACAGCCGGAAGTCTGAGGCACAATGGTCTCTCTCGGCTCAAGGCCTTCCTTAATAATGACCGCTACCCCACCACCCCTGCCTAGGGCCCGCGGCTGATGAAATGCGCGGTAGCCTGGTGGGCACATTTCAACGAGGGGATGTCCTCCCTCGTGGCCCAACCAGGTCTCCGCAATTCCTACCAGGTCCGGCTCCCCCTCTGACACAAGGTCACTAATGAGGGGGGCTTTGTTCACAACGGACCTGGCGTTGCAAAACATCAGCCGCAGACCCTGGCTCTGTATTCCCTGGCCACCTAGCCTGCGGGGGTTGTGGCACCCAACCGTTTGTAACCAACGGCTACGTGCCTCCAACCGGGAGGAAGGAACTTGTCTCCCCTCGGCCCTGCCCCTCCCCACGACCCTCTGGATGGGGAAGCCCTCCACCGGAATGACTTGTGTTTCCCCCCTCTTAACGGAACCAACCGCCTCCCTCCGTCGTCTGCTGGCTCGGCCCGTTCCCTTCTGGCTAGTCTCAACCTGTCTAAACCCTCCCTCCTCCCTGGTACCCCCTAAAACAGACAACAGCTTTTTTACTAAAAAACCCCTACACCTGCGCTTTCGCCACTTCTCCTGACTTACTAGTCCCTCATCAAAGTGTGCCCTTGATAACACAGCGGGCCATACCTGCGAGAGGGGGGACTCTCGCAGCAAGAGAAGGCAGGCCCTTGAGTACATGCTAGGTAATACAGAGACCTCGCTGGATAAAAGGTTAAGATATTAAATAAGGTGCAAAAGATGGTAATAAATAGATAAATATACATATATAAATATATAAATATATAAACATATGAATATTAAATATATAAAATAGTCCAGTAGGGTAATTCGGCAGAATTCAAATTCGAAAGTCAGATAAAATTCGGGCCATGTGCAATATAAACGGGAGATGATGTAGATGAAATAAATAATGTAGATGGTATAGACATATAAAGGCCAGAGTCCAAAATCCTCCAGCCCAACGAATAATATCCCTGGTGAAGCCCCACGGTGAGGTCCCAGGGGGTCCATCTCTGTTCTTTTATCTTTGAATCTGTGGCTGTAATCTATTAATTTTCCTGTACGCTCCATTTAATGACCCCCCCTTCTTTGCTTAAAAGTAATTAGTAATGACAGATCCTCTGCACAACAGCTGCAATCAACATGTGATTCACACTATAGCACTTCTATTATAAATTAGTGCAATGATTTCAGGCAAGCCATGACTTAAACTGTAGGCTCTTCTCTTGGATTTTTCAGTTATAGTTTGTTATTTTTATGTTTACGACTATTTGTAGACTTTTAGTGTTAAAAAACAATAACAGAGACTTCCATGTAAAAATCACACACAACATATACAGACCTCTTTTAATTAGGTGACAACATAGAATGGAGCATATATTAACTGATTCTTTATTGACCAGAATATTGGAAAACAGTTGGCAGATTCTTTGAATTGGTGCCAAAAATCAACACCAGAAATGCAAACTAGATATTTGAGACTTTTGTACAAAATTGGTCCTAATGAAATTATATATATATATATATATATATATATATATATATATATATATATATATATATATATATATATATATATATATATATATATATATATATATATATATATATATATATATATATATATATATATATATATATATATATATATATATATATATATATGTATGTATGCAATAAGGACAGAACATTGATTTTTGAAAATCAACAGCCTCCACAAAATTTCTATTCCATTTGGACTCTTTCCTTGCATTAATTTGATTAAATCTTTAGACGTTTTAGGAAAAGGTTAAGGTAAACGTTCCCCTTCCACATATGTACTAGTCATTCCTGACTCTAGGAGGCAGTGCTCACCTCCGTTTCAAAGCTGAAGAGCCAGCACTCTCGGAAGACATCTCAATGGTTATGCGGTGCTGTTACCTTCCCACCAAACACGGTCCCTATTTTTCTACTTGCATTTTTACATGCTTTCAAACTGCTAGGTTGGCAGAAGTTGGGACAAGTAACGGGAGCTCACTCTGTTATGCGGCGCTAGGGATTCGAACCACCAAACTGCCGACCTTTCTGATTGACAAGCTCAGTGTCTTAGCCACTGAGCCACCACGTCAGTGGTATAGCTGGGGCTTACTCATAACCTGGGAATAAGATGAAAGCACAATCAGAAGGCAAAACAGAAATCACCAAGCTACCTGTGCCATGCCCACCAGGCATTGATTATAAAATCAATTAACACTTGAGTCTTCGAAGCATTCAAATATAATCTGTCAATCACTTCTGCAGAAACTGGAGCTTTCTCTCCTGTGGGGAGTCAAGGGAGAAGAAGCAGGAAGCAGGATTTATTGGTGGTGGCCCCACTGCTCGGGCAAAGCTTGGCACCAAAGTAAGAATGCTAATTTATTCTTGTCTTTCCAAAAAGCCCGAACTGCTGACCTTCTGATCGACAAGCTGAGCATCTTAGCCACTGAGCCATCGCATCCCATGTTAGACGCGAGGGTTTTGCTATTCTGTGTTCTCCTTCAGGATGTGCCAGAAGCTTTGTCATCACTCATTTTAGTGCTGGATGGACTGTAGAGCACAACCTTTAAATAAAAATGTAAAACAGGTAACAGAAAAGGCATTTGAGATGCTAATACAATCTGCTGAAAGTGACAACATAAGAAAATTCAAATTAGTAGACGATAAAGCAACTTAAGGCCTTTAACCATTCTTGATTTTGTTTCACAGTCATACTTTAGTGCTGGAAATGAAAGTCCCTTCAGATGCAGTCTTAACATTTTAATGGCTTCTTTAGAAATTCAGACCTTTGGCATTCTAAGAATGAAATGACTTCTGACAACATATCAATAAAACAGACATCAGTCATTAACTAAGTTTGCATCTCTATATGGTGATGTAAAAAAAACCACCCTACTTTTCTTTCTTTAAACATAGCATGATAAAAGCTGCAGTCTTAATAATTAATCCTTTTTATGGACGGAAATGGTTTGTGAGCAAAACACCTGTCCTGATTAATCAGCACAAGATATATTTCCTTGGTTTTACAGTAATAACAATACAAAGGCTGATTAAACATAGAGGGCATGAATAGACATTTCATTTTCTCTTCATTTAAAGAGAAATTTTGTTTCATTGTGGTTGTTATGATGACATATGCCGATGCATCAGTCAGATTCGCCCTCCCCTTCCACCTTTTTTTGCTATATTTGTTTGACTCCTATATTATCAAATTATTGATCAACTAAAACTCACACTATACTTTCTTTTGTCGTTACCCAAAACTTTCTTAATAAGATTGAGCTGCCTCAAAGAAACCAATAGGCTTGGTGGTGAGAACGGAGGAAGGCAAGCATGGTGCCACCAGGACTATTGGCTATCTATGCAGGGAAGGTAACCATAGATTGTTGTTATTAGTTGCGAGGTCATGTCTGACCCATCATGACCCCATGGACAACATTCCTCCAGATCTTCCTGTCCTGTACCATCCCTCAGAGTCCAATTAAGCTCACACCTCCTGCTTCGGTGACTCCATCCAGCCACCTCATTCTCTGTCGTCCCTTTCTTCTTCTTTTGCCCTCCATTGTTCCCAGCATGAGGCTCTTCTCCAGGGAGTCCTTCCTTGTCATTAGGTGGCCAAAGTCTTTGAGTTTCCTCTTCAGGATCTGGCCTTCTAAAGAGCAGTCAGGGTTGATCTCCTCTAGGATTGACCTGTTGGATCCCCTTGCAGTCCAAGGAGTCTTCTCCAGAACCAGAGTTCAAAGGCCTCCGTTCTTTGGTGCTCAGCCGTTCTTATGGTCCAACTTTCACAACCATACATTGCAACTGGGAAAGCCACAACCTTGACTAGACACACTTTTGTTGGCAGGGTGATGTCTCTGCTTTTTAGTATGCTGTCTACATTTGCCATAGCTTTCCTCCCCAGGAGCAAGCGTCTTTTCATTTCTTGGCTGCAGTCCCCATCCTGTAGTCTCCATAGATGGGATGCTCGGAGGGGAGGGGTGGGAGAGGCCAGCCAGGAGTGGGATTTGGTGGTTCTCCGAACTACACAGAACCTTAGCTAGAAGTTCTCCTGAACCTCTGCGAACCCCCAGCAGCCCACCCCTGGCCTAGAAGATGTCAAGGTGATAATGACAAATCAAACTTAAGATGCATTTCAAAATACATTTATGGGGGACTTTGCAACACTTGATTCTACATTAAGCTGACTTCCAAATGTTTAGAATATAATTAAGTTATAAAAATGTGCTTCTGACATGCTTAGTTATGGAAGACCTCACTATCACCCATCTAGCCTCATGTAAATCTATATGCCCAAAGGTAATATCATTAAGTCAAGAAAATATATTGTTTTGATTCTGTGATAATGCAGGCAGTGCATTCTCCCAACAGTTAAAAAAAAAAATAGCTTGATTAAAATTGGTGATTTCCAACAAGAAATGACTAGTTATACTGATAGCATATTAGCAGAATATGTAACATAAGCAGAAGTGCACCAATAAACCAGGTAAAGTAATTATATAAATTGCATCTTGTCTAAGAATGGGATAACAAGTTGTCAGAATAATGTTATTTATTCCATAGCAAGCTAATAGTGTAAGAACAAACATCTAGGCAGGTAAAACATATCAAATTATTAATTATATAGACTCATTTTGCTGCTTAGAATAAATGTTCTTTATCCTTGTTCTTCAAAGGAATTACTAAAATAATGCTTCAGTCTAAGAAGATGTTGCATAACCGTTTGTCTGAAGTGATCCAGTTCCAACTCTGTTATTCTATTCCTTTCCAAATATATATGTTTCTCCGAACTAAGGTACAGTGTAAAAGTAAAATTAGAAATGCATGGCTAATTTTCTTTGTTGCCATATTTTGTGTATTGATAATTACTGCATCACGAAGCACATAATTCAATATTTGATAGGGAGGAAAGTTGTTATTGGTGCCTACACATCTCACTTGGAATACATGGAAATTCTGCTAAATTGATCCAAGAATCTAAACATGATTGTTGGAAATATTGTCTTTTTTGGATTAAACTCACTTTTGGGTGATTACATCTATGCATTTTTTTCAGTAAGGTTAGATGAGTGTCTTGTCATTGCCTTAGTTCAGGATTTATTTATTTTTTGCGTCTCAGTTTACTAGTCTAGTAAAATGAAAATAACAGAATAGGAAACATGGGCAACTACAGGCCTCTTCAGTTCAACTTGTCCAAGATAGCTTTTCCCTCCTAACTTGCATAAAACAATCCAAGCATGTTTCAGATTAAGCTAGGTTTAGATCAGGGTGTCAAACTCAAAACTGATTCTGACACAACCCCTTTTATTAAACAAATGTGAATTCCTCATTCACATTCAGCAAAAGGCCTGGTAAACAATCTTTCAAAGGTGATGTTATGACCACGGACCTTATCTAGCTTGAAAAGGTGCCATGTAGATATTTTCCAAACACAGTGCTGTTCGAGGAAAGACTGGGCACAGAGTCTCTGAGATTCACGGACAGATCTTCACATTCCTGAAAGGAATGAATGAACAAACAAATTGTTTCCTGCAAAAGCCCCCTCCCCTTTTGCTCCTCTTTTATTTCCCATGGGAGGACCCATTCATCATCCACCTGTGACTTTACTCCTAAGTTGATCCTGATAGCTCAGCTGTCCTTTTGTTCTGGCAGCTGTGTGCATGAGCAAACCATACATCCCTTCGGCCGATTTGTTCACAAAGAGCGACGCCCAGGGGAAGGGCCTTCTCTGTGATGGGCCCGACCCTCTGGAACGACCTACCCCCGGATATTAGAACGACCACAGACCTCCGTGCTTTCCGCCAAAAAGTAAAAACTTATTTGTTCCATCAGGCCAGCTTGGCCTAATTTACACTCTCGCCCCAGTCTGTATTTTCAAATTGTTTATTTGGTTTTAATGGGTTGCAATTTTAATGTTCTTAAAATTTTAGTACAGGGTAATTTAATTCGGTTTTAACTTTGTTATGTATTATATGTTTTTAGATGGTTTTTTAATTTTCCTGTACACTGCCCCGAGTCCCTTCAGGGAGAGGGGACGATTTATAAATGTAATAAAGTATTATTATTATTATTATTATTATTATTATTATTATTATTATTATTATTGTTGTTGTTGTTGTTGTTGTTGTTGTTGTTATTATTATTATTATTATTATTATTATTATTATTATTATTATTATTATTATTAAACTGGGAACAGGCTCCGGCTGTTCCTCCGCCTCACTGCTGTCTAGCTCTGAAGGCAGCTGAGAACTGCCAGACGGCCTTCGCCTCACCTGTGCCTCTGACACAGAGCCCTCATCCAAGCTTTCCCCAGCCTCCAGGACTGGCCCATGTCCCTCCCCAACCTCCGCTGATCAAAGCACTCTCACATTTGCAAACTGGTAGGGAAAGAAAGTGAATGCCATCCCTATCTCTGACACTGTTGATTGGATGTTTGGTCTTATTCAGACTTCTGCAGTCTGAACATATATTTAAATCACCGGAGCAGCCTTTCAAAACACAAATTTCACTTATACATTCATTATGCCGCATTAGGGATTATTTCACATTACAGCAGCCCAGCAAGAAGTGGTTAAAATGGAAGCGCTGATTGGCTTCAACGCTCCTTGATGGGTGAAATGGTAAATTATGAAGCAGAAAAGTTGGACCTTCCCGGCAGTGTAAATGAAATAGTAATCCAAGAAAGTAAATCATATTCTTTCTCCTTTCCTCCCCCACCACCACCCTGCCCTCCCACTTTCTGGTTTGTTCCTCTGTGCATTGTGGGGTTATTAATCTTGATAATAGAAATGGAAAAAAGGAAATGTGGCCCTGAAAAATAGGTGTTGATATAAAACACTGATGAATGGGGGGGGGGGGGGGGAAATAAAACAATTGTGATTTCCTAACGCTTATCTTTGCCATACGTTGACGTGGAACAGTACTGAATTGAAAACTAGTTGGAGAATAATGCATCTACTGTATATAATATTTCATTTTCCACAAATTGGGTATGCAAGGGCAGAGAGCTCTGCTGGGCTGTTCCTGGTGATGCAATTAAAATTTCAGGACCTAGAAAATGGAACCCCGGTGCATTTGAATAATTTAATCACATTAATACAATTATTTAGCTCTGTGGGGCTTGCTTGTCAGAGCGGGAGTTAGATGTGTTGTTTCGCGGAGTGTGTTGCCCATTGCCAAACAACTTAGTGTGGTCAGTTTCTCTGGGTTGACAGGACAATGGAGTTTCCATTTATTTGTTTGCTTTTGGTAAGTTTTGGAAAAATAGATCTGTTGATCCAGAAATGTGCCAGTTTGAACAGATGGCTGCAATTATGGGTATAGGCAAGGTATTCATAGCTATAATTATAAGCAAACAATTGAATAGTGGGGTGGGGGGGGGAGAAGGTGGAAAGTTACAAAACTATCTAGTGCAGCAAAGGTGCACAGCTGCATTTCTCTGTTCCATGCTTGGAGGATGCCAAAGTCTTATTTTATCAGCCCTGAGAGCTGCAGAGAATTTGCCTGCCAGAAAAGGTATACAGAGGAACCTCAGTGGAAGAGGTGCCAGCCACTGTCTCTGCCTTCTACTTCCAAGCTCTCTCATAGTTATTCCTGACATGAGGGATAAAGGTAAAGGTGAAAGGTAAAGGTTCCCCTCGCACATATGTGCTAGTCGCCCTGGGTCCGTTTGGAGAAGGGCGGGGTATAAATTCAATAAATTAAAATTAAATTAAGTGGGGCGGTGCTCATCTCCGTTTCTAAGTCAAAAAGCCAGCGCTGTCCGAAGACGTCTCCGTGGTCATGTAGCTGGCATGACTCAATGCCAAAGGTGCACAGAAGGCTTTTACGTTCTCACTAAAGGTGGTTCCTATTTTTCTACTTGCATTTTTACATGCTTTTGAACCACTAGGTTGGCAGAAGCTGGGACAAGTCACGGGAGCTCACTCCATTACGCGGCACAAGGGATTCAAACCACCAAACTGCCGACCTTTCTGATCGACAAGCTCAGCATCTTAGCCACTGAGCCACCATGTCCCATGTTCATTGTAGTTCCACTTTAATAAAGTAACAGAGTTGGGAGGGACCTTTGAAGTCTTCTAGTCCAACCCCACCCCATCCAAGAAGACACACTACACGACTTCAGACAAATGGTTGTCCAATCTCTTCTTAAAAACCTTCAGTGATGGAGCACCCATAACCTCTGGAGGCAAGCCATCCCCTGATTAATTGTTCTTATTGTCAGGAAGTTTCTCCTCAGTTCTAGGCTGGGTCTCTCGTTGATTTGTTTCCATCCATTGCTTCTCATCCTGCCTTTAGCTGCTTTGATTGCTGTTGAACATTTTACCTTACCTTACAATGAACACGTTGAGTCACTAGCCAAATAGCAATAACACTTAGACTTATATACCGCTTTACAGTGCTTCCCAGCCCTCTCTAAGCAGTTTACAGAGTCAGCCTGTTGCCCCCAACAATCTGGCTTCTCATTTTACCGACCTGGGAAGGAGGGAACGCTGAGCCAATCTTCAGCCTGGTGAGATTCGAACTGTGAAATTGCAGGCAGCCGGCAGAGAGCAGAAGTAGCCTGCAGTACTGCATTCTAACCACTGTGCTCCATGGATGGATGGATGGATGGATGGATGGATGGATGGATGGATGGAAGGAGGGAAGAGCAATAGCACTTAGACTTATATACCACTTCACAGTGCTCTTACAGCCTTCTCTAAACAGTTTACAAAGTCTGCCTCTTTCCCCCAACAATCTGGGTCCTCATTTTACCCACCTCAGAAGGAGGGAAGGCTGAGTCAAACTTGAGCTTGGTGAGAGTCGAACTGCCAAATTGCAGTCAGCAGAAGTAGCCTGCAGTACCGTACTCTAACCACTGCACCACTGCAACTCTTACATAGTGTATTTAGAGTCTCAGAGATGCTCTCCATCTTTCTTTTTCTTTTTATCAATATTCCCCACTCTAGGCTCCCACCTCCATGCGTGTTTTCTTCTCCTCACTTGACCTGCTGGTTTGGAAGATGTTCTTTTTAGTTCATAGGAGGCCATCTCCCTTTGAAAGACCATGTCTTAATTGAGAGATGGGCAAGGCTTGGGGAGGTGGATGGGTTTTCATTTGCAGATTGGGCCTCCCACAAACACAGTTGCCAATGTCAGAAACGTAGAGGTTAGCCGAGAAAACGCATGGCGTTTTTGGTTCGTACCAAACTATAATTGGGAAGATTATTTTTAATCACAGTTACGCCGCAGCCCGAACATTGGAGATTTCTTAATAAGGCTGGCAGGAAATTAAACCCAAACCCAAACAACATTGATTGGGTTGCCTCAAAGCACAGTAATGTTCTGCGCCATCTAATTATAGACCTTGATAACATTATATAACTGTACTTTGGAAGAAGACGTTTAAAATGATCTGCAACTGTCTATTTGCTTCATTTCACCACTTTCTTGGTTTTTTCCCAAAAATGATTTGATTAAATGCACAAGATGCTTTATTAGTCTTCTTTGTGTGCCATCAACATCGTGGATCTCAAACATCCAGGCAGATTTCTGCTTTTTAGATGTGGGCGTTCAGCCAGCCGTAGTATTGAAAAAGAAACAAATATTTTGTTTTGCTAAGCCACTGATTTCCATCAAACTTATTTTTTTTAAGCAATGAAAGTTATAAACACCAATGCAGAGGGCAAGGAAGGGAGGGACAGACTCCTCCATAAATCTAGATCTTTTCTTCTGTAAAATCCTCAGCAGAATATCAGTAAGTTCATTAGACCTGTGATGGCGAAGCTATGGCAGGTGTGCCGGAAGTGACACACAGAGCCATGTTGCCTGGCACATGTGGTGTTGCCCATTTCTCTTCCAGGTTACTGGTGTGCATGGGCTCCTGACCATCAGCTGGCCTGTGGCAATGCCAGAAACTGGAAGAGGTGATCTGCCATTTGCTGGCATGAGCATGTGCGTCGGCCAGCTGATCATCACACGTGCATGCAAACCAGAAAGCAGAAGACTAGCTGGCCAGCACACATGCACGCACCAGAAAACGGAAGTTTATTTTTGGGTGTGTGCATACCCCCTGGGCAGCTCCTCTTCCGGGTTGCGGGCCCGATCGATGTGCTCGCACACGCTCCCTTTTCGGCACTTGGTGCTGAAAAGGTTTGCCATCACTGCATTAGACCAGAACAAAAATTGGGAACACCCAATTGTACATTAGTGTTTTGCCTTTGCATTGTGATAATTGTAACCCTTTGGCTCATTGCAAAACACAGGAGTCAATTTTACCAACCATTTCTTAATAAGAATGGACTCATCTTTCTAAATCTTTGCCAATTTCACTTAGTTTATCCGTACATCCCATCGTTGTAATATTAGGTGTTTTTCCTTTCTTTTTTCTTTCTTTTTTGTATTTAGATGTATATGCACTATGTTTGTATTATTTGCATTTTAAAAATAATAATTAAAAATATTTAAAAAATCAGTACATCCTGTCATGTTTCTACTTCTGACTGCAGCCTTTAACAGATGAACAGAGTTGGAAGGGACCTTACAGGTCATCTAGTCCAACTCCCCACTCAAGCAGGAGTCCCTACACTATTCCTGACAGATGGCAGCTCAATCTCTTCTTGAAAGCTTCCATGAAGCTCCCACAACTTCCGAAGGCAACTTCTGTTCCATGGGTTGATGGTTCTCACTGTCAGAAAATTCCTCCTTATTTCCAGGTTGAATCTCTCCTTGATCAGTTTCCATCCATTATTCCTTGTCTGGCCTTCAGGTGCTTTGGAGAATAGCCTGACCCCCTTCCTCCTCTCTGTGGCAGCCCCTCAAAGATTGGAAGACTGCTATCCTGTCTCCCCTGGTCCTTCTCTTCACTAGACTAGCCATGCCCAATTCCTGCAACCGTTCATCCTATGTTTTAGCCTCCAGTCCCCTAATAATCTTTGTTGTTGTTCTCTGCACTCTTTCTAGAGTCTCAACATCTTTTTTAGAGTGTGGTGACGCTAGAGCAGTACTCTAGGTGTCTTAAGACCAAGACAGGACCAGTGATATTCCAAAGGTGCTTTTTCAAAATAGAAGGCAAAAAAGCACCTTTAGGAAAACCATGACCTGAATGACAGAGAATCCCCATTGAAAGGACCGCTGATATTTATTTTCTCCAAGATATGTGTTTTTTAATACAGTGGTACCTCGGTTCACGAACGCCTCTGTTCACGACCAATTCGGATTATGACCAAAAATTTCCCAAAAAATGTGCCCCGGTTCACGAACACCGTTTCGGTTCACGAACGGAAAAGTTCGTAAAAATACGCTCCGCTTCACGAACTCTGCCTCGCTTCACGAACTCCGCCTCGCTTCACGAACTCCGCCTTGCTTCACGAACTCCGCCCTCGCATCACGAACAGAAAAGTTCGTAAAAATGCTCGGATTCACGAACCCCGCCTCGCTTCACGAACCGGAGCCGCGGACATTTTAAAAACAAGGTCAGAACGGATTAACCGGATTTACATTGAACCCTATGGGAAACTGTGCCTCTGTTCACGACCAATTCTGTTCGCGAACAGAGTCAGTTCAAGAATCACGACCAAAAAACAAGGTCGGAACGGATTAACCGGATTTACATTGAACCCTATGGGAAACTGTGCCTCGCTTCACGACCAATTCGGATCGCGAACAGAGTCAGTTCACGAATTAAGTTCGTGAACCGAGGTACCACTGTATATACATTTTCTTTGAATAAAAAATATTTTTCCCATTTGTTTAAACAGAAATTTTATCTTCCTTCTATTTTCATATTAACTGGAATATGGAAACTATTGGAAAACATATTGTTGCATCAGCCTGTAAAAATAGGACCGTAAGTGCAAATGTAATATTTCACTTAAATAATGTAGATTAGTGAAATCTTTAGTCATCCTTCTGTCCACCCTGAAATGAACCTGGCTGATGCCTTCTTGGAAGCTCCAGGGTTGTCACACAACAGAGGGAGGGGGGAATAGTTAGATGGGGTTTTGTAGCCAAAACAAACAAAAAAACATCCTGTGGGAACCAAGGACATTCTCACAGGAGGCTGGCCAGAGGAGGAGCGAAGTAACCAAGCAACCAGCCAGCACCGTGATTGGACAGTATGATCAGTCAAAATGGGAAAGTCAAAATGTTTACTTTTCAATTAGGTGAAAGAACTTTCAGAGTTGGCTTTCACCAGTTGTGCCAATATGATCTATCCAATAAATTGTTCTTTGTGGAATTTGCCTGCCTCGGAGTTCTGCTTTCTATAGGTGCATTACTTGGAAGCTTGATACCTTTACTAGTAATGGGACACATGAATGCATGGCTACACACTAATTCAGACATTCTTTTTCTGCTCAGAAATTACTTTTAATTTTCCCATGAGATTCTTCCAAGGAAACAAAGAGCCAAACACAGGAAACATATGTGATGAATTGGTTTGTGTGTTAAAATAACCTTGGGTCGTCATCTCCAGGTGGATAATGTGCGGGAATAAATAAATGAGGCTAAATCTCATACCTGATCTTTTTCTCTTTCCTTCTTAAAAAGTTTTTTTTTAAATATATATCTATAATTTTATTTATTTTTTTTTTTCTTTAACATCATACACAATGCTAACAATAATAATACTGTTTATGTATGCAAAATAATAGTTTTCCAACTTCTAACATTTACATGTAGATAATAATCCTAATTTATTCTATTATGTATCAATATATATATATATATATATATATATATATATATATATATATATATATATGTGTTAAATGTTTTTTTTTTAAAGGAATGATTAATAATTAATTAAGAGACCAGGATGGATCCATTTCGGACTTCTTAGTCAAAGACAGCAGCAATTTAATAGGTCTCTGTCTGGATGATCTCAAAGAGGAGTCGAAAGACAGAGAAGGATGACAAGTTTGTCTCCTCCCTTAAACAGGCCTAGCAGGAAGCTGTAACATAGTATCTTCATATATATATATATATATATATATATATATATATATATATATATATATATATATATATATATATATATATATATATATATATATATATATATATATATATATATATATATATATATATATATATATATATATATATATTCGGTCCGAAGCCTGAAGATGGCAAGTGAGATCTTGCCGAAACGTTGTATGTATGTATGTATGTATGTATGTATGTATGTATGTATGTATATGTATATGTATATGTATATGTATATGTATGTATATATATGTATATATATGTTAGTATTATGAGCTGATCAATAAATAAATCAGAGAGACTAGTATAGATCTATTTCGAGCTTCTTAGCCCTCATCAGCTAGTCATACCCTTACTGGGATTCGAACCCGTATGGCTGGTTATACCAGTAAGGGTATGGCTAGCTGATGAGACCTAAGAAGCTCAAAATAGATCTATTCTAGTCTCTCTGATTTATTTATTGATCAGCTCATAAAACTAACACACATATTAAAAAAAATCACACAACGGAACTCATGGCTTTCTGTCTAGATGGTCTCTGGTGATGAGCCGAAAGGCAGAAAAAGAAACAGTATGTCTCCTCCCTTAATTGGGGCCCTAACAGGGTGTTGTGGAACAATTATATATATACTATTTTCCCATTTTCTACTTTCTATTTCTATTTTCTAATCCCTAATAATGCAATTGCTGCATTGAGATATATTTATTCTATGTCTAGCCATCATCCCTTGCCCTTTTTAATATTTCAACTCTTATTGACCTCTTAAAAAGTTTTATGTGCATAAGTTTTCTTTTAAACGTAAGTGCTCTAAGGGTCTGGGAATCATAGGAAAGAGAGTATGAAAAGAAATAATACATTGCATTCTGTGTTTTATTTTAGGAAACCGTAGAGAAGCCCAATGTAAGTGGAAATTACAGTTTTCTGGAGCGAAGCATTCTTTCTGTAAGTGTAAAACTTCTTTTCATATTGCTATGCTGTTTGATGCCTAAGATTCTTAAGTCTCATTTTACTTGCATACACAGAGAGAGAGAAAGACTATGCACTGGGTTATTTACAGATTCATCTATGTAGTGATTATTTTTCTGAGTGCTTCTCTACTAGAAAGAAGAGAAAGTCTTGCTTTCGGGATTTGTTAATCCAAACAAAATATTTTATTTTTCTGGCATGTATATTTTTAAAGCTCCCTTTTAACAAAAATCCCTCAGAGTGACATTTGTATCCGTCCAGTTATTTTGGATTCATTTGTTGATGGTCCTCTGGAATTTACTGATACAGGATTGTCTTTGTTGACTGTAGTTAATTCTCTCCATTCAGTGCAATAAATGAGATTTAGATTAGATTAGATTAGATTAGATTAGATTCAGCAAGACAGTTTGGATTGCTCAAATGTATGCCATGTTCCCAGTGTATTTCAAGGTGGAAAACACTTAAGCAGTACTTTCAATACTATCAGAGAAGATTTTGGGACTTTTGAAGGACCTTTTTCAGTGGTCAATTTCTGAATTGTTATACCTTTGATAAATGCTAGTTCTTCCTTGTTCCCTCAGGCTTTAACAATGTTGTGTCCTGATATTTGTGGAGGAAAAGCAAAAGTATTTTGTTTTGTTGACAGCTTTCAGATCCTGTTCTTCCTCCCAGATTTTGGGTAGATATGATGTGAATCGTTCCTGCTTGATATGATTATGTTGGATTCTGCAAAATGTGTGTGCAATTCTTACTTTGGAAAATCGTTCTGTATATTTACAAAAACAACACATTAAATTCACTAATTTCCTTGTGGTCCTTAAGGCATTGCAGTGGCTCCATATCCAATTCTTAGACTTAGAATGTTGTGTATCGTGTCTATGTTCTACTTTAAAAAGGACAGAATGGATTAGACAATAGTGTGGAAAAAGTAAACACACATAACAACAAAAGAGTTGGATTGAATCCCCACGAAAATAATTTTACCATAGTTTGATATTTAACAGTTCAGGAAAAGCCCAAATGAAAAGACTGAAATGTTAAATAGTTAAGTGTCAGCTTTGCCCGTCTTCTTATACCGCAGTATCCATAAATACTTGTGGATATGCCCATCTGCCTATAAGTCAATCCTTGAATTTTTAACCAAAATAACATGGACAATGGGCCACTCTTCTCCTTCTCCTTCTGCTTCTACTCCTTCTCCTTTTCCTTCTTCTGCCATATCCATCATCGGATGTTGGCAATCATGTTGCCAATCCTATTTTGGTCAACAGCTGCATGAAAAAATGCTGTTGAGTTTTCTCCAAACCAGTCCTTTAGATTTTAAAGCCATGATGTTCTTCTTCCACCTGGACCTCCTTTCCCTTCAATCTTTCTCTGGAGGATTAAGTGAAGGATGCCGTATTTTTCCGGGTGTCGCATCACATGTCCAAAATATTCTAATTTTTGCTTTTTAATGGTTTTGATGATTTCCCTTGGCTTTCCCAGGTGCCTTATCACTTCAGCCGTTTCTGATTTTGTTAATCCAGCTTATACGTAAGGGTTGTCTTAGAAAATCCAGTTGTGAATATTAACACATGCAAACATTTCAAGGGTTGTCTTATCTGTGAGTAGAACATTTTTCATGGTCATTTAGTCTAAATCAGTGGTTCCCAGGCCCCACAGGGGGAAAATTAGATTTTTAATGGGGGCAATTTGAACCTTGTTTAAACCAGGTTAATGGCCTTTTACGCTTCCTCTGCATGAGTAGAGTTCACTTTTTGAGTAAAGTACAAATTATATGTCGCAGGGCAGGGGGCATCAGGATTTTAGAGATGCTCAGATGGGGCCTGGTGCCAAAAAAGTTGGGAACTACTGGTCTAAATTCAGGCATTGGCTATTCGCAGGTAGTCCTCAACTTCAAAATTGCAACAGCAATGAAAGGTGCTTTTACAAGAAGTAACTGGACTTTCTTGTTTTTCTCTGAAGACATTTCGCTTCTCAGAGCTGAAGAAGCTTCTTGGATAAGAAGCTAAACCAGAAAGTCCAGTTTCCTCTTTGTTAGCAACTCTGCGTTCAGAACCAGTGTTACAAGTCTGGTCCCGTAACCAGGGTTAGGGGTAACAAACACCCCCGTTTGAAAATAAATGCGGAATAGTGTAATACACCGGACAGTAAAGAGAGACATTGCTTTTAGCACACACAAACTCTAAAAACACTGATAGTAAGAAAATAAATAGTCTTTACTTTGTAGCAACTAAAATACTTCTTCCGACCAGTGATACTAACTTCTCAAAACAACAACAGTCCTTCACTAAAACACAGAGTTATCTTACAGTGATGCAAAACAAATACTTCTTCTTTCTTCAGTCTTCTGCTACTCAGCGGCAAACAGTAAACACAGGAATCAAAGGGAATCGAAAAGGGAATGGACTGTGTTTCTGAGCTTCCTTTTATGGTAGAGCTGAGAAGCCCAGCCAATCAGAATTCAACATAGTTCTTAAAGCTACATATACTCTTTAAGAATACTGGCTTATATATATTGTCAAGCCAACATAAGGATGAATATCCTAACACTCTTGAAAAAAGCACCTTTGGGACAACCATGCCCTGGATGACGAAGAATCTCAATAGACAACTGCATAGAAAAAAGTGACTTACGACCATTTTTCACACTTATGACCATTGCAGCATCCCTGTGGACATGTGATTTATATTCAGATGCTAGATAACTGACTCACATTTATGACAGCTGCAGTGTCCTGGGGTCATGTGATCACCTTTTGCGACTTTCTGACAGGCAAAGTCAATGGGAAAACCAAATTTCCTTAACAACCGTCTTACTATTTTAATAACTGCAGTGATTCAGTGAACAGATATGACAAAGGAAAGTCATAAAATGGGCCAAACCTTAACAAATTTCTCATTTAGAAACAACAGAAATGGGGCTTAACTCTGGTCGTAGGACAAGGACTTCCTCTGTGCAGGAATTGTTCATAAAAGGGCAGTCTTGTTCTACTGAACAATATATTGTTTTAAATATTCAAGCCTTAGGGACACTATAAATCAGGGGTGTCAAACTCAAGGCACACAGGCCAGATCCGGCCCATTAGATCTGGCCTGCAAGACCCCCTGGGTACCTATGAGATCGCCTTCTGCCACTGAGAGCCTCCCACCGGCCAGTACGCTCCCATAGAGAGGGTCTCCTCATGGTGCCATTGTCTAGCCCAGTGTTTCTCAACCTTGGCCCACCTGAAGACGCGTGGACTTCAGAGCTGGCTGGGGAATTCTGGGAGTTGAAGTCCACGCGTCTTCAGGTGGGCCAAGGTTGAGAAACACTGGGCTAGACAATGTTGACTGGCGACACCCAGGGGGAGAGCCTTCTCTGTGGGAGCCCCTGCCCTCTGGAATGAATTGCCCTCGGAATTAAGAACTATCCCTGATTTACACACCTTCCACCGCAGTCTCAAAACCTTTTTCTCTTTCAACAAGCCGGGCTGGCATAAAGCATGTTTTTTAAATTTTAAATTTAAATTTTTATTATTTTAATTAGGGTTACTTTGGGTTTTTCCCCCACGTTTTGGCCAATATTTTCATGATGTTTTTTAATTATGCCTTTTAAAAGCTTTTTCTAACTTTTATATATTTGTTTGTTATTTTGGCTGTACACCGCCCTGAGTCCTTCGGGAGTAGGGCGGTATAAAAAACAATAAACTCTAAACCTAAACCTGGGAATCAGGAAAGGACTGGCCCGTGGTGCTTCTACCAGCAGAAACGGAGCTCTGTTTTCACTAGCAGAGGGCTGCAGGAGGCTGTTGCAGCCCTAAATGGAGCTGGAGACAATGGAAATTTCCAGCCCCACCTGGGTCACCACAGGTGCCTCCAACATGAGTGACATTGAGCTGGCCACACCAACCCTGGCCACACACACCCTGCCCCCCTCCTGAGGTGAAACACAACTCTTATGTGGCCCTCAATGTAATCGAGTTTGCCACCGTTCTATAAATAAAATATATATATTCACCATTGTGCCGCAATAGTTAAAATGCAGTACTGCAGGCTAACTCATTGCTCACTCCAGGAGTTCGATTCTGAATGGCTCAAGGTCGACTCAGCCTTCCATCCTTCTGAGGTCAGTAAAATGAGGAGCCAGATTGTTGTGGTTAATATGCTGACTCTCTAAACCGCTTAGAGAGAGAGAGCTGTAAAAGCACTGTGAAGCGGTATATCAATCTAAGTGCTATTGCTACTACCTCAATCCTAACGTATCATGAAAACACTACATAAAACCGTAAGAATAATAAAACATCACATCAGTTCATCTGCTCGTTATTCCTCCACTACAAAGATAGCGGACGTTCTCATGTTTGCAAACTTAAACCACGAGATGAGTTGTAAATGCATGAATAATGCTAAAAAAAAAAAAAGAAGCCAGCTAGAAATCCACTTCCACATCAGTTAGTCTACCAAAGACGGATGGCATATTTCCACATTCGTGCAAGGACCATCTGTGGTATATAGAAATGACAGGCCATATGGAAATTGTAGGATCTGCTTCCACCTGTCTGTTTCTTTCTGGGATTCTGTCGCTTCCCGCTGACACCGGAGATTGGTGAGAATGGACAAATTTATCACTCCTGATCGTCCCAGTAATCACTCCTGATCATCCCAGTAATAACCTGAGCAAATGCCAGGCTTCCCCAGAGTACATTTGGGGGGGGGGAATCATCAAGGTACCCAAAGCTCATTAGTAATGACAAACACAATACCCAAATATCCGTAACTCCTGCAAGCATTTTGCACTTAAAGAAAACACGTGTGGACGGGATTAGCAGCAGTTCCATTCAAAAGAGTCCTACAAATCTCATTCTTTTTGTTCCGTGGAACGCCAGTTACTTTTTAAACTCGTTTTTCCGCTCTCTCCCACCAGCAGTGCCATCTGTCATGGAACGGTAAATATGGCAGTTAGCAGGATTTGACATGAAGAAGGAAAAACAGTGAGAGATCATTTCTGCCACCAAGAAGGCGGAAGGGAGAGCGAGTCCCCAGCATAGGGGAGATAGCAGTCCCTGAGCTGATTAGTATGACACTGTGAGGTGCCAATAATTTATCTACAGTTATTAAATTTCAATATTTTTATAATGCTGACTGGAGGGTATGAGGTGTAACGGCTGTGTTGGCAGTGTAGAAACAGAACAGGTATGTCGGCAAAGATCAGCTGTCTCCCTACACCAGGAACAGAGAACAATGGTCCTTTTAAGACTTCTGGACTTCAACTCCCGGAATTTCTGAGTCAGCCATCCCATTCCATGGCTGGCTCAGGAATTCTGGGAGCTGAAATTCAGAAGTCGTATTCATTGGCATCCTTCAGTTTCAAAAGACAATGGTATTGTGCTCTGGAAAGAGGTCAAAGCTGGAGTGTCCTCTCCAGAGCAGGAGGCCTGAGTAGATTAATACGGAGGATAGACTGTTATCCAAGCAGCAAATCCCTCCTCTCCATGTTGCTGAAATAGTCCAATGGAATGGCAGAGGTGATACAATTGCTTTCAGCTGGGTCACAGGATTTACCAGAACGTGGTTGTACACAGTCACCAACTGCTTCCGGGACTCTAGATTTTGCCTGGAGGTTGACTCCTGAAGCCTCTTCCAGGAGTGGATAGAGCCACAAGGCAGTGGAGGTTTGTAATCAGAGTTTCCCTTCTCCTAGAAGGTGGTTCTGCCGCTTGATCTGTCGCTGGGGTGTAGAGCCCTCTTCCACCTTCAAAACCGTTGACCGTCTTCTCCTGTAACTCTGGAAGGGGGACCCTTACGGGGTGCTACCAGCCAGACCAGCTGGACCGAGGTTTTTTAAGGAGTTGTTACTTCTCCATGATTGACCCTTTGTCCTGGCTTGTGACAGGCAGAGCTTGCCTTCCCAAACATTGAGCCCAGGAAGTCGTAAAGGAGTCATCATCCCCCATCCCTCTGCTGTTGTCTACTTTTGAAATAAACAATTGCCAGCCAAAACTTCAGAAATAAAACAATGGTAATATTATTCTTCACTTTGCAAAGAGGGTGGGCTATGCACACACAGGCACAGTGGACACACCCTAAACAAGTGGTTCCCAACCCTTTTTTGGCCATGCCCCACCTAAGCATCTCTAAAATCCTGTTGCCCCCCCCCATGACATATAATTCTTACTTTACTCAAAAAGTGAACTCTATTCACATGGAGGAAGCCTAAAAGGCCATTAACTTGGTTTAAACGAGGTTCAAATTGCCCCCCATTAAAACTCAAATCACTCCCCTTTGGGGCATGGGCCCCACATTGGGAACCACTATCCTAAATCATCAATACATTTGCTTTATATTCCCTAGTGTCATTACAAATTTGCCTCCCACCTTTTCCTCATTGGGCGGATAATCATGTCATCACTACCTATCCTAAGTGTCTAAAATGAATACGTTATCTCTGCCCCTGATTACATCTCCCAACACTCTAATTCTATCTCCCCCTGCCCTCATTTATGATTTCCTTTTATTGTCCTAGTTCCTAGGGGTTGTGTCTAGAACAGGGGTCTGCAAAGTTGGCTCTTTTAAGACTGGTGGACTTCAACTCCCAGAATTCCCCAGCCAGCATAGCTGGCTGAGGAATTCTGGGAGTTGAAGTCCACCAGTCTTAAAAGAGCCAACTTTGCAGACCCCTGGCCTAGAGTAACTATCATGCCAGTAAATTCTGGTTAAGACCGGTTTCTAGCATAGCAGAGGCCTTCCTACATACAATTCTGAAACTTCAGCCTAGCTTATGTGATTAGAAATATGCATTTTCTTCACAGGGTAGCATGTCTTCTTAATAGTTATGTATAAAAACAATAGTCTCTGTTTCCCACATCTGCCCTACACATGAAGATAATGGCCAAGTGCCTATTAACTCCAATATGGGTTCTTAAAGTACTTACCCACTTACCTTCTGAACTATAATAAGAAGGAAGACAAGGGAAAAAAATCTGCCTCTGCCTCCCAGCAATTTGCTTCCTTGCAGCAAACAGCCTGTTTAAATTTCAGCTTCAACACAGCCTGGTTAGCACAAGAAGCTGATTGTCATTTGGCCTCCAGACGATCAGCTGTTTCAGGCTGCAGGGATTTCCATAGCCTATTGCTGCCTTTGTGCACCTCCTTTTCGGCCTTCCCATCCCATATTCAGACTCCATGTGCCCCATTTTCCACCTGTTCCAGGCAGCGGTGATAGGAATGGGCAGAAAATGGAGTGCACGGAGGCTGAAAACATGGTGTGTGGAGGCTGAAAATGGGATGCGGAGGCCGACAATGGGACCCTCAGAGGCGGCAATAGGCAATGTCAATCAATCCCTGCAGCCTGAAACAGCTGATGGTTGGGAGGCTGATCCAAGCGACCATCAGCTGCTTCTGTTTATCAGGCTGTGCTGAAGCTGAAACTGAAACAGGCTGTTTGCTGTTTGCTGCAAGGAGGCAAATTGCTGGGAGGCAGAGGCCAAAGGGTGGGGCCAGCGGGTAAGTGGGACTACATTCGGTGTATAAGATGCACGCAAATTTTCACCCTCTTTTAGCGGGGAAAAGTCTTACACTCCAAGAAATACTGTAACTCCTTTACATTTCAAAGAATGAATCAGTGGTGTAAATTCAATTTTTTTTACTACCGGTTCTGTGGGTGTGGCTTGTTGGCTGTGGCAGGGGAAGGATACTGCAAAATCCCCATTCCCTCCCCACTCCAGGGGAAGGATACTGCAAAATCTCCATTCCCTCTCCACTCCAGGGGAAGGATACTGCAAAATCTCCATTCCCTCTCCACTCCAGGGGAAGGATACTGCAAAATCTCCATTCCCTCTCCACTCCAGGGGAAGGATACTGCAAAATCTCTATTCCCTCCCCACTCCAGGGGAAGGATACTGCAAAATCTCCATTCCCTCTCCACTCTGGGGCCAGCCAGATGTGGCATTTGGCGGTTCTCCTAACTACTCAAAATTCCCGCTACCTGCTGAATTTCACCCCTGGAATGAACCCTCTGGTGTGTACGAATTTTTCCTCTTCTCTGCCATACGAGTTTTAACCTGGCTGAGTTATATCTAGGGCTGAGGAAACAGCTGATGAAGGGGTTAACCATCTGGAGAACTGAGATTGATGTCCTTGTCTGGGTGTGGAACCCAACACTAGGGGAAAAAACCGCGCAATGACCCTCAATGTTGGAGAAAACTTGAACGGCGCCCAATTTCATTGTGTCTAATTAGTGCCAGTCTTTCCTCCTTGTGATTGGAACCAGACGGGAACTTTGAATATCAATACTATTTTTTTTCCCCAGGGCTATGGGCTGGTTGCTATTTAACTGAGCTGAGACTGGAATCCAGCAGGTTGCCTGGTTACAGAGAATGTAGATGAGCCGACTGCTAAGTCCACCATATGGCTAGGCATTTTATCCCAGTCACCTGTGACATGACCTACACGTGTAGTACATTAGCAATTTATAAGATAGCTTATATTTTAGGAAACACAGAGGCAGGTAACCTATCACAAAGACGGGCTTCTTCTTTATTTTCAAGGCTTGTTAAAAATGCATGCGTGTGTTTCAGACCCAAAAAAAGAGGCTTCTATAATTAGCTCCTTGGCAAGCATCTGCAAGTAAGCTGAGATGTGAAATTTGAATGTTTATGGCGGTGCTGAGAAATTTAACAAACTCAGATTGGTTTCCCCTCCCAAGATCTTAAAAGTGCTGTGTTCATTTCCTGGTTTTGTGAGGTGACACCAAATTCCTTGGGGAAAAAAGCAGTAACAGGGATATCATTTAATCTGTTTTTATTATGTTTGTATATTTATTGTTTATTTGCCCTGTGCACCACTCCGAGTCCCTTCGGGGAGAGGGAGCGGTCAACAAATTAAATTTATTATTATTATTATTATTATTATTATTATTATTATTATTATACACTGAACTTTATGGGCACGATTTTCAATTTGAAAATATTATAGTGTCCATTTCAAGGAATATTCCAAGGTCATTTTGTACAAAAAGAACAATAGCTGCTTTGAATTTCCTATTTTTCATCATAGCAACAAACGAAACAGCACAGTTTCGTTTAAACAGTTTAAGAAAACTAAGCTCATGCCATCCGGCCCTCTCAATTCCTGGCCAATAGATGGGGAAGAAATGGAGGTAGTGATAGATTTATTTTCCTGGGATCTAAGATCACTGCAGATGGGGACTACAGCCAAGAAATTCAAAGAGGCTTGCTCCTGGGGAGGAAAGCGATGGCAAATCTAGACAGCATCCTAAAAAGCAGAGGCATCACCCTGCCAACAAAAGTGTGTATAGTCAAGGTTCTAGTTTTCCCAGTTGCAGTGGATGGCTGTGAAGGTTGGGCCATAAGGAAGGCTGAGTGCCAAAGAATGGAGGCCTTTGAACTCTGGTGCTGGAGAAGACTCCTGCGAGTCCCTTGGACTGCAAGGCAATTCAACCAGTCAGTCCTAAAGGAGATCAACCCTGACTGCTCTTTAGGCCCTTCGCACAGTCACTCAAGCGCTCGTGACATCTCGGCTGGATTACTGTAACGCTCTCTACATGGGGCTCCCCTTGAGGTGCACTCGAAGGCTGCAGTTAGTGCAGAATGCGGCCGCGCGGGTGGTTATGGGTGCCTCTAGGCAAGCCCACGTAACACCTCTCCTGCGCGAGCTGCACTGGCTGCCTGTGGCCTTTCGAGTGCGCTTCAAGGTGTTGACCACCATCTTTAAATCGCTCCATGGCTCGGGGCCTAGCTATATACGAGACCGCCTCCTGCCCCATACATCCCTTCGTCCGGTCCGCTCCCACAGAGCGGGCCTACTCCGGGTGCCGTCGGCCGGGCAATGCCGGCTGGCGACACCCAGGGGAAGAGCCTTCTCTGTGGCGGGCCCGGCCCTCTGGAACGACCTACCCCCCGACCTTCGCACTACCTCGGACCTCCGCCTCTTCCGCCAACGTCTTAAGACGTACTTATTCCAACAAGCCGGCCTAGGATAGCCCCCCGCGTCTGACTTTTAAATATAAATTATAATTTGATTATGGTCTTAATAAACGGGTTTTAGCACGGGTGAATTAATTTAATATATTTTTAATTGATGTATATTGTATTTATGGTTTTATATAATGCCTGTGCGCCGCCCTGGGTCCTAACAAGGAGAAGGGCGGGGTATAAATTTAAAATTAAAAAAATTAAAAATGAGAAGGCCAGATCTTGAAGAGGAAACTCAAAGACTTTGGCCACCTAAGGAGAAGGACGAAGGACTCCCTGGAGAAGAGCCTCATGCTGGGAAAGACTGAGGGCAAAAGAAGAAGAAGGGGACGGCAGAGAAGGAGGTGGCTGGATGGAGTCACCAAAGCAGTCGGCGTGAGCTTAAATGGACCCCAGGGGATGGTAGAGGACAGGAAGGCCTGGAGGAATGTTGTCCATGGGTTGTGATGGGTCAGACATGACTTTGCAACTAACAACAACAACAAAACAACACCTGGATCAGGTAGCACTAACCAAATTAAGAAACCATCAAATCTTTCTTAAATCTAGGGTGTTGAATTATTTGCAATCACACATAATGTTAAATCTGAGTTTACAAAGCATGGGTTCATTCAACAGGCTAAACTAAAACCCGGCCATCAGATTGTTAGGCAGCATGATATGTGGAATTTTGTCAAAAACACTTCTATTTAAGTTTGTGCATTTTGTGTGGTAAATACCTATTAGTATATGCAAATTTTGCCCGCATCAAAAATTGAAGCAGCATAAAAAATTTAAAGCATATTTAAAGCATTATGTTTTTAAATGAGTTTACTAGTTCTATTCCAATAAACAAATTTCTTACTCTCTGATGCCCGGGCTTCAAGTGGGAAAAAAAGTGTATTTAACATGGTGAGTGGAGATTTGGCTACTCATTTAACGTCAGTATCTGCATTTATTTATGTTTTCTACCCAGTGAGGTTTTTGTGTAGAGAATACAAATCAGGTCTGAATGTTCCATAGATTTAGAGAGCAGGAAGGAAGGGAAGGGACAGTCCCATCTAACAGTATCCCTCTTGCCTCACCTTGCGTGGACATTTCTACATCTCCTTCTCATGAATAAGGTATTGACATGGATGACTGGCAGGTAGCACCCCTTATATTTTCTCCTTCCCACTCAGAGCGCTGTCCAAAATAGAGGGAAATTTGATCATTTCAGATTTCATGTTGAACCACTGTGTGTCTTCAGCACTTTTCATAAAAACAAAAGAAAATCAGCACGAAGCTGAGTCCTTCTCCCGATAAACCCCGTTTATTTAATTTACAGTGAATTCCTCTCAAGCAAAGTCTTTCCTCTCCCACCGTCTTTCAAGATAGTTCACAATTACCGACCTTTATCAAGCTTGGAGAATGGCCAGGCCGAGATCTTTCAGATGCAGCAATATGGGGCAAGAATACAGGGATGAATTAATTGTCTCCTGCAAACTCCACTCCCCTTTCGCTCTTCTTTTATTCCCTATGGGAGAGGCCATTCACCATCCACCTGCGCCTTTACTCCCAAGTCAGCCCTTGTTGCTTACCTGTTCCTTTCTCCTGGCAGCTCTGCACATGCGCATATTGGGAACAGGCTCCCGCTGTTCTTCTGCCCAACTGATCTCCGTCTTTGAAGGCAGCTGATAACTGTCAGATGGTCTTGGTCCCATCTCTGCCTCCGACACAGAGCCCTCATCAGAGCCTTCCCCAGGCTCCAGGACTGGCCCAGGTTCCTCCCCAACCCTCCTCACTGTCTGGCGGGCCAAAAGACATATTAGATGGACATTTGTGAGTCTTGCAATATTTTCTCCAAGCACACTTGTATCTTATTCGGGCTCCTTGTGCGAATGCAGCTGTCTAATGTGCTAATAAAAAAGATGTCCGTGACAATGACCTACCTGAATCATTACACACTAATCATATAAAGCAATTGCAAGCAGATTGATTAAATGCCACAGCTTTCCCTGGAGTACAGGCACGACCAGAATCTTCTCTCGGCCACCCCTGAACAGATGGCATTCTGCCGTGTTTTCACAGCCCACCCAAGGAGCAGGTGGCAAGGTGCTGGTGGAGGAAGGCAGTTTTTGAAACCAGCAAAGCATCACCGGATTGTGCTAAGGGTATGTCACCTTCCTTTGAGAGATAATTCCCTTTTTAATTTGAACGGTGAATCAAAAGGTCTGCTTTCCCTTCTCCCTCCCGCCTGCTGTTAATTTCTCCCTTCTCCTTAATTCTGCCTGCTATTTTTGTTTGCTATTTTTGCTTCGCCCAGGTTCTAAGAAGATCAGAGCTTTCCTCTGGTGCACATCAGAAGAACGAGACGAATCGGTCTGGTAGAAGAAAGATTTGATTTTTCAGCACCTTGCAAGGGTCACCCCGTGTGGCTAAAAGAACGGGTGGAAAAATTATAGTAAAATGAGTTGACTTTGTGCAGTGGGAAAAGGGTGGCTTTGACATTCTCCTCAAACCGTCTTCTGATCAGGAATAAATGAGTGTGAGCTATCGATTTCCAATCCTTACGTTCCTTTACTCCTATATGAGCTCTTTTCTTCTCCACCAGATTAAATATATTTGCTTGTCCGTTCTGCCTAGCTTTGTGCTCATATTAAAGGGAACAGGAGTGGAAAGTGGGGAGAGAAACAGGTGTAAGTTTGGCCCCTCCTCTAAAATAAAGCTTTTATTTAGAATAACAGAATTGGAAGGGACCTTGGAGGTCTTCTAGTCCAACCCACTGCTTAGACAGGAAACACTTCTTGCAAATAGTTATCCAAAATCTTCTTTAAAAACTTCTGGTGTTGGAGCATTTACAACTTCTGAAGGCAAGTTTTTCCACTGATTAATTGTTCTGACTGTCAGGAAATTCCTCCTTAGTGCTAAGTTGTTTCTCTCCTTGATTAATTTCCACCCATTGCTTCTTGTCCTGCCCTCGGGTGCTTTGGAGAATAGCTTGACTCCCTCTTCTTTGTGGCAGCCCCTGAAATATTGGAAGGCTGCTATCATGTCTCCCCTAGTCCTTCTTTTCATTAAGCTAGACATTCCCAGGTCCTGCAACCATTCTTCATATGTTTTAGCCTTCAGTCCCTTAATCATCTTGGTTGAGTTTCTCTGCACTCTTTCTAGAGTTTTTCCCCATTCCCAATTGAGCAATTTCATTACACAACCTCTATTATTATTTACTTTATTCATGAAACATGAAACTCAGCCAACTGAACATTTAAAAATGCATTGCAAATACCATTGACTGGTGCTAATGGTTGATACAGTTTGCTGCCAGCATCCTAAGTATCAACCAAGTATCTTCTTAGAATGTAAGATGTTCCAAGTAGCGCAGTTTTTTGCAGTTCCGCTGGTGTTATTGCAGGAAGCTGCTATTTGTTGATGTATTTAGTAAAATTCTTGGACATGGTGCCAAGTGTCCTGATGACAATGGGTATCACTGTTAGCAACTCTGGGTTCAGAACCAGTGTTACAACTCTGGTCCCTTAACCAGTGTTAGCAAATAAATATGGAATAGTGTAATTCACCGGACAGTAAAGAGATACGTTGTGTAACCACAAACAAACTCTAAAACAGTGATAGTAAGAAAATAAATAGTCTTTACTTTGTAGCAACTAAAATACTTCTTCCGACTCACTTCTCAAACACAATAACAACAGTCCTTCACCAAACAGAGTTATCTCACAGTGATGCAAAACAATTCCTCCTTCTTCAATATTCAGCTTCTCAAAACGGCAATCAGATAACACAGCAATCACAAGGAATCGAACAGGGAACGGACTGTGTTCCTGACCTTGCTTATATGGTAGAGCTGATAATTACAGCCAATCGGAATTCAAACACAATTCTTAAAGCTACATAACTCCTTAAGAACATAGGCTCATATATATTGTCAACCCAATATAAGGCTGGATATCCTAACAATCACTGAGACATGCTTCATCCATAGCCATGTAGTTTCGACTCTGGCATCCCTAGGAACAGTGATATCAATAAACTGTACACTTTGGCCCTCTACAACCATGCTATCTGGCATGTTGTGCTCCAAATGACGATCTGTTTGTATTCGAAAGTCCCACAAGATCTTCACCTTCTCATTTTCAATAACTTTTTCCACTTTATGTTCCCATGACTTTCTGGATATCTGGAAATCATATTTTTCTGGAAATCATATTTTTTACATAATGACCAGTGGATTAATTTAGCAACTCGGTCATGTCTAGCTTTGTAATCAATTTGTGCGATTTTGCTGCATTCACATATTAAATGTGAAACAGTTTCGACTTTGTGATTGCAAAGTCAGCAGTTTGGGTTGTCAGTGGATTTTTGTATTTTCACTTTCATGGCCTTAGTTTGTAGTGCTTGTTCTTGAGTAGCCAGTATTAAACCTTCCGTTTCTTTCTTGATAGTTTCCATCTTAAGCCATGTCCATGTCAAGTTGTCATCACATTTTCCTTCAATGTTTTTCAAGTGCTGTCCATGCAAAGCTTTGGTTTTCCATCTATTTAATCTGTCATCCAGCTGTTTTTCCTTATATTCTGCCTTTGTTTCTGTTGTTTTTATGCTGTTCTCCATTTTCACAGCCTGCAGCAATTTTTCTGTACTTTGGTTCACGTAATCATTCAAACTTCATTTTTCTTCTTCTACAGTTTGATGGATTTGCAATAGCCCCCTCCCCCCTATTTTTCTTGGCAGGTACAACCTGTCGATGTCACTTCGTGGATGTAAAGTGTGGTATATATTCTTGCCATGTTGTCTTGAGATTTGGTATCCCAGTTTTGTGTTTCGTAGGATTAGTGTCAGGGGAATTTATGCAATGTTGAACAGTAGCGGTGAAAGTGAATCCCCTTGGAAGATTCCTTGGAATCTTTGTGGAATCTCATTTTTTAAAATTCTTCTTTGCAGCTTGGACAACATTCACCATTGTTTTAAAAGTTGTGTCTTCCACCATATAAGCAGCACGTTTATATAGTGAGAACATAAATTTGGAATTGTAGGAAGTACCTGTTTAAAAATAAATAACAACATCCTTGGCTTTCAGGGTAATCTCTGAATAGGCTTTTATGAGTCTGATTGCATAACACCTGGTGCTTTTAAGTTCTGTTGGAATTGTTTATAAGTAAACAGTTTAACTTCTTTTACCCAGAAGAGTAAAAGTGAAATGCTGTTCAAAATTCCACATTAATTAACTGGCATCTGCTCAGCTAGAAGTAGAGTTTGGGGGTATTAAAATATTAAAAAGAAAACTATTGAAGTGCTGCTTTTAAGAAAATTGAGCCATTTGAGTCTGTGAAATGCTAACAGGAGTTGAAGACATTTGGCTTAATGTTTGATGTTGTTCCTTCACTTTTAATCAACAACTGCAGTTTTTAAATCATTAAGACCACGCCTATTTAATTTAGGAAGCTACTCTTGGTTTTGAAGCAGACATATTATTTTATAAGGAAATTAATTAAAAAGTAATATTTTTATATAGAGTTATAATTAATCATAGCTTTCTTTGATAAATTATAAGAGATCCCACACTTGAGTATGTTGAAGAATACCTGTAATGGGGAGATTAGAATGAAATGAAAATATATTTTTAATTAATTTAATGAATATAGCTCATTTAAGTGCTGTAATTTGCACGTAGATCACTTGTGTTGCATGCAAAATGTCCTAGGTAAAATTTTCAGCAGCAGCATTTTCACAGAGGGTTGAGATTAAGAAGGCTGCTAATCAAAAACATTGGAAAGGAGTAACAGTTGTCCCAAACTCTTAGTAAATTGCATGGAATTATTATTTCATGCAGCTATGTAATCTAGATTCCTATAAGGGTTGTCCTCAACTTACCAAAACAAGTGAGCCCAGAATTTCTGTTGTTAAGTGAAACATTTATTTCCTGTATTTTGCCCCATTTTACGATCTTTCTTGCCACAGTTGTTGAGTGAATCACTGCAGTTCTTAAATTAGTTGTTAAGTGAATCTGGCTTCCCCAAAAGGGGATCCCGGGACACTGCAACCGTCATAAATATGAGTCAGTTGCTAAGCATCTGAATTCTGATCATGTGTCTATACGGATGCTACAACGGTCGTAAGTATGAAAAATGGTCATAAGTCACTTTTTTCAGTGTAGTTGTAACATTGAACTGTCACTAAATGAACTGTTGTAAGTCAAGGTCCATCTGTGTTTTTAAATCAAAGCAATAGGCCAGCTAAGAAACTCTTAGATCAACGTTGAGCCTCCCCATTGACAATTGCATTATACTGTTGATCCATTATTTATATTCAACTGTAGCAGTGAAATTATACATGTGCATTAGAACACCATTGGAAGCAATAGCTGGATTATCAAAACGATTGTCGCAAACTGGTGGGTTGTATCCTCCAGACCAGGGGTCAGGAACCTGCAGCTCTGGAGCCATATGTGTCTCTTTCATCCCTCTGATGCGGCTCCCTGTCACTCAAAATATGCATCACTACTGCTAATGTGCGATACCCGCCGGCATGTGATTTATTGAGCTTTTTGACCCCGAGTAGGCCAACCATGGATAAATCCAAGAAAATAAAAGTTTCAGAAGAAAAGAAGAACATTTAATATATGCTAGTTTTGTGGCCATTCAAGAAATAGTCAGGCATGATAAAGATTTTGTGGGAAACGGGTCCAGATGTTTAAGGTTGCCGACCCCTGCTCCAGATGACTTTTTATCTTTGTTGCTCTTCTCTGCACTCTTTCTGGCATTACACCCTGATGGAATTAATTGTTATTTGTTTTCAGAGGCTCTGATGATTTTCTTTTTCATTATTATTGGTTGCACTGTGAATCATGCAAGCACTTTTTGACGTAAAAACGAGAGGTCTCTGATTTATTCAGTTTTGGTATTTCTTTTTCTTTTTTAAATGTAGATTGCATTCTTCTTTTCTTAAGTTGTGGTATGATGCCCTGAATAAGTTTTATTCTACGTGCTCGTGAAAAACACTTCAGTTGGTGTCCAAGAACTAATTTTGCCTCATTATATAACATTGGACACCATAATGATATTGCAAGCCTTGCCCTAGAAAAGCAAATAATCAAAGATCTGCCATGAGGGAAAAGAAGCTTAACGTGAATATGTTAGCAGCCTTTCAAACATTACCTATGAAATCTCTTAAATGCATGAAACTATGCAGAAAGGACAGCTTCTGAAAGAAACGCAGGGAGAACAAAAAGATTTAGACAACCTTGGACAGAGCTACATTGAAAAAAAATGTGGCTATGAAAGAAATGTTCTAAACAGTATTATTAGATATTAGGTAAAGGTGAAGGTTCCCCTCGCACATATCTGCTAGTTGTCCCTGACTCGAGGGGGTGGTGCTCATCTCCGTTTCAAAGCCGAAGAGCCAGCGCTGTCCGAAGACGTCTCCGTGGTCATGTGGCTGGTATGGCTAAACACCAAAGATGCACGGAACGCTGTTCCCTTCCCACCAAAGGTGGTTCCTATTTTTTCTACTTTCATTTTTAACGTGCTTTTGAACTGTTAGGTTGCCAGAAGCCGGGACAAGTAACGGGAGCTCACTCCATTACGCGGCACTAGGGATTTGAACCGATTTATTTATTTTATTTATTTTATTTTATTTAAATTTATATCCCGCCCTTCTCCACAGAGGACCCAGGGCAGCGCACAGGAAATTTAAAAACATACAAAATACAATAAATATAATTTAAAATAACTATTAAATAATCCTATCCTATGCTAAAACCAAATTTTAAAAGACCCAATTTAAAACTTCCTAAAAAAGTCCCCATGGGAGGTTAGGCTAGGCCGGCTTGTTGGAACAAATATGTCTTTAGACATTGGCAGAAGAGGCGGAGGTCGGTGATGGTGCGTAATTCGGGGGGTAGGTCGTTCCAAAGGGCAGGGCCCGTCACAGAGAAGGCTTTTCCCCTGGGTGTCGCCAGTCGGCATTGTCCGGCCGACGGCACCCTGACGGCCCTCTCTGTGGGAGCGTATCGGTAAGGGATGTATGGGGCAGGAGGTGGTCTCGCATATAACTAGGCCCCGAGCCATGGAGCGCTTTAAAGATGGTCGTCAAAACCTTGAAGCGCTGAACTGCCGACCTTTCTGATCGACACGCTCAGCCTCTTAGCCACTGAGCCACTGCGTCCCAGGAAAACAGCAAATTTGATCAATTTGAGTAGGCAGTTAATATGGTTGTGTCCCATGTGAGTTACTGGGAAATGCAGCTTTTCTCCATGAACTCTATAGTCCGTTCAGCTGTGCTTATTTGTATTTGTTCTGAACATTTTGAGATAAAGGCCATTAAAACAGCAACAAACAAACTCCTTTAGTTTGTCTCCTCTCCTGAAGTTGCAGCCATTTTCCCCCAAAGCAAGTTGTGAAGTTTAATAACTACGGAACATCGCTAATTAAAAAGTCCTTGTGCAACGAACCATGATTCTCTCAATGTCTCCAGACTTCAGAAACAAGAGTGAAATGGTTCTAAGCATAAAGTCATTTGTTATATGTGTATCAGCCCAGCTCCTTTTCAGTGTGCCAAAAGCAGAAATCATTCCGAGGCAGGCAGATAACCCAGGCAACCAACCACACTTATAAACTTTCCTAGGCTGCCCTTTTAAGAGAAAGTTATTCTCTCTCTCCCGGAATCTTCCTTCCATTGTTTAGGTGCTCATTAGAACATGTCAGTCATTCCAAAAACTGGTTAAATGGCAAAGACAGGAAGGTTTGCTCTGTGTAGCTGTCCGAATGGATTTACCATCGAAGAGTGAACTTTAATAATGTTCTTGGGGTTTTATTTCTTCCGTTGCTACGTTATAGGGAAGGATAATTGATATGTGATATAATCTAGTGGCATAAAGAACATCCCGTTTTGGGTAGGAAAGGAATTTCTTGTGAGGGTAATGAGAATTTCTACAATTCATAGAGTCCAGATATCATCCGTTGGTGGCTCAGGGCTAACTCTACCTTCCTTCCGACAACTCTTCTGAAAAGTAATCATTTATCATTTATCTAAGTAATCAAGGAGAGAAGCAACTTAGAACTAAGGAGAAATTTCCTGACAGTTAGAACAATTAACCTCTGGAACAGCTTGCCTCCAGAAGTTGTGAATGCCCCAACCCTGGAAGTCTTTAAGAAGATGTTGGATAGCCATTTGTCTGAAATGGTATAAGCTTCCTGCCTATGCAGGGGGTTGGACTAGAAGACCTACAAGGTCCCTTCCAACTCTGCTATTGTATTGTATTGTATCTCAATATTTCCTGTTTTGCTTATAAGGAAAAGCAATGATGGCACCTTGAACATTTTTTATACATTGAAATTGCAGTATGATTATTGCTTTAGAATTTATTCTGGTCGATTAGCAGTAAGAATATTTCTCATGTAGTAGTAACTAAATGTGTAACAGAGCTGAAGAAGATTCTAGGATGAGAAGCAAAATATCTTCAAAGGAAAAGCAGAAAGTCCAGATGCCCCTTGAAAAAAGCACCTTTGCGACAACCATGACCTGCATGACTGAGACTCTCCACAGACGTTATGTGTGTTACAGTGTCATGAATTAAGGCATTTTCTTAGATGGGTGCGATTCAGTGGTGGGATTCAATTTTTTTTTACTACTGGTTCTGTGGGCGTGGCTTGTGGGAATGGCATGGCTTGGTGGGCGTGGCAGGGGAAGGATACTGCAAAATCCCCATTCCCTCCCCATCAGCTGGGACTCAGGAAGCAGAGAATAGATGGGGGCATGGCCAGCCAGAGGTGGTATTTACCAGTTCTCTGAACTACTCAACATTTCTCCTACCGGTTCTCCAGAACTCATCAGAACCTGCTGAATCCCACCTCTGGTGCAATTCGTTAAAAAGTAAACAGACCATTAAGCTAAAGACAACACAAAAATGTAAAGGCATAAAAGCAGATGTTGTGAAATTGTTGGGATGTAAGGTTACCCTAGGTAACATAAATATGGAAGTTTGTTGTTGAGCGAAGAAACTCAGAGAAGAAGTAGAAATTTCAAGTTCAACATCTAAGAACTAACCTTGTTAGTTCTTGTTATGATATCCATCTTTCTTCAACCTAATATGAATATCTGTATATAGAGTTCATAGTCAAAATAGATGCAGAACTAAGTCGGGGTGTGTGTGTGTGTGTGTGTGTGTGTGTGTGTGTGTGTGTGTGTCAGGCTTTTTGTAGATATGTAAACACCACTGTGCTAGTTTTGCATAGTGACTATTCTGTGTTTTTGTCTCTATAAAACTTTTAAATAACATATCTGTTTCATCAAGGGGGTAAAAGTGGGCTGCTGAGATGATCTGAAAGCAATCCCGGGCAAACTAATTCCAATTAATACAAACAACTTCACAAGAATGTGCTTCAGGCATACTCTTCTATGAATTATTTTAACCATAAAAAGAAAACAACTTTAACCTACAAAACCAAAGTATACTGAATATCTAGGTCTCTCTCTCTCTCTCTCTCTCTCTCTCTCTCTCTCTCTCTCTCTCTCTCTCTCTCTCTCTCTCTCTCTCTCTCTCTCTCTCTCTCTCTCTATTTCTCTCTCCCTCCCTCTCTCCCTCTCCCTCTCTCTCTGTATATGACACAGGAGCCATGAGGGACATTCAATAAGGCACTCTAAGTAAATTGCAAAATGAGAATTGGGGAGATGAGAGTTTATGTATCTATTCTGGTCCTTTGATGCATGTATAAAGGTAAACAGTAAATAACCCATGCATTGGAAAACCTTAGCTGAGAAACTGTGGCTAATTACATCTTCATGCTGTGGTTCTAAGAATAAAACTGAAGTAACTGTTTGCAGGTTACCCTAAACTCCTTGAATCAAAGTTGAAAAATATATACAGTGGATCCCTTATTAGTATAATAATAGACCCCCATATTGGAGAATATACAAATTCATTGTCAGGATTCCAAATAGCATCCAAAATTAAATCATGGTCCAAGGCAAAGTATTGCTCAAGGTTGCAATTTATGAAGAGAGCCATGTTGGCACATCTGGGAAAACCCAAATCTGAAAGCTTCCCGGTTTTCCCCACCCAGTTGAAAGTTCAAGATCTTGCCACCACACCCACAAGTCCATCCCATGGTCCAATCTCCCACTGCCATGCAGGTAGCTTCCACCCATCCAGTTCTGGTCAGGTGCAGAGACAAAGGATGACCTTGACTTTCTAAAAATAGTTTTGTTGTGACTACATTGTATGTGACTCCTTACAATCCCCCCTCCCATTTTCCCACAAATAGAAAATGCATAGCAGAATAATAGAATGTATGGCAGGCCAAAGAACCAAAAGAAAAGATAGCTGCAGGCTTAGATACCCATGTCATTACATTATCATCTAGGAATGGTTTACAGGTAGAGCTGACTTCTGCACTGATTTACTTTTAAGGTATGAACATTAGTCTAGGCATCATAAAACACAGAACAATAGAATTGGAAGTTTTCTAGCATTTTGCATTGAACAATAGCATTTTGGAAGTCTTCTAGTCCAACCCACTACTCCCTTAAAAATATACCATTCTGGAAAAATGGCTGTCCATTCTCCTCTTCAAAAGCTCCAGTCATGTAGCATGCACAATTTCTGAAGGCAAGATGTTCCACTGATGAATTGTTCTCACTATCAGGAAGTTTCTCCTTAGTTCTAGGTTGGACCTGTCTTTAATCAGCTTCCACCATTGCTTCTTGTCCTGCCCTCAGGTGGTTTGAAGAATATGTCAAGCCTTTCTTCTCTGTGACAGACACTCAAGTACTGGAAGACTGCTATTGGATCACACCTAGTCCTTCTGTTTGTTAGACCAATACAATACAATACAATAGCAGAGTTGGAAGGGACCTTGGAGGTCAACTAGTCCAACTCCCTGCCTAGGCAGGAAACCCTATACCATTTAAGACAAATGGCTATCCAACATCTTCTTGAAGACGTGCAGTGTTGGGGCATTCATAACTTCTGGAGGCAAGCTGTTCCACTGATTAATTGTCCTAACTGTCAGGAAACTTCTTAGTTCTAAGTTGCTTCTCTCCTTGATTACAATACAATACAATAGCAGAGTTGGAAGGGACCTTGTAGGTCTTCTAGTCCAACCCCCTGCATAGGCAGGACACTTATACCATTTCAGACAAATGGCTAGCCAACATCTTCTTAAAGACTTGCAGTGTTGGGGCATTCATAACTTCTGGAGGCAAGCTGTTCCACTGATTAATTGTCCTAACTGTCAGGAAACTCCTCCTCAGTTCTAAGTTGCTTCTCTCCTCGATTAGTTTCCACCCATTGCTTCTTGTTCTGCCCTCAGGTGCTTTGGAGAATTAGCTTGACTCCCTCTTCTTTGTGGCAGCCTTTGAGATATTGGAACACTGCTATCATGTCTCCCCTAATCCTTCTTTTTATTAAACTAGACATGCCAGACATACCTAGTTCTTTCAATCTCCTGCTTGAGTAGGGTAGTGGACTACAACACCTCCAAGATCTCTCCCAATCTTACCAATCTCATTGTAATTTTATTACAATCTTATTACAATGACAATAAAGAGTAATAATAATAACAACAATAATAATAATAATAATAATAATAATAATAATAATAATAATAATAATAATAATAATAATAATAAGTGTTCTAGTATTCAAGAATCCTGCCAAATTTAATTCAGTTTCAAAGTCAGAAGCGCAACTCCACCCAACTGTCCATCTTTCCACTGTTAGACCAACCATTAAAGATTTCTTCCCTTGGAATACAGTATATTTGTGTGTTTTAAGGGAAACCACAGACTATCACTTTCTTTCGTGAAGAATTGCGTTTTATATTATCTCAACCCTGACAGGTAACTGGGGTGAGCAAGCATATGCCAAGGACTTTTTTTTGTGGAGAAATGAACAGCTGTTCTTTTCCACAGCTCTACAGATGAGATGGAGCAATCTTCCTCATCTAAATATAGACTGTATTTTGTGTATCGTTGTGTAGGATAAAAAGGGGGAGTTGCTTGAAAAATCAGAATGTATAGCAGATGTAGACGAATGCACTTTCCAGGATTCTCAGAGGATGGGAATAAATGATGTGCAAGAGGATTTCTCGTGTAACTTGCGTGCTCCCATGGAGTGTCAAATCTTCACAAGGATTTCCCTCCTAAGCAGGAGTGGGATTCTATCGGTTTGGATTGGTTTGGGTGAACCTGTAGCTCTGAAGATCAGCTTGGAGTGAACCAGTTTACTCCCACTAGCAAGTGGGCCTGCCTACTCGCCTCTGCACTTTACCTACCTTTATCTTCTCAGCTGAGTGGATTGCCGCACCTCTGTTTTCACCGCTTTTTTCCTTCCCAAGCAGTAACACAGAAGGTAAGGTAAAGGATCCCCTCGCAGTTATGTGCTAGTCAGTGCTCATCTGTCCTACTTGTTCCCAACTCTAGGGGGTGGTGCTCATCTCTGTTTCAAAGCTGAAGAGCCAGCGCTGTCTGAAGACGTCTCCGTGGTCATGTGGCCGGCATGACTAAATGCCAAAGGTATACGGAACACTGTTCCCTTCCCACCAAAGGTGGTCCCTGTTTTCTACTTGCATTTTTAACGTGCTTTCGAACTGCTAGGTTGGCAGAAGCTGGGAGAAGTAACGGGAGCTCACTCCGTTATGCGGCGCTAGCGAGTCAAACCGCTGAACTTTTGACCTTTCTGATCGACAAGCTCAGCATCTTAGCCACTGAGCCACGGCTCACTGTGTTTTCTAAACTGCGCGCACTCAGCAAACCAGTTGTCAAACCAGTAGGATCCTACTCCTGTTCTTAAGGATAAATGGTGGGACTCCATAAAGCCTCTATCCTTATAGGCAAACACTTGAAAAAAGATTAAATATCAAGAGGCAGTAAACAGCTTTCGAAAACAAATATTGATACTAAAAAGTTACTGCCAGCAATTAGAATAAGAGGGTGGAGGTTTGAGAATTAACGAGGGTAAGACAAAAACGAGCATTAGTCAGACATGATCGGGCACATAAAATCATTTATTAGCCCATTTTATTTCAGAATCCTCTTCTTTTCTGTATAATCTCGTTTACTCAGGGATTGCACTAAATTTGATTCAGGCAGGACAAAAATTCCACACTTTGGTTTTCTGTGATGTCCTTGGAGGCACTGAAAGTCTTATAGGCATTGTGATCAAGTCATTGAGACCCATACTTCCTTCTCCTTCCCCCTTTTCTTCTCTTAATCAAAAGAAGTCCAGTGTCCCCTCGGGGAACTACTGGCAAGAATGTTAACACATTGATATTAATTGGGGCTTAGTAGGGTATATAAGGGGCATGGTGGCTCAGAGGCTAAGATGCTAAGCTTGTTGAGCAGAAAGGTCGGCAGTTTGGCTGTTCAAATCCCTAGCGCTGTGTAACAGAGTGAGCTCCCGTGACATGTCCCAGCTTCTGACAACCTAGCAGTTCGAAAGCAGGTAAAAAATGCAAGTAGAAAAATAGGAACCACCTTTGGTGGGAAGGAAACAGCACTCTGTACACCTTCTGCATTGAGTCATGCCGGCCACATGACCACGGAGACGTCTTCGGACAGCGCTGGCTCTTTGGCTTTGAAACAGAGATGAGCACCACCCCCTAGAGTTGGGAATGAGTAGGACAGATGGGCAGGGGAACCTTTATTTTACACACACACACACACACACACACAAATACTATTGCTTTTATTAGATATTTTATCTTTTGTAAATATATGTTTGTATCTGGCCTTAGGTGTAATATATTTGATTTGATTTAATCGAATATTAGAAGAACAAATGTAGAAGGATTGGAGGTAGAAGAGTTGAAAGGAATATTGACAACATTGAGTTCCTCTTTGGTACATGTAGGTAAATAAAAACATTCCTGATAAATGTTTGCTCAGGTTTGAAGCGATGGAGCAAAAGGAAAACTCATTAACTTCCACAGTAACTGATTCCACTATTGAATAGCTCTTACTGTTAGGAAATGTTTCCTAACATTCTACTGGTCTCATTAACTGGACTTCGTTCACTGCACAGATGTAGTTTTAGCCAATTTACCACTCTGATGCCCCAAAGCTGCTACTCGTAACAGGTATCGGCTTAAAAATTTCAGACCCTCCCTCCCTCTCTCTTTAATTTTTATTAAAATCATCAAAATCTAAAATACAAGTGAAAACATAGTGGGAAAGTGAGAAAGGGAGAAAAGGAGAGGAGAGAAATGTAGGGTAAAGAGGAAAATATTAATTTCTGACTCTTCAGTGCAGTAGAATAGAAACAATAATATTAGCGCCTCAACTTTTTGCTTTTGCAGACTTAGAGATTAGCCATATCTATAATAACAAACATATGTAATCAGCAAATCTCAGTTTCATTTTTTAATCTATTTTAAGCACAAAATCTAGAAGTAGAAATGAAATTGGATGTATTTTTTTTTCCTTTTCAATAAAGCCGTTAATTCGGCCATCTGTGTTAGTTCCGTCAATTTTTTCCGGCCATTTTTCCATTGTGGGAATTAATGTCTCTTTGCATTTTTGTGCATAGCACATTCTCACTCCTCTCAACCTTTATTCACAACAAAGTTTCCAATTTTCTTTTTCCAAAGACATAAACACTGATTCTCCAACTTCAGGCCAGGTTTTTAATATTGCTGCTGACCACCAGTTATATATATATAGCAGGATTTAAGCTTCTATTAGTGTTTAATTTATGCTCAGAAATGTTCTCAGTGTACTATAGGCAACCCCATTCACTGAATGTCAGCCCTCTATTTAAACAGGCACTGGAAATCTGCAGAACAAAAATGGAAATTACTGTATGTCTAGCTTGGTGATCTCAGTAGAACCTTGTTCAAAGAACAGCATGTCTCAGCCTTCACCCATCCTTGTACAGACATCCCTGCATTGTCAAAACAGAAGCTACAATTGGGCTTGCATAACATGCACATATGGTAACGCTTGAAAATAAGGCACAAACCTGGAAATTATGAATAATTAATCCACATATGCAATGTTTCACCTTAGCAAGGAAGAGTTGCATTCAGGAGAAGTACAGCTGCGTTCAAGGAGGGCTTTTCATAACAGAGTCACAGGGCTGGAAGGGACCTTGGAGGTCTTCTAGTCCAACCCATACTCAAGCAGGAACATCTTATATCGTTCTGAGCAAATGGCTGTCCAGTGTCTTCTTCAAAACCTCCTGTGAAGAAGGACCCACAACTTCTTGGAGGCAAGCTGTTCTACTGATTAGTGTTGCTTTCACAGTCAGGGACCACAATGGATGCTTGCTATTTGGGTGCAATTCAGTTAATTGCAGAGTAATTTCAATCAGATTTTGCAGGCAGCACTTTAATATGATGGTTATGCAAATTTATGCCTCAACTACCGTTGCAGAGGAAGAACAATTTGACTAGTGTTATGGCCATGTTCAATTTGAAATTGACAGAACATGAAAAAACATAAAAGGGAAGATTTGCTGCTTTGAGGTTGGTGAAGGGAATGCAGTGAAGAATAAAATGGAGTTGAATTGAACAGCCTAGGAAATGGAAATGAGCAGGAGAACAGTTTATCAATTTCTGCCAATCTTTGTAATCCATCAGGAGTCATTGAGTGCGGGTTGGCCAGTCATATCCATTTTCCTAAATAAATTAAGCCCATTGTGTCTTCTTCCCTAACTCATTCTTTTTAAAAAAAGAAAATCAAAGCGACACCTAAAATGGAATACTCAGAACGTTGAGTTGGCTATATCCGTGTTTTTCAACTTTGACAACTTTAAAATGTGCAGACTTCATCTCCCAGAATTCCCCAGCCAGCATAGCTGATTTTTGCACATCTTAAACTCAGCTATGCTCTCTGCACGTGACAAATTTATCAAGGTTGAAAAAACACTGGACTATGTAGAAGATCCAGAGATGTGGTCAGAGAATTTTACAGACTGCTCATGTGCAAGTTGTAAGGCCCTTCAAAGTGGGAGTAGAAAACCTATTCCTACAAAGGTTCGAATTGTGCAAGGCATTGTTCTTGTGTTAAACCTTTTGGAACCTTCTGAACTTTGGTGTTGGAAAAGACTCTTGACTCTTGAAAGCACTATAGATAGCCAAGAAAGGAAAGAAATGGATCATTGAACTCATCAATCCAGGATTCTTACTCGAGGCACAAATACTGACTAAATACTCCATAAATGCTTTTGGGAAGGAAAGATAAGAAGTAAATGGACTGCAGAGTAGATGGACTCGATTAAAGAAATACCTAAAAGGTCAGTTTGAATCTAGATCACCCAGAAGAAGTGCTATTAAATCATTAAAGAAATACCTAAAAGGTCAGGTTAAATCTAGATCATCCGGAAGAATATCTGTCTGTGTGATCACAAAGAGTCAATACTGGCTTGAAAGGATCTAATAAATCATAAATCAATCAGACATAAAATGTAAACAAGAAAATGAAGCACGTATTCTTTAGTAAGTCTTAGGTCTAATATACATGCACAAATATACATGCACAAGCATATGTGCACGCACGCACACACACACACACAACTATTTAAGAAATTAAGTACCATTTATGTTACATTTGTTTCAGTCCTGGGAATGAAATTTGGGAGAAAGGTAGATGGAACTCTCGTGGCATATAGGTTCTTGCTTCTCAGTAAATTCTCAAACATATGGTTTGTTTTTTTAGAAGACCATTTTTAATCCAATACAGATGCACCCACTTGGCTGGACCCACAAATCACACTCAGTGTGATTTGTTTCCTGAGGTCCAGCATGTTCACAGAACCTCCTATAAATAGTAATTTATAAGTTAGCAATCCTGGCAACTGTGTCTTATTCAACCAGTCAAAAAATAAAATAGGATTTGTTGTAACACATAAATACCGCTCTATTCTATCCAACATGTGGATTTCTGGTGTCTTTATAGAATCTCCTACCTCATGAGGAAAAATGTACTCATTAGGGGTGGAAATAGCTTCTCATACTGCAAAGGATACCAGACTCTTCATTGACAATGTCATTCAGCCAACAAACTCACTGGTTTGGGTCTATAAGAGCAGATAAACTCTACGGCAAAATAGTTTCTTTCCTTGAAAGAGGCATTTAATTGAAATAGAAATCTGGAGCTTCTACGTCAGTAGAAATTAAATCATAAGGCTGGGAAGGGACTTTGGAAGTCTTCCAGTCCAACTCCCTGCTCTAAGCTGGAGACCTTCTTCCATCCCAGAGAAATGTTTTTTCTTCAAAACCTCCAGTGATGGAGTACTCACAAGGAACCTTCCGTAACACTCTTTTCTTTCTTAAACCAGCATCACAGTGTCAGCCCACAAAGCATCCCTGGCCTGCTCTGGAGTTGCCATAGGGAAGGGGGGGATGGGAAACCGATGAAACGGCACATCAGCAAAAGACAGATGGACATTCTAGACTTATGTCTTTCAAGGCGGTATCCCAGAAGCTTGAGGGGCGTGATCTTTACAACCTGTGAAATTGCCCCGTTAACGTATGTGATTGATGAGGCACCCTGTGAGGAGGGGGGAACAGGGTCATGGTTGGGGGCATAAATGATGTGGGTTCAGAGCTGGCTTCACTTGGGAACATGCCGACAGGAAGTTCCTAATAAATAACTGGATTTCTCATGAAGCTTGGCTTGAGGCTCATGATTTAATTAGGGCATTCGTCAGAACCCTGACACACAGCCTTTCTCAATCCCTTAGCGATGTGGATTGAATAGTTATTCCTTGGAATATTGATCAGGAAGATAATCAGTTTTTTGCTTCCTATTTATTTCAGAGGAATAAAGTTAAACAAGGCAGTGCATATGGCCTCTGCATCTGTTCATTTGACAACACAAAAGGATAATATTTATCTTTCCATACAAAAAAGGTTATCGTAGCCTGAAAAAGCAGAGGAACTAATTAGACATACATACATGTATATTATACATGCATCCATCCATCCATATATGCGCGCACACACACACACACACACACACACACACACACACACACACACACACACACACATCTTCACAAAATCTGAAACACTGAATGATGCCCAGGCAGGAAAACAAAGACATTTTTAAAGACAGTTACAGAATTTTAGTTAGATAAATGGAGCAGATTGCGTTATAGAAAATTAGTAAAAGTTTATTTTTCCACTCTTTATTGTAGCTCTTGTGAAGTTAAAACCAAGATCATTTTTTTAAAATGATTTGTCTAGTGTAGCGCATGGCATCATAAATAGTGTTCTAGATGTATGCATGAATTGTATTTTTCACTCAGAAATATACTATGTGTCCGTAAGTTAGAGTTGGGTTGTTTAAAAGGAGTTGACTGGTTTATTATTCATATGGTAATGTATTCAACATAATAAAATCATACTTTCTTGTCTCGATGGTTAGTTGGAATAAAACTTAAATTTTAAACTTAAAAAAATGAATAAAAAATAGACAAGCAAAAACAACAGCAGAAATGAAAAAGAAATGAAAAAGTGAAGGAAAAAGTATGACTTCTAATTTTCTTTGGTACAGATATGTGTGTGTGTGTATGTGTGTATAAAAACTCATACTCCCTCCATCATCTCTCTCTCTCCATCCATCCATTATCTATCATTTATCTCTATCATCTGCATCCACCTATCTCCTACACCTATCATCATCTATCATATGTTTATATTGTCTGTAATCTATATGTATATATCTATCAAATATCTGTCATCTATCCATCCATCCATCCATCCATCCATCCATCCACCCATCCACTCATCCATCATCTATCTATCCATCTATCCATCATCCATCTTCTATCCATCCATTCATCCATCCACCCACCCACCCACCCACCCATCATCTATCCATCCATCCATCCATCTATCCATCCATCCATCCATCCATCATCTATCCATTATCTATTCATCAATCCATCAATCAATCCATCCATCCATCCACCCATCTATGTATCTATTTATCCATCCATCATGTATCCATCCGTCTATCTATCTATCTATCTATCTATCTATCTATCTATCTATCTATCTATCTATCTATCTATCCATCCATCCATCCATCCATCCATCCATCCATCCATCCATCATCTATCCATTATCTATTCATCAATCCATCAATCAATCCATCCATCCATCCACCCATCTATGTATCTATTTATCCATCCATCATGTATCCATCCGTCTATCTATCTATCTATCTATCTATCTATCTATCTATCTATCTATCTATCTATCTATCTATCTATCCATCCATCCATCCATCCATCATCTATCCATTATCTATTCATCAATCCATCAATCAATCCATCCATCCATCCACCCATCTATGTATCTATTTATCCATCCATCATGTATCCATCCGTCTATCTATCTATCTATCTATCTATCTATCTATCTATCTATCTATCTATCTATCTATCTATCTATCTATCTATCTATCTATCCATCCATCCATCCATCCATCCATCCATCCATCCATCCATCCATCTTGCTGATATGATTTTTTGCAAATCATATTTGTAGTTGATCCAATTTACCATTCAACCGTTCTCCATTCACCTTGGCTGCCCATAAACCGGGACCCCAATCTAGAGAACAGAAGAAAGCGACCATCCAGAAAAATGACACCTTTGGCCCTACAGCCTTCCCTTTGCTGTATCATCCCAAATATATACCTCCTGAATTATTTTTTATTACGACAAGTCCTCCGATTTTTTTTAAAAAAAGTGTTATACCAGGGAATACAAGAACAAGCAATCTTTATTTGGTCAATGGCCAGTATAATACCAGGGAGTAAATTGTTCCTTATTATTTGGCATTCTCTCCCTACCCCATCAGAGTGTTGGATCATCTCCGATGACAGATTTGAAAATATTATTGGGTAATTAAGTCCTATTCTTTGCTGTTGCTTTATGGTTCCATTTTAATGTCCTTTTCCCCCTCTTTTTCTGCCTCCGCTAATTTATGGGATAATTATCACTGCAGTTGAGTGACCAAAATCTTTAATGATAAAGTTCTAGGAACCGAGGCGTCGGCGGTGAAACTAAGCTATTAACGTCTCTGTGGGTCCATTAAAGGGAGGGAGAGAGAACACTTTGCCTCCCAGAATCTCCTCTTTTGTCTTTGTCACCCCTGCAGAGATGAACCATAAAATATACACAGTACACAGTTTTTAGCTGATGCACAAGCATGTTTTCTGAACAGGTAGTCAGTAGCAGTAACGGCTTATTTCATTAACGGGGCTTATGACTCTATGAAAATGTAACATTACATGAAAAACACAGTCTGATTCCAGGGTAAAAGTAGATAAAAAGAAAATGCAACAATGAGTAAGGACAACGGATCAGCGTTCAGATAAAATTACATCACTTTTACAGGAAATCTGTTCCATATACAGGTAGTCCTTGAGTGTCAATCACAACTGATCCAGTGGTGGGATTCCATTTTTTTTTACTACTGGTTCTGTGGGCGTGGCTTTGTGGGCATGGCATGGCTTTGTGGGTGTGGCTTTGTAGGCAGGAGAAGGATACTGCAAAATACCCATTCCCTCCCCACTCCTGGGGGAAGGTTATTGCAAATTCCCTATTCCCTCCCCACCTCACTATCCTGCTCCCCAGCTCCGTTCTCCTGTTCAGGGCAATGTCGGCTGGCGACCCCTAGGGGGAGAGCCTTCTCTGTGGCGGCTCCTGCCCTCTGGAATGACCTACCCACCGACCTACGCATGACCACGGACCTGCGCCTCTTCCGTCGGGTCTTGAAGCCCCATTTGTTTCGTGCGGCCGGCCTGGCGTAGTTTTTAAATGGTTTTTAATAGGGTTTTATTAAGGTTTTAGAATCAGGCCAACCATTTAATCTATTTTTAAACATATTTTATGTATTTTATATTTTACCACTGATTTTTATTGTCGCCTGTACAACGCCCTGAGTCCCGGAAGGCAGAAGGGTGGCATAAAAATTAAAGAAATAAATAAATAAATAAATAAATAAATAAATAAATAAATAAATAAATAAACAAAGGAAGATCAGCTGGGAAGCTGGGAGGCAGCAGTGGGCAGGGCCAGCCTATTTGCCGGTTCTCCAAACTACTCAAAATTTCCGCTACCGGTTCTCCAGAACCTGTTCTGAACCGGCTGAATACCACCTCTGAATTGAGCCCAACATTTCTGTTGCTAAGTGAGAGGTTTGTTAAGTGAACATTGTCCAATTTTATGACCTTTCTTTTAGATTAGATTAGATTAGATTAGATTTTATTTTTCTATACCGCGTCCTCTCCCCAGGGGGACTCAGGTTGCCACTGTGGTTAAGCGAATGCACAGTTGTTAAGTTAGAGACGTGCTTGTTAAGTGAATCTGGCTTCCCCATTGACTTGGCTTGTCAGAAGGTCACCAAAGGGGATCACACAACCCGAGGACACTGAAACGGTCATAAATATGAGTCAGTTGCTTAGTGTCTGAATTTTGATCACATGACCATGGGCTTGCAATGGCCATAAGTGTGAAAAATGGTCATAAGTTATGTTTTTCATTGCAACTGTAATTTGGAATGGTCACTACATGGTCACTAAATTTCAATATGCATTAAAAAATGATAACTATGCTATATTGCTTGCTGTCCGATTTCCTGATGTGGTTATTGATTTTCTTGCACAATAGGCTAGCTTCCTCTCATAAAGCACAGGACAGATTTTGTGGCCCGCTGACAGCCAAGCAGAGCTGGGAGCAGAGCGGGACAGTGAGGAGGTTGGGGAGGAACATGGGCCAGTCCTAGTTGCTGAGGAAAGCTCAGACAAGGGCTCTTTGTGGGAGGCAGAGAGGGAGCTGCCAGAAGACAAGAACCACTAAGAAAGCAGGGTCGACTTAGGAGTAAAGCCACACCTTGGAGGTGATTGGCCCCTCCCAGAGGAAACAAAAGTGGAGCGAATGGGGAGGGGGGCTTTTGCAGGAAACAATTTGTTCCTTTGATCATTTCAAGAGTGGAAAGTTCTGTTTGTGTCTATAAGAGACTCTGTGCCAAGTGTTGCCTTGCCCTCCATTTGGAAACTAGCTATCCGGCAGCTCTCCAAATGAGATAAAGTTCGTGTTGATAAACATTCCTCTGAAAGATTGTTTACTAAGCCTTGCTGATCGTGAATGGAAGGAATTCACAATCATATAAATAAAAAGGAGGTTTGCTGTGACCCAGACTCTGCCGCTTGCTTTTTAAGGAAGCCTGGGGTCAGAACAGCAGTATGCTTGTATTTCTACAGAACACAACAGATTTCTCGCCCATCCCTAGAGCTGAGTTTAAAGAACATGGCTCCCTGCAGGTTTTCCCCATTTTGGGAAGCTGGATATTAAGTGCAACATAATTCATACCCAGCACGGTTCTCCCGCATGACAAGAGAGAACGTTATGAGAGATAAATAGAGCAATTTCACTTTGGAAGAAGGATTTCTCTTCTCCAGCTGACCTTTATGAGTTGCTTCTCTTCTGGAGCTAAATATTGAAGTAGACCGGGGTTTGTTTGGGTTCCGGTAATCTGTTGATTTAAGTCAGGGGGAAAAGTGCCAAAATGCCGCTGTTCGTTTAAGTCTGGCTGCTTTCAAAAATGTTCCTTTTCTGCCCCCCTTTTTTTTCCTTTTAAAGGTAGTGATGATTCATCCCAGACTTTCCGATTTGATTACATTCTCCCTCTAAAATTCTAAATGGCATGGTCATAGACCAGAAAAAATATATAACTCCGAGGCATGTAGTTCATCAGCTTAGATAATATCACCCTGAAGATGGTTTGCACTTCAATGTAGGTTGATCTAAAGGTGTGGGGAGCGGAAAAAAAGCAATTCTTTTCGGTTTATGTAGGTCTTGCCCCTTCTTCATTTCTGTCCTCCCACTATCTTTTATCTTTTTTCATTCCTTTATGTTTTATTTTTCACTTTCATGGCTATTTATGTCCGGATTTTTTTATATTGTGATGTGACTTTCTTATTTTGCTTGTAAGTCAGTTTTTTTGTGAGATGGGTGGTGATATACATTTGCGAAAGAAATAAACAATCTAAGGAAAAAGGTAAAGATTCCCCATGCACATATATGCTACTGGTTCCCGACTCTAGGGGGTGGTGCTCATCTCCGTTTCAAAGCCAAAGAGCCACCACTGCCCAAAGACATCAATGTGGTCATGTGGCCGGCATGACTAAACACCAAAGGTGCACAGAACGCTGTTACCTTCCCTCCAAAGTTGGTTCCTATTTTTCTACTTGCATTTTTTACCTGCTTTTGAACTGCTAGGTTGGCAGAAGCTGGGACAAGTCACGGGAGCTCACTCCGTTATGCAGCGCTAGGGATTCAAACCGAAGAACTTTCTTATTGACAAGCTTAGCGTCTTAGCCACTGAGCTACTGCATCCCAGGAAAATAGCAAATTTGATCAATTTTAGTAGGCAGTTAATATGGTTTTCCCCCATATGAGTTATTGGGCAATGCTGCTCTTCTCCTTGCAATCTATTGGGGGAAATCCTTAGCTTCACACATGATCATTCTGGTATAGGATTGTGGCAGTTCTGTTTGGAGACTTAAAATTTGTGAGAAGACTGAGGCCCACAAAGCAACCTGGCTGATTTAGAAGTTTTTGTTCTTTCCTCTTTTTTTGGTTAACTGAACTGCGTACAGTTCAAAACAATGCCCCCCAAAATGTTAGAATATGTACAGAAAGTAGTGGCAGAGATGATTCAGAGGTTGAATCATACATTGAATGGTTAAGAGAACTGAATACAATAAGTTTATCCCGTTGATGAGAAATATTAGAGGGGACATGATAACCCTCTTCCGATATGTTTATTAAATTAAATAAATTTTATTTATACATCTTTAATTGAATATACATAAGTGCTTAATATACACTGTATTGTCTGGGCTAATTTGCTTACACAACATAGTAAAATGGAATCATAGTAATCCTAATTATAGCAGTAGTAATCATAATAATAGTAACATTTACTTGTTTGTAATAATAATAATCTTTCATCATCTACTTACATGTCTTAGTAATAATTTTTCCTCTATTTTCTACTTCTTTTATCTAGCCACTTACAAAACAGATCCCATGTTGAAAAGTTTTCTGTTTCTGCCTTGTCTTTTAATTTTTAGTGTCGGTCTGTTGATCTCTGCATAGTCTAATATTTTTTTGATTATATTTTCATCTGCAGGGGTGTCCTGAGTTTTCCAATATTGTGCAAATGCATTTCTCGCTGCTGTCAGCACATGTAAAATTCAATATGTATTCTCTTTATTGTAATTTTCTGGTATTATACGTAACAAAAATATTTCTGGTTTTAAGTGTATATGTTGCTTTATCATCTATTCTAACTATATATGAATTCCCATCCTTTTTTTTTTTTTTTGCCTTTGACATGTCCACCAGATATGATAATAAGAGCCTGTATCTGGTTGCATTTCCAACATTTAGCAGACATGTTTTTGAAGATCTTTGCTAGTCTTGCCAGTGGCAGATGACACCTATGGAACACATTATACAGGTTTTCCTTGTAAGAAGTTGCCATTGTCAGTATTTGAGGGGTCATCATAGAGAGACGGGGGTCAACTCTAAAGCATTAGAGCACAGGAGAAGAAGTAAAGGATGGATGCTCATTAGAGCGAGATCCAATCTGGAATTAAGGAGAGATCTCCTGACAGCAAGAAGAAATAATTCATGGAACAGCTTGCAACTTGGAGTTGTGGGTGCTCCATCACTGGAGAGCATTTGATCAGGATGGTGTAAGGCAGTGGTGGGTTTCACATTTTTTTAGAACCTACTCTCTAGGTGTGGCCTATTTTGTGGGCGTGGCTTGGCAGTCATGTGACAGGGTGGGAGTGACCAACTTGCAAAATGTGGTGAAACTCATATAACAACGCTCTTGCTTAGCAACCAAAATTTTGGGCTCAATTGTGATGATAAATTCAATTCTTTTCTTTCTTTCTTTCTTTCTTTCTTTCTTTCTTTCTTTCTTTCTTTCTTTCTTTCTTTCTTTCTTTCTTTCTTTCTTTCTTTCTTCCTTCCTTCCTTCCTTCCTTCCTTTCCTTTCCTTTCTTACTTTCTGCCTTCCTTTCCTTTCCTTCCCATTGGGTTACTGGCAGCAGCAGGCCAGACTTACGTCTGCGTCCACTGGTGGAACCCCCTCTCACCGGCTCTCTACATTTCACCATCCGGCTCTTGTGAGTAGGTGCGAGCCTGCAGAAACCCACCACTGGTGTAAGGTCTCCTGCCTTAGAGTAGAAGACCTCCAAAGTCACTTACACACCTATGATTCCATGTTCTGTACTTTGTTTTTATTTGTCTTGATGAGAGAGAGGGAATTTCTTTCTTTCTGTTTTTAATCTCTGGCAACCTGATACTGATCACTATTTTTTGGGGGTGGGGGGTGTTGTTTCCTAGAAAATTGCCTATCCTTTTTTGCAATTCTGATCATAAATGTCTCTGGGACAGAACCGATTCAGACCAGTTCAGCCGAGGAGGTAATAACTTGACTGCCAAACCCCCAACTAGTTTAAGGTGACCAGATTTTAACATTGGTAAAGCGGGACACCATTGACTGAGGGGGGGGGGAGGGGCGGCACTAGACTTTTTGCCACCACTATAAAATATAAATAATACGAGTGCTGTCTGCTAAATTCAAGAAAATTTATGTATTTATGAAATAAATAAATAAATTATTTACCTAAATTATCTGAATAGCTGGTGAAATAGCCACATGGCTGCCAAAAACTGTATATTCCCTTCCCGTTCTCCCGCCATTCCCTAGCTTGTCGTGCATTCTTTCCAAAAATCAGGACTTTTTAAAAAACGCTGCGGGACGCAGGACGAATTGTTAAAAATCGGGACTGTCCCACCAAAAGCGGGACGTCTGGTCACCTTGAACTAGTTCTATCAGTGGCAGCATAGGTGCCACCCTCTTGTTTTTTGCTTCTGCGCATGTGCAGAAGCAATTTGTTTTCACTACTGTGCATGCCCGCATAGCGCACATCAAGTAGTAAAAGAAGCCAGAATCCACTCTGGGAGAAGACATACAAAGAGTTCCTCACCAGAAGAGAATTTCTAAAGCTCAGTAGAAGACAGGGTGGGTTTGATTTAAATCAAGTCGATTTAAATCATGATTTAAATGACTAGTCAAAAGGCTTGCTTTCAAACAACTCCATTTAAACCATAATGTTTAAAGAGCAACTGTCATCTCGATCCCATAGTGGCTTGTCCTCTGACCTGCACTTGAATCACCGGCAGTCCCATTCACTTTAATGGGAGGGCTGGTGATGCGGCAGGGACACCACAAGGTGAGGGACGTGGCCGGCAGCAGGTGAGTGGATGCCCGCTGACAGATGCGGCCATGATGGATCTGAAATGACAGGTGCTCTTTCAATGTAAGGATTCATTCTTGGCTGGTGTTCAGAAACTTTAATATGGCAGAAAATGGATTCATTGAATGAGTTTACTAAAAATGTAAACATTGCAGAATCTACAGCCTCATGCTACATAACTAAACTCCATTTCATTGCTGAATAAACTAAATGATTAATGTATCTTAAATAGAAAACTATCTTTAGGCAGATTTTTACTCCAAAGGCATTTTACTAAAATAAATGTGATTTTAAAAAATCTGATTTAATTTAAAAAAAAATATATATAATTTAAATTTAAAAAATCAGTTTTTTTTTTTTTAAAAATCATTGATTGTTATCCACCCTGGTAGAAGATAAATTTCTGGACTGTGGCATTGTTGGTGCTGTCTCACCTTGATGGTTTGCTGGAAGATATCTCATTACCCAAATAGGTAACCTCATTAATGACTCATACTGATGATGTTACCTAGTTGGGTAATGAAACGCCTGCAAGAAAACCGCCAAGCTCAGAGAGCACCGATAATGCCAAAGGTTACCTACCTCTCTTTTACTTACTAACTGGCAATGAATTTCAGTCAACCAAGGAGAATTACATTTTGGGGGGATTGCACTGTAGAAATAAGTAATGCATGGAGGTGTTGGAGAAACTTGGAATTTTAGTAACAAGTTTCCAACCCGTTTCAGCACGTTAAAAAGGAGGGCTGGAATGCATTTAAACAAATATGCTGAGGCTATTAAATGTAGAATTGATGGTTGTGGTGTTTATGTAACTTTCCACGCTGGGGGAAAATAGATCATTATGTAGCTGTAAGGAAAATACTTTTGCTATTTCTGCACCTCGGTTCTAACGATTCAGTGATGAATGTCCTCATAATATGCTGCAATTTATTATTTGCAAAAGGTGATTTCCCTTGATAAAATAAAAATTTTTAAATAAGATATTTGAATTTAACACCATTAAGGATGGAGTAAAGTTTTACATGTGAAGACAATGCCCAGCTCTGTTTGGGGAAAGGATACGGACAATTATTTTCTCCACCATGGAGCGATTTCTCCTAGGTATGCATGGTTTATAATAATGGGCAATTATTGAAATGCCACTCTCTGACATCTTCAGGATGAAATAATACCGCGTGTATATTTATCTCAAAGGCAAATAGTTCATCAGGTTACCAAGAATAATGATTTCATGGAAGATAACAGGGAAAGCTCGGTCTGAGGTTTAAGTACGTGGTTATCATAATTGTCTACTAGGTTGAAAGGGAAGAACTTTTGGCTCATGGTCCCCCACGCATGAAAATCTGTATACTGGACACATCGCTGGAGCCAATTAAATAGGGTTTAATTTATTTTGGTTTTCTCTTAAAAGTTTCTAACATCCTGATATCGATAGAATTCAAACCATGTTGTATTTTGTTGCTTTTACATCATACAGATACCTTATTATTGATGGCTTTTATTGATACTTTTATGCACCTATTACTGAATTCTGTTGTTGTTGTTAGTTGCAAAGTCGTCTCCAACCCATCACGACCCCCATGGACAATGTTCTCCAGTCCTCTACTATCATCTGGAGTCCATTTAATCTCACGTTGATTGCTTCGGTGATGCCATCCAGCCACCTCATTCTCTGTCGTTCTCTTCTTCTTTTGCCCTCCATCGTTCCCAGCATGAGGCTCTTCTCCAGGGAGTCCTTCTTCCTTCTCCTTAGGTGGCCAAAGTCTTTGAGTTTCCTCTTCAGGATCTGGCTTTCTAAAGAGCAGTCAGGGTGGATCTCCTCTAGGACTGACCGGTTGGATGGCCTTGCAGTCCAAGGGACTCCATGTAGGAGTCTTCAAAGGCCTCCATTCTTTGGCACTCAGCCTTCCTTATGGTCCAACCTTGAGAACCATCCATTGCAACTGTGAAAACCATTGCCTTGACTAGACACTCTTTTGTTGGCAGGGTGATGCCTCTGCTTTTTAGTATTTAGAATTCTGTTAAAGGTTGAAATTTTAGGACCCCAAAATAGTCAGATGCTTGAGTTTATACAGCAAATTATCCAATCCTATCTGAATCCAAGGAATTAAATAGACCTTTATTCAAATCCTTTGAAAAATACTATGAAAATCTCTTTCTCTGATTATTATTTTTCTCCTATTTTTGGTTTTAAAACATGGTGAACAAATTTTGCAGCTTAACTAGATTTTTATGATGGGGTCCGAAGTGCCAGATTAAACTACATTTGTGTGGAATATCCAAGCCAGATTTGAAAAATAATAATAATACAAGGATTGTGTACATTGGATGTTAATGAAGAATCACAGTGCCTATTGCTGAATGTAAGAGTGGCTGATTGTGAGTTGACATAAGGGATGGATTTTGTGTACATGTAAAATTAGTCAACTGGTAGACTTGGTCGGTTTAGAAAAGTCTATGATACAATTGTTTAGGATGACAGATTGGATGGCATGAAGCAAAACTAAGTTTTAGAAACAAATTTACATTGCTCGTTTTATTTTACACTACTCTCCAGCTGAAGGACAAGGCGAACCAGGCACCAAAAAGATAAGATAATGAAACAATCTTGAATTACAGCAGTTTAATGATGTAGGAAGGGAATAAAAGCCATAAAAGTTCAATCATTAAAACAAATTTAATTTTAAAAGAGCAATCTGCTCCTTTTCAAATGCCATGGTGGACAAGCATGTTGTGCTGAAAGTGATGTATCTATACAGTGGTACCTCGGTTCACGAACTTAATTCGTGAACTGACTCTGTTCGCGATCCGAATTGGTCGTGAAGCGAGGCACAATTTCCCATAGGGTTCAATGTAAATCCGGTTAATCCGTTCTGACCTTGTTTTTTGGTCGTGATTCTTGAACTGACTCTGTTCGCGAACAGAATGCGTTCGTAGATAAAATGTCCGCGGCTCCGGTTCGTGAAGCGAAACGGGGTTTGTGAATCCGAGCATTTTTACGAACTTTTCTGTTCCTGAAGCGAGGCGGAGTTCGTGAAGCGAGAAGGAGTTCGTGAAGCGGAGCATTTTTTTACGAACTTTTCCGTTCGTGAACCGAAACGGTGTTTGTGAACCGGAGCACATTTTTTGGAAAATTTCTGTTCGTAAACCGAATTGGTCGTGAACAGAGGCGTTCGTGAACCGAGGTACCACTGTATTTCTGATTGAAGAGGACACCGTAATCATGACTCCGTCGTTTAAAAAAAAAACCTCGACTCCTCTCCATATAATGCAAGGCAATCCTACTAGAAATGCTAGCAGCTGTGCCTCCCCAGCTGATCTTAACACTTTAAGATTTCTGTTTCTGTTTTAAATAAACATCCAAAGCCTGGTGTTTTATGAGGCTCTTTTCATTTGGCTGCAGCTACTGTGTGACTTTACCTCTGCAACTTGTCAACATTTTAATCCCTGAGATTTGTAAAGCCCCAGAATTAGTATGAAACATGTTCAAAACTCATATGCCATCCTTTTTATCATACAAAGGGTAGAATGACGGAGTCAGGACTGTAAGGGTAAAATTTGAGGAAGGTTTGCAATGCATCAGTTAAAGAGGAAACATTTCAAAAGTTTCCTCCCGTAGTTCTGAATTATGGGCTGTATCATTTCTTCTCACTCAAATTAAATTCCTTTTCCTTGACTTCTTCTCAAAATCTAAACCAGTGGTGTCCAAACTTTTTTCAAAGAGGGCCAGATTGGATGAAGTGAACATGGTGGAGGGCCGAACATTTTTCCGAACATTCTTTGAACCACTACAATTAAATGCAAATAAATTATTTTATGCCAAGTTAATTGCAAATGACATACTTTTCATTTCATAACATTAAGATCAACTGACAGTTGAGTTTTCACAATGTATTGAAAATAAATTTTTAAAAAATTTACCTACCTCTTTCTCTCTTTCTTCCTCTCTCTCTCTCCATTTCTCTCGTTCTTTCTCTCTTTCTTTCTCTCTCTTTTTCTCTTTCTTTCTGTCTCTCTTTCTTTCTCTCTCTCTCTCTTTCTTCCTCTCTCGCTCTCTCTCCATTTCTCTCGCTCTTTCTTTCTTTCTCTCTCTCTTTTTCTCTTTCTTTCTGTCTCTCTCTTTCTCTTTCTTTCTGTCTCTTTCTCTCTCTCTCTTTCTCTTTCCTTCTCTTTCTTTGGACATGCCTGATCTAAACTAAACCATACTTAACCTATGTCAAAAAGAAAGAGGAGGAGGAGGAAGAGGGGGGGAGGAGGAGGAGGAGGGGAGGAAGAGGAGAAGAAGAAGAGGAGGAGGAGGGGAGGAGAAGAGGAGGAGGAGAAGAAGAGGAAGAGGAGGAGGAGGAAGAGGAGAAGAGGAGGAGGAGGAGCAACAACAACCATATGCGTAAGATGATAATGATGAAGAAGATAATTATAAAGCTTGCACAATTATCTTACTCTTACGAATAGATCAAAGCATCTTACTGTTTAGAATAGGAGTGGTGCAATGGCCTATAGGTGGAGCTCTTGCCTCACAATCAGGAGACTGTGAGTTCGATCCTAGGTAGAGACAGATATTTCTCTCTCTTGGGCACACTTGAGAATAGATCTGCTGAACAAAACTCCATTCTGGTGACAGGAAGGGCATCCGGCCATTGAAACACTCTGCTAGCTCCATTGAGTTGCTCAAACTCCACCCCACAAGGGAATTATGGGGTCGTGAAAAAAAGATGATGATCTTACTCTTTAGAATCTCTTTTCTTGTAAGTCAGCGCCACTCTTCTATGCCCTGGGATCTGGGACAGTTCCAAACAGGTGATTATTCTCCTTGATAGTATTTCAAGAGTGCTGCCTCTCAATTTACTTCCTTCATTGCTGCTTTCCTGCCTCATACATCCTCACGGCCGATTCGCTCCCACAGAGAGGGACTTCTCCGGGTGCCGTCCACTAGACTTTGTCAGCGGGCGACACCCAGGGGAAGGGCTCTCTCTGTGGCGGGCCTGGCCCTCTGGAACGACCTTCCCCCCGATATTAGGATGACCACGGACCTCCGCTCCTTCCGTCTTAAATTAAAAACTCACTTTTTCTGTCTGGCCGGCCTGGGATAGTCTCCCTGTCTTGGGGTTTTTATTGGGTAGCTTTTAGCATAGTTAGTTTTATGGGAATTTTAGCACAGGTTAAGTTTAATTTGGTTTTAGAACTGTTTGTATATTTTTTATTGTTTTTATTCTACCTGTGCACCGCCCCGAGTCCCCATGGGGAGAGGGAGCGGTTTATAAGTATTAAATTCATTCATTCATTCATTCATTCATTCATTCATTCATTCATTCATTCATTCATTCATTCATAGGACAAGAAGTTTCTAGGCTGAAGATTACCTTCACGGGTCTGTGAACTCACTCCTGTAGAGCTGGCTGCTGCATGCTCTAAATGTAGTTTCCCCCAAAGTGGATGCAGATGGAGATGGAATTATTATTCTTTTGCTTTTTGCATCACCTGCTAATGCGTTTTCAGCAATAACTCCCCAAAAGTCATTGTTTTTAATGTTCGGTGCTTTAACAGAAGAAAATAGCTTGGTTTTCTTTCCTGCCTCAACTAATATTTGTGAGAGCGAGAAAGATCAAGGTCAACCTGGAATGGGCCAGAGACCAGACAGGTTGGTATCAATAATAATGCACAAATATCAAGAGCCCCCTCCCCAGGAAACTTTCTATTGTTATCTATTTGGGGAAATGGATAGCAGCTGCCAAACAAGCCAACACAGTTCTAGGCTGCATAAACAGAGGGACAGAATCAAGATCACGTGAAGGGTTAATACCACTTTATAAGGCCTTGGGAAGGCCACACTTGGAAGACTGCATTCTGCTTTGATCACCACGATGTAGAAAAGATGTTGAGACTCTAGGAAGAGTGCAGAGAAGAGCAACAAAGATGATTAAGGGACTAGAGACTAAAACATATGAAGAACGGTTGCAGGAACTGGTTATGTCTAGTCTGATGAAAAGAAGGATTAGAAAAAGCAATATAGCAGTCTGTCCCAAAGAATAGAGAATCAAGCTATTCTCCAAAGCACCTGAGGGCAGGACAATAAGCAATGGGTGGAAAGTAATCAAGGAGAGAAGCAACTTAGAACTAAGGAGAAATTTCCTGACAATGAGAACAATTAATCAGTGGAGCAACTTGCCTCCAGAAGTTGTGGATGCTCCAACACTGGATGCTTTTAAGAAGAGATTGGATAACCATTTGTCTGAAGTGTTGTAGGGTTTCCTGCCTAAGCAGGGGTTTGGACTAGAAGACCTCCAAGGTCCCTTCCAACTCTGTTCTTCTCTTCTCTTCTATTCTATTCTATTCTATTCTCTTCTATTCTGATAGGAAAGAAACTAAACTTTGGGGCTTCTGTGTATACATGCTGTAATTGGGGCTTGCCGTTGGCAGCTGCTAGTATTTCTGTTCTATTATGGCTTTACTTGAATCCTTAATAAAACCGGCTTATCAAATAGCTGTGTCCTTGAATCTCTCTTTCTGCTTGTCTTCGGTTTCATTCTGGGTGAAGCTGACAGTGTTATGTACAGGCAGAGAGCAGCTGTTGTTTGAAGTAAGAAAGCAAGGGGAGGAAAAAAAAATCTACACTGTGCCTCAGAGTCTCTCTCTTTGAATAGATGGATGTCCTTCCCAAGTCATCCAATTTTCCATCCCCCCACCCTTCTCGTCTCTCTCCCCGTTTCCCTTCTCCTTGATTAATTGCTTTAAAAAACAAAAAACCACGAAAGACAGAATGACAGGAAAAAGACAAGGGACAACAATGGTGTGGCATATCCATTGATGAGGGTGATATGAGGAACTTCACATTTAAATTCAGTGACAGATTTATATAACCCAAGGTCAGGCATGTGTACTGGGAGATCATCTTGTGTGAGTTCAGGGAGGTTTATTTTCAGGTGAGTGGTGTGGTGTGTTCCCCCCCCCCAGGCTTAAAAATTTAATGCTTGGTGCACATGCACACAGATGAGAATGTTCCCCACGGAAAGGACATTTGGACTTCCTTCCTGCATGGAGACTTGAAGGCTTCCTTTGCAAAGGCCAAGAATTTGAGTGAGGGGGAGAGCTTTTTAATGATAATTCTGAAGGAGGAAGATTTCAAAGAAGACGGTGGTGGTCTCCTCCCCTGGATAATTATTTTTTTTTGAAAAGTTTGTGTAGGAACCTGTCAGGAATGATTTAGCTACAAGGCACACAGTCCAAGGCTGGAATTTGTGTTAAATGACCCATGAGTTTTGATTGTGTGAGTCCCTCATTGCTACAGCCAAAGCTTGAGAAAATGCAGCCACCAGAAGCCAGAGGTTCTAACCATCATCCCAGGGCAGAAATAGAGAATACAAGATTAGAGATTTAAATACACACATGCTCCAAAGGGACTTGACCGCAAGAGTGTACATGTCAACTCTCAAGGCATCCTTGAACTGCTCTTGAGTTGCCATAGGCAAGAGCGGGTGGGGGAACTGACAGAGCAGCACAGCAGCCACAACCAGAAGCACATTCCATGCATACCTTTCTCAAGGCTGTCTCCCAGGTTACCTGCCACAGCCAGAGAGGTCGTGATCTCTCCATTCTGTGAAAGTGCTCCATTGGAGAATGTGATTTATGACACAATTTGGGGGATGGGGGAAACAGGGTCATAATTGGGCCGTAAATTACATGGGGGCAGAGCTGTCTTCACTTGTCAACATGTTGCTCCTAATAAATAACTGTATTTCTTTTGAAGCTTGGCTTGAAGATCATGATTTAATTAGGGCATCCGTCGGAACCCTGACAGGTTGGAGGGACCTTGGAGGTCTTCTAGTCCAACCCCCTGTTTAAGCAGGAAACCCAATATCATTTCAGACAAAAGTGTCTTATTGGTGTGTGTTGATATTATGGCCACAAGTTGTCAACTTTGAAAGGAGCCTGGCCAAAGCTATCTTGGGGGCTCCAGGGTTGCCAATTGATGTCCGTAGCACTAATACATACCAATAAGAATGCTGATACAAATTATATAATATATAATGCTAGTTTATGTATGATATGCTGTGTGTGTGTGTGTGTGTGTGTGTGTGTGTGTGTGTGTGTGTGTGTGAGAGAGAGAGAGAGAGAGAGAGAGAGAGAGAGAGAGAGAGAGAGAGAGAGAGAGAGAGAGAGAGAGAGAGAGAGAGATGAATTAGTAAATAAATAAGTGAATGAATGAGCCAATGGACATGTCTTTAAATGGTGATCAAACTTCTGGAGCAGAGTGATGTCTCAGGGTTCTGACTTAATTCCCCACTGTTCTGGAGAAAAGTCAATAGCAGAAGGTCCAAATCCATGGTGGCGAACTGTTCTGACCCCTCTTTCTCTGACTAATACAAGACTGGCTGCTTGCCACTGACTCTCTTGGCTGCTTGCCTGAATGACTCTGAACAGATACGAAGCTTCCTAACTCGACTAAACACAAACCTGAAAATCAACATGAATAAACACAAACCTAGAAATCCAACGTTGTTCTCTGCAAGGACTTTCTTAGCAAAGACTTCCTTTTAAACCCTCTTTTTACAGCCCTTCTCACTCTAGCATCAGGAACAAACTGGCCTTGATCCTCCCCACTACTCCAAGACCCAGGTGCCTCCTGATGACCAGCCGGGCTCTCTGCTCTCTCAAGGTCACCCTCCTCTTCCAGAGCAGACTCATAGGACTCCTCACTAGAGGAGTCCATCAGCAGCTCATCCAGAGTCGGGTGGGCCACAACACGAACCTATGGCACGGGCACCACAGGTGGCACACAAAGCCATTTCTGAGGGCACGTGAGGCGTTGCCCTGTCAGCTCCAGTGCACATGAGCGTGCTGGCCAGCTGATTTTCGGCCTTGATTTTCAGCCATTTGTTTGCCCTCCTGAAACCTCCAGAGGGAGAAAAATGGCCCAACCGGCAACCTAGAAATATATTCCTGAACTTCCGGTTTGTGTGTTGGGCCTTTTTTCGCCCTCCTGAGGCTCCTAGAAAGCTTTTGGAGCCTTAGGAGGGTGAAAAAGGGACCTATCGGGGCCACCGGAAGCCAGAAAATGGGCTGTTTCCGGCCTCTGGGGGAGGCCATTTATGCCCTCCCCAGGCTACAAAAAAGCCATGTGTACATGTGCTGGACAGTAGGGGCTGTCACACATGTATTCTCAGGGGGCACGGCATGAGAGGCATTAAATTATGTGGGTGGGCACACAAGCATGCACAAGGTTCACCATCACTGGTCCAAATCCTTAAGACCCCAAGTCTCCGGATTCCCTGCAGGAACAAAGCTGTAAAATGTGAGTTTTAAAACCTCTCTGGGGTATTTTACATGCATCCCCTTTCTCCCATGCTGTTGGAAGGAAATGCTGTTACAAATCTTATAAATTCCTAATACTTTAAACTGGAGTTATTTCCAAATAAGCGTGGTACAGGACTGAATGATAAAAGCCACTTAAACGTTACATTTTGAAGTGTATCATTAAAATACTGTAATGCATAGGGGGAAAATAGAATATGTGTTTGAAAATGCCCTCCTTCAGACTATTGACTTAATCCAGGAACGGTGATGAGCTACTCCTTCCCATGGCTTACTCGTTGTGAGGTTAACTTCTCAGTAATGCAAAAAATCTTTAAAACTAGGGGAAAGCAATGAATAGGATAGGGAGGGGGACTCTCCAGATATTGCTACGCTGCAAACCCAGCAACCATTCCAACTTTATTTTTATTTAATTTTTTTATTTTATTTTAATCACATTTATATCCCGCCCTTCTCCACAAAGGACACAGGGCGGCGCACAGGAATTTAAAATACATACAAAACAATACAATAAATACAGAATTTAAAAATATATTAAATTAAATTATAATCCTATGCTAAAATCAAATTAAAATCCCCAATTTAAAACTATCTAAATAGTCTCGACGGGAGGGTTAGGCTAGGCCAGCTTGCTGAAAAAGATGTGTCTTTAGATACTGGTGGAAGAGGCGGAGGTCCGAGATGGTACGCAATTCAGGGGGAAGGTCGTTCCAATGGGCAGGGCCCGCCACAGAGAAGGCTCTTCCCCTGGGTGTCGCCAGACGGCATTGCCCGGCTGACGGCACCCTGAGAAGGCCAACTCTGTGGGAGCGGATCGGCCAAAGGGATGTATGGGGCAGGAGACGGTCTCGCATATAACTAGGCCCCGAGCCATGGAGCGCTTTAAAGATGGTCGTCAAAACCTTGAAGCGCACCCGAAAGACCACAGGAAGCCAGTGCAGCTCGCGCAGGATCGGTGTTATATGGGAGCATCTAGGGGCTCCCATAATCACCCGCGCGGCTGCATTCTGGACTAACTGGATTTAACTTTAAAGTTAAATCTGTTGATTCCAGCAAGGTATAGTTTTTTTGGGGGGGCGGGGGTTCCCATCCATCCCTCAGAGGGTTTTCATGCTTAAAATGAGACTGGGAGTTCTATGTTTCTATTCTATGAAGAATGGTTGCAGGAACTGGGTATGTCTATTTCAGGGGTAGTCAACCTTTTTATACCTATCACCCACTTTTGTATCTCTGTTAGTAGTAAAATTTTCTAACTGCCCACCGGTTCCACAGTAATTGTGATTTATAAAGTAGGGAAGTCAATTAAATTTTAAAAAAGGAAAGTGCTTCAGTATCGGACAAAACCCGCCTACCACCCACCATGAAAGCTGGAACGCCCACTAGTGGGCAGTAGAGTCCAGGTTGACTACCACTGGTCTAGTTGAATGAAAAGAAGGACCAGGGGAGACATGATAGCAATGCTCCAATATCTCAGGGGCTTCCACATGGAAGAGGGAGCCAAGCTATTCTCCAAAGCACCTGAGGGCAGGACAAGAAGCAATGAGTGGACACTAATCAAGGAGAGAAGCAATCTAGAACTAAACAGAGATTCCTGACAGTGGGAACAATTAACCAGTGGAACAACTTGCCTCCAGAAGTTGTGAATGCTCCAACCCTGGAAGTCTTTAAGATAATATTGGATAACCATTTTTCTGAAGTTGTGTAGGGTTTCCTGCCTAAGCGGGGGGATGGACTAGAAGACCTCCAAAGTCCCTTCCAATTCTGTTATTCTGTATTCTATTCCCATTGCTGGTAATGAAAATGTGTAAGGACATACATTTTAAAAGAAATAGGGGGGAGGGGCAGATAGATATTTTTTGTCACAGTACCTGGAGCTTGTTATATGGAATTAATTTTGTAAGTAGATTCCAGCAGCATCCCCTGGGAACCTCTGTGCCTTTTTGCTTAACTTGCATTCTGTGATAGTCTAATCATTTCATAGTCCGGGCTTTTTGTAATATAACCTGTACAGTGGAAGGAATAAATCAATAAAGGTAAAGGTATTAATTCACAGAGCTCTCAATATTCTTACCACAATTATCTTCAAATACAGTAGTGGATTTTTCATAAGCACCTATTTGCTGCCTCTTGCCAGAGGGTTTCAAGTAGTTTGTCAGATGCATTTCATTAAATCCCACATAATTAAGTCTCAATTAATCCATTCCGAGATGGCTGGTGTAATTATGCTTATCGGGTCCCGATGAAAAGGACATAAGGATTCTCACTTAATCCGTAGTCTAAGAATCCCCCTCCTTCTATTCCAGAAACCAGATTTTTATTTGTTGCAGTGATTCATATTAAAATATAGATGCACTTCGTTTCTAACACTTTGCTCTCCTATTCTCTTTAGTTCTGGGACAGGAACCCAGAAATGAATATTATGGTTCTCATACTGCAGGGATGTCCAAACTTGGGAACTTTAAGACTTGTGGACTTCAACTCCCAGAATTCTGGGAGTTGAAGTCCACAAGTCTTAAAGTTCCCAAGTTTGGACATCCCTGTCATACTGCATTGGCCTCATTGCTAGAGACTGAAAAACAGGGATAATTGGAAGTGGGGGAGTTATGAGTCATGTTATCTTTCTGTTTGCTTTAACTAGTTATCAATAATTGAGTTCATGGGCAGAACTAAGCAGTAACATCTGGTTTATAAAATGCAAGGTTTCTGTTTCTATTATCACAGACTAAGACATAATATTGTTGTGACCCATCAACGGCCATTAGAGCTGGCAGCAGATTCGGACAGTGAGGAGGTTGGGGAGGAACCTGGGCCAGTCCTGGAGTCTGGGGAAGGCTCGGATGAGGGCTCTGTGTTGGAGGCAGAGAGGGGGCCAGAGCCGTATGCCAGTTGGGAGCTGCCTTCAGAGTCAGACATCAGTGAGGCAGACGAACAACTGGAGCCTGTTCCCAATGTGCTCATGTGCAGAGTTGCCAGAGGAAAGGAGCAGCTAAAGAGCAGGGGCAACTTGGGAGTAAGGCCACAGGTGGACGATGAATGGCCCCTCCCAGAGGAAATAAAAGAGGAGCGAAAGGGGAGTGGAGTTTGCAGGAGACCATTAGTTTGCTTAATTGGTTCTTGACTCTCCAAGACTCCTTGCCAAGTTTTGCAGATATCAGCCTGGCAGCTCTCCAAGCCAGATAAAGTCTGTGACTATAAATCCTCCCTTGAAAGACTTTGCTGGATGTGAATGAGCAGAATTCACAGTAAATTAATAAAAGGGTTTTTTGTCGGAGTTTGCTCCATGCTCTTTGGAAGCCTCGGTTAGAATGGTTTGCTTGATTTTGACTTAAGTGTATAAACTTAAGAGAGAATGCAAGCTCTGAGCTGAAGAGGAAGAGAGAGACCATTTCATATTTTTCAGAGAATTACGAGCAATTATCAATACATAACACAGTCACATGTTTATAAAACAGTTTTATAAAGAGACCCAATGTGAGCGATTAAGAAACTGAGCTAGGGAAAAAACCCGAGGGTGACATGCAGTACATGCAGGTTTTTTTATATTCTGGTTTGCCTAAGCAAATATCAATCAACAGGACAGCAAAGTTTTTGAGAACAAGCTACCTTTCATTTTTAGATCCCGAGTAGCTTCATGAGTTGTTGAGAGGGGGGAAAATTGTCCTTAGGCAGATTTTGTCTTTGTTTTGAATAAGGCAATGACAGGAAAGGTGACTGAGAGCATGAATGCAATCTTCAAGGGACACAAACATAATTATTTGGCCCCACTGCTTTATGGCATGTGAAATCTTTCAAGCTTAATGCGAACTCATAATAGCAAAGCTACCTGGATAAAGTCACTATCTTTGCTGCGGTCAGAGGATGAGCATGGATTCGTTTTTGTAGTCATACTCAGTATGCAAAGACTTTTTGCCATTATATTCCTGAGGAAAGAAATGCCAAGAAATAATATTGCATAAGATAAAGGTCCCCCTCACACGTATGTGCTAGTCGTTCCCAGCTCTAGGGGGCAGTGCTCATCTCTGTTTCAAAGCTGAAGAGCCAGCGCTGCCTGAAGATGTCTCCATGATCATGTGACTGGCATGACTAAACACCAAAGGCGAACGGAATGCTGTTCCCTTCCCACCAAAGGTGGTCCCTATTTTTCTACTTGCATTTTTTATGTGCTTTCGAAATGCTAGATTGGCAGAAGTTGGGACAAGTAACGAGAGCTCACTCCATTACGCAGCACTAGGGATTCGAACCACCGAACTGCCAACCTTTCTGATCGACAAGCTCAACATCTTAGCCACTGAGCCACTGCATCCCTTTTGTGGGGACTGGACTTTGTTTAATGTCCACTGTCGGCTGAGGCATCTTTGACTGCTGCGACCAAGTAACGGGAGCTCACTCTGTTACGCGGCACTAGGGATTCGAACAGCCAAACTGGCAACCTTTCTGATAGACAAGTTCAGCATCTTAGCCACTGAGCCACCACATCCCTATATTGCCTAGCCCCTTATTTTTAAGCATTTACATTACTTACACTATGCTATACAAATTTTCTTTCTTGGCCGAAAGTCCACAAAATTAGGGTGGTTAACTAAGTATAGGATATTTGAATTGGGGGCAAATTCAAATCAAACATAATGGATCTGATATAGTGATAGTTGTTCTCTGAGTCTGAATTAAAAAATAGGTGTGATTAAAAAAATAGCAATAGCACTTAGACTTATATACCGCTTCAGAGTGCTTTACAGCCCTCTCTAAGTGGTTTAACAGTGTCAGCCTATTGCTCCAACAATCTTATTCCTCATTTTACTGTTAGAAGAATGGAAGTCTGAGTCAACCTTGAGCCAGTCAGAATCGAACCACTGGCAGACAGCAGTCAGCAGTCAGCAGAAATAGCCTGCAGTACTGCATTCTAACCACTGCACCAAAATTAGGGTGGTGAATGATGTAGGTAAATATGGAATATTTTAAATGGGGAAAATTAAAATCAAGGAACCCAAATCTGATATAATGATAGGTATTCTCTGGTCTGAATAATGTAGTGATCAGTTAAAAAGATATCTAAAAAAGTCAGATGCCCTTATCTTTATCACACAAGAAAGAGGAGGAAATAAATGTGTGTAGAAGAGATAAAACCTAGATAAAACATGGTTTCGTGTAATGGGGGATATCATACTAAGACATGACCTGCCCCCCCCCCCAAATTAGAACAACTACGGACCTCCGCTCCTTCCGTCAAAAATTAAAAACGCACTTTTTCTGCTTGGCCGGCCTAGGTTAGTCATCTGTTTATTGTTTTAATTGGGTTCTTAAGGGGTTTAGTTTTTAGTATTTTGGGTTTTTAGCGCAGGGATAAATTGTTTAATCTGATTTTATATATATTTATTATGTATTTATATTTGTATGTTTTTAATTCCCCTGTGCACCGCTCCGAGTCCCTTCGGGGAGAGGGAGCGGTCTACAAATTAAATTTATTATTATTATTATTATTATTATTATTATTATTATTATTATTATTATTATTATTATTATTATTATTATTATTATTATTATTATTATTATTATTATTATTATTATTATTATTATTATTATTATTATTTAGTTTAGCTTGTAAACTAAATGCATTTTAATTTTTATAACAAACAGCTGGGTATGTGCAAAGATGTCAATAGAATTTGATCTAGCAGACGGGTTCAAACATTGCCAATTGTGGTTTATTTAGCTAACAATAGTTTACAATATCTTATTTCAATTCAATTCAATTCAATTCAATTCAATACAATACAATACAATACAATACAATACAATACAATACAATACAATACAATACAATACAATAGCAGAGTTGGAAGGGACCTTGTAGGTCTTCTAGTCCAACCCCCTGCGTGGGCAGGAACCTTATACCATTTCAGACAAATGGCTATCTAACATCTTTTTAAAGGCTTCCAGGGTTGGGGCATTCACCACTTCTGGAGGCAAGCTGTTCCAGAGGTTAATTGTTCTAACTGTCAGGAAATTTCTCCTTAGTTCTAAGTTACTTCTCTCCTATTTTGTACGATCTTTGATTCTGGACCTACCACACAAAATAATGGTGTCCCTCAATGATTCTTTTTTTTTATGTGAAGTGTTTCATTTTATACTACATATACATATCAGTGTGTGAACAGTGTGGTGCTTGGATATCCTACATTTTAGTACACATAAACATAATATTATTAATCATAGTTATTACATTTCATTTTCATTTCATATTGTTTAAACATATCTAATACTACCACCATTCAATATCTGAACCTCCCTCTTATTATTTCACATATCTTATTGTGTTAAAATATGTATATTGTTGTTCCCCTCTTATTTCTATTGTATTTAAACTTTTGTTCATGTCACTGTTGTTCTCAAAGACATTTGTTTTTTGTCTTTCATCTTTCACCTGCTTTTTATTATTATTATCTCTTTTATTCATTAAACATGAAACTCAGTCAACTGAACATTTAAAAATGTGTCACCAATACAATTAACTGGTGCTGATGGTTGATATGGGATGCTGCCAGTGTCCTAGGTCTCAATCAAGTATCTTCTTAAAATATATGATGTTCCGTGTAGCACAGTTTTTTGCAGTTCCGCTGGTGTTATTGCAGGAAGCTGCAACTTCTTGATGTGTTTTGCAAAATTATTTCCCATACAGTTTTGGTTGCCACAATGTAGAAAAGACGTGGAGACTCTGGAAAGAGTGCAGAGAAGAGCAACCAAGATGATTAGGGGACTGGAGGCTAAAACATATGAAGAACGGTTGCAGGAACTGGGTATGTCTTGTTTAAGAAAAAGAAGGACTAGGGGAGACATGATAGCAGTCTTCCAATATCTCAGAGGGTGCCACAAAGAAGAGGGAGTCAAACTATTCTCCAAAGCACCTGAGGGTAGAACAAGAAGCAATGGGTGGAAACTAATCAAGGAGAGAAGCAACTTAGAACTAAGGAGAAATTTCCTGACAGTTAGAACAATTAACCTCTGGAACAGCTTGCCTCCAGAAGTTGTGAATGCCCCAACCCTGGAAGTCTTTAAGAAGATGTTAGATAGCCATTTGTCTGAAATGGTATAAGGTTCCTGCCCACGCAGGGGGTTGGACTAGAAGACCTACAAGGTCCCTTCCAACTCTGCTATTGTATTGTATTGTATTATTGTATTGTATTTAACGCTTCACATCTGTATATATTAAAGTTTCATCCTTCATTCTTTACTGTTTCAATATACAATTCTAATATCAATCACAATATCATTTGAACATATAGATCTATTCATATTCCTTCCATTCATCCAATCCATGAAATTCTACTATTAATACACATGCTTCTGCTAAAATATATTATTTCATTTATCTAATTACTCATTGTTTAGTTTTATTAATAATATGTATTATTATTATTATTATTTTGCCCATCAATGATTCTTTCAATAGATTCTAATCAATAGATTAAATGTTCTTACAAACTGTTAGGGAGGCTTCCCCATCTTAATCCTTCATTTGTGTTAGGTATTGAAATACCTATTTTGACTTTTCTCTCTCCCTGGTTTTTACAGTTCCTTTCCACTCTTATGGTGTGCTGCTGAGTATTTAATATGTCTATTTAAATGCAAATTTTGACTTTTTGTCTGTAATCATATGAAATGTTTGCCACTAAATTTTTTAATCAGAAACATTATTTTTATATCAAAGTGGTAATGGAGTGTTAGCCTACAGATAATAAAAAAAGATACACTGGTGATTTAAAGGAGATATTACTACACCCATCAGTTGGCATTCTAAAAACCACTTTTTTGAGTGCAGGAACCGTTGCTGCTAATAATTCATCTGATTTAGATCTTGAGCTATTAATAAAGAACTAGATGTTTAAAGTCCCTGTCTATATCCGTTTCTAGGACAAGTTAGGGAATTTTTTTTAACAGTAGATAAGCTTCAAAAGCATTAATTCTTTTGTGTTGTACTGTTCTTCTTACTTTAAAAACTGAAACACTGAAAGTTTTTTTTCCCAAAAAAAACACTATTGAATAATTTTTCAAATGTTTTTCCCTTGTAAAATATATATATTGTTTTCTTTTGTTACTTTACCATCCAGATATATGACAATTTCTTCTTGTATTCCTTTAAAAAAATACTTTTCACATGATAATTATTGCTATTGTTTTTCATTATATTTTCCATTATACAGTGGTACATCGGTTCACGAATGCCTCTGTTCACGAACAACTCGGTTCACGAACAGAAAAGTTCATAAAAATATGCTCCGGTTCACAAACTCCGCTTCGGTTCACGAACAGAAAAGTTCACAAAAATATGGTCCGGTTCACGAACTCTGCTTCTGTTCACGAACTCCGCCTCGGTTCACGAACTCCGCCTCGGGTCACAACCAATTTGGTTCGCGACCAGAGTCAGTTCAAGAATTAAAACCAAAAGAAAGATCAGAACGGATTAACCAGATTTACATTAAACCCTATGGGAAACTGTGCCTCGGGTCACGACCAATTTGGTTCGCGACCAGAGTCAGTTCACGAATTAAGTTCGTGAACCGAGGTACCACTGTATTTCCTTTCATCACTTTCTAGTCTCCCTGGTTGTCTACATTTTCTAATCTGGAAAAGGGATCTTCTGTAGATCTTCCTCTAAAATTTGAGTAGCCACCTAAAAAGCCAAGAAGTCCTCAGGTCTCAGAAGAGGTAGTTCTGTAATGTAGCACATGGCATTTATATATACACTGATTAACCAAAGAAAATGTAAGACCAGTACATTTCCCTGTGAGAATTTTCCCCCGTAACGTTTTCTCCTTTGGGAGAAATTTCAGTAGCAACTTCCACCAAACGGAATGAAAAACTGATTCAAAAATGCTGAAATGCATGGCATCATGAAATATAAAATAGGAGGTTTAATGACCTGAATACTATTATTCAGGGGTGGGATGCAACCAGTTTAATCAATGGTTTGGTGAGCGTGTGCACATGCACACTTCGACACATGTGCGTGTTTAACGTGCAGTGTTCAAAGCCCACCCATTTAAAGCTTAAAAACTTACCTTCTATGTCAGCCCCAGTGAGTAAAGCAGTAATCCGTTGTGCCACGCAAATCAGCTGAGCTAAAAACTAGGGAAATATAGGTCGGGAAACCGCAGAGGTGGGTGGCCAGGACCAACTGCTCACCAGAACTACTGGCTGATCCAAAACTGGTCAGAACCGGCTGAATCTCACCCCTGCTATTATTGCATTTCTATACTCACCCTTCTATTTTTAAATTTCTGTGACAATTAGCCCCTTATTCTCTCTATCTTCATTTTATATTCCTATTTCCTGAATGTATGTGTACTACTTTCCAAGGAGGGTTTTTTTTTTTCCACCTGGGGAAGTGGAGGGTTTTTTCACCTGGGGAGCGAAGCCATCATGGTCTGATTTGTACACAATGATAAACAACAGCTGAATTTGCAGATGATAATCTGTTCTTTCCCCGGCCAAAGAAAAAGAAAAACCAACAACAAGCCAGCAATTATAGCTGAGGATTAGGAGTGAATGAGAATACTATTACAGTAATCCCTCGTTTTTCGCGGTTAATCGGGACCGGACCCTTCCGCGGAAACTGAAAAACCGCGAAGTAGGATTCGGTATATCTATACCGGAAACTTGAGTTGGTGGACATCATTTAAAGCAAGCACTAGGGGGCGCTTGCCTCCTACCGATGCATTTTTTTGCTATTGAAAAACCCGCGAAGCACTGAAGCCGCGGAAAATGAAGCCGCGGAAAACGAGGGATTACTGTATATTTTAAAAGGTGTGGTCATAGTGATCTGCCTATCTAAGACAGAAATCTGCTTAGACAGATTTTAATATTTCCTTTAAAAAATTCATTTTTCTAGGAGAGGAGTGGTTGCTAAATTCCACACTACTATGCCCTCCACAAAGGAAGTTTGCAGATGTAATGCATGGGAAAAAAAACATTTGCTCATTATTTTTGATGGGGTAATGAAATAAATCTGCTTAGATAGGCCGTAGCAGAAAATGTCCAGTCACAATCCTATTTTCTTTTTCTTTTTTTCCCTGCAAAATAATAATGGAAATCCAGCCCTTTGGCAAGAACAATGTGTTAACACCTTTTAAGTGTTAAACTTTACAAAGTGATGAAATATCCCCTTACTGAAGTCTGTGTAACCTCTTCTCTTCTGCTCCCTCCTTAACTATTTCTATTTATAGCAGACTTTTTAGTGCTCAGGACATTGCTTTGTTTCAATATTTGTTTTGATATTTATTTCAATATTTGAGGGGCTTTCACAGAAAGGAGGGAGGTCAAGCTATTTTCCAAAGCACCTGAAGGCCAGACAAGGAATAATGGATGAAAACCGATGAAGGAGAAATTCAATCTGGAAATAAGGAGGAATTTTCTGACAGTGAGAACGATCCAGCCCATGGAACAGAAGTTGCCTTCGGAGGTTGTGGGAGCTTCATCCCTGGAGGCTTTCAAGAAGACACTGGACTGCCATCTGTCAGGAATGGTGTAGGGCCTCCTGCTTGGGCAGAGGGTTGGACTAGATGACCTACAAGTTCCCTTCCAGCTCTGTTAATCTAATTTAATCAAAGTCAGTGGGGAAAGCTGGATGCACTGTACAAGTGAACCATTTATTTTTATATATTTATTTAGTCAAATTTCTATACCACCCTATCTCCCTGGTGGGACTCAGGGCGGTGCACAGAAAGAATAAAAAACCCATAACATATAATCACAGTATAAAAATAGAATTAAATTTGGAAAATCTGTGCTAAGATGTAATTAAAAACTATTAAAAATGTTATATTTAAAATTCAATCAGTTAATCTATGCCAGGCCAGCCAGATGGAAAAAGTGTGTTTTGAGCGCCCGGCGGAAGAGGCGTAGGTCCGTGATGGTGCGAAGGTCGGGGGGCATGTCGTTCCAGAGGGTTGGACCCGCCACAGAGAAGGCTCTCCCCCTGGGGGTCGCCAGCCAGCATTGACCGGTAGACGGCACCCTGAGGAGGCCCTCTCTGTGGGAGCGGACAGGTCGAAGGGAGGTATGTGGTAGGAGGCGGTCTCACAAGTAGCCAGGACCCGTGCCATGGAGCGCTTTAAAGATGGTTACTAACACCTTTACTAAACAACTGCAGTGATTCACTTAACAACCATAGGGAAAAAAAGTTTGTAAAATTGGTTATGACTCACTTAACCATCACAGTATTTAGCAACAATAATTCTCGGCCCAACTATGGTCATAAATCAAGGACTTCGTGTACTGATGCGGAATATATCAGTGTCAGCATGTGATAGGCTGACAATCTTCAATATGACCATTTCTTCCTTTTGTTGGCATTGGAAAGTTTTCAAGCAGTTGTTTCCTCAGGAAAGAACATTTGCAGTAGCAAGCCACTCAACCGTACAACAGCTAAAACATCCGTGCATTTTATCTGTTCTATTTGGCAAGTGACCGAAAAGCAGAATATTTGCTACAATTTCACGGTATTGTCTTTGCATCCTGGAAATGCCTACAAGAAGGATCTTCACTCATCAGCTGTGATGGTGTGAAAATAGCTACTGAATATACATTAGCTGTCTAGAGCTGTCTTGAGAACTTGAAGCAGACGGATGGATAAAAGTCAGCCTTCGGATGGTTAAAGGATAAATCCTGTCTAGCTTCTCAGTTATCAGTGTAGTGAAATCATCTTCCCGGGAGGATTGAGTTGTTACAGAGCTATAAAATGTTCCACCAAAGGTGTTATATAAATGACACCAACAGCACATTTTGTGTGTGTGTGTGTAATTTTCAGACAAAGCCTTTTAAAATTTATCTTAGCATTGTAAAATAGGCTGGCAGAGTAGCGCTTGTAAGAACAATCACAATTGCTCCTTTCTTTTTGGCTTAGTTAACATTCAACCCATTTACTATGTACAAACAGCCTTAGCAATAGCACTTAGATTTATATACCACTTTGCAATGCTTTTACAGCCCTCTCTAAGCAGTTTACAGAGTCAGCCTCTTGCCCCCCAACAATCTGTGTCCTCATTTGACCCACCTCGGAAGGAGGGAAGGCTGAGTCAACCTTGAGCTGGTCAGGATTGAACTGCTGGCACAGTCAGCCTGCAATACTTCATTCTAACACTGCGCCATCCCAGCTGATGGATGGATGGATGGATGGAGATAGCTTGATTGACTGACTGACTGATTGATTGATAGAAAGCAATAACCCTTAGACTTATACACCGCTTCCTAGTGCTTTACAGCCCTCTCTAAGCGGTTTGCTGAGTCAGACATTTGCCCCCAACAATCTGTTTCTGGCATTAGATTCATTGTTCTTTTGTCAGTGATTGGCTTCATTTGAGTTGTTTTATATGTTTCTTTGCATTTCTTTCCCATCTGTATTCCCGCAGCCTGTTCTGGAAAAGAAAATTTGTTCCCAGTAAGATGGCTGACATTAGGTGTGTTCTTTTAAAAGTTCTTTGAATGTGTAGGTTGTGTGTGTGTGTGTGTGTGTGTGTTTAGTATAAAACTTTTTTAGCTTCAATTACAGAAAAGATCTCATCCTACTACTTCATTATTATTATTATTATTATTATTATTATTATTATTATTATTATTATTATTATTATTATTATTATTATTGTTATTTAAGTTGTTTTGAATGATATTCAGGGTATCAGTGCAATTTGGAGAGAGAAAATAGAGAGAAGCTAATGAACTCTTCTTGTCTGATTCAGTAAAAGCATTTGGACCCTTGCCAGCATGCAACAATAGGAACAACATGGGGAATGGGGGAAAATCACCTCTTGCAGGTGGCAGACCCTGTTTGAAAGTGAAAAGTGCCATTTATTTTGTCCATTATTCTCTTTAATCAAGCATATTCTTCGAAATTTTGTAACATATGGAAATCTTGGGTAATTGTAGGATAGTGAGCTAAAGAGATGATTATTTTTTGTTGTTCTGGCTAAACAACCACATGCCTATGTCTGGTGCTAGTGATACAAGCACCAGATCTGTATCTGGCAGCATCCAATGTCACAAAAGTCTGCATTTGGACCAAGACGTTCAAGAATACTGGTAGCACCGTTATTGTTTACAACTGATATGAGATTTTAATAGCCCATAAAGTCTGGATCCAAATTCATTTCACAGTTTTCCCAGCCAATTGGAAGAGACTCTCTGGGGATAATTATTTGCGTCACCTTTGTGTAAGTTCTTTGTGTTTTCCTGGGATTGTTGGAGAAGAAAGATTAGCTTTAGTATCCTCAAACTGGGCTATTGCTTGTCCCTTATCAAAACTTCAGTTCTAAGGTGCTTTTCCCATGCCTTTCTGAGGGCAGAACAAGAAGCAATGGATGGAAATTAATCAAGGAGAGAAGCAACCTAGAACTAAGGAGAAAATTTCCTGACAGTGAGAACAATTAACCAGTGGAACAACATGCCTCCAGAAGTTGTGAATGCCCCAACACTGGAAGTTTTAAAGAAGCTGTTGGCTAGCCATTTGTCTGAAATGGTACAGGGCTTCCTGCCTGAGCAGGGGGTTAGACTAGAAGACCTCCAAGGTCCCTTCCAACTCTGTCATTCTTTCATAACTGTGGATTGTCGGTTCATTGCCATCAGCCATTCAGTCATGTCTAACTCTCAGCCACTCTAGGCAGGCATGGGTTCTGCCTGCTGCTACTGCCGGTTTGCTCAGAGATGTGCTTCTCCACTGTGCGCTTCTGCTTGATGCATCCTATGAGTGCATGTGCAGTACTAAAAACGCGTCTGTGCATGCACAGAGGCAAAAAACAAGATGGTGGCACCTATGGAACTGGTTTGGTGTGTGTGGCAGGCCAGGTTACCACCTACTCGGCCGAACTGGTCCAAACCAGTAGGAACTGACTATGGATCAACACTCTCCATACCCCTCTGTCTCACACTGCTTCCTTCATAGTCGCCATGGTCACCTCAGTGTCATTCTTTATAGTATCCAGGTGGCAGATATTAAGGTGGCCCTTCCTCCTTTCTCTAGATACCGGCTCACACAGTGTTTGACAGTTGAGAGGTGCAAAGCTGGGATGATATTAGTAGACATTCTAGCAATAGGGAGGTGAGTAGTAGAGCATAAAACATATGAAGAATGGTTGCAAAACAGATGAAGAATGGTTGCAAAACAGATGAAGAACGGTTGCAGGAACTGGGTATGTCTAATTTAATAAAAAGAAGGACTAGGGGAGACATGATAGCAGTCTTCCAATATCTCAGGGGTGGCCCCAAAGAAGAGGAAGTCAAGCTATTCTCCAAAGCACCTGAGGGCAGGACAAGAAGCAATGGGTGGAAACTCATCAAGGAGAGAAGCAACTTAGAACTGAGGAGAAATTTCCTGACAGTAAGAACAATTAATCAGTGGAACAGAAGTTGCCGCCAGAAGTTGTGAATGCCCCAACACTGGAAGTCTTCAAGAAGATGTTGGATAGCCATTTGTCTGAAATGGTATAGGGCTTCCTGCCTAGGCAGGGAGTTGGACTAAATGACCTCCAAGGTCCCTTCCAACTCTGCCATTGTATTGTATTGTAAAGCCTGAAACGCACATGAGAGCAAAGACCTTTGGATGGCTTCAGAACAGAGATGGTATTCAGCCAGTTCTGACAGGTTCTGGAGAACCGGTAGCGGAAATTTTGAGTAGTTTGGAGAACCGGCAAATAGGCTGGCCCCACCCCCTGCTGCCTCCCAGCCTCCCAGCCAATCTTCTTTTGTTGCCCTGAACAGGAGAACGGAGCTGGGGAGCAGAGTAGTGGGGTAGGGAGGGAATGGGGATTTTGCAGTAACCTTCCCTTTCCACGCCCACAAAGCCACACCCACAAAGCCCCGCCCCAACCCCAAAGCTCAACCCACATAACTGGTAGTAAAAATATTTGAATCCCACCACTGCTTCGGAAGGATTTGAGAGCAAAGAAAACCACAATCATTCCTAGGCCAGATATAAAATTTTTGGAAGTCTACATCCATGGCTTGGATTCAAACCCTGTAACAAGAAAAAGTTTGTCCATTCAGCTGATGGAAAGAGAAAAAGAAGAAACAGCATATTTTATAAAAAAAAAAAAAACTACTGAAAGCATAAACATTTTAGCCTCAGATTGCATTGCACTACTTGACTTCGGAGGAATGAAAACACTTAAGAAAAATGATGGACTGAAGAACCAAGTAATCCCGTGTTTTGAACACAGTCACTTAAATATATTTACATATCAACTCACCTCCGAGGGATGTGATTTAACAGCCATTTTCAACTCTTAAAACACTCCAATTTTGCTAATATTCTCTTCAATTGTATTTAATTTGACGAAAGCTACGTTTTAGACTTTGAAGTACCCCAGAGAAATACCTCTGTGGCACATTATTCATAAATAGTTATAGTAGTGCAACATACTTCTCCTTTGTGTTTTGATAGATTTTTGGTAACTTTGTAGGATGATAGGTTAATGAGTATCTGAGTTTAAGTTTGACTGTTCTTTCTTTTGTTCTGACAAAATGTTTCTAAGTTTGCATGCGAAGTTTTGTTTATTCACTGAAAATTGCATTGCATTTTTTTTTTTTTGCTGGCTCATTAATCGGACTATTCAAGGTTAACCAACCTTTTATGTTTAAATTGCTTTTCATGGAATACGTTTCAGAGGTTTTGCAAATGTTGGCCATTACCTCATTTTTGACATTTCAGCTGTGAATCCTTTATGAAATGAGAATTGAATGTAATCATCTCACTGGAATGAGATGAAGTGGTTTTCGCTTACATATTAACAACAAAATTGCACCCTCTTTTTCTTCTTCTTGATGCTGTGAGAATGTACTGTAATGGCAGACAATAATAGCTAATATTCAGAGTTTCTATAACCAATCAAAAGATGTTTAGGCCAAAGTCCTGTAAAACCACTTATTCACTTCAAAAGTTTTGATTAAGGTGATATTGCCTGCATTCTTCAGCACTGATTTTACTTTGCATCCTTTTACTTACTTGGCAAGAATTGTAATTAAAGAAGAAAAGAGAGTAATGAAAAGTTCAGATGTGGCTCTATTGCATCTCTCTTTAAAGATCTATCTTTCTTTGTGCCTTCGGGTTGTGTCCATTTTAACAAGGAAATACAGTTCCTACAGTGACATATGAATATCTGGGATTCATAGCACGAGTCTTAATAGAAGATGAATATCTCCAAGGCCCAGTTTATTTTCTGCTTCAATTTTAATCAAGTTGGAGGCAAACAACACATTACTCCTTCCCACCTCAATTGTTTCCAACACCAAATAGTTTCTAGAATGACCACTAAAGAAAGAAATATAAATTTATACTAGTATAAGCAGTTATCTCTATAAATGCCATGTAGAAGGTTTTCAGAAGAGGATTGATCCTTCACTTTATGGTCATAATAGTCCTGCTCTGATGGGATCATATACTTTGGGACAGAAATGTACGATATGGGAACCAGAGCTTTTTGTTGTTGTTAGTTGCGAAGTCATGTCTGATCCATTGTGACCCCATGGACAATGTTCTTCCAGGCTTTCCCGTCCTCTACCATCTTCTGGAGTCCATTTAAGCTCACACTTACTGCTTCGGTCACTCCATCCAGCCACCTCATTCTCTGTCGTCCCCTTCTTCTTTTTCCCTCTATCGTTCCCAGCATGAGGCTCTTCTCTAGTGGGTCCTTCCTTCTCATTAGGTGGCCAAAGCATTTGAGTTTCCTCTTCAGGATCTGGCCTTCTAAAGAGCGGTCAGTATTAATCTCCTCTAGGACTGACCGGTTGGATCGCCTTGCAGTCCAAGGGACTCACGGGAGTCTTCTCCAGCACCAGAGTTCAAAGGCCTCCATTCTTTGGCGCTCAGACTTCTGGATTCTTCCACTCAAAAAGGAAACGAAACTTTGGCATAAAACCGGTAGCCTCCTTGCTTCAGAGGAAAAAGAGAGAGAAATACAAGCCATGTAGCTAATACATCAAGTAGGTGGATCTCGAGGGTCCCAAATTTCTCGCCTCCAGGGGTTGGCATGTTGTGTCTTTAACATCAAGAGTTTGACGAAGTTTCTCCATCATTATTTCAACTGCCATGGCTGCGCTCAAACAACGCAGGGATTTGTAAAATGACAAATGTTTGGTGTTTCCTTTAAAAAACATGCAGGCTTTGCTGTTAATGCTGTACAAATCCTATAGCTAGAAGAAAGCGTCTGTATTTAGAGGGCATGCAGCATGAATACATTGATTGCCAAAATAAGCTGAGAGTGCCACGGCTGCTGTTTGTTGTAGGCACAGTCAAACTTTTAACAAGTTACTGGGGGGGGGGGAAAGCCCAATGAAAGCTCCTTCAACAATGTCATATGACTAATTTTGCATAGCGTTCTAGTTCTGAATGCTAAATGTTCGCAGGTTCATGGGGGTCTTTTCCATAATTAGCAATATTAATGTGCTGCATAATTGAAACAAATTAGAGAGAGAAAGAGAGAGAGAGAGAGAGAGAGAGAGAGAGAGAGAGAGAGAGAGAGAGAGAGAGAGAGAGAATTCTAGCTTAATGGCATCGCATTGGGTTAAAAAATATTTTAAATGCCAGTTAAACTGTAAATTATCACATTCTTTGTTTGGATTCATTTGATTTACAAATGGATTCCATTAGCAGGGTCCTTTTTGTTTGTTTAGAGCGGAATAAAAATAAACATTTTCCTAATTGTGTGAATGACCTTGGGGGAAGAGAGAAAGCCATGTTGTCTAGGAAACAATTAGAGAAGAGAGGGAGGAGCCCTCAGTTGCTTAACAAACAGAGGAAGACATTTAGGAAGTACATGCCCAACTGGTAAGATGGTTAAAAATAGTGCTGGTAAATTGTGCTTTCAGATTAGATTAACAGAGTTGGAAGGGTCCTTGTATAGTAGGTCATCTGGTCCAACTCCCCGCCCAAGCAGGAGACCCCACACCCGTGATGATGAACCAAAGTAGCATGCAGAGCTATGCCACCTGGCATGCACTGTTCCTCTTCCGGGTTTTTGGTGTGCGTGTATGCACCACAATCAGCTGGCCTTCATGCGTGTGCCAGTGCCAGAAACTGGAAGAGCTAATCTTCTGTTTTTTGCTCTGAGCATGCACACCGGCCAGCTGATTGTTGTGTGCACATACCTGCCAGTAACCAGAAGACTAGCTGACTGGCATACATGCATGTGCTGAAAACCAGAAGTTTCTGGTGCCCTGAGCAGCTCCTCTTCTGTTTTGCAGACCAACGAGTACGCATGTGCACTCCTTTTTCTGCACTCAGTGCCAAAAAGGTTCGCCATCATTGCCCTACACCATTTCTGACAAATGCAGTCCAATCTCTTCTGGAAAGCCTCCAGTGATGATGCTTCCACAACTTTCGAAGACAACTTCTGTACCATCGGTTGATTGATCTCACGGTCAGAAAATTCCTCCTTATTTCCAGGTTGAATCTCTCCTTGTTCAGTTTCCATCCATTATTCCTTGTCTGGCCTTTGGGTGCTTTGGAAAACAGCTTGACCCCCTCCTTTCTTTGGTGGCCCCTCAAATATTGGCACAATGTTCTCATGTCTCCCCTGGTCCTTCTCTTCACTAGACTGGCCATGCCCAGTTCCTGCAACTGTTCATCATATGTTTTAGCTTCCAGTCCCCTCATCATCTTGGTTGCTCTTCTCTGGACTCTTTTTAGAGTCTCAACATCTTTTTTTATATAGTGTGGTGACCAAAACTGGATGCAGCATTCTAGGTGTGGTCTTACTAAAGCTTTATAGAGTGGTATTAGTATCTCCCTTGATCTTGATTGAATCTCTCCATTAATGCTTTTTTGGCTGCCACTGCAATACAGATTTCAATGACTCTATTAATGTAGCCTTGCAAAAAAAGTAGAATTAGTTTATGTAGTCCTGTTTTGTGTCTTGTTCACCTAGGAAGGCCAACACTAACTGCATAGATTTAAAAAAAAAAACATTATTTAAGTGTTCCAAGTTTTGAGATAGGGAAAACATTTTTTTGTTCAAGCATTAGAAACGAAGATGAGATTAATGAAATTATTGAAATAAATGTATATTCACAACTAACAACCTTCTAAATGCTGCGTGTTAAAGATATTTTTCAGGGTTATATTTCAGCCTCTCACAGTAGTGGAGAAGCATGTGGTCTGGCTTTAGATGGGCCAAACATAAGTTGTTATAATAGACAATTATTCGCATAGCTTTTCTAAATTGGATTCTTGACACAAATCAGCACATTGAATTACTTTATCTATACACACAACAAAGCAAAAAACTACTCAATTTTTACTTATCAATAGGTCGGACAAGAACAAATACTTTGAATGCGCAAGGCTTCAATTCACAACATATTTTCCTTGGCGGAGTCAAGGTCTTTGCCTAACAGAGCTTTGTATGTTTTGAAGGGAGAAAGAAACCAAATCAGCAACATTGCAAAAGGGAGACAAAGTTATTTCACATTGAATGATGTCGGGCATTCTCTGCAGTGATTGACTGCATTGCCTTTCCGCGTTAACTGTCAGCCCTGGAGGCCATCCTTTTCTTTGGATCTTCAGGGCTGACACACTTAGTGCGGTGGGGATGTGGGAGGGGGCTAGTATGGAGTTGGTGGAAGGATAAAGCCATAGCAGCATTCCTTTCTCTGGGGGTCAAGGATGTACAGGAGGTTGGAGAGGAACATGGACCAGTCTTGGAGGCCATGAAAGGCTCAGATGAGGGCTCTGCGTCGGAGGCAGAGAGGGGGCCAGGTCCACCTGGGAGTTATGTGCTGCCTCTAGAGCCCCCAGAGTCGGACAGCAGTGAGGCAGAGAAACAGGCTCCCCCTGTTCCCAGTGCACGCATGCGCAGAGCTGCCAGAAGGCAAGAACAGTTAAGACACAAGGGACAAATTGGGAGTAAGGCTTGGAGGTGATTGGCCCCTCCCATAGGACATAAAGGAGGAGCAAAGGCACAGGAGCCTTTACAGGAAGCAACTTCGTTCATGCTGGTCAGTTTACCTTCTAAAGCTCCGTTTTGACGCTTTGCTCCATGTGGCCTTAGCAAGCTAATTGCCAATTAAGCCTTCACAGCGTTTTAAGGAAGACAAAGGTGTTTATCAGCCTTATCCCGAAGGACTTTGGCAGTGTACTGTAGGACTCTTTACAAGTATTTGGAACTCATTACAGGCTGTGAATAAACATAATTCACACCCTTTGAAATAAACAGAGAGTTTTGGGGATTAAGCGTGTGCTTTTTACCGTATTAGGAAGCCTAGGTCAGAGCACACCCTGCACCTGGGGGACATCTCCAGTTCGGATGGTGGATTGATTGGACCACGTGATGAGCATGTGGGTGCAGGGAAAGGGACTTGGACTTTCCTTTGGGTGGGAAAAACCTGGAAACTTTCAGATTTGGGCTTTCCCAGATGTGCCAATATGACATCTCTAATAAAATGGATCTTTGAGGAACTGCTTGCTTCAGAATCGTCTTTCGTTGGGGGGTCTTACTTGGAACCCTGATATTAACTGCAACCCACCCAGCTGTATAATATGCTGGTTTACAGTGGCTAGTGAGAGTCTGATACATAAGAACCTAAGAACCTAAGAACAGCCTTGCTGGAAGAGGCCACAGCCCATCCAGTCCAGCCTTCTGTCTCACACAGTGGCTCCCCATTTGCTTCAGGGTCTTCCCAAGCAGATGTCTTCACCTGCTTCTGATTCCCTGCAAATGGCATTGAGAGATATCCTGCCTATCTCTCCATCCCGGAGGGTGTCTTTAGGCATCCATCATGATAGCCATGGATAACCTTGTTCTCCATGAACTCCTCTAATCCTTTCTTAAAGGTGTCGAGGCTGACAGCTGTCACCACTTCTTCTGGCAGGGAGTTCCATAGACCAGTGATCCTCTGGGTGAAAAAGTCCTTCCTCTTATTTGTGTGAGGTCTAGCTATCAAAAGTTTCATGGAGGGCCCCCTAGTTCTAGGGTTGTGCAATAGGGAAAACAGTTTTTCCTTTTCTACTTTGTCCACACCGTGCATGATTTTATAGACTTCAATCAGGTCACCTCTCAGGCGTCGTCGTTCTAGAGTGAAGAGGCCCAGCCGTTGCAGCCTCAGATGGTAAGGAAGGTGTTGCAGTCTCCTAATCACTGATAACTGAGTTTTCAGCTGCTAAGAACATTTAAAACCTGCATAAAAATAGTACAACCTCTTACAGTGCTTCTTTTGATTTTTCAAAAGAAGTCCCTAACTTTGGGAAAGTCATGAACTTATACAACTGGGCAACAAAATATGGTTTTTGTTTCCTGTTTTCTTTTTAATAGTCAACAGGATCTGGCCACACAAAAAGATGCATTTCAAATTCCACCAGTTTTACAAGAAGCATGTCAACAGCAAGAAGTAGGGGGTATTCTCACAAATATATTTTTCAAAAGACAAATGGACTTTCTTGGTTGTTTTTTTTCTTGGAAAACATTTCACGCCTCATTCATGAAGCTTCTTGGGTTCCAACCTGAACTGAAGAAGCTTCTTGGAAGAGAAGCAAAATATTTTCAAAGTTAAGAAAAAACAAAAAACAAGAAACTCCAGTTTTCTTTTGAAATGCACCTTTGTGGCAATCATGAGCTGGATGGTTGAGAATCTCCATAGACATTTAGGGGGTATTCTGTACACCTGAATAGGATTGCTAACATGTGAGTCCAATAGATATTAAAATTGACTTTTAATAGATTTTCCCTGTCAAAAATCTGTGCATGGCTACGCTAAAAACCTGAGAAGGGAACAAGAAATGTTTTTCTGCTGGTGATGCCTTAAAAGACAAACAAGGCAGAAGCTTTCAGTTGTGACCTGTAATGCTTGAGGCACATTTCTGTTCCTGCACAAGAACAGCTGGATGAATATTTGTGAAGAGCACAGGTTTGTGATAGTCCTTGAAGAAAATGTCAAAAAATTGAAACTGTGTGTGGCTGACAAAGGATGAAAATTTATCAGATCAAATAAGATCCTAACTCTGAAAATGGAAGCAGCTGTCCATAAAGAAGGCAAGGAGAAAGCAAGCAAAGCAGTCAGCAGTAACAACCAGAAGCAGGAAACGGAACATCTTCTACACCACTAGAATTCAGAAGCATTTTCAGGGGTTCAAAGAAGAGAAGATTTTTCTGCCTTTAGGGGAAGAAAACAAATACTCTGGACAAGAGATGGAAAGGTAGATCCCTGAGGAACAGAGGAGGTGCTGTAATGTCCTCCTCTATACAAAACATTGTAATATCTCGTGACTTAGTACTGTGAAGAATCAAACAATTGTTGAGTCAACCCATAGTATATGAAATGCACTCAATAGAACAGAATAGAATAGAATAGAATAACAGAGTTGGAAGGAACCTTGGAGGTCTTCTAGTCCAACCCCCTGCTTAGGCAGGAAACTGTCTAAGTGGTTTACAGAGTCAGTGTATTACCCCCAACAATCTGGGCTTCATTTTATCCACTTTGGTAGGCTGGAAGGCTCAGTCAACCTTGAGCCAGTGAGACTCGAACTGCCAAACTGCTGGCAGTCAGCAGAATTAGCCTGCAATTCTGCATTCTAACCACTGTGCAACCAAAGCTCTTAAAACTCTGTTTAAGATGCTTAAACTCTGTCTATAAACAATTTCAGTGGTGCCAGTATACATAGAACACCTTGATTGACAACTAACTTGTATGGGCAGAGTTGATTTCAGAACAATCTGCAATACTTAACCTGCCTTTGTTCTCCAAGTATCAGACCATAAAACACACAAAAACCATAAAGACTATATATCCAAATATGTGACTACTCTACTCTGGTCGTCTCCGTGTCAATTCAGCTGCCAAACACAGCCTTCCGGTCACTTTGCAAAAATGAATATTTTGATCTTACCGTAATTCCTTTTTAAAACCATTCTCTTTGCAAGAACACGAAACTCACTCCAAACTCTCTGAAAATATAACTCCATTGTCAGTGTGGAGTTTGGTAAATCCATTAAACAATAAAGGTGCCAGGAAAAGCGACCTTCGTTATTAACATCTCTCTTACAAGATTAAAATGAGCCTTCCCCATCACATCCTAATTCATGCATGGGGCTTCCCTTGAGGTGCACCCGGAGGCTCCAGCTAGTTCAGAATGCGGCCGTGCGGGGAATTCTGGGGGCGTCTAGATGCTCCCACGTGACACCTCTCCTGCGCGAGCTGCACTGGCTGCCTGTGGCTTTCCGGGTGCGCTTCAAGGTATTAGTAACCACCTTTAAAGCCTTCCGGTCACTTTAAAGCGTTCCGTGGCAAGGGACCTGGTTATCTGCAAGACCGCCTCCTGCTACCAAATACCTCCCACCTCCAGTTCGCTCCCACAGAGAGGGCCTCCTCAGGGTGCCATCGGCCAGGCAATGCCGGCTGGTGACCCCGAGAGGGAGAGCCTTCTCTGTGGCAGCTCCTGCCCTCTGGAATGACCTACCCCCTGACCTACGCACAATCACGGACCTGCGCCTTTTCCGTCGGGCTTTGAAGACTTATTTATTCCTTGCGGCCGGCCTGTCATAGTTTCTAAACTGGCATAGTTTTAAATGTTATAGTTTTATATGGTTTTTAGTAGGGATTTTAACTAGGTTTTAAGACAGGCTCCATTATTTAATGTATTTTTAAGGGTTTCTATGTTTTTATTCGTGTTTTTACTGCTGCCTGTACACCGCCCTGAGTCCCGGAAGGTATAGAAATTTAAATAATAAATAAAAATAAATAAATGCAGGAATTCTCATGAAAAAGATTCGGCATAAACAACTATCATCAGTTGACTCCTTGATTTGTGCCACAACTTGTGTCATCGCTGCTCTCAAGATCAGTTCAAAAGCAGATGTAAAGTCTACAAAGCTACATGTAAGCTGTCCTGGGTTTAGATGCATAAATGTTTTGATCATGGATATTGTAAAAAGGAGGACTGAAAAATACGAAAGCATCTACAAGCAGACCACTCTGCTAGAATATATTTTGACTCAAGCCTGTCCGAGAATGTAATACAGAAATGTCTTGCAAACAACATTATTGATTATGTCCAGAAAGCTGATGGGAGACTGGCAGGTTTTGACTGGGATGAAATAGGCCAGAGTGGAACCCAAGCAAGATATTACTGTTGGCTCATTACAACTTTTTTCTGCTTCAAAGATTTCCTTCAAGGATAAAGCATTAGCCCCCGAGGGAGCAGGTGAATGACTCAGGGGTCTTCATGGTCTCACGAATTCTAGAAATTGGAAATCCAGTGAAAACAGCTATGACATTTGACAGAGAGAAATGAGAAGTTCTTCACTCAAGAAAGAGAAAATAGAGATATCCCTAAAATACACAGAGATATGTTAGTGATAACAATGCTTGAAAGAAAGATCTTGCAATGAAAGAATAGAATAGAATTCTTTATTGGCCAAGTGTGATTGGACACACACAATGAGTTTGTCTTTGGTGAAGATGCTCTCAGTGTACATAAAGAAAAAAAATAAAATGCATTCATCAAGAACCATAAGGTACAACACTTAATGATAGTCATAGGATACTATATAAGCAATCAAATCATACTAAGAAACAAATGAAGATACAAGGAGAAAAGTTATACTCATAAGTAGAAAGGAGGTAGATAATAGGAAGCATGAGAAGAAGAATAGTAGTGCAGACTTAGTAAATAGTTTGACAGTGTAGTGGAAATAAGTGGTTTAGCAGAGTGGTGGCATTCGAGAAAAGACTGTCCTTGTGTGTAGTTGTTTTGATGTGCAGTGCTCTATATCGTCATTTTGAGAGTAGAAGTTGAAATAATTTATGTCCAGGATGTGAGGGGTCTGTAGATATTTTTACAGCCTTCTTTTTGAGTCATGCAGCATACAGCATACAAACAATGCTTGAAAGAAAGATCTTGCAAGCGAAGTGTTATGATGAGAAAAACCAACTTTCTATTTTTATTCTTGGATGGGATTATTTTTTGTAGACTTTCATTTTTTTCTTCACTCTTGTTGGTGTGTGTGCTTGTGCAGTGCTTATGTTAGCTAGGTAGTTGCCAGGTATATGTGGCCATGTCCTCTCTTTCCTTCTTCAATCAGCAGTGTGTTAAGTGTATTAACATCCTAAGTTTCAATTAAACCCCAAGAGAAGTTATCATGATAAAACTTTGGGTATAGGTGTAAAACTGCTGCAAACTGGTTAAAACTGGATACTGGAAGAGACCCTATATTACTTTTGGCATTTCAACCTGATAACGTTCATTGAAAATCAGCACTGAAAATTGTAAAGAGGTTTAAATTCACCTCTGAATGAGGTAAGGGAATTTAAAAAAAAATTATGCTGAGAATGAAAATTTACAGAAAAAGGGGGACAGATTTCATGGAGTACAAAATACTCAGCAGTGTGTTACTATTTGGTTCATCTTCTATTCAGCCTTCACGAGTACTGATAGGATAGAATAGGATAGGATAGGATAGGACAGGTCAGAACAGAATACAATACAATACAATACAATGCAATGCAATGCAATACAATACAATACAATACAATACAATACAATACAATATAATTCTTTATTGGCCAAGTGTGATTGGACACACGAGGAATTTGACTTTGGTGCAGATGAACAAGATACACTCGTCAAGAATCATAAGGTACAACACTTAACGATAGTCATAGGGTACAAATAAGCAATCAGGAAACAATCAATATAAATATAAATCATAAGGATACAAGCAACAAAGTTACAGTCCTGCAGTCATAAGTGGGAGGAGGTGGATGATGGGAATGATAAGAAGATTAATAGTAATAGTAATGCAGCCTTAGTGAATCGTTTGACAGTGGTGAGGGAATTATTTGTTTAGCAGAGTGATGGCATTCGGATATTTTCTACATTTTTTGCTCTTATAATTCCATAACTATATTTCTGAACTTATAACATAGCATTTATTGCAGCTGAAACAATATATGCACACCAAAATCTGCTAAATACGTAAATGGATGTTAGATTTTAGGGGAATTTTAGCATAGGTTGGGTTTGTAATTTTAATGTTTTTAAATTTTAGTACAGGTTAATTTAATTCGTTTTTAACTTTGGATATATTGTATGTTTTTATATGGTTTTTAATTTTCCTGTACACCGCCCCGAGTCCCTTCAGGGAGAGGGGGCGGTTTATAAATCTAATAAATTATTATTATTATTAATTATTATTAAAATATTTGTTATAATTTCTGCAGCAAAACACCCTTTATCCCAAAAAATAACAACGAAGAATAGCAATTTTACTTTCTCTTTAAAACTAAGTGCAGCTAAGTACAATTTATGCACTTTTGGCACAAACAGAGTTCTTACAACCATCATTAAACTTTTTACTACTACTATCAGCTCTTATAAATTGGTGGTCAGTTTTGCTTACTATGGAAACATTCATCTTACATATCAGAAAATCTGATTAGTAGAGCAATAAATTCAAAGAGCAAGTTATTAGCACTAACTGTAGCAGGAAGACTAATAAAATATAAGAATCTCTACAGACAGATCCTACTTGGGTTTTTGTCTTCAACTGTAGAGGTTTCTTCAGCCACATTAAATAATAAATATTATAATGGTAAGGGAATTAGTTCAGTTAGAAGATTAACATATTTAACAGTTGTATTTTTCCTTTGGAGATAAAACTATTGGGAGAAAACATTTTTTCTAATAACTATGGCCCTGTTGTTAAAAACTTGGATTCTGAAGACTGAATTGAAAATCAGGTTTTCTCTCTTTTCGGTTGAGTGAAAGATATAAGGGGAAAAAAGTCAAGGAAGAACAGATAAAGAAATGGTTTTGTGTGTCGTCTACAAGAATCAGAGAGATAATCCAAGTGGGAACATTGCCAAGATTTAAGTATAAAAAATAGTTTCTAAGTAACCAAATGGCAGATTTGTGAAGCAATTCACTGGCAATCAATATACATTGATTTCTGTAGAAGCACTTCTATTCGAGTTATGTTCAAAGTTAATATGAGTAGGAATTTTATTTTGGGTGCTCGTTTGATCTATGTAATGAATTGTCGAGGATATAACTATTGAATATTTTTTAAGTTAGTTGAGTTTAATGTAAATCAGGAGAGATACACCCTTGTTATAATTCAGCACTTAATTTATTTCCTTCCTTCCAACAAACCCAATAATTTGGTCCATGCACTAAACTAAACTGTGATGGTTTCGTTGTTTGTTTTTGTTGCATTTTTACAACATGCTAAGCTCCTCATCAAATAGGAGTTAATTCAACACTTAATCTCAGTTACACTTTGTAAAGTAAATATTTTTGATGATTCGAACATCAAAATTGATGGTCAGTTTAAAAAAAATTCTATTTCATCATATAATATAACCACCATTCTTACTTTTGAAGGTATGTTGGCAAAACGTTGCCCTATTTCTTCTCTTAGAAAGATTTGGAGAGGTGGGTACATATCCTAAATAAATGAATATTTTTAATAATAACTTTTATTAGAGTTTACAGATACAAAGATTAAAAACTAATGCAATCTAAAAAAAAATAGTTCAGGAGGAAAAAAAATAAAGATAGATAAACAAATGACTTCCCTCTTACAATACAATAGCAGAGTTGGAAGGGACTTTGGAGGTCATCTAGTCCAACTCCCTGCCTAGGCAGGAAGCCCTATACAATTTCAGACAAATGGCTATCCAACATCTTCTTGAAGACTTCCAGTGTTGGGGCATTCACAACTTCTGGAGGCAACTTCTGTTCCACTGATTAATTGTTCTCACTGTCAGGAAATGTCTCCTCAGTTCTAAGTTGCTTCTCTCCTTGATTAGTTTCCACCCATTGCTTCTTGTTCTACCCTCAGGTGCTTTGGAGAATAGTTTGACTCCCTCTTCTTTGTGGCAATCCCTGAGATATTGGAAGACTCTATCATGTCTCCCCTAGTCCTTCTTTTTATTAAACTAGACATACCCAGTTCCTGCAATCGTTCTTCATATGTTTTAGCCTCCAGTCCCCTAATCATCTTTGTTGCTCTTCTCTGCACTCTTTCTAGAGTCTCCACATCTTTTCTACATCGTGGTGACCAAAACTGAATGCAGTATTCCAAGTGTGGCCTTAGCAAGGCATTATAAAGTGGTATTACAACTTCGCGTGATCTTGATTCTATCCCTCTGTTTATGCAGCCTAGAACTGTGTTGGCTTTTTTGGCAGCTGCTGCACACGGCTGGCTCATATTTAAATGGTTGTCCACTAGGATTCCAAGATCCCTCTCACAGTTGCTACTATTGAGCAAGGTACCACCTATACTGTACCTGTGCATTTCATTTTTGTTGCCTAAATGTAGAACCTTACTCTTTTCACCATTGAATTTCATTTTATTAGATAGTGCCCCATGTTCAGGTTTGTCAAGATCCTTCTGTATCTTCTTTAAGGAAAAGTATTTTCAGAAATTTAACATCTCTGATAGTAAAATGACCAGTGGTGGGATTCAAAATTTTTACTACCGGTTCTGTGGGTGTGGCTTGGTGGGCGTGGCATGGGAAGGATACTGTAAAATCCCCATTCCCTCCCCACTCCAGGTGAAGATTACTGCAAAATCCCCATTTCCTCCCAATCAGCCGGGACTCAGGAGGCAGAGAATAGATGGGGGCGGGGCCAGTGAGAGGTGGCATTTACCGGTTCTCCGAACAACTCAAATTTTCCACTATCGGTTTTCCTGAACTGGTCAGAACCTGCTGAATACCACCTCTGTGGTGGAGCAGAGGAATCCAACATGATTTTTCACTTAATCATTTATCATGATGTTCTGTACTTTCTAAAAATTGCCTTGTGTAAACAATACAACATAGAATCACTTGATTGGAGAGAACCTCACAGGTCTTCTAGGCCAACCCCCTGCTCAAGCCAGGGGACCTTATACGATTGTGGCCAAATGGTTGTCCAGCCTATTCTTGAATATCTCCAGTGATGGAACACCCCCAAGCCATTCTGTTGATTAATAGTTCTAATTGGTCAAGACGTTTCTCCTGACTTTTAAGTTGGATCTCTCTGTAAGAAGTTTCCACCAATACTTCTTGTCCTGCCCTCTGATGCTTTGGAGAATATGTCAATCCTCTCTTCTCTATGACAACCAAGAGAAGAGTGAACAAGTGTGGCCTCACTAATGCAGTATACAGTGGTACTGTCATTTTTTGTGATCTTGATGCTTTCCCTCTGTTGATGCAGCCTAGGACTGCAACGGTACCACTCCCTTTACTTCACACATAATTGGATATTATGGATGTTGTTAAACACATGTTAATTTATACTGAAACTACCCATTTACGAAGTCGGTGGTGTATGCAATAAAACCAGCCTTTGCCACTTACAAGAAATATTTGCCCAAAAGAGGGAAGCATTTAACCATATTAATGCAGTCAGCTGTATAATGCAATAATGGATATTCTATGTATAAAACTGGCGATCTACACACAAACATATATACTAATATTAATATTTATATGAAACTCCTGAGATGAAATGAAAACATTGCCGTAGTGATTAATCATTTATTAATTTGGAATGATACTGTGTTGTTTTAATGCCAATTAGTTATTTTCTTGTGTTTGCAATAATAAACCTACACTTCATAAATATTAACATATTGTTTACATTATTCTGGGTTTCTGCGAATACAAAAATTTTCAGGAATTGTCACCAGAGACTTTAATTAAATGGAAATACTGATAAATACAGGGAAATTGTCATTAAATAAATCTTTCTCACTTTTTGTTTTCTTTTGGTTTTTTAAATAAATAAGTAACCTATTGAGATTTGCAAAATTGTGAGCAAGATGTCCTTTAATTTATCCCCAAATCACCTTTTTTTCCGTATAGCTTGGATTACACGGGTGAATTGGTAGGTGACAAAAAAGGCTTTTATTCTTTGCCGTAATTATGTCTTATTTTTCTTGAATTTTGCAGTTCATTCATGTTTTGAACCTGTGACACATTATCCAATTAGTCAGGACACCATACAACATTTCTTTCGCAATACGTTTTTAATCATTTTATTTCTGAGAGCCAAATTCTACTCCGTTTTGAACTAGAATGCTTGAATTATATCATATCTTGCCTTCTGGTAAAAGATAGGTTTAGAACAAATCATTGGAAACTTTAATGATTATGGAAATTGCATGGATTGGGTTGTGATAGCACCCATATTCTAACAAAGCACATCATCATGTGGTATATATGGGTCCTTAGGGAGAAGGGCGGGATAAAAATTGAATAAAATAAAAATAAATATAAATATAGTTACTGGACTGCAGTGGATTCAACTTTGTTTAATCATCATCTTCTTCTTCTTTTAATGACCCCATAATCCCTTGTGGGGTGGAGTCTGGGCAACTGAATGGAGCTAACAGAGTGTTTAATGGCCAGATGCCTTCCCTGTCACCTATGCATTTTCATTTCATTTTCATTTTATTACATTTATATCCCGCCCTTCTCCGCAAAGGACCCAGGGCGGCGCACAGGAGATTTAAAAATATACAAAATAGAGAATAGATAAATAATTTAAAATACATATTAAATAATCCCAATCCTATGCTAAAACCAATTATTAAAAACCCAATTTAAAACTTTTCTAAAAGTCCCCATGGGAGGTTAGGCTAGGCCGGCTTGATGAAAAAAGTATGTCTTTAGACATTGGCGGAAGAGGCGGAGGTCGGTGATAGTCCGGAGTTCAGGGGGTAGGTCGTTCCAAAGGGCAGGGCCCGCCACAGAGAAGGCTCTTCCCCTGGGTGTCACCAGTCGGCATTGTCCAGCCCACGGCACCCTGAGAAGGCCCTCTCTGTGGGAGCGGATCGGCCGAAGGGATGTATGGGGCAGGAGACGGTCTCGCATATAACTAGGCCCCGAGCCATGGAGCGCTTTAAAGATGGTCGTCAGAAAAGTTTTGTTCTGTAGATATATATTCTCACTGTGCCCAGAGAGAGAAATTATCTGCCTCTACCTAGGATCGAACTCACAGCCTCCTGATTGTAAGACAAGAGCTCCACCTCTAGGCCACCACACCACTCCCATGCAACTTAGTTTAATACCACCAATAATTTATAATTTAACTATCTCCCAATTGTGCAACTGTGACTATTTGCCATTATTGGCATAATTAGTTTCACAATAGTTTAGTTTATAGTTTCTCTCTCTCCCTCTCTCTGTATGTATACATACATACATACATACATACATACATACATACATACATACATACATACATGCCGTTCCCAGCCACATGTTGCTGTGGCCCAGTCAGGAGGAACACAACCCGAGGGTGAAGTTTCCCCCTCTCTCTCTATCCCTCTACCTACCTACCTACTTACCTGCTGTATTTCTCCCTCCCTCTCTCTCTCTATCCCTCTACCTATCTACCTACCTATCTACTGTATTTCTCCCTCTCTCTATCCCTCTACCTATCTACCTACCTACCTATTGCATTTCTCCCTCCCTCTCTCTATCCCTATAGCTGCCTACCTACCTACCTACTGTATTTTTCCTTGAAATACAGTAGGTATTATGACATTTTGTATTATGTCATCCTGTGGCTCACTGCTCTCTCTGTATCCATCTACCTACATTTTTTACATTTCCGTTGCATGTACCTGACATGTGTGTGACATCTACACAATCTATATATATCTTTGGTGCTGTATTTCAAAGGAACGTTGTGTGAAAATTTGGAAGCGATCGGTGCAGTACTTTTGGAGATTAGAGGTTTTGAACAAACTCTTGTTACATTTATATATATAGTTACAGTTGTAAATTGAGGAATACCTGTAAAAGTAATTATGAAGAATCTTATACAGTTACATGCTTAATTACCCTGATAATCAGTAGCCTCCTGTCTAGTGTGTGAACTGAATGGGACTTGTGAGATTGCCCCAGTAAAATGCATTTGCCCCAGTAATTGTTCTGATCGAGGCTTCCTTAAAAGGCATGAAACAAAATCTTGGTCCCGGCAAAACCTCTTTTATTTACATGACTGTGAATTCCTTTCATTCCCAGTCATCAAGGCTTGGAAAGAGTCTTTCAAAGGAATGTTTATCAACACGAACCTTATCTCGCTTGGAGAGCTGCCAGATAACTAGTTTCCAAATGCAGGGCAAGGCAACACGTGGCACAGTGTCTCTTATAGTCACAAACAGAACTTTCCACTCTGGAAACGACCGAAGGAACAAATTGTTTCCTGCAAAAGCCCCCTCCCCATTCGCTCCTCTTTTGTTTCCTCTGGGAGGGGCCAATCACCGTTAAGGGTTGGTTCTACTCTTAAGTTGACCCTGCTTTCTTAGTTATTCTTGTCTTCTGGCAGCTCTGTGCATGCACATACTGGGAACAGGCTCCAATTGTTCTTCTGCCTCACTGCTGTCTAGCTCCCTCTCTGCCTCTGACACAGAGCCCTCGTCTGAGCTTTCCTCAACCCCCAGGCCTGGCCTACGTTCCTCCCCAACCTCCTCACTGTCTGAATCTGCTGCCAGCTCCACTGGCTTCTGGAGGGCCACATCTAGCCCAACATACTGCATAGGGTTGAAATGGGGCAAAACTAACCATCTTGAAGCCTTCAGAAGATGCTCTGAAGTAAATGTAACAAGATAAATACTAAATCCATTTATATGCACTTCCTCACAATCAAGAATCCCCAGCACCGTTGCTATGATCAATAAAGAACTAATAACTAGTTTCTTCGATGTCCTTCAGATTCCTTTTCTTTCCAACGTTCATTTTTGTGAATGTTAAAAAATAAATGTAATTAAATAAAACGTTCCACGCGTCAGAGCAAACTGCCAGCATCCCACTCAACTAGGAAGGTCTTTCCTTCCTGCAGATCCATCATAGCCATCATTAGAAAAACTATATATGGAAAAGAGGATAGTTTCTAAGTCCATGCAAAATATTGAAAGCATCATATGTTTGTGTAAGAAAAACACTTTCTTCAATGCCTAAATATTATCCAATTAGTTAGGAAACCATACAATGTTTATTAATAGGCTGTTAATGTTTATCATTTTGCCTAAGGAAACTTTCCATTTCGGTTCTCGGAGTCAAATTCTACTCGGTTTTGCATTATGGATAGATTGAAAACATGGAAAGCAGCCACAATCTTTGGAAGATTCATACCTTCCCTGTTCCATCTCTCTGTATCCAGAGACCACTGGGAATATCCATCAAGGCAACCATTCACGCACTTCTTCAAACAAACAAGAAAGTGTTTTAACATTTTGAGGAAAGGTGTTTGGCCCATGCAGGCACCTTTCTGAAACGCCTCTTTCAAAAGTTATTTCGCAGTCCCAGCTCGCTGCCTTCCTCTCTTTGAAGTGCGCACACAAGGGCCACCTCTGCTCAAGAGGACAGATTTGGTATGCTTGGCTCAAAATGCGAACCAGACAGACTTCTTTACATTTGGAGCTGAAAATTGGGGTGACTCTTAGGCAGTTTATTATCACTTACAAAGAGGAACATCTAAAAGGAAGTCCTCTTAACAATTATAGTTCTGAGGCAGTTTGTGCTGCTTGCAAATCTAACTGTTTTGTGGAGGGGGAGGAGAAGGAGGAAGAGAAGGGGGAAGAAGAAAAAGAAGAAGAAGAGGAGGAGGAGGAGGAGGAGAGGAGGAGGAGGAAGAGAAGGGAGAAGAAGAAAAAGAGGAAGAGGAGGAAGAAGAGGAAGAAGAGGAGGAGGAGGAGGAGAAGAGGAGAAGGAGGAAGAGGAGGGGGAAGAAGAAGAAGAAAAAGAGGAAGAGGAGGAAGAGGAAGAAGAGGAAGAGGAGGAAGAAGAGGAGAAGGAGGAAGAGGAGGGGGAAGAAGAAGAAAAAGAGGAAGAGGAGGAAGGGGAAGAAGTGGAGGAGGAGGAGGAAGAGGAGGAAGAAGAAGAAAAAGAGGAAGTGGAAGAAGAGAAGGGGAAGGGGAAGATGAAGAAGAAGAAGAGGAAGGAAGCGGAAGGGGAAGGAGAAGAGGGCAAGGGGAGGAGGGCAGTGGTGGTATTCAGCCGGTTTGGACTGGTTCGGGCAAACCAATATTGGCCACCTATGGGTGTGTTGGTCTACCCCCCCCCCATTCCCGCCCTAGCTCTATGCTACATTTTCTAAGCTGTGCATGTGAGCAATGTGTATGCATGGAAGGCCGTGCACCAGTGGTAAAGTTATGTGAAACCCACCTCTGGTGGTGGTGGTGGTGGTGGTGGTGGTGGTGGTGGTGGTGGTGGTGGTGGAGGAGGAGGAGGAGGAGGAGGAGGAGGAGGAGGAGGAGGAGGAGGAGGAGGAGATGTTTCTGGCATCACTTACAGACTGTGGATGGAACATAACAGCTGTGCTGTTAGAAAGTGCTTTTAGTGCATCAGTGGAATTGTTCCCCAAAGTTTTATTGTGCTTATGATTAAAGAAATAATGATGGAGTTGAGGCAAGTATATTTTTCACTTTTCCAAGTTCATCAATTACCAAGAGTGGGCTCTTTATTTCTTTTTGCTCTCACTGCATTGTGTTCGCAGACAACATTGCGATGATACACGCCAGACACTTGCCGAATTAGATGTGTTCTTTTCTCCGATGGATGGTGCACCTTTGCCCTCCTTTTAATCTTTTGGCTCAATGCTTTGCTTTTCCTCTTGTTTTCAATTTAAATAACGCCTTGTGGCACCTTCTCTCCCTTTGACTAAAGAAACGATTCCACCAATTAAGAAGGAGCCAAAAGAAAGAAAGAAAAACTGTATGGCTGCTTTTGATTTCTGAATGCTAAAAATCACGATACTACAGTAATTACAGCCGGTATTACAGTTAACGTCAGAGTAGAATTAAATCAGTTGAAAAAGGAGCAAGTGAGATACATTTTTTGCCACCGAATGGGACATAACGGGTTAGATTTTTTAAAAAAAATTGGAAACCAGGTAAGAAAACTGCCGCCCCTTGTTTATAAAAGCCAAATCTGGCCCTAGGTAGGGTCAGCCACTTGTGGCTCCAGAGCCGCATGTGGCTCTCTCATCCCTCTGCTGCAGCTCCCTGTCGCGAGTCAGTTCCACAATTGATGGGGCTTTCAGTTAGGACAGGTAGAGGAAAAAGGATGCTGCACTAGGAGGAGGCTCTATGGTGGGGGAACCGGACTTCTGATCAGTTCCAGAATTGAATGGGGGGGGGGGCTTCTGGTTAGGACCTTTGTGGCTCTTTTTTCCCCAGAAAAGTTTTTATTTTTTATTCTCTTCAATACCATTTTAAGTATACATTCAAATAATTGTTATTCTTTACATTTAGCATTATTATACATTTATTATTTCATTTAATAGGTTATAATGTACAGTTTGGGTTGCTTTGTTTACCATCCCTTCCTCCTGTTGTAGCACCTCCTTGTTTTCCCTTTCTTTTCTCCCTCCCTCCATCATTTACTTTCTCCCTCCTCTCCTTCCTTTTTCTTCTTCCCTTACCTCTCCCCTACTCTTCCTCTTCCTCTTCCCCTTCATACCTTCCTTCTCTTTCTCTCCCTTCCATCCTCCTCTCCTTCCCTTTCCTTCTTCCCTTCCCTTCCTCCTCCTACTCTTCCTCTTCCCCTTCCTACCCTCTCTCCTTCTCTTTCTCTCCCTTCCATCCTCCTCTCCTTACCTCTTTCTTCTTTCCCCCATCTTCCTTTCATTCTCCCCTCCTCTCTCCCTTTCTTTTCCTATTATTGTAGGTGTCTCTTTCAGGTCTCCGTTTATTTTTCCTTGGGATGGTATTTCCACAAACCCAAATATAATTTGGTATCATTTCTTATTCCCGTACCTTCGCTAATCTACCCTCACTCTCCCCCCACCTTTTATATCTCGCTCTTGAATATATACTTATAAGTTTAATGTTTTCTTTTCTCTTTTCCCCTTCTCTTCCCCACCTTTTCCATTTAATAGTGCATCATTCTGGGGATTTTAATTTGGTTTTAGCGCAGGACGTTTATCAAATGATTTTTTTATGTGATTTTGTATGTATTTTAATATTCCTGTGCGCCGCCCTGGGTCCGTTTGGAGAAGGGCAGGGTGTAAATTTAATAAATTAAATTAAATTAAATCATCTGGGTTCTGTATCTTCTCCCTACTTTCTTTTCTAGTTTCCTTTCTCTAGCGAATACCTTTGTGGCTTTTTGAGTATTTAAGGTTGCCAACCCCTGACCTAGGTTCTGCCTCAATTTACCTTCCCAATAAGCAACTGAGTCGGAAGATCATTTAAAAGCAGTTTATTAGGGTACCCTGAAAAAGTGGGGTCTCTCTATATGAAAAAGGAGAGAAAAGAACCACAAACTCCAAGTTTCCCTCCTTATATTTAATTAACCCAACAAAGAAAATGCAAGATGAAAGTTGATTGGACAGGTAACCTTCCCTTTAATAATAATAAATAATAATAATAATAATTTAATTTATAACCCGCTCTCTCTCCCCAAAGGGACTCGAGGCGGGGCACAGGGAAATTAAAAATACATATAAAACCCACAAACAATACAGTATTAAAAAGAATTAAACTAAAACCCTGCGCTAAAATCCCATGTTAAAACTAAGACAAACCCCTAAAAAAACCCTAAAAACAGTTGAGCTATCCCAGGCAATTTGTATAGGCAATCAGTTACATGTATTTAAACATGTTACAGATTTGCATCCCATAATATCGCACATGTTCATTAAAAGAAGATCTGATCGGCGAAGGGGTGCAAATGTAAAGAAAAAAGGTTGTTTGGAGTTCACAAAAAGAGATAATCCAGACCCCAATTTGTACTAACAAACTTTTTCTTATCCGGATCTCGTCTCCAGTTGTTGTTTATCTGTTTGGGAATGTTAAAAAGCTAATAATAAATTGAAGGCCAATGAAGTGCAGGCAGAAGAAGAACCCGTGGCTTCAAAATCTAAGGGACCGGTTTGGACAAAACTCAGCAGCACTTTTTCATATGGCTAATGACAAAAATAGGATTGCCAACATGATCGCCAGTGTCCAGTGATGGATATGGCAGAAGAAGAAGAAGAAGAAGAAGAAGAAGAAGAAGAAGAAGAAGAAGAAGAAGAAGAAGAAGAAGAAGAAGAAGAAGAAGAAGAAGAAGAAGAAGAGGAGGAGGAGGAGGAGGAGGAGGAGGAGGAGGAGGAGGAGGAGGAGGAGGAGGAGGAGGAGGAGGAGGAGGAGGAGGAGGAGGAGGAGGAGGAGGAGGAGGAGGAAATAAACCTGAACATCTTTTTAAAAGCGGGAAAATAAATCAAATTAAAATACAAAGCAACTGTGTTAGTTAACACATTATCACCAAGAACTCTACAATGGCCGGGTCCCTGGAATTATTGAAATGTCTTTCTCACAGATTCCCTACCTGAGAAACTTGAAATAAAGAGACTGAAATGACCTCCTTATTCCTTATTTGCTTTGTTTTCACAATCCCTTTTCGTTTCCTGGATTCCGAGAACAATACCTTTACACCCAGCATACAAAACTGTCTTTGCATGCAAACTAATACCTTAAATACAGGAAAACAATCTTGTAAGAAGTTTTTTTTAATTTCTTATAGTCTTCTTGGAGAGGGAAGTTGAAATGGACCAAGTGGCTGGTCTAAAGTTGGAGAAAGAAGTGGGAACACTAGAAGTCAAATTGTCACCATGCTTATGATAGGCACAAAGATCAGATTAGGCAATCTCAGGCTGCCAAAGGGGTTTTAAGTTCCAGACTGACTGAAAGCCACTTAAGAGAAACTGGGTGAGGGGTTATTATACCAGATGACACCTCCCCTGGCATGGGTGACATTGTTACAGATGTTCAAAAGGAGGAAAAAAAGATATTGCTGGCTGCAAGAGGTCGCCTGCTGAGTTTTAACAGAAACCCTTGATTAACTCTTTGGGGAGTTTAGTTGTAGCTACGTTTAAGACAAGCACACACTCATGTTGTGCCTGTTGCCGACAGTGAGGTCTTTAATCTTGCAATGGAAGAGCAATTAAGGAAATGGCTACATTCCATCCCTCTTTGTAGAAACACCCTAAAAGAAGCCAAGACAAGAGAAAAATCGCAGTTCGGTTAGCCTACATTAGCTGCATTCCAATTCCTTACATCTTACTGGAAAAGTAAATTTTGCAAATAAGTGATTGTTTATTATGCTAACGCCAAAGGAGAGGGGCAAAAAATAATAATGTTGAAACGGTAAACAAGGCTGTGAGTGCTGTGTTTTGTCAGATTAATCCTGAGAACTCACAACAGTCTCTAAAGTCTGAAGGAAACCATATTAATGAGGATTAGGGATCACATCTTTCAATTTGCCAAAGAGGTTTGCACCCATCGACTGAAAATAGAAAAAGCTCTATGGGGAGCATAATTTTGTCTCAAGGATTCTGAAATAAATTAGCCCCGTTATATGCAAGCTCTCTTATCTCCCGGTTTCCCGTGTATTAATTTCCTTTGAGAGCTAAATGAGAATGCGAGTTTGCATCCCGTATGATAAACAGTGATTATAAGGACAACATTTCTTTGTGGATGGCTCCAGAGAATATTTCTCTGCTTTGACAGAGGTAAGAGTTGACCCATAGTCTTAATAATCCATCAAGGCTATTATCTGGGTCAAAAAGCCCTAATTAATCAATTAACAAGTTGACCCTGAAGTTTAAATGTTTTATTGTGAGTGAAATGCAACTAGCAGAGTTTTGGAGCTTCCATCCTTCCTGATCTAGGTGCCTTGAAATAACTTTTAGTTATTTATAACCATCTGTTGTGATGTAGACATATTGGGTACCTTCAAGACCGTCTGCTGCCCCATACGTCCCTACGACCAATCCGCTCCCACAGAGAGGGTCTGCTCCGGGTGCTGTCAACTGGCCAGTGCCGTTTGGCGACGCCCAGGGGAAGAGCCTTCTCTGTGATGGGCCCAACCCTCTGGAAAGACCTACCTCCCGAACTCCGGGTCATCTCGGACCTCCGCCTGTTCCGCCAGCGTTTAAAGACACATTTCTTTCATCAAGCCGGCCTAGCATGATTTTACTCGTCACTGCACTTCTTTTAGTTACCAAAGTTTTAATTATGGGTTTTAACTGGTTTTAGCGCAGGGTGGGTTTATTTAATTTAGTTTTAATTTTGTATATATTTTGTATTTATATTTTATTATCCCTGTGCGCCGCCCCGAGTCCCTTGTGGTGAGATGGGTGCGGGGTATAAATATAAACAATTTATACAGTAGTAGCAGAAAGTTGATATGTAAGTCTTGACGAATACCAACCCATTTTAAATCTAAGATTTAAAAGACAACCATCCACCTTGTTGCACTGTATGGCACTGAATGTTTTATTTTGGAGTGAAATGCAACTAGTAAGACCACACCAAGTGTATTGCATCCAGTTTTGGTCACCACACTATAAAAAAGACTCTAGGAAAAGCGCAGAGAAGATCAACCAGAATGATTAGGGGACTGGAGACTAAAACATATGAAGAACGGTTGCACGATCTGGGCATGGCTAATCTAATGAAGAGAAGGACCAGGGGAGACAGGAGAGCAGTCTTCCAATATTGGGGGGGGCTGCCACAGAGAGCTATTTTCCAAAGCAATGAAGGCCAGACAAGGAATAATGAATAGAAACTAAGGAGAGATTCAACCGAGAAATAAGGAGGAACTTTCTGACAGTGAGAACAATCAGCCCATGGAACGGAAGTTGCTTTCAGAAGTTGTGGGGGCTTCATCACTTGAGCCTTTCAAGAAGTCCCTTTTGGGAAAGGGTGCGGTATATAAATTTAATTTAATAAACCATAAGCCAAGAAGAGAATGGACAGCTATTTGTCAGAAATGGTGTAGGGTCTCCTGCTTGAGCAGAGGTTGGACTAGATGACCTTTCAACTCTGTTAATCTGTTAAACTCTCTCCATACCATGGAAATGCAAAGGCTCCGTTGGATATTGGGCATCTCCCTTCTTGTCCACATCACAAATGACCCCATTCGACAACAGTTTGGTGTGACACCAATTATAGAGAAGATGAAAGAAGGACTACACCACTGGTATGGACATGTCCAGAGAACAGCACCTTCCATTGTGGCCGAAACTGTCTACCAACTAGAAGTCAATGGCCAGAAACCTTGTGGGTGCCCAAAATAGAGATAGTAAGACACCATCAGCAAAGATATGCAAGCTGTGGGCCTGTGCCCTAGAGATGCAGCTGACCATGCAAGAAGAAGAAGAAGAAGAAGAAGAAGAAGAAGAAGAAGAAGAAGGAGGAGGAGGAGGAGGAGGAGGAGGAGGAGGAGGAGGAGGAGGAGGAGGAGGAGGAGGAGGAGGAAGAGGAGGGGGGGAGGGGGGGGAGGGGGAGGGGGAGGGGGAGGGAGAGATTAAGGAAGGAAGAAAGAGGGAAGAAAGTTGATAATGAAATAGAAAGCATGAGGATGAAATAATTCCATCGTTCTAGCTAACATTTTTTTTCTTAAAAAAATCCATCAACTATTATTCTTCAGTGTCCCCTATTTTTTCTCTCTAAAAAAGCAGGCTAATGGTTCCAAGACCAGATTAAAAAGAAAATTAATAGGGCATTTCTTTGAGACATCTTACCCTTGCAGGATTCAATCTATTTGTGATTCCTCTGGCAGGAATAGAATACCATATATTTATCCATTTAAGAAAGAATAGATAAACTCTACTTCAACTGTACTGTAAACTTCCACTGTACCATAACAAAAACTTTTCATGAGTCCATTAAATAGAACCAATGTGGGCATTTATCAATTGTTGTAGATTCCAGGTCATTATTTTTTCTATAGATGTGTAGAAACGTAAGTACCCTTTAGAGGTACTTTTAGAGAAAGGTTATTTTTCTCCTTATAAATCTTAATCAGAAATGGATATATTTTTCATATCTATTTCATTGTTACCTAAACTTATAAAAGTTATTTTGCTCATAAAAGTAGAACGACAGTGTTTGCTAAAACTTACCAATACTGTAATTCAGAACTTGTTATAATTCACAGAGTCACTAGATCGAATGATTGAATGATTTATTATTATTATAAGAAAACATCCAATTAATGTGCCAATTTGAGTTAAAGACCTTCTACTCAACCAATTCAGTGCCTGATATTTTTTTTATTAATCACAGTATGGGAATCCAATAAGCAGTTATGAGAATAATATGTATGTCTTTGGCACTGAATAGAAAGAATATCATATAAAATACGATCAGAATCCAATGATGGCTATAGAATAACATATTAAATTGATTTGAAATCAGCTAGTTCTTTTGGATATATTGTAGAAGGATGTTGTTAAGCAGATATATATTACAAGATATTTATTTATTTATTTTATTTTATTAGATTTCTAGACTGTCCCCTCTCCCCGAAGGGTCTCGGGGCAGTGTACAGGTAAAAAATTAAAATTATGACATCAACATTACATATAAACTAAAATCGAATTAAATAATCCCCTGTACAAATTTATAAAAATTAAAAACTTAACCTTAAAACCTAATCACATAATTTAAAATTACAAACTGAGGCGGGAAGCATGGAATTAGCCCAGGCCGGCTAGTTGAAACAGGTGGGTTTTGAGTTTCTGGCGGAAGGAGCGGAGGTCCGTGGTCGTTCTAATATCGGGGGATAGGTCTTTCCACAGGGTCGGGCCCATCACAGAGAAGGCCCTTCCCCTGGGCGTCGCCCGCTGGCATTGCCTGGTGGACGGCATCCGGAGAAGTCCCTCTCTGTGAGAGCGAATCGGCCGAAGGGATGTATAGGGCAGGATACGATCCCGCAAATAACTAGGTCTAGATAATGCACCAGGTAAATTGTTGGCCCAACAAGAGAGGAAACAACCATCACTCAGAGGTGGGTTCCTACTGGTTCAGGCCATTTCGGCCAAATAGGTAGTAATTTAGCCTGCCATGCCCCAAAGCGGTTCTATTGCAGGGGCCGCCATCTTGATTTTAGGTTCTGCACACGCGCAGAACCATCTTCATATGGCAGAAATGTAATTTTTCCCCTTTCCTAATGTTGTGGGCATGCAAAAACCTTTTGGGGTGCAAATGCAAATATGCACATGTGCAACGCACAATTTTTTGTGTGCACTGAACTGGCAGTAATTCCAGTAGCAAACAAACCCACCCCCCACCCACCCCTTTGCAATCTCTTCTGTTTGGGATGTGTTTCACATTTTCGGAAATTCACATTCTGAAATACAGTTTTCAAGAATATGTCCAACTTATCAAATTGGAAGCAGATTATACAATATTTGGATGCAGCACAGATTATGAAATGCCCAAATCGGCAAAAGGAGTTCCTGAGCAAGCAGAAAATAAAATAAAGGAAGCAATATTAAACTTAATAAATTTGGACCTTTTTTATTCAATATATAAGTTCTATGGATTTCTTGGTTGTTTATGAGTTTGGCTGTTTGCTGGCAAGAAGGTAATGTGAGCATGGGGTTGGCTTCCTATTTATATACTTTCAGAGGTATTTTGACAAGATTGTTAAGCTAGCTAGTAAATGAAATAAAATGATGGCTGCTACTTTATGACAAAAAACTTTCATATGTTTGATTTGTAAGAATGGGAACAGCGCACCCTGTCAAATGTCTTACAACTCTATCCTGTTACAGTTTTTACACCTATTCTTGCAAAACGATCAAATAGTCTTTTAGCCAATGTACTCACTTGATCAGACTGGATTTGTCCCTGTGTATTTTAACTAACAGTATTAAAATAACAACAACAACAACAACAACAACAACAACAACAACAACAACAATAATAATAATAATAATAATAATAATAATAATAATAATAATAATAATAATAGATATTTATAGATATCACTGTTCCTGGAGATGCCAGAGTCGAAGAAAAAGAACTAGAAAAAATAATGAAATATTGCGACCTGGCCATCGAAACTACACGGCTATGGATGAAGCATGTCAGAGTGATACCCATTGTCATCGGGGCACTTGGCACCATGTCCAATTTTTTTTACTAAATATATCAACAAATTGCAGCTTCCTGCAATAACACCAGCAGAACTGCAAAAAACTGCGCTACTTGGAACATCTTACATTCTAAGAAGATACTTGGTTGATACCTAGGATGCTGGCAGCAAACTGTATCAACCATTGGCACCAGTCAATAGTATTTGCAATGCATTTTTAAGTGTTCAGTTGGCTGAGTTTCATGTTTTATGAATAAACTAAATAATAATAATAATAATAATAATAATAATAATAATAATAATAATAATAAGAAGAAGAAGAAGAAGAAGAAGAAGAAGAAGAAGAAGAAGAAGAAGAAGAAGAAGAAGAAGAAGAAGAAGAAGAAGAAGAAGAAGAAGAAGAAGAAGAAGAAGAAGAAGTTAGCAGTTATGGCTTCTCTAGATATAGAAAAAAGCTTTAGATAATTTGAATGGCTTTTTATATTCTTGATTTTGGAGAATAGAATAGAATAGAATAGAATAGAATAGAATAGAATAACAGAGTTGGAAGGAACATTGGAGATCTTTTAGTCCAACCCTTTGCTCAAGCAGGATAATTTATACCGTGTCAGACAAATGGCTATCCAACATCTTCTTAAAAACTTCCAGGGTTGGGGCATTCACAACTTCTGGAGGCAACTTCTGTTCCATTGATTAATTGTTCTCACTGTCAGGAAATTTCTCCTCAGTTCTAAGTTGCTTCTCTCCTTGATTAGTTTCCACCCATTGCTTCTTGTTCTACCCTCAGGTGCTTTGGAGAATAGTTTGACTCCCTCTTCTTTGGGGCAGCTCCTGAGATATTGGAACACTGCTATCATGTATCTCCTAGTCCTTCTTTTCATTAAACTAGACATACCCAGTTCCTGCAACCGTTCTTCATATGTTTTAGCCTCCAGTCTTCTAATCATCTTGGTTGCTCTTCTCTGCACTCTTTCTAGAGTCTCAACATCTTATTTTACATTGTGGTGAACATAACTGGATTCAGTATTCCAAGTGTGGCCTTACCAAGGCATTATAAAGTGGTATTAATACTTCACATGATCTTGATTCTGTCCCTCTGTTTATGCAGCCTAGAACTGTGTTGGCTTTTTTGGGAGCTGCTGCACACGGCTGGCTCCTATTTAAATGGTAGTGCACCATTTAAATCAGTGATTGCTCATTACACAAACGCACACACACACATAAATAGATTCCTATCATTATGTGTATTGTTACAAATGAGCAGACTGTCTCCTCGCCTCTCCCCCTCTGTTTTAATTGGGATTACAACAAAAACCAGAAAGTCCAGTTGCGTCTTGAAAAAGCACCTTTGGTACATTCCAGAATGAACCCCAAGTTAATTTTAATGTAATTTAATTTATTTAGATTTATAGAACCGCCCTTCTGCATCAAAATGGACTCAGGGCGGTGCACAGGAAATTAAAATCGATAAATAACAATAAATACAGAAGAATTAAGAATAAATTAAACTAAAAGCCTGTGCTAAAACATCCCAATTAAAATTCTAAAATGCATTTACTCATTGGCTAAGCTAGGCCGGCTTGATAGAACAGATAAGTCTTAAGTGAGCGGCGAAAGAGGGGAAGGTCTGAGATGGTCTGAAGTTCGGGGGGTAGGTCGTTCCAGAGGGATGGCCCAGCCACTGAGAAGGCTCTTCCCCTGGGCACCGCTAGCCGGCATTGACCGGTGGATGGTACCCTGAGGAGGCCCTCCCTATGGGAGCGGATCGGACGGTGGGAGGTATGCGGTAGGAGACGGTCCCGCAAATATCTTTGCCCATTTTAAAGTTAAAATTTTAAAGTTGCCCATTTTAAGGTCTGACTGACTTTGAAATGCTTACAATATTGGTTATGGATTATCTAAAACTTGCTACATAAATATTTACCAGTCAGACAACTCAAAGATTGTGAGATTAAGTGGATGTAGAATTTAAACAGGGGGGGAAAAAAGGTAACAGAAACATTACAGGAAGCATCAAATTCACTGTGAATATTACACTCACAGAAAACTAGTATATTTGTTATGCAATATTCTCTGTGTTGACTTGCAAAATGAATAAAACATTCAAAAAAAGAATAAGTCTGGAAATGTAACAATCCGGTTAGATCAATCTTTGAATGCTTATGTAGCAAAGCTCAGCAATTCTGGAAGATAATTCATCATAGGATGAAACAAAATTTAAATATTGACATGAGATCAGTTACTAGGAACTTAGTTGCTATGCCTCCCACTGGGAAATACATTCAATTCCTTCATTAGGAGACAGGCATATTAAGTTTTAGGAGTATGCATTGATGTCAAAAAAATAATTTCATCTCTAGAAAATAACTCATACTAACTTTACGTCCGTTGGGAACTTTTTATGCATTATAATTTCACACATAGGCTTAATGCTGTCCCTTTGTTGACGCAGCCTAGGACTAGAGGACTAGGACTAGGTTAGTTAGAAATTCTTGCTAAGTCTTCTTATATTGTTCTTAATTTGAGTGATAATTCTTATCTTCTTGGCAGTTTTATCGATTTATGAATCAACGACTGGAATCTTCAAGCGCTAAACTGAGGAGGCCTTTTCTTTATATCTGTTACAATTAAATTTTATTTGATTTTTTTAAATTTTGTATTATATAAATTGAAATCTTCCTTCCTTCCTTCTTTCTTCCCTCCCTCCTATATCATCTCAATTTCCTTCCTTCCTTCCTTCCTTCCTTCCTTCCTTCCTTCCTTCCTTCCTTCCTTCCTTCCTTCCTTCTTTCCTTCTTTCTATAATCTTTATGTATATGTGTTTCTTTGTGTGTCAAACAGAGGTGTCAAATCAGAGGTGGTATTCAGCAGGTTCTAACTAGTTCTGGAGAACCGGTAGCAGAAATTTTGAGCAGTTTGGAGAACCAGTAAATACCACTTCTGTCTGGCCCCGCCCCATCTATTCTCTGCCTCCCGAGACCCAGCTGATCAGGAGGGAATGGAGATTTTGGAATAACCTTCGCTTGGAGTGGGGAGGAAATGGAGATTTTACAGTATCCTTCCCCTGCCATGCCTATCAAGCCATGTCCATCAAGCCATGCCACACCTACCAAGCCACGCCCACAGAACCAGTAGTATAAAAATTTGAATCCCACCCAGTGGTGAAATTCAAAAAAAAAATACTACTGATTCTGTGGGCATGGCAGGAGAAGGATACTACAAAATCCCCATTCCCTCCCCACTCTGGGGCCAGTCAGAGGTGGTATTTGCCAGTTCTCCGAACTACTCTGGGCCTCTTCACTCTAGAACGATGGCGCCTGAGAGGTGACCTGATTGAAGTCTATAAAATCATGCACGGTGTGGACAAAGTAGAAAAGGAAAAACTGTTTTCCCTATCACACAACACTAGAACTAGGGAGCACTCCATGAAACTTTTGATAGCTAGACCTCAAACAAATAAGAGGAAGTACTTTTTCACCCAGAGGATCACTGGTCTATGGAACTCCCTGCCAGAAGAAGTGGTGACAGCTGTCAGCCTCGACACCTTTAAGGAAGGATTAGACGAGTTCATGGAGAACAAGAGTATCCATGACTATCATTATGGATGCCTAAGGACACCCTCTGGGTTGGAGAGATAGGCAGGATATCTCTCAATGCCATTTGCCGGGAATCAGAAGCAGAGGAGGACATCTGCTTGGGAAGACCCTGAAGCAAATGGGGAGCCACTGTGTGAGACAGAATGCTGGACCAGATGGGCTGTGGCCTGTTCCAGCAAGGCTATTCTTATGTTCTTATGTTCTGCCACCGGTTCTCTAGAACTGTCATAACCTGCTGAATTTCACCCCGATCCTATCACTGAGTCATATCTATTCCCTTCCTAACACAAGATAGAAAGTAAGATTCTTTCCAAGCTTAACCCATAACTTCTCCAATAACTTAATATTTCAATTTGCTTCCTATTACACCACCCACGTTCTTTCTATTTTACATTAGAGTTTACACATTGCAGTTCTAGGAGCACAGCAGTGCTGCGCTCTGAGCAATATGTATTTTGCTGTTTTGGTAACTTGTTCAGTAGTTTTAATAGCATTTAAAATTCTGTCTCTTTTAGAGATTTCTTTTGCTTTAAAATTGTAGTCAGCTTTAGCAGTTGACCATAAAAAAATGATGGATTAACAATTCCCTTCCCTCTGCTGCTCTACTGCATCTCTGAAGCCCATCTAAATATTTTTTATGAAATTTTAATTTTACTGTAATAGAAGGAGCACATTCTTTATTGGCCTTCATCATAACAAGACATTCAAATGAACGGGGAATTTCTTAAATTCATTAAACATTCCTCTTTTTTTTAATGTTCACTTATTTTAATTTTAAACATATTCAGATCAAAGGTAGTTTTTCTCCATTGGTGTCTTTGTGCTGGTATTTCAATGATTTTTCAATGTACTTCTCTAATCTTCAATTCTATATAAGCCTGGGTTATTTCATTCTAATATTAATTAGTAATTCTTTTAGTCCTTCTTATATTAATTAAGTGGTGTAAGGCCTAAGCAGGGGGTTGGACTAGAAGACCTTCAAGGCCCCTTACAACTCTGTTATTCTATTCTATACTATGTGGACTGCTGCAGTGGTGGGTTTCAAAATTTTTTAGAACCTCTTCTGTAGGTGTGGCCTGCTTGCCGGCCATGTGACTGGGTGGGAGTGGCTTGCCAGCCATGTGGCCAAGTTGGAGTGGCTTGCCAGCCATGTGACTGGGTGGGCGTGGCTTGTAAAATGTGGTGAAACTCACTTAACAACACTTGCTTAGCAACCAAAATGTTGGCTCAGGAACTCTGGCATTTGAAGCATGCAAGTCTTAAAGCTGACAAGTTCCAAGACCCTCGCACCCCTCACCCTTTAGAAAAAAAAAAAAACCCAGGGGTTTTTAAACTTGACAGCTTTAAGACTTGTGGACTTCAACTCCCGGAATTCCTCCTCTCGCTCTTCATCTTGATGATGTGCAGACGGGCGGGGGGAGGGAACTGGAACCGGTTCTAAACGGCACTGTAGATTTGTGGAACCTCTTCTATAGAAGAGGCTAAAACAGGCAGGAACCCACCCCAGGACTACTGCAATATATTGCATATGAGGTGTAAGTCAAGGAAGTTGTTAAATTGCTCCTAAATATGTGCCATATGTTATAGTTACATTTCAGCAGTCCCTTAGTTTTGGAGTTTGGGTGTGTGCAATCCCACAACTGCTGTTTCTTTCTTTAGTAGTCCTTGTTTTGCAAACAACTTTCTGGAGGCACACTTCTTTAGAACTGTACATCCAGTTAGTAATATGGTAATTGCTTAATAACAGGACAAATTCATTAAATCCAAGGACACAGATTCACTTACTATTCACACCAAGCATCTCATTTGTATAAGAATCACTTATAAATTTTAATAGTGGTGCCTCATCACCATTGGAACCCCAGATGGAAAACCAACCCTGGGATACGACCTGTTCCTTAATTATAAAATGATAAGGAACATGACTTTGAAATGGCAACACTTTCGTTCATCAAGCTACTTGTTTTGCACAGGGATTTCCTCGTAGAGAGAAGAAAGAAGTCTACTACTTTAAGGGACACAGGAAGCAAGTATTACATTTTTTTTTTTAAAGAATAGAATTCTTTATTGGCCAAGTGCCATTGGACACAAAAGGAATTTGTCTTTGGGGCATAAGCTCTCGGTGTACATAAAAATACATTCATCAAGAATCCTAACATGCAACACTTAGCGGTAGTCAGAGGATACTAGATAAGCAATCAAGTCCTACTAGGAAACTAAATAAAACAATATAAATTTTAAAACTTCAAGCAACATGGATATAGGCATAAGTGGTACAAGATTCTAGGAAAGAGATAGGTACCAGGAAGGAAGAGAAGAATAATAGTAATACAGTCTTAGTAGATAAATTGACAGTGTTGTGGAGATTAGTTGTTTAGCAGAGTGATGGCATGGGGGGGAAACTGTCCTCGTGTCTAGTTGTCTTGGTGTGCAGTGCTCTATAGTGTCATTTTGAGGGTAGAAGTTGAAACAATATATGTCCAGGGTGCGAGGGACTTGTAGGCATTTTCACATCCCTCTTCTTGACCCTTACAGTAGACAGGTCCTCAATGGAAGGCAGGTTGGTAGCCATTGTTTCTTCTGCAGTTCTAACTATCCGTCAAAGTCTATGTCTGTCTTGTTGTTTATATGCATATCTGATGCTAAAGCAGAACCTGGGTTCAAAAACCATAGTATGCCTAGTAAGACTTAGATCTCAAAAGTGACTTTATTTTAGTACAGTATAACTTTTGTTTGGATGTTTATACATGATTGCTAGCATAAATTTTACGATGATATATGCATTTCTTTCCACTTTGTAGTACAAATGAAAATTTAATGTATTAGCTATATTTTGTTATGAAGCCTCGGAAGGGGTCAACGACTTCGACGTGAAGGTTCTCGCAATATCTTTTTTACACCATACCCTTACCCTATTTGTTAAAAAAATTGTAAAACCCAATAAAACTTTTTCAAAATGAAAAACCATAGTATGCCATTGTTTCTTTTGACTACATTTTCTTGAATGAATTACAGTGGTTTATTCAGTGCTCTACCATAAATCATCGTGAACAAATAACAGTAGCTTCATAGAAGAATCCCAGTATATTCATACATGATAATAAGCAAAAACAAAGAGACACTATAGTTTAGTGTAATGTGTGAATGAAGCTATAGTTCAGGAGGATGAGTTTAAGATAGCTTGAATCTTGGGCATAGGTGTGACAATCAAAATATTAAGTGTTCTTATATTGATTGAAGATAATACTTGGGCCACCAGCTGAATTCTAGAACTGTAGTTCATGTAAGTTCATGTTTGTTTAAATGAACCAGCTATAAGAACCATAGGTGGATTTTGGTTTTCTGCAAAGAATTAACCCTAGCTAATTCCAAGAGCAAAATCTTCCAAATTCTTATTGACAAGTTGACAAATCACAGGGAGGATATGTAAGCCCCGATCCATGCTGTGACATGTTTCTGTCATGTTAGATTAGGTTGTTATTTTGACAGCTGAATGGGGCCATCAGAAACCATCAACAACAAATGGGCACAGATTTTCACAAGCTGTCCATTCCCTTTTTGTACACTGCTGTGTAGTTAGTTACCACTTTATTTTGCTTGTTCAATCTTCCAAGATTGGATCATACACTAAACTGATACTCAAAATTATAATAACATGGAAACCTACCTCAAAACTTGGGTATACCAATGGGTAGTTGGTAGTTCTTCTTTCATTGTTTGGAAAACCTCTAATACCATAAATCTATTCTTCCTCCTTTGTTGTTGTTGTTGTTAGTTGCAAAGTCATGTCCAACCCATCGTGACCCCATGACAATGTTCTTCCAGGCCTTCCTGTCCTCTACCATCCCCTGAAGTCCATTTAAGGTCACGCCTACTGCTTCAGTGACTCTATCCAGCCACCTCATTCTCTGTTGTCCCCTTCTTCTTCTTCTTTTGCCCTCCATCATTCCCAGCATGAGGCTCTTCTCCAGTGAGTCCTTCCTTCTCCTTAGGTGGCCAAAGTCTTTGAGTTTCCTCTTCAGGATCTGGCCTTCTAAAGAGCAGTCAGGGTTGATCTCCTCTAGGACTGACCAGTTGGATTGCCTTGCAGTCCAAGGGACTCACAGAAGTCTTCTTCTCCAGCACCAGAGTTCAAAGGCCTCCATTCTTTGGCTCTCAGTCTTCCTTATAGTCCAACTTTCACAGCCATCCATTGCAACCGGGAAAACCTCCTTTCGTCCGTGTTAAAAAAAATGTCAGTTGTAAATTAATTATTTTAATTTACATACAGAGTGCCAGAAATTGAACAATGCACTGTTTCATTAATGAGTATTTTTTTGGGTCTGCTTTTCAAGTCCCCTTTTTACCATTTTTCATTTTAGATTTGTTTGTTTGTGTATTTATTCAGTTTTTATAACCTACAGTTTTCCTTCTACAGTTTCTTTCAGCCCGTGACCTTATTCTTTAATTTTAAAAGTCATTGCTTGAATCACTGTAAAGTGTTAAAATTTTGAATTTTAGCTTTGGATTCTGTAATATTTCCCTTGTTCAGAGAGTATACTGAGTGGTTTTATTTTCCTATAGGGGGAGAATTTGTACAACAATAGAATATCTACATGTCTGATTTTATCTAACCTTCTGAGAACTTTTCCCTCAAAACGCACTCAAAAACTCCCTGGTTTATATGCATTAATATGTGTGAGCTCCCTCTTCCTCAGTCCAAGGTTGTAAGGTAACCTTGATAAAGCCCCTTAGTTTAAGTTGCTGTAGGTGAGCAGCTAAATGTGCCATAAATTTCCTAAGCCCTTCAGCTTCCAACCGAGATAACAATGGTTGTCGCCCTGACTTCCTGACATCAGCTCTAGATCACTGTTTTGGTTTCTCAGTTCACTTAATAATTGAATTTTGTGACTCAGTGAGGATGATATGTGTACCGTTGTATTGCTATAGATGAATGGGACTGATAACTGCAGTTTATAGAAGCCAATAATGATGAAAGGGCAATGTTTAAAAATAGGAAATTAGAGTAACGGGTGAAAGAATCTCAGCATGATAGTAATCAATTCCCAGTCTTCTCTTTGTTATGCTGTGGAAAGTCTAATCTTTTGTCAAACGTTGGCATTGCCTTTAGAGAGGGAAGCAAGAATGGCAAAATATAGTGGGTGGGAGAGGGGATAATGAGCCTAGGATGTTTGCCTCCAAGCTGGGAAACCACACAGTTCCAAATGAACGTCTTCTGCACCCCAAAAGCTGCTTTTTGAGATTTTTGGTCTCCTAATCGAAACACAATTGGTACAATCATCTGCATGAGCCATTTCAAGAAACTTGGAAATGTCCCAATCACTGTTCTCAAAGCATATGCTTTCGTGTCAAAAGTTTGATGTTATCCTCAGCCAACAGTGAGAACAGCCTTAATAAAGACGCATAGCTGTTCTGGATTTATAGTCATTTCCAAATTCTCTTGAGACAAGTCTTGGCATACCAAAGATGTCCGTTTGCGGCAAACCGTCTTGGTATTCTGACCGAGACTTCTCGAGAGATGAAGCAAACTTCTTGTCCCGACAAAAACCCTTTTTATTAATTGACTGTGAATTCTGCTCATTCACATCCAGTGAAGTCTTTCAAGGGAGGATTTACGGTCACAGTCCTTATCTGGCTTGGAGAGCTTGGCCGATATCTGCAAAATTTGGCAAGGAATCTCGGAGAGTCATGAACCAATGGAGCGAGCTAATTGTCTCCTGCAAACTCCACTCCCCCTTCGCTCCTCTTTTATTTCCTCTGGGAGGGGCCATTCATCGTCCACCTGTGGCCTTACTCCCAAGTCGACCCCTGTTCTTTGGCTCTACCCCTTCGTCTGGCAACTCTGCCATATTATGTCTCCCCTGGTCCTTCTCTTCACTAGACTAGCCGTGCCCAGTTCCTGCAACTGTTCATATAATGTACATAAGATATAAAGTGGCCTTTCAAAAGACCATTTAGATTTCTCTGTAAAAAAAAGAGAAACAGGGCTGCTGATTGATTCCAAATTGGGGTGGGGAATATCCAGACATTTTGCTTCTGGGCTAAGAGTTAATGGTTTCCTGCTGCTTCAGCTAACAAAGGATTCACACAGACCTGTTTTCTATTCCTTTTACTACTTTGGGAGAGAAAGGGGGAATGTTGCATACTTGAAAGAAGGAACCTACTAACCATCCATCAGAAACCACATTGTTGTTAGTTGCAAAGCCGTATCTGACTCATCACAACCCCATGGACAATGTTCCTCCAGGACTTCCTGTCCTCTACCATCCTCTGGAGTCCATTGAAGCTCACGCCAGATGCTTTGGTGACTCCATCCAGCAACCTCATTCTCTGTTGTCTCCTTCTTCTTTGGCCCTCCATCGTTCCCAGCATGAGGCTCTTCTCCAGGGAGTCCTTCCTTCTCATTAGGTTTCCTCTTCAGGATCTGGCCTTCTGAAGAGCAGTCAGGGTGGATCTCCTCTAGGACTGACCGGTTGGATCGTCTTGCAGCCCAAGGGACCCACGGGATACCATGGAATACTTCTAATTCTACCCACTTGCTAGCAGAACTGTCATTCCTCTCACTTAACTACTAATACTAACAAGCAACTTGGTCATTAGCAAAGCAGTCGCTAGGTGAAACCAAGACTCTGCTTATGATCTGACTTCAGCTTTCTCAGTCTTTATAGAACAGTGAAGATGGGCAATGCAAGGATGGATTGCAAATCCAAATATATTTTTTTTCCAAAAGGCAACTGGACTTCCTTCATTGTTTTTTTTTTTAATCCTTCAAAAACATTTGCTTCTCATCCAAGAAGCTTCTTCGGTTCTCCAGTTAGAGCTGAAGAAGCCTCTTGGATTAGAAGTGAAACATTTTCAACGGAAAAGAAAACCAAGAATGTCCAGTTGTGATTTGGGGGGAAAAACCCACCTTGGGGACACCTTTTTGACCTGGATGATTGAGAATCTCCATAGATAATTGGTTGCAAAGTTATTTTTTTCATCACAATCACAGAACAGTCACTGTAAGAGGCAGTGGTTAAATGAGAACTACCTGTACCGAATTCAGTTGAGATAGGACAGGACTTTTTCCACTTTTCCCAAATAAAAAGCCAGCCAAACTAGTCTACCAGTCCTCTAGAAGGCTGCTAAAATTCTGTTCAAAAATAAGTCAACTGACAGGCTGGGGCAAAGTTGCAGAGTCTTCTCTAAATGCACTGTGCCAGCCCCTTCTCACTTCCCGTCACACCTCTGCTCAGCCCCACCGACCTGGGACTATTTCTGGACCTGTGTTCAAAAACAGTCTGAGTGACAAGTCAGCGGCATGAATCACTTCTGTTCTGGTGACTTGTCACTTGGGAAACTTGAAAGGTTGCTAAAATCCCAGGCACCCACCTACCCACCCTTTCCGAGCTATTTCACTATGCAAAGAAGCCAACCCGTGCATTTTTAAAAAAAATATATATGTTATTGTCTATTTTATACAAACCAATGTAAAACAGCTTTGGACTTTGGATGAGTTCATCTCATCCTCATGAGAAATCAGTTATGTTTTTGAACTGCCAATGGTCCCGAACTTCCCTGAAGCCTCCAGAGGGCGAAAACCCGCCCCGAGTCCCTTTGGGGAGAGGGGTCGGTTAATAAGTCGAATAAATGAATGAATGAAATGAAAAACAGCCCAATGTGCAAACCAGATTGCGTGGGGGACATTAAATTATGAGGGTGGGCACGCGAGAGAGCGTGATAGCATAACTGCATGTGCTTTTGGCACCCGAGGTGAAAAAGGTTCTCCATCACTGCCCTACACCATTTCTGACAGATGGCAGTCCAGTCTCTTCTTGAAAGCTTCCAGGGATGAAGCCCCCACAACTTCTGAAGGCAACTTCTGTTCCATTGGTTCCATTCTTCTCACTGTCAGGAGGTTCCTCCTTATTTCCAGGTTGAATCTCTCCTTGGTCAGTTTCCATCCATTATTCCTTGTCTGGACTTTGGGTACTTTGGAAAATAGGTTGAACCCACCCACCCCGCTCTGTGGCAGCTCCTCAAATATTGTAAAACTGCTATCATGGTCTTTCTCTTCACTGGACTAGCCATGCCCAGTTCCTGCAAGCATTCATCGTTATGTTTGAGCCTCCAGTACCCTAATGCAGGGGTCTCCAACATTTGCAACTTTAAGTCTGAAGGACTTCAGCTCCCAGACTTCTCCAACCAGCTTTGCTGGCTGGAGAACTCTGGGAGCTGAAGTCCTTCAGACTTAAAGTTGCAAAGGTTGGAGACCCCTGCCCTAATGTACATACATCTCTATTGTTGTTTTTCACTGCAACAGCTTTATATGGTTATCTTCCTAAAAAACAACAACCCTGAAATAGTAATTTGTAGAACAGAGGTGAGCAATTAATTTCCTCAATGGGCTGGGAAGGGAACTGTTGTGGAGGGCCACCACCACTGTCATCCCACTGCTGCTGCCCTCCTGCCTCCACCACCCTCCTGCCACCTTTATTCCCCAGGACAGCCAAGGAGTCGGATGCAGCCCACATGCCTAGGTCTGTTCAAGAACCTCCAAGTAGATTAGAACTTGGTGTTTAGGGAGGCATTCATGTAAGCAGAACCAGGAATGGGCTGCTGGGGGGGTTCACAGGGGTGTGGGAGAACCTCTAGCTAAGATTCTGAGCAGTTTGGAGAACCTCCAAATCCCACTCCTGGCTGGCCCTGTCCACCCTGCCCCACCTCTCCTAGGAGTCCCCATGCAGCCTCTTCTGGATGCAGGTAAGTACAAGGTGTGCATGTGGAGGAGGGTGAAAAACGAGCCTACCAAAAGCTTGGGAAAGCTGTTTCCAGCCTCCAGAGGGCCTCTGGAGCTTGGACAGGCCATTTTTGCCCTCCCAGAGACTCAAGAAAAGCCACTGGAACCCATAGAGGACAAAAATGCTCCCCCACACCAGGGTGCAGGAGGCCGACTAGATCACGCCCAACATGGCCATGCCCACTCAACAACCGGACAGAGAACCCCTTGCTAAATTTTTTGAAGCCCACCCCTGAGTAGAACATATTTAGAAGGGCCTTCGGTCTCTCAGATGATAATCTAATAAGAGAGATGGGGCAATAAAGTCCAGTTACATTTCACGTTTTACTTATTTTTATGTAATTGAGCACCACAAAGTTGCCGACTATCAAAAGTGTTTATTGATCGGAAAAGTGGGCTCCCTTTTTATTTTTCCAATTGAAGCCTTTGAAAGAACATGTACGAGTGTACATTACTTGGTTTCCTCACTTAGCCTTTATCGCTGCAAGAGCTTCAATGTGGGCAAACACCCCTGAGGTACAATATTGTGTAACTTAGCCGTACATTCTTGCGAGCGGTGATCTATCTTCATACCACTTACATGAAGGATGCAACTGATTTCAGTGGGAATATTCCGCAGCAATTGTTTGGGAGAAGGCTGGAGTACCTCTGCTTTGTGTGTTGAGGGACTGATTCATGTATCCGTTTCATTCTCCCTCTGGTTAATTAATATAGCTAGCAGATAATTAGTTCAGCAAGGGCTGGGTTTGTTCTGTCCTTCAGTTATAATGAACTCCTTTATTGTGCTATGTGTTGGTGGGTGATGTTTTCGGTTGCCAGTAAGGCTGAAGAACAATATTAAGCAGGACAAACTGCTATTTCTAAGCAGTGTTAAGAAGAAAAGGCAACACACACACACACAAACACACACACACACCATAAATGATTCAGGGAAGATGATGTTGCCCCCCAATCTTTCTTGAAGACTTCTTGGCCAATCTGCTTTGTAGAAAATGTAAGCTTATGTTGCCATTGTGTTAAAAAGGGGAGCCATGGTGGCAGGGTGATTAGAATGCAGTACTGCAGGCTAATTCTGCTGACTGCAGTTCGATTCTCACCAGCTCAAGGTTGATCTTAGAAGCCAGTATTATGTTCTCAGAATGCCAGCTTTCCTTTCCTTTCCTTTCCTTTCCTCTCCTCTCCTCTCCTCTCCTCTCCCCTTCCTCCCCCTCCCCCTCCCCTCCTTCCCTCTTCCTCCCTCCCTCCCTCCCTTCCTTAGAAGAGGGAGTCAAGCTATTCTCCAAAGCACCTGAAGACAAAACAAGGAGCAATGGATGTAAACTAATCAAGGAGAGAAGCAACCTAGAAATTTCCTGACAGTGAGAACAATTAGTCAGTGGAACAGCTTGCCTCCAGAAGTTGTGAATGCTCCAACACTGGAAGTTTTGAAAAAGAGATTGGACAACCATTTGTCTGAAGTGGTGTAGGGTTTCCTGCCTAAGCTGCTCTTTTCTGGTCTAGAAGACCTCCAAAGTATCTTCCAACTCTTCTCTTCTCTTTTTTCTCTTCTCTTCTCTTCTCTTCTCTTCTCTTCTCTTCTCTTCTATTCTATTCCTCCCTCCCTTCCTCATTAAAAATGTAAGATGAATTAGCACGGAGCCCTCTGTAGGCCATTTATGTTTCTGGACCTCCTCTTGACCGCTTTTTAAGTACACAATTATTTTCAGGGTTAATGGGGTATGCTGACTTGCAAGGTCCATATAAATTGTCTCCAAAGTTTGTTTTCTTTCGAGCTCTTCCCATCTGGTTAAAAGAGAATGCCAAACCATTGTAATGTCAACTGCGGCTTTTAGTTAAGACGGAGCGGCTGGAATGATATTTCTGGTTGTCGTTTCCTTTTCCAATCTGTCGGATTCGCTTCAGTTTAAGATTCCTAATTAGTGCTGCATCATAAAACCAAGAACCACCTTCTGGCTGCTACTGAAAGGAAAGCTTTAGTTTATTATACAACAACCTGTGGGCACGGCCCCTCTACAATATTTGTAAGAAGCAGTAAAACAACATACTGTGTATTAGGCTGACAACAGATTCCATTCAGTTGCTGGAAGTATTCCCAGCAAGTGAAGACACACATGGAAGGCCCCACGAAGTAAGATGAAATAAATTGTGTAAAAATGTGGCCTGATCAATATTTTTATTTTATTTGCCTGTTCTGTTGAATCTTATTAGACCTCCATTCTTGTCTACGAGCACCACAACATCATATGCTCATTCAAACAATGCTGTTGTTGTTAGTCTACATGGGGCTCCCCTTGAGATGCATCCGAAGGCTGCAGCTGGTCCAGAATGCGGCCGCGCGGGCAGTTCTGGGAGTCACTAGATACTCCCACGTAACACCTCTCCTGCGCAGGCTACACTGGTTGCCTGTGGCCTTTCGGTTGCATTTCAAGGTGTTGGTTATTATCTTCAAAGCGCTCCATGGCACAGGACCTAGTTATTTGCGGGATCGCATCCTGCCCCATACATCCCTTCGGCCGATTCGCTCTCACAGAGAGGGAGTTCTTCGGGTGCCGTCCACTAGGCAATGCCTGCGGGTGACACCCAGGGGAAGAGCCTTCTCTGTGATGGGCCCAACCCTCTGGAACGACCTTCCCCCTGACATTAGAATGACCACGGACCTCCGCTCCTTCCGCCAGAAACCCAAAACTCACCTGTTTCAACTAGCCGGCCTGGGCTAATTCCATGCTTCCCGCCTCAGTTTGTAATTTTAATTTATGTGATTAGGTTTTAAGGTCAAGTTTTTAATTTTTATAAATTTGTACAGGGGATTATTTAATTGGATTTTAGTTTATATGTAATGTTGATGTCTCTTTTTAATTTTTTACCTGTACACCGCCCCGAGTCCCCTCGGGGAGAGGGGGCGGTCTAGAAATCTAATCTAATCAAATCAAATCAAATCAAGTCACAAAGTCATGTCCAACCCATCACGACCCTATGGAAAACATTCCTCCAGGCCTTCCTGTCCTCTACCATCCTCTGGAGTCTACTGAAACTCATGCTGACTGCTTTGGTGACTCCATCAGCCACTTCATTCCCTGTCATCCCCTTCTTCTTTTGCCCAGCATGAGGCTCTTCTCCAGGGAGTCCTTCCTTCTCATTAGGTGGCCAAAGTACTTGAGTTTCCCCTTCAGGATCTGGCCTTCTAAAGAGCAGTCAGAGTTGATCTCCTCTAGGACTGACCAGGTTGATCACCTTGCAGTCCAAGGGACTCGCAGGAGTCTTCTCTAGCACCCTAGTTCAAAGGCCTCCATTCTTTGGCGCTCAGCCTTTCTTATGGTCCAACCTTCACAGCCATTCATTGCAACTGGGAAAACCATAGCCTTCTCTGTGACAGTCCCTCAAGCATTGAAATATTGCTATCATGCCACACCTGATCTTTCTATTTGTTAAACCAGACATACTTAGTTCTCGCAATTGTTCATCATAAGGTTTAGCCTCCAGTCCCCAAATCATCTTTGTTGCTCTTCTCTGAACTCTTTCCAGGATCTCAACATCTTTTTTGTGTTGTGGCGACCAGAACTGGATGCTGTGTTCCAAATGTGGTCTTATCAAGGCTATATAATGTGGTGTTATCATTTCACTTTATCTTGATATTGTCACTCTGGTGATGCACCTTAAAATATAATCTTGTACAGATCTAGATCCATGATTGCTCCTGTTTTCCTCCTTATTTCTTCCTAACCACTTTCCTGATGAAAAAATTCTTGAAATTCATAACTGGCCTATGAATTAAAGCAATTTTATAGACTAGAATGAAATTGAGAAAAGGAAGAGCATTCCCGTCCCAACACGTAAGACCATTTGAGGGTCAACCTCTGTAAGTTGGAGCCCATCAAAAAGCATTTGGCCAGAATCTCTTTTATCTCCGTAGGATTTCCTGAGTTGATGGGTTTTTCCCCCCAATTTGTCTGCATTTTATATCCAGTTAGCTCAGCTTGCCAACTACGCATCGTTACTTGTTTTCAACAATGCACAACATATGTCAGTAATATGTCCTGGTGGAAGCCAAAAATCACACCATCACAATAGGTTTCCAAACACAATTAAATTCCAGAACAATTCCATAATTGGCATACTTGTAAATTAGAAACATGGATGTTTCTATGGGCAGCAAAACACTTGTTGTAACTTCTGTCCAAGAACCATCCAGAAATATTTATTTTTTGCTCCTGCCATCCAGGTGTTTAAATACATTTATGACTTCCCTGGAGCCTTTTAAAGTTATAGCCCAAATTTCCTCACCTCAAATTATATCATTGCTGTCCCTGGCTCCCTTGAATAATCTCGGGCTCAGCTATTGGAGTTGCAGCTTTATTGTTCATATGTTTCTGTATTTACTTTAATATACTGTTCTGGAAACAGCAACAGCAAACTTTCAAATTCACATGGGTCCCCTCTTTACAAGCCCTCTGTTATTCTGAACAAAGATGATCCCTAATGGTTTATGAAATACAAGGTTCGCATAGAATTTTTAAGTTTGCATTTATCAAGCCAAAAAACAATAAGACATATGAATGTTTGCATGTAGTAATATATGAAGTGAGTGTGTGTGTGTGTACCAAATTATGAAATTATTATTATTTTTTGAAAATAGTGTAGCTGCTTACACTGGTGCTAACATTTTCTGACATCTTTAGTAGTTGTAATCTTTCCTGACCCTCTTAGTTACCTTCAAAAATGTAAAAAAGTTACTTGAATAGAAAATATTAGAATAGAATAGAGTGGAGTGGAGTGGAGTTGGGTAGGGTAGGGTAGGGTAGGTAGAATAGAATAGAATAGAATAGAATAGAATAGAATAGAATAGAATAGAATATTTGAATGAAGAATAGAATAGAAATAGGAATCCGAATGGAATATTGTAGAGTAGAGTGGAGTGGAATGGAATATGAATGGAGTGGAATGGAATGGAGTGGAATTGAATAGGTAGTATATTCTTAAAAACCTCTGGTGATGGTCTTACACTCTGTTCATTTTAGAATCTCAGTTTAATTATATGTTCTTCAACTGTTAGAATTACTGTTTGAACTGGGTTTTTTTTTTTAAACATTCTAAACCCCATTGTCTTAATACCTGTAATGTATTGATCAGTGGTAGGTAGATTTGTATAGAACGATTTAACAACCAAAGAGAAGGATTAAAAACTTTTGAAAAACTGTTCTTGGTCTGTTCGCCAGAATAGTTGGGTTTCACAAGTGCACAGGTTTCATTCACATAATTTTAGAAAAAAATATAGTGTGAACCTGACACGTTGGAAAGCAAAATACCACCTCTTGCATTATTTTTATTCTCAGGAGTACTACAAAAAAAATTATGAAAGCCAAAAAGCCATTTCCTTTTTTTATTGTTATTTCGGTGGGTCGGGGAAGAGAAAAATTGGCATCTATGATTGTTTGGAAACATGGTAAACTCCCAGGAAAGAAAGAAAAAAATAGAGGCAGAAGAACTGTGGGGACCTGAGGTCTTCTCTAAGCAAATATTTGCTTTAAATATATTTATTTATCTTGACAACTATTGTGTGCATCGGTATGTTGGTGTCAGACATTTCTGAGGGTGCCTTTAGCCTCCCCTCAGAATTCCAAAGCTTTCCATCTATCCTAAATGGTTATTAGATTACAAAAGAAATGTTGCTTTTCAAAAATCACAGTCTTTTTGCACACCTCGAGAATCCTGAGACAGGGATGCAAAATGAGCGTTCTGGTTATCGGATGGGTTAAAAATACAATAAATAAATCAAGTTTATAGCGTGTCCTAGAATACGGCAGCTGTATAATCCTCCCAAGAGAACGGAGCTTGTTTGTTACTTTAGATCACAGTAATGATATTTTTATTCAATCAGGCCTTTAAGAATAACCTCTTTCTTGGTCACTTCTCAGTTTTAATAAGTTTCTCTCCCATGAATGATGAACGATGCATGTTTTATTCTGTCCTATATTTGTGTGTATGTCAGTGGTGGGTTTCAAATTTTTTTAGAACCTGCTCTCTAGGTGTGGCCTCTTTTGTGGGGGTGGCTTGGTAGTCATGTGACAGGGTGAGCTGTCTTGGTTTGGAAGAATTGCAATGTGTAAAATGATGTTGTTACCAAAGTTCAATTTTTTGTTTGAGATGCTACCACTAAATTTGTTAGAGAAAGATATAGAAGAATATCAGAAGAAATTGGATAAATTTTGTAATGGTGGGAAAAAACCAAGAATAATGAAGAAAATGTGGTATCAAAATCAAAAAGAGGGTGGATTGGGAATTCCCAATCTACTTAATTATTATCGGGCGTATAATATTCGAACCGTGATAAAAATACTTAAAGGTGGAGATGGTCATTGGGGTGATCTGGAGCTAAAAGATATTAAGAGATTTGGGTCTATATGGTTTCTAGATAGAGCAAAAACAAAGGCAATTAATAGTTATTGGTTAAAGGGGCTGAGCAAAATTTGGAATAAATTTGTTAAAAAATTGATCCCGGATATAGCTTTCCTGGGGAAGACAACTGAAAGTTGGCCGATTAAAACTAATATAAGTCGGGATAAAGTAATTGAGGATGAAAATATAGGAAATATAATAAATTGGTTAAGAGCTCTAGGAATTGAGAGTAGGAAAAAAAAAGTAATCCAAAGATTGGAGTTGAATTGGTTCGAAAAAATACAGGTAGAAAAATGGACTATGAAAGTAAAGGGAATATGTAAAATAGATAGAAATAAAACTAAATTTGAAAGTTTAGTATCTCAAATTATTAAAGATGAAATTGGGTTAAAAGGACTTGTTAGTAAGATATATAAGATTATAAATTTTGATGGAAATCCACAAATGGTAATGAAAAGGAACTGGGAGGAAGACCTTAAGATTAAAATATTGGATTTGGATTGGAATGAGAACTGGAAGAGTCGAATCATGAGAACTTTGTCTATAAGGATTAAAGAGCATAATTTTAAGGTTGTTTGGAAATGGTATTGGACCCCATTAAGATTATCATTGATAGATAAAAAAATGAGCGATAAATGTTGGAGATGTAATATGGAAGTGGGAACTTATGAACATATGTGGTATAAATGTGTGAAAATTAAAAAGTTTTGGCAGCAATTAGAAAAAATAATGGGTGAAATGATGAAAAGAATAATAATATTGAGATCAGAAAATATATTGTTATTGATAATTAACGAACCTGAGTTAACAAAACAGGAGAAAGAATTGATCAGAATTATGATTATAATGGGTAGGATTGTAATAGCAAGATATTGGAAAATAGAGGTAAATATTAAAATAGAAGAATGGTTCTGTGAAATGTGGAAATTAGCCTTAAATGATAAAATGACGTGTGATATTAAATTTAGAGAGGGGGTCTATAAAAAAGATATTTTCTGGAAGATTTGGAACCCATTTGTGGACTATGCACTTGGAACTTTGGATGCCTCGACACCTGTACCCAGGGAACGTGGATTTTGGAGATCTTAAAGACAATTGAAAATATCCAAAGAACCAACTCTTCCTTTCGTTTTGTATAGCACCGGGTGGATTATTGATTATTGTTAAAAAAAACAAGTAAATTTTATGTGTAGATGTATAATTTGTTGAAAATTATAATAAAAATAATAATTTAAATAAAATGTGACAGGGTGGGAGTGGCCAACTTGTAAAATGTGGTGAAACTCATTTAACAGCGCTCTTGCTTAGCAACCAAAATTTTGGGCTCAGTTGTGATGATAAATTCTTTCTTTCTTTCTTTCTTTCTTTCTTTCTTTCTTTCTTTCTTTCTTTCTTTCTTTCTTTCTTTCTTTCTTTCTTTCTTTCTTTCTTCCTTTCCTTTCCTTTCCTTTCCTTTCCTTTCTTTCTTACTTTCTGCCTTCCTTTCCTTCCCATTGGGTTACTAGCAGCGGCAGGCCAGACTTACTTCTGGGTCCACCGGTGGAACCCCCTCTCACCGGTTCTTTAAATTTCACCATCCGGCTCTTGCGAGTAGGTGTGAGCCTGCAGAAACCCACCACTGGTGTATGTACAGTTTAAATTTGACTAGACATAGTGTTATATCCATAACACATTGAAGACACCTCTGTGTGTTTCATGCCTGTTTTAGTTTCAAAGGGCTATATTCCTTATCTGAATTTGCCCTGTGAATCAGCATATTAAGTTCTAAAATTAGAATAATTTCCTCCCTCCCTCCCTCCCTTCTTCCCTCCTTCCCTCCCGGAGTTCCTGGAGATCCTGCCAATTAACCTAATTGGCCAACATGGCCTGTGACTTTTGGGGAGGGAGCTATTTTCTCTTTTATTGATACGGAAACCATGAGAAATATTTAGAGTTGGTTTTCCGTTTGATTGTGCTGATATGATGTACCCAATAAATAAGTTCTTAGGGGAAAACCTCAGCCTCCGAGTTCTGATTTGCTTGGATTTGTTAGTCCGGATCATGACATTTATGTTGGTAGACAAAGGAACTGTGGGATTACCTTGGTTGTTTGTTCCATGTGTGTTGCAAATGTATGTTGATATGTGACGCAGATCCCCTTTTGGTGCATCGCTATTTAACCCATCACACATCTTCCTGGATGTAATTGTTCCCACTATATAGTAGCAATCACGTTTCCTAAACAATGAACGATCTTCATTGGTGATTTATGGCAATATTATTGAGTGCAGAGAACATTGCTATCAAGATAGTTAAATGAAACTTCAACTTCAAGTATTTATAGCACTAAAGTTACTGTGTTCATCTTCTAATTTATCTACCTTGTTATTGACCCATGCCAGATTCCCTTTTGAGATATGGAAATTCTCCTTATTGCATATATCTGAAAACAGCAAATCATAGATAAAGCAACAAGAAAAAAATAATAATTCTCTGCCATTGTTTTATATCTTGGAACACATATACATTAACAGCTTTTATCTGATAGCATTTGTAAATTGCCAGCCAGAGCAGAGTTATTAACTGGGTTGCCGGTTAACTGACTGATGTGTATGGACTTTCGATCTAATACATTTGCACACCTTGAATATTGCATCCAGTTTTGGTCACCACATTATAGAAAAGATGTTGAGACTCTAGGAAGAGTACAGAAAAGAGCAGCCAAGATGATTAGGGGACTGGAGGCTAAATATTATGAAGAATGGTTGCAGGAACTGGGCATGGCTAGTGTAGAGAAGAGAAGGACCAGGGGAGACATGAGAGCAGTCTTCCAATATCTGAGGGGCTGCTACAGAGAGGACGGGGGTCCAGCTATTTTCCAAGGCATCTGAAGTCGAGAAAAAGAATAATGGATGGAAACTGAACATGGAGAGATTCAATGTAGAAATAAGGAGAAATTGTCTGACTGTGAGAACAATCAATCAATGGAAGAGAAGTCACCTTCGGAAGTTGTGGGAGCTTCATCACTGGAGGCTTTCAAGAAGAGACCGGACTGCAATCTGTCAGGAATGGTGTAGAGTCTCCTGCTTGGGTGGGGGGTTGGACTAGATGACCTACAAGGTCCCTTCCAACCCTCTTATTCTGTTCTGTTCTAATTTACAGTTCTGCAAAAGTTACAGAAGCATCTGTGATTCCTCTGACTTTAATACTGAGGGTAAAAATCTGTACATGTAATACGGAATCATGCTTTTATGAGAGTGATCCTTAAACTTTCCACCACATTCCTTCCTGAGAACCATGGTTTAGCGATAGAACAAAATAGCAGAAAATATGCTATATCAGACTCCATGCTTCTCAGCCAGCTATAGTTCTCAGGTTGACTAGAATAACAGAGTTGGAAGGGACTTTGGAGGTCTTCTAGTTCTAGCTCAAGCAGGAGACCCTATAAATTTCAAGACAAGTGGTTGTCCAGTTTTTTCTTTAAAACCTCCAGTGGTGGGACACCCACAACTTCTGGAGGCAAGCTGTCCCACTGGTTAATTGTTTCTAACTATCAGGACATTTCTCCTTAGCTTGAAATTCTTAGTCAGATGACATCTTTCCCCTTCTATCCAGGCCACTTTTTACAGAGGCACCATTGAGAGCATTTTAACAAACTGCATTTCTGTTTGGTTTGGTGGCTGCAGTGTCTCAGGTAGAAAGTCCATTCAGAGAGTGGTGAGGGCAGTGGAGATTATAGGAAGCTCGTTTCCCGTTATTCAAAATACTGCTGATTAATTGTCCTCAGTGTCAGGAAATTTCTTCTTAGTTTTAGGTTGCTTCTCTTCTTGATGAGTGTCCAGCCATTGCTTCTTTTTTTCTGCCTTCAGGTGCTTTGGAGAACCGGTTGAACCCCCTCTTCTTTGGGGCATCCCCTGAGATATTGGAACACTGTTCTCATGTCACCCCAATCCTTTCTTGCAATAGTGGCACTCCAAATTGCAGGAGCACCAGGACACTTTCTTGAGTTGAAGCCACACTTTTAATTTGCCTCATTTATAAGACTGGCATCTCAATGTTTTTGGAGCAGGCAGAGACACATTTTAAAACACATTTCAATGGTTTCAGGGAAACAAAATTAGTACCGTGGTGATGGGAAATCAACTGTTATCCTCATCACAAGGAGAAAAGATCAATCCAATCTGGGGTTGGATGATCAATTTATCTGATCAGTTTTATTTGCAATTTTTCAGTTTTAGATACAAGTGAACCTGCTATTTTAAGTGTAAGGTAAAGGTAAAGGTTCCCCTCGCACATATGTGTTAGTCATTCCTGACTCTAGGGGGCGGTGCTTATCTCCATTTTTAAGCCGAAGACCCAGCACTGTCTGAAGACGTGTCTGTGGTCATGTGGCCGGCATGAATCAATGCCAAACGCACACGGAGCGCTGTTCCCTTCCCACCAAAGGTGGTCCCTATTTTTCTACTTGCATTTTTAAGTGCTTTCAAACTGCTAAGTTGGCAGAAGCTGGGACGAGTAACGGGAGCTCACTCTGTTACGCGGTGCTAGGGTTTCGAACCACCGAACTGCCGACCTTTCTGATCGACAAGCTCAGCGTCTTAGCCACTGAGTCTTATATTAAGTGTAGTGACTTGTTTTAGATTTCCGAGTTTTATGTGGGAGAACAATAGTGATTATCTTTTTTTTTTTCTTTAAAGATGGGGCGGCCTTTATTGATAATTAGCATTTAAGTCCAAAAGAAACAAAGTTTTTTTTTATTTAATTAACTAGCTCTTTGCTTTAAAAAAAAAATGAATTCAGTATTTTCTGTTTATCTGTTCCATGAGTAAGCCCCTCTGAATTTAACCAGAAATCATTTTGTGTATGGGATTGTGTTACTATTTCTGAGGGCACATCTAAGTCTACATTTAGTTGCATCTGACGTGAAAGCCATTTTAAACTTCAACATTGATTAGCATCTTAATTAGGTTTTGGTGCTTGGCCTGTTTGGTTATTGTAAGAAGCAGTATGTCACTGTTTATAATATAGAGGTAAAAAAAAAACAGTACTGATAGTCTGACAGTAATTGCATTTACAGATGCAATATGACATACCTGGGAACGCGGCGCTAAACAAATCTCTCACCCCCCCACACACACACAAATAAAGGTGTCTCGTGTTATCTTTTCCAATTGTGCCTTGGAAACACCTGCGTTCTTCGGTTGTGAGGGATCTGCCATTCATCTAATTTAACATTGATTTCAGTTTACAATGCAATTAAGATGAAAGGAGCAACCCGCCACCTAATTAGGCGAAAGCCATTTTCCACACTGTGACGCGGTGTCTTCGTGTCGCCCTCTGTGACACAGGGCAAAACCTGTCTTCATTACGGCTATTTTGGCACAATGAAGGTGGGATGAATCCAGGAGACAGTGACAGTTGCTGGTGGGAAAAGGAGCAAAATCTGCTGTAAAACCTTATACGGCGCAAAGCATTTTTCATGTGTTTATTTATTTCATGCTTACATCATCATGTAACGATCCCATAATCCCTTGCGGGGTGGAATCAGAGCAATTGAATGGAGCTTGCAGAGTGTTTAATGCAGGGGTGAAATGCTACCGGGTCAGCCAAACCGGTAGGGACGATTGTTGTTGGTTCGGCGAACCCATAGTAAAGAAAAAAAGCTTCCGAGAATTATGAGACTCCGCTGTGAGCTGTACAATCATCGGAAACTCTCCCCCACCCTTTTAAAAGCGTTTTTATTCTGCTCTCTACTTGGGGCTTCCCTTGAGGTGCACGTGAAAGCTACAGTTAGTGCAGAATGCAGCCGCGTGGGTGATTACGGGAGCCTCTAGATGCCCCCATATAACACCGATCCTGCGCGAGCTGCACTGGTTTCCTGTGGTCTTTCGGGTGCGCTTCAAGGTCTTGACGACCATCTTCAAAGCACTCCATGGCTCGGGACCTAGTTATATGCGAGACCGTCTCCTGCCCCATACATCCCTTAGACCAATACGCTCCCACAGAGAGGGCCTTCTCCGGGTGCCGTCGGCTGGACAATGCTGACTGGCGACACCCAGGGGAAGGGCCTTCTCTGTGGCGGGCCCCGCCCTGTGGAACAACCTGCCCCCAGAACTCCGTACCATCACCGACCTCCGCCTCTTCCGCCAGTGTTTAAAAACACATCTTTTTCATCAAGCCGGCCTAACATAACCTCCGCTGTGACTAGCATAGATAGTTTTAATTGGGGATTTTAATTGGTTTTAGCGCAGGACTTGGTATTTAATGGGTTTTTAAAATTTTTTGTATTTTTGTATTATTTTGTATGTTATTTTAAATTCCTGTGTGCCGCCCTGGGTCCTTTTGGAGAAGGGCAGGATATAAATCAAATAAAATCTAAATCTAAAAATCTAAATCTGCCTATTCACCTGAACCGTCAAGAAAAATATGCTTTAAAAAGTGAAAAGAAAAAGTCCCCACGATTGCGCAGCATGGCTGAATCTCTTTTTTTTTTCCATTCCTTAAAGCATCTTTTTACTACCGGTTCAGGGGAATAGGTAATAAAAATGCTTTAAAAATTAAAAAAGGTTGGCCACCCCCACCCAGACACATGCCCCCCCCCCACCAAGCCATGCCCACCAAGCCATGCCCAGAGAACCAGTGGCAATTTTTTTTTACATTTCACCACTGGTTTAATGGCCATGTGCCCTTCCTGTTGCCATTGAGTTGCCACTCATTTAATGCATGACTTTTGAACATTCCTAAGTGCAGTAACATTTTGTTCAGCAGATTATTGTGCCCAGAGAGAGAAATATCTGCCTCTACCTAGGATCGAACTCACAGCCTCCTGGCTGTCAGGCAAGAGCTCCACCTCTCGGCCAAAGCACCGCTCCATTTAATACTTACATCATCACATTGTAAATGTCAGTTCTGTCAATTGCTTTTGAAGAAAGAAAGATTCAAAGAACAGTGCAATCAATTACAGAACTTAATGATCATTGGAATTTGGACTGAAACTGTTCCACAATTTACTGTGTTGAGTTTTGATCTATCTATCTATCTATCTATCTATCTATCTATCTATCTATCTATCTATCTATCTATCTATCTATCTATCTATATCTTGGTCTCTCAAATTTAAATTTATTGATCAGCTCATAAAAACTAACACACATATCTACAAAAATTTACACAACGGAACTCATGGTTCTCTGTCTAGATGGTCTCTGGTGATGAGCCGAAAGGCAGAGAAGGAAACAGTATGTCTCCTCCCTTAATGGGGCCCTAACAAGAAGTTGTGAAAACAATTGTCTGTCTGTCTGTCTGTCTGTCTATATCTATCTATCTATCTATCTATCTATCTATCTATCTATCTATCTATCTATCTATCTTTCTAAATTGCCATTTGAATGAAGAAATAGTAAGGACTTGGACTGAGGGATACTGCAGTGTCGTTCTGCCTCTTGCAGCAGGAAATACACGTGTTTTCTAGCTATTATTGAACCATCATAATATATCTGTTTTAGGTTAAGGGATTTTATACTACAGTGGTATGTTACATTTCTACTGGCAGGCTCGGTTTATTCATGCTTGTTTTATGCGGGAGAACATTCAAGTGTAGATTGCTTCATAACCTGATAAATAAAACATTTTCTCACGCACTGTACTTTATAAAAAGTAAAGCAGCAGCAACAACAAAAACAGACACTTCTGTGAGCAGAAGAGGATTTTTACATCTAATTGGGGGGAAAACAAAGAAGAAACCACTTTTTTTTTCAGCCAAGTATCTTTAAGAACTGCACAATTAATTTCCAACTTGAGACAAAATTAAGACAGAGAAGTGCCTTTCTAAGGAACTTAAAATTCATTGCATTGAATTATAATTGAAGGAAACATAACATAAACCCAGACGACAACTCACAGACAACTTCTGAGTGTTTGTTGGGACTGCTTGTGCCCAAGACTTGCAACGTCCAATGCTCTGAACTGATTTCCGAACTAACATTAAGATGCCTCAGGCTCTATCCAGATTTCAAGCTGGTGCAAAAATAAAGATGAAAAAGATGAACAAATAAAGACGTGTTCCGATATCATAGTGGTTGCCACAAAGAAGAGGGAGTCAAGCTATTCTCCAAAGCACCTGCGGGCAGGAGAAGAAGCAATGGATGGAAGCTAATCAAGGAGAGGAGCAACTTAGGACTAAGGAGAAATTTCCTGACAGTGAGAACAATGAATCAGTGGAACAACTTTCCTCCAGAAGTTAATGAATGCCCCAACACTGGAAGTTTTTAAGAAGAGGTTGGACAACCATTTGTCTGAAATGATATAAGGTTTCCTGCCTGAGCAGAGGGTTTGACTAGGAGACCTCCAAGGTCCCTTCCAACCGTATTATTCTGTTCTAAAGATATTTTACTAGTTGCACAAATAAATCAGGAAGCTGTGGTATAATATAGAGGATGTAACCAGAAGTCAGGACCCTATAGACCAGGGTCATAAACTCGCAGGCTGGATGCGTCACAGACTGGCCCCACCCCCACCCGGTTTAGCAAAAGGGGAGGAAAGTTCGGGTACATAATGGGATGCCACTGTGACGCCGCACATTTGACACCCCTGCTGTAGACTATTTGTTATAGAAATTATATTAAATATTCACATTGGTTGCCATTTCTTTCTGAACAGGTCCTGTCTCATTTAATGCATGACTTTTGAACATTCCTAAGTGCAGTAACATTTTCTCTGAATATATATGCACGTGCGTACACACTCACACACACACACACACACAGAACAAATGCCTATGGAGCTTGGCTTTTGGTATACCCTGTATTATGGGTGTGATATCTTATCCTTTTCTCAGTCTGTGCTGTAGAGCAGAGGTCCCCAACCTTTGCAACTTTAAGTCTGAAGGACTTAAAGCTGGCTGGAGAATTCTGGGAGCTGAAGTCCTTAAGACCTAAAGTTGCAAAGGTTGGGGACCTCTGCTATAGAGGTTCCTTTCATCAGTAGAATGTAGGCTGGGATTTAGGAGCTCAGCACAAGTAACTTTTTTTTGTTTTTACACATGCTTCACAACATTTTGGAACTCCAACCCCCTTTTCCTGTTCTTTGTCTTTAGAAAGTAGGCATTTCAGGAGATTACTGATACAAGAGAAAGTGGAGAGCCAAGCCATCACAGGAAGTTAGTCTCTCTTGTAAAAAAAGAAAAGAAGTGGATAGACATAAAGGTAAAGGTTCCCCTAATACATACCTGCTAGTCGTTCCTGACTCTAAGGGGTGGTGCTCATCTCCGTTTCAAAGCCAAAGAGCCAGCGCTGTCCGAAGACGTCTCCATGGTCATGTAGCTGGCATGACTAAACACCGAAGGTGCACGGAACGCTCTCACCTTCCCACCAAAGTGGTTCCTATTTTTCTACTTGCAATTTTACGTGCTTTCAAACTGCTAGGTTGGGCAGAAGCTGGGACAAGTAACAGGAGCTCACTCCATTATGTGGTGCTAGTGATTCTAACTGCCGAACTGCCAATATTTCTGATCAACAAGCTCAGCATCTTAACCAATGGAATTTCAACTCAGCTGCTTTAATTTCCTTGTAGAAACTGCAAGATGCCACTGTATCATCACAAAATGAACTTAAAAAAAGAAAAGCTAAGTTAGGTTTCCCCCTGGTAAAAACACAGATCAAGCTTTTCGATTTCTCTTATGGATGAATGTCTACGTCTTTCTGGGAAATCATTATTGCTTGCCTGAAGACTTCTAACTTCCCTAAATTACTTGAAAAACAGTTCTACAGATTTCAAAGAAAACTGTGTGTTGCAACAACAACAGTACTGGAATAGAATAGAATAGAATAGAATAGAATAGAATTCTTTATTGGCTAAGTGTGATTGGACATCCAAGGAATTTGTCTTTGGTGCATATGCTCTCAGTGTACATAAAATAAATGATATATTCATCAAGAATCATAAAGTACAACACTTAATGATAGTCATAGGGTACAAATAAGCAATCAAATCATACTAGGAAACAATCAATATAAATCGTAAGGACACAAGCCACAAAGTTTCAGTCGTGCGGTCATGCAAAATCTAGATTTTTCAGACTCTGCCTCCCCTCCATGGCAATTTTAATTTCATTTAGCATTCATCATTTTTTCCGCTTTCTGTTTGCTGATAAAGGTAAAGGTCCCCCTCGTACATGCATGCTAGCCATTCCCGACTCTAGGGGGCGGTGCTCATCTCCATTTCAAATGGAGCCAGCCCTGTCCGAAGACGTCTCCATGGCCATGTGGCCGGCATGACTCAACGCCAATGGCACACAGAAGACTGTTCCCTTCCCACCAATGATGGTCCCTATTTTTTTACTTACATTTTTACGTGCTTTTGAACTGCTAGGTTAAAAAGAAGGTAGAAGCTGGGACAAGTAACAGGAGCTCACTCTGTTATGCAGCGCTCGGGATTCCAAGTGCCAAACTACCAACCGTTCTGATTGACAAGCTCAGCGTCTTAGCCACCGAGCCACCACGTCTACAGTGGACAAAGGCTAGAGTTCTGATTTAAGGCCATTTGATAACCAGCCCCCCAAACTCTAATTCAAAATCCAAATTTTTTAGATCCTGCTTTCCCTCCATGGCAATTTTAATTTCATTTAGCATTTCTCATTTTTCCCCCTTTCTGTTTGCGGGTAACACTTGCCAAGTAAGATCACAACTACCTATTGGAAAGATGAGAACTTTCTTCACAGTGTTTAATGGCCAGAGTTTGTCATGATGCCCTGCATTAAAATGCAGAAACTCTACACCAGAGGTTCCCAAACTTGGCAACTTTCAGACTTGTGGACTTCAACTCCCAGAATTCTCCAGCCAGCAGAGCTGAGCTGGCTGGAGAATTCTGGGAGTTGAAGTCCACAAGTCTTAAAGTTGCCAAGTTTGGGAACCTCTGCTCTACACAAAGCAGGAATACAGTGGTACCTCGGTTCACGAACTTAATTCATGAACTGACTCTGTTCGCGAACCGAATTGGTTGTGAACCGAGGCACAATTTCCCATAAGGTTCAATGTAAATCCGGTTAATCCGTTCTGACCTTGTTTTTTGATCGTGATTCTTGAACTGACTCTGTTCGCGAACCGAATTGGTCGTGAACAGAGGCACAGTTTCCCATAGGGTTCAATGTAAATCCGGTTAATCCGTTCTGACCTTGTTTTTTGGTCGTAGATAAAATGTCCGCGGCTCCGGTTCGTGAAGCGAAACGGAGTTCGTGAACCCGAGCATTTTTACGAACTTTTCTGTTCGTGAAGCGAGGCGGAGTTCGTGAAGCGAAACGGAGTTCGTGAACCCGAGCATTTTTACGAACTTTTCTGTTCGTGAACCGAAACGGTGTTCGTGAACCGGAGCACATTTTTTGGAAAATTTCTGTTCGTAATCCGAATTGGTCGTGAACAGAGGCGTTCGTGAACCGAGGTACCACTGTACATTAACAGAAACTCCAGGCTTCATTAAAAGAAGATTTCTGTTTCTAATATACTCAGAAGAGAAGAGGGAAAAGAACCTCAAATACTTTAATAAATAACTTGGTTAGCTGCATTCATCTGACTTAATTCTAATGAAATGAAATAGGTAATTAAATCAGAGTTTTTGAATTGAGGTGCTGCTCTTTGCAGCACCTTTTGACTTAAAAAAAGAGAGAGATACACTGATGTATTCTGTAGATTCATCATGCAGTCCTGTTAAGGAATTTTAGCTGTTTCATAATTTCTCCCTGCACAAGGAAGCAGAGATGCCCTCACTTTGCCTATTCTTTTCAAAGAATTCCTTTCGTCCTTTGGTTCAATTAATTCCTTTTCTTTTTGTTCTTCTTTTGGGGGCAGAATATCAGTAGCAAGTGGAACATGGTGGGTCAATGGCGAAGACGCTGAGCTTGTCGATCAGAAAGGTTGGCAGTTTGGCGGTTCGAATCCCTAGCGCCGCGTAACAGAGTGAGCTCCCGTTACTTTTTCCCAGCTTCTGCCAACCTAGCAGTTCGAAAGCACGTAAAAAATGCAAGTAGAAAAATAGGAACCACCTTTGGTGAGAAGGGAACAGCGTTCCGTGCACATTCATCATTGAGTCATGTTGGCTACATGACCAGGGAGACGTCTTCGGATAACACTGGCTCTTTGGTTTTGAAACAGAGATGAGCACCGCCCCCTAGAGTTGGGAACGACTAGCACATATGTGCGAGGGGAACCTTTACTTTTATCAGTAGCAAGTAGAGGCAATTGCTTTCCATCTTCCTCCTTTCCCTATTGCAAACCACAGAGGGTGAGCAACTGCAGCCTTGAAGCCATATCAAGCCAGCATCCTAATTCCATCCCACCTCACTGTAATTTCGAAATCAGTTTACCAGGTGAGTTCATTTCTAGAAGCTACTGTAAACTGCCGCTAAGGGAAGTGCTCCTTGATCTGGGCTGCAAAAAAAGTTCAGATGATCTGTAGATACAGAATACACAATAACAGAACTGGAAGAGACCCTTTGAGGTCTTCTGGTCCATCCCCTGCTCAAGGAAAAGACCTCATACCATTCCAGACAAATAGCTGCCATGTTTCCTCTTGAAAATCTCCAGTGATGGAGCACCCAGCAACTTCTGGAGACAAGCAATTCACTGGTTAGTCATTCTCGCTGTCAGGATATTTCTCTTTAATGACCTTCCGCCCTTTATTTCGTGTCCTGCTCTCAGGTGCTTTGGAAAATAAGTTGAGCCCCTCAACTTACGGTACATGACTGAAAATATTGGAAGACTCCTATCATGAGCTGAGATGGTGCAGTGGTTAGAGTGCAGTTAGAGTGAAGTACTGCAGGCTACTTCTGCTGCCTGCCAGCTGCCTGCAATTTGGCAGTTCGAATCTCACTAGGCTCCAGGTTGACTCAGCCTTCCATCCTTTTCCAGGTCGGTGAAATGAGGACCTAGATTGTTGGAGGCAATAGGCTGACACTGTCAACCGCTTAGAAAAAGCGGTTGTAAATCTAAGCGCTATTGCTGTCCATCTCTTTGTTAAATAATAATTAATAATAATAATTTATTATATTTATAAACCGCCCCCTCTCCCCGAAGGGACTCGGGGCGGTGTACAGGAAAATTAAAAAGCAACTAAAAACATACAATACACACAAATTTAAAAACGAATTAAACTACCCTGTACAAAATTTAAAAACCATTAAAATTACCACCCATTAAAACCCAATACACAATTTGAGAAAACAGACTGGGGCGAGAAGCGTAGATTAGGCCAAGCCGGCCTGATGAAACAAATAGGTTTTTACTTTTTGGCGGAAGGCGCGGAGGTCCGTAGTCGTACGTAGATATTCCCAGTTTCTGCAACCATTCCCCCTTAATTTAAAACCGTAGGCAATTTGATTCTGAACCACATGGTACATCTTTTTCTATACAGTAGCAGGCTACTTTCTGCAGAGATAGTTTTCTGGATGTGCAATCCTGAAGAAGATAATGAAATACAAGGGTCACCTTCTCCCTTTCTCTTTAATCACACAAGGCTGCTACACTTGAACATGTCACTTTCACTACCAAGTGCAACCATTTGGCCCATTGTGTGTTTTAAAGACCTTGAATAATCATTGCATTGATTAAACCACTTGTACGTTACCAATAAATTTTAAAATGCGGAGACTTCCAGTAGAAGGACACAAACATTTTACTTAATGCCTATGAGATCACTTTACTAAAGAAGAGTGATTGTTGTCGTTCTTGTTGTTGTTGTTGTTGTTGTTGTTATTATTATTATTATTATTCATTAAACATGAAACTCACTCAACTGAACATTCAAAAATGTATCACAAATATCATTGACTGGTGTTAATGGTTGATATGGGTTGCTGCCAGCATCCTACCTTCTTGGTAGCTTCTAGGTAGCTTCTAGGTACCTTCTAGGTCAACCTTTTTTGCACCAGGGACCGGTTTCATTTTCAAGAAAGTTTTGTGGACCGGCTGAGTGGCTCAGCAGTCATGTGACTGGGTGGGAGTGGCCAACTTGGAAAATGTGAAACTCACTTAACAATGGTCTTGGTTAACAACCAAACTTTTGGGCTTAATTGTGGTCATAAGTTCTTTCTTTCTTTCTTTCTTTCTTTCTTTCTTTCTTCCTTCCTTCCTTCCTTCCTTCCTTCCTTCCTTCCTTCCTTTCTTTCTTTCTTTCTTTCTTTCTTTCTCTTTCTTTCTCTGTCTCTTTCTCTTTCTTTCCCTCTTTCTTTCTCTTTCTTTCTTTCTTTCTTTCTCTCTCTTTATTTCTTTCTCTTTCTTTCTCTCTTTCTTTTTCTTTCTTTCCGTCTTTCTCTCTCTCTCCCTTTCTCTCTTTCTTTCTCTTTCTTTCCCTCTTCCCCTCTTTCTCTCTTTCTTTCTCTCTCTTTGTTTCTCTTTCTCTCTCTCCTCCCTCCTCCTCCTCTCTGATCCTACGGCCCGGTTCCTACCAAGCCATGGACCGACACCGGTCCGCAGCCCGGGGGTTGGGGACCCCTGTTCTAGGTACCTTCTTAAAATATACGATGATGAACATTTGTCCCTGTTTTTATTGTCCTGTACCGTGTGCCAGATGGTAATAGTTAAAAAAAAAAGGGTGCCCAGGATGAGGTGGATCTTTAAGAATGTTTTGAACATTCTTAAGGCAGCGGGAGCTATCAAGCTCTTCCAAAGAGGGGAGAGGGGAACTAATGACCCTCTGGGCCATGACGTTGACCCTCTGGAGCACTGTCCTATTTGCCTATGTGCCCTTGGCAAACCAGACACAGGTACAGTGAGTTAAGATGCTCTGTATGGTGCAGTGGTAGAAGGTCACCAGCAGTTTTTCCTTCAGTTGTTGTTTCCTAAGTAGTCTCAGGTAGTATCATCTCTGCTGGGCCTTTTTGACCAGTGCTGCAATAGGAGCGTCCCAGTTCAGGTTCTCTTTTTATGATAATTCGCACTACCTCGGACCTCCGCCTCTTTCGCCAACGTCTTAAGACACATTTATTCCAACAAGCCGGCCTAGCATAGCCCCCCGCTTCTGACTTTTTATGTATAAATTGCTATTTGGTAGGGTTTTAAATGGTTTTAGCACGGGTTTAATAATTTAATATGTTTTAAATTGATTTATATTGTTCTTATTGTGGTTTTAATAATGCCTGTGCGCCGCCCTGGGTCCTAACAAGGAAAAGGGCGGGGTATAAATTCGAAAAATAAAAATAAATAAATAAATAAATAATACCCAGAAACTTACAATTGGCCCCTCGCTCCACACTCCTTTGATAACCATGGTCTGGATGTCTGATCTATTCCTTCTATAATCCACTATAAGCTCCTTGGTCTTATTGGTGTTAAGGACCACGTTATTGTCTTCACACCACGAAAGCAACCAGTCCACCTCATCTCGATAGGCAGCATTTTTCAATCTTGGCAACTTCAAATGCATGGACTTCAACTTCCAGAATTCCCCAGCCGGAATAGAATTCTAGGAGTTGAGGTCCGTGCATTTTAAAGTTGCCAGATTTGAGGAACTCCGATGTAGACAAGTATATCATCCCACGTAGCAATATGCCCCAATTGTTTAAGCAATATTTATTTAAAAGAATTGAAACGTGTTGTTGATTTCCCTACAGCATGCCCAGTTAAAACAAAGAAAAAAAACCAAACCAAACCCACAAATGGACGGACAGCAAATGTGTTAATAGCGGATGTCCTAAAACAAAGCTTTTTTTGTTTCCCCCAGAGATCTGAAGCACCACAATAACTGTGTGATTGATTTGATTTGTCGCAAGGCAGTGATGCCTTCCAGACCCACACACATCCACTGTAATCCATTTCGGAGTAAGCCTGAGCGTGTTTGTCATAAATCACATGATAATGTTTGCAATAGAGTATGCTTCATTAGACTCGCCTCCTATAATACTGTGGGAATCATTAGGTGGAGTGTAGACAGGAATCATCTCGGCTCCGATCCTTCAGGCATAGGGAGCCCCCCTGTGTTTGTTCCACAAATGTGTTACGGACACAAGATCTTTTCTGAATGGGAACAACTGTTCGATGTTGCCAGCCGTTCGGGATGATGAACGGACGCAGGGCTACTGCATATGAAAATTATAGAATAGAAGAGATAATAGGATTCTTTATTGGCCAGGTGTGGTTGGACACACACAAGGGATTTGTCTTTGGTGCAGATGCTCTCTCTGTACATAAAAAGACAAGATACACTCATCAAGAATCATAAGGTACTTAACGATAGTCACAGGGTACAAATAAGCAATCAGGAAACAATCAATATCAATATAAATCGTAAGGATACAAGCAACAAAGTTACAGTCCTGCAGTCATAAGTGGGAGGAGATGGGTGATAGGAATGACGAGAAGATTAATAGGAATAGCGATGCAGACTTAGTGAATAGTTTGACAGTGTTGAGGGCATTAGTTGTTTAGCAGAGTGATGGCCTTCGGGGGGGTGGGACTGTCCTAGTGTGTAATTATTCTGGTGTGCAGTGCCCTGCAGCATCGTTTTGAGGATGGGAGTTGAAACAATTTATGTCGAGGTTGCGAGGGGTCTGTAGATATTTTCACGGATCTCTTTTTGACTCATGCAGCGTACAGGTCCTCAATGGAAGGCAGGTTGGTAGCCATTTTTTTTTAGGATAAGGGAAAGTTATTGCACCTTCCTATCATTACTGCTATGGTAAAGGATAGTTCACAGCAAAATATGGGTAGCAGTAAGCTCCCTTCCTCCCATATTTGGGCATACCAGGTGCTCTGACATAAACATAGATCTATCATAGTCTCCCTTTATTTATTTATCTCTCAGTACAAATGCATATGTGTGTGTGTGTGTTTGTGTGTGTGTGTGTTATGTTTTTGAGCTGATCAATAAATATGTAACACACATACAAAAAAAAATCACCGGAATCAATAATTCGCCTCAGGATTTCTGTTTTTCCTCATCACTCATTTGACTTTCAGGCTTTGATCCCCTAACTGAGACCCATTTGGGATGGGTGTACAGTAGTCCTCGACCTACGACCACGGTTGAACCCAAATTTCTGTCCCTAGGTGAAACCTTTTTGAGGTAAATTTTGCCCCCTTTTTTAACAACCTTGCTTGCCACCGCTGTGAAGGGAATTGCTGCAGTTGTTAAGTTGCGAGCATGGTGGTTAAGTGAACCTGCCTTTCTCATTGACTTTGCTTGTCAGAAGATCACATGAGCACATGGGACACTGCAGCCATCAAAAATATGAGTCACTTGCCAAGTATTCTGACCACGTGATCATGGGGATGCTGCAATTGGTGTGAAAAATATGGCTGTGCCATATTTTTTCAGCGCCGTTGTCACTTTGGATGGTCACTGAATTGACTGTTGTAAGTCAAGGACTACCTGTAGCCTTCACTTCCATTGCAAACTATGTATAAGATAAAGATAGGTTTGCCAGCGTTCCAAATAATGCACCCATAGAAAGCAGAACTCCGAGGCAGGTAGATTCCTCAAAGGACAATTTATTGGATACACCAGGGGTCTGCAAAGTCGGCTCTTTTAAGACTGGTGGACTTCAACTCCCAGAATTCCCCAGCCAGCCATGCTGGCTGGGGAATTCTGGGAGTTGAAGTCCACCAGTCTTAAAAGAGCCGACTTTGCAGACCCCTGGGATACACCATATTGGCACAACTGGTGAAAAACTGACTCTGAAAGTTCCCATGGTTTTCACCTAATTAAAAAGTGAACGTTCCCCCTTTCCTCCACATTATCCAATAGAGGTGCTGGCTGGTTGCTTGGTTACTTCACTCTTCCTCTCCTCAGCCACCTGTTGGAATGTCCTTGGTTCCTACAGGAAAACTTTTTGTTTTGACTTCAGCAAACTTCAGCTATCTATTCTCCCTACCCCTCAGTTTCTCCTCGTCTTCATTGTGGCAACCCTGAAGCCTCCAAGATGGCATCAGCCAGGTCAGCTTCAGGGCTGACAAGTTGCTTCTCAAATGTCAATAACAGTAGCTATCTGGCCATCCTGCTGTGGCATCTCCAGGTATTTTGACCTTCTATGGCAGTGTTGGTAAACCTTTTCAGCACCGAAGGCCAAAACGGGAGCATGCATGCATGGAGGAGTGCCAGAAACTGGATGAGCAGGTCCCCGGCAGGCGCACCAGCCACCTGGTCTTCCAGTTTCTGGCACGCATGCATTCATGAAGAACAGATGGCTAGTGTGCATGCACACACCGGAAACCAGAAGCTCAGCTGACCAGCATCCCTTCTGGTTTCCAGCACCTCTGTGCAAGCGAAGACCAGCTGGCCAGTGCACAAGTGAACGGTGGAACCTGGAAGAGCAACAAGTGCCCATAGAGATGCCTCTGTGTGCCTCTTTGCGCATGCGTGCCATAGGTTCACCATCATGGTTCTGTGATGTTAGTAGGCATTTGCAGAGGAAGTGTCCTTAAATATGAAACGTGCCCTTCAAAGAGGAGACGTGTTTGTCCCAAACCTATTTTCTTTTGGTGTTTATATAGCAGAACTTCCTTCTCAAGGGTGGATGAACTGGATTAGGTGTTCTGCTCTGTGCCTGCGCAAGGCATGAAGTTGGTTAACAGAGCGGGACAGGTTTTCAAAGGGGCCTTTCACTTTGACAGAACATCAATAAATCAAAAGCGGCCCCTCAAAGCAGGACCTTGGGTTGAAGCCACGCATTCTACAAAGTAACCTCGTTACTTTGAACCAGGGGCTGAAAACTGAGCTCCTCTGTATTCAGAGGGGGCCCATTTCTGGTGGAGCAAAGCAGCTGGCCAGATTAAATTGGTCTGCCTTAACACTTCCACTTCATCAAAGCCAAGTTTCCAACTTTTCAAACTCACGCTGTTGCAAGTTCTATTGCAAAATCTTTATAATTGGATTGTGGAGATGGCCCGGGATGACCATGCAACCATTGCTATAGCCTAAGGTTTCTCCTTCATTCCCAAAGCTGGTGACATCTTTTGATTGACTCATCCTATTCTCTGACAACAGTTGGTTCCAGGTCCTGCATTGCCTTTTCACAACTCGAAGGCCACCTTTTTAATACTACAAAGAAGTTTGAGGTGTGTGATTTGCATCACATTTAAAACCCCATCTTCCATTGATGATTCCAACCGAGACAGATCTGCAAGTCTAATTTCAGTTGGGCTACCTTTTCACATGGACATGTCTTCTTCCTTTGCGCCTAATGCACAATAAAGTTGTTGCAAGGTGTTCTTCCTGTCAGAGTTCCAATAATACCCCCAACAGAATCAAAACTTCGATGCGGGCACGTTCCTCAAAATATTGATTTATTAGGCATGCCATATTGGCACTTCTGGGGAAAACCCGACTTGGAAAGTCTTGCTTAATTTGGGTGAGGAAGTTTTCCTCACCCAAATTAAAGGTAAACGTTCTTTCCCCCAGTCCACATGTCCATCACATGGTCCAATCCTGACACTGTCCCAGCTCCAGTTGGTCTCAGTTGACGCCTCCTCTGGTGAGAACCTCCTTGGTTCTCAGTGGAAATAATTTTATTATGGTTACAAATCCCTCGCTATCTCTACCTCCCCTCTTCTGTTCCCACAGCTCGCCCAGGCACTGCTGTGGCAGCCATGAAGAGGCCAAGGAAAAAGGGCTCCAGGGCTGACATTTATTTGTTCTTCCTGTTTTCACTGTCACCTCCTGGATGGGAGAGCTGGCAATAATATATATTTATATTTATTCAATTTATACCCCGCCCTTCTTCAAGCGGACTCAGGGCGGCGCACAGGAAAATTAAAAATACATACAAAACATCATATAAAAATTTAAAAAACTAATTCAATGGATCCTGTGCTAAAACCAAATTAAAATCCCCAAATTTAAAATTATCTAAAAGTCAATTTAGGGGGCTACGCTAGGCCGGCTAGATGGAACAAATGTGTCTTTAGACACTTGCGGAAGAGGCGGAGGTCAGAGATGGTGCGAAGTTCAGGGGGTAGGTCGTTCCAAAGGGCTGGACCTGCCACAGAGAAGGCTCTTGCCCTGGGTGTCGCCAGTCGGCATTGTCCGGCCGACGGCACCCTGAGGAGGCCCTCTCTGTGGGAGCGTATTGGTCTGAGGGATGTATGGGGCAGGAGGCGGTCTCGCATATAACTAGACCCCGAGCCATGGAGCGCTTTGAAGATGGTCGTCAAAACCTTGAAGCGCACCCGAAAGACCACAGGGAGCCAGTACAGCTCGCGCAGGATTGGTGTTATGTGGGAGTGTCTAGGCGCTCCCGTAATCACCCGCGCGGCTGCATTCTGGACTAACTGCAGCTTTCGAGTGCACCTCAAGGGAAGCCCCATGTAGAGAGCATGGTGGAAGGAAGAAGCAATAGGGTCAGAGATCTCAAAAGAGGTTAGATGGGCTCCAGCACTTGAGTGTGGACTTTGGCTCTGGCGTGCTAATGCTAATTCTGATGAAGCCAGTCCTATCTCATAAGAAACATAGATGGATAGACTGGAGGAGATAGGATACAATGGGGCAGGAGAAAACAAAGTAGATACAGGAAAAGACGGTGCCCCAGGGAAGGAGAATAAGAATCGAACTAAGTTCCCTTCGACTGCAGAAATGAAGAACTGTGTTGCTATTTTCTTGAGAGGCAATTTTGCTTAGGTTGAATGCTGGAACCATTTCTTGTTCTCCCTTTTTTATCTCTGATAGCTGATAACCCGCCATTGCCCAAGTATTTATTTATAGGGAGGAAATGTCCAGACCAAACATAATTTGTAATGTTGGATTTCCCCCCTTACCAGAGGGAGCCCCCTTGTGGAGTACTGTGAAGCCCTTACCATGGTAACTCCGCTGTGCTGTACAGTAGAATTAATTTATGGCAGTACAGTAGAAGCCATTTTAAGGCACAACAGGCTGCATCTTAACAGAACACACATACCGAGGGGTGTATTTGTCTCCAGCAAGTACGTCATCTGTTTACCAAGTTTGGTTGAAATTGCTCAAGGCATTCCAGAGTTATGCTGGAACACACACACACACACACACACACAGACAGACAGACAGACAGACAGACAGACAGACAGACAGACAGACAGACAGACAGATATTCTTCCAAGAGTTGGAAAAGATCAGTGTCCTATCTTCAAGGAACTCCAAAATTCTGAAGTATGGGGAGACCACGTGGTTTTTATTGCTATCTCCAACTCCCTTAATTATAATCAATTAACTGTATCAAGGTGATACAGAATCATAAGGCTGGAAGGAACCTTGGAGGTCTTCTAGTGCAACTCTCTCCCCAAGGCAGGATACAGAGAATACAGAATAATAGAGTTGGAAGGGATCTTGGAGGTCTTCTAGTCCAAACCCTGCTCAACCATCCCGAACACAACAAGGGATACCCAAATTCAAGCCCACTTTCAACCATGAAAGCTTATGAGGTGATGTTGGGCTGGTCATCCTAGCTCAAATTAACCTTCCTTACAGAGCTTCTGTTGAAAGGATAAAATAAAGGGAAACCTCCAAGGAAAGTGAATTTAGTTTTTGGAGTAAAGGCAGGAGATCAAGCTAATAAATTAATTACATCTAAAACATTATTTTAAGTGGAGATAGAATACTATAGAACAAAGCACCAGATGTTAGCACACTCTTTATGTTTTAAGAGTTGCCCTGGGTCCATTGTATAAGCTATTTTTAGCTTATGCGGTGCTTAATTTTGATTTATGCCCACCTGCTCATCAAGAGAAAAGGGGAAGGGAAGAGTAAAATAGAGATGGCAAAAATGTAATCTTAGTGAGCAGAAGACAGGAGGTAACTTCCCCAGTTTGCTTTTGGGTTAGCGTCTGTGAAAGCTTGTGGGGATGTGGGCTTCAGGACATGACAGTCGTGGTGAGTTTGATGTTCATGAAGTGTCCTTTTGCCTGAAGGAATTGGATGTATTTATTTATTTATTTATTTATTTATTTATTTATTTGGATTTATTGACCGCCCCCTCTCTCCGAAGAGACTCGGGGCGGTGTACAAGAATTTAAGAGCATATACATATATAACATTTGCTTCCTATCATCTCCTACATCCAGTTAAAGTGTTCTCCATCAACCCATCCTCACTCCAGGAGTTTGATCCTGACCGGCTCCAGGTTGACTCAGCCTTTTATCCTTCCGAGGTTGATAAAATGAGGACTCAGATTGTTGGGGGGAAAGAGGCTGACTCTGTAAACTGCTAAGAGAGGGCTGGAAAGCACTGTGAAGAAGTATATATGTCTAAATGTTATTGCTCTTTTCCTTCCTTCCTTCCTTCCTTCCTTCCTTCCTTCATTCCATCCATCCATCCATCTTTCCTTCCATCCTTCCTTCCATCCATCCATCCATCTTTCCTTCCATCCTTCCTTCCATCCATCCATCCATCCATCCATCCTTCCTTCCTTCCTTCCATCCTTCCTTCCTTCCTTCCTTCCATCCATCCCTCCATCCATCCATCCATCCATCCATCCATCCATCCCTCCATCCTTCTTTCTGTGATGACACAGTAGTTAGAATGCAATGTTGCAGGCTAGCTCTGAACTGCCAACAGTTCAATCCTGAGTGGCTCAAGGTTGACCCAACCTTCCATCATTCCTAGGTTGGTAAAATGAGGACCCAGATTGTTGGGAGCAACATGCTGACTCTGTAAACTGCTTAGAGAGGGCTGTAAAGCACCATGAAGCAGTATATAAGTTCTATTGCTAGTCCTTCCTTCCTTCCTTCCTTCCTTCCTTCCTTCCTTCCTTCCTTCCTTCCTTCCTTCCTTCCTTCCTTCTGTGATGGCACAGTACTTAGAATGCAGTATTTGCGAGCTAACTCTGTCAACTGCCAGCAGTTCAATCCTGAGCGGCTCGAGGTTGACCCAACCTTCCATCCTTCTGAGATTGGTAAAACGAAGACCTACATTGTTGGGGGCAAGAGGCTGACTCTGAACTGCTTAGAGAGGGCTATGAAAGCACTGTAAAGCGGAATATAAGTCTAAGTCCTATTGCTATCTCGGTTTTTCTCTCTCTCTTTTTCTCTACTGACCAGGTGAATGCACCTCCCAGACTAAGCCTCCTTTGGCTTTGGACTATGAAAGTCTTCCATGCATCCTTCTGTTATCAGGATCATTCTTGACGCTGGTAGTTCACAAAATGCCAGCTTGTGATTTATTATTAATATCTTTATTAAACTCAGGTGAGGAAGGCCAGGTGAGGATCAGCCAGAATGTTGTTTAATCCCTCCCTTCCCCCGGAGTGAAGGTCTTATTGCAGTGCAACAGGAGGTACTCTACAAATCTCGTGAGAGTTGAAGCCAGAGAGAAGCAGCTCGGGAAGAGCAATTCTTGCTTTGGCAACCTTGGAGCTACCTGCAGTTTGTTTTCCGCTGTTAATGGCAGCTCCAATGGAATGCTTAAATAGGGGCACTTAAGTGAAAGAAAACTGCCAAGGAAAGAGCTTTTCGCGAGCTAACTCGTTTATGAGTGAATTCCAGAGTGTTCCATTTGAAGGACGTAGCCCAGTGGGAAGATGATGAGCTTCGTTGTGTGCCACAGATGGTGAATCTTTTGTTCAGGGTAATTTTATTTTTTAAAAAATTACAAGTGTTTGAAATTAGACAGCAAGAGGATGAACAATTTTATAAAGTATGGAATATGTTTTATCAATGGTTGGGAAAAAAAATAAGGGATATAATATATAAAAAAGAACTTTTAAGTATAGAAATTATTTTTTTAGGATTGTTAGATACTGTAATAAATAGAGATGAGGTTACTCTAGAAAGATACTTTGTATATTAACTAGATTAATAATGAAATACATAGATAATGGAAAACGTGGATAAACTCTTGGTTTTAGAAGGAAAAAACATTATGGGTATGTACTTTATAGTAGTAAAGTGGCTTCTAGAGACAATTGAGAATAATGTTATAAAACAGGAATTTATGTAGAATTTTTTACTAACTTTTTTATATATTGAATAACTATAGAAAAGGATTGAGTTTGATTAATAATACTGTTGTCATCTGGAAAATAAGGTGATATATATGTACTGGAAGGAAAATTGATAAGTATGTTTGCAATTTTAAGCACTGATGCACGAAACTTATGACCGAACAACATGTTGTACAAAGCTTAAGATGAATAATATTTTTACTTGTTTTTTTTTATTAGAAGATTTTATGAAGATTACAGACAATTTCTCCCCCCTCCCTCCCTCCCCTCCCCCCCCAACCTCTTCCCCCCTCCCCAGACTTCCCAGAACAAGCACAGGGTATAACATTCACGAAGCATAAGACTAAAATATCTTAACAAAATAATACAGTGGTACCTCGGTTCACGAACTTAATTCGTGAAATGACTCTGTTCGCGAACCGAATTGGTCGTGAACCGAGGCACAATTTCCCATAGGGTTCAATGTAAATCCGGTTAATCCATTCTGACCTTGTTTTTTGGTCGTAATTCTTGAACTGAAAAGGAAATACGTTCGTAGATAAAATGTCCGCGGCTCCGGTTCGTGAAGCGAAATGGAGTTCGTGAACCCGAGCATTTTTACGAACTTTTCTGCTCGTGAAGCGAGGCGGAGTTCGTGAAGCGAGGCGGAGTTCATGAAGCGAGGCGGAGTTCGTGAAGCGGAGCATATTTTTACGAACTTTTCCGTTCGTGAACCGAAACGGTGTTCGTGAACCGGAGCACATTTTTTGGAAAATTTCTGTTCGTAAACCGAATTGGTCGTGAACAGAGGCGTTCGTGAACCGAGGTACCACTGTACATACATATTATCCCTAGTTCTTTAACTCCTTATAACTCAAAACATCATAAACATAAACTACTTAAAAATATTTCATTCATATGCTATATAAACCTTCTTATTTGGATACTTTTTTTGCATATAATCGATCCATCTTCTCCATTCTAATATATATCTTTCATTTGAGTGGTCTTTAAGATACGATGAAATTTATGCCATCCCAACCAAATGCACCACTTTTAAGGTCCATTCCACTGTAGTGGGTGGGTCTTGCTTCTTCCAATACTGTGCCACCAGCAACCTGGCAGCTGTTATCAAGTTCAGAATTAACTTAGTTTCTATTGCTGTGCAATCCGTAACAATTCCCAACAGGAAAAACTGTGGTATAAATTTAATTTTTTTCCTTAAAATATTTTTACTTGTTTTTATGTTGAATTTTTTTTTTAAAAAATAAATAAATTACAATTACAAAGATTTTTGTTTTAAATTCCCAATATCAACTAAAACCAGAATAGAAGCGACAAAAGAAAGTGGGAAAAGAAAGTAAAGAAAAAAATACATATATAAAGGAATGACTTCTCTCCCTCATCACAGCAAATATTAATAATATTAGTAATTTATCACTTTCTCTTTAATACAAAAAAAATGATCTCCCCCTCCCTCTTTTTCCCCATATCCAATCTCTTATCTATCAACAATTCTTAAAACCACACGGTTCATTTCTGACAGCAAAGGTTTCTTCAGGGTTACCAGATATAACATCTCTATTTTAACCTTGGTCAAACAGGCCAACCATATATCCCTTCCTTTTTTACAATCTTGATCTTCAGTCCCTTCGAATAATGTCCTGGAACTTGATTTCGTTTTAATTTTTTCTATGCCCATTCTCACAAAATTCTTCAATGCTTTAACAAGTCCCTTTGGTAAAATCAATTTAGGAAAATTGGTCCCTCTTTTTATTTCTTATTTATCTTTTCATCAGACGATGGATCAGTTCTTCTGTACACATATTGTTTCTTCTCTTCCAGAAGTTATGTTACAAATCACACTGAATGCAGAGCTAGGGCAATATTTAAAACTTGGTATATAAATAACTAAACAAGAAATAGGAAGAAATAATCTCCTATAGTAGGTCTCCCTAGGATATCCTCTTCTCCACTGTCAGTTTATCATTCCATATTCCAATGATTCAGCCTCACTTTGGAGCTGACTCTTCACTTTCTTTCCAAAAGTTACAGTAACAATAACAGAGTTGGAAGGTATGTTGGAGGTCATCTAGTCAACCCCCCCTGCTCTTGCAAGAGACCTACATTCTTTCTGGTAAATGGCTGTCCGGTCTCTTCTTAAAAGCCTTAGAAGGCAAGCCATTCCAGTGTCCTCACTGTGAAGAATGTTCTCCTAGTAGTTGCTTCTCTCCATGGTTAGTTTCCATCCATGGCTTCTTGTCCTGCCTTCATGTGCTTTGGAAAATAAGTTGGCTTTCTGGTGGCACTCCTTCAAAGACACAAATACTGTCAAGTTAGTTGATAACAACAATAGAGCAACACTATGTAGATAGTATGACGTCTAATTTTGAGATAAGTTCAAGTGAACCAAATTTAATTGTATGAGCTGGAATTTGATAGGTCATATTAATTATCCCTTCTAATTTTTATGTTAAATAAATGAAGTTGATATATGTGAATGATCATGGAATGGAATGGAACGGAACAGAATAAAATAGAATTCTTTATTAGACAAGTGTGATTGGACACACAAGGAATTTGTCTTTGGTGCAGATGCTCTCAGTGTACAGAAGGAGAATGTATTTATTTTATTTATTTATTTTATTTAGACTTATAAACCGCCCCCTCTCCCCGAAGGGACTCGGGGCGGTGTACAGGGAAAAAATTAAAAACCATATAAACAGACAATATATAACAAAGCTAAAAACGAATTAAATTACCTTACCTGTACTAGAATTTAGAAATATTAAAATAGGAACCCTCCTAAACTAAAATTCCCTAAATCTAAAATCCATTTATGTCCTTGACAGAAGGAGAATAAAAATGCATTCATCAAGAATAAAAAGATACAACACTTAGTGATAGTCAAGGTTACTAATAAGCAATCAAATCATACCAGGAAACAAATAAAAACAATATAAATTGAAAGATACAAGCTACATGGTTATAATTAGGTTATAGTGTGGAGAGTTAGATACTAGGAAGGAAGAGAAGAATAATAGTGATACAGTCTTAACAGATAATTTGACAGTCTTGTGGGGATTAGTTGTTTAGCAGAGTGATGGCATTTGGGGGAAAAACTGTCCTTGTGTTTAGTTTTTTCTGGCATGCAATACTCTGTAATGTCGTTTTGAGGGTAGAAGTTGAAACAATTTATGTCGAGGATGCAAGGGGTCTGTAACTATTTTCACAGTCATATCATATCATAGTTGATAGGAAACCAGTTACATTCATACATACATACACACATACATATATACTGGTCTTTCTTGCCATGCCCCCATTAACTAAGGCCACTATTCTTTTCAACAGAAAACTCACTCCTTTTCTAATAGACAGGTTCATCTCCAAAGTGTGTAAATGTGGCTGGCTTATTGTTGGAAATAAGTATCATAAAAGAAACAGGACTGCAGACTCTCCTAGTTTTTTTTTAAAAAATTAAATTTATACCCCACCCTTCTCCAAGGACCCAGGGTGGCGCACAGGCAATATTAAAAACCATGCAAAATACAAAAATATATTATTAAAAAACTATTAAATTGTATCCCGTGCTAAAACCCATTATAAAACCCTAAGAATTTAAAATTTATACACATTTAAAAGTCAGAAAACGGGGGTTATGCTAGGCCGGCTTGTTGGAATAAATAAGTCTTTTTTTTTTTTTTTTTGGAATAAATAAGTCTTGAGACGCTGGCAGAAGAGGCGGAGGTCCGAGGTGGTGCGTAGTTCGGGGGGTAGGTCATTCCAGAGGGCTGGGCCCGCCACAGAGAAGGCCATTCCCCTAGGTGTCGCCAACTGGCATTTCCTGGCCGACGGTACCCGGAAAAGGCCCTCTCTTTGGGAGCGGATCGGTCAAAGGGATATATGGGGCAGGAGGCGGTCTCATATGTAGCTAGGCCCCAAGCCATGGAGCGATTTAAAGATGTTCGTCAGCACCTTGAAGCGCACCCGAAAGGCCACAGGTAGCCAGTGCAGCTCGCACAGGAGAGGTGTTATGTGGGATTGCCTTGAGGCACCCATAATCACCCGCGCGGCCGCATTCTGGACTAGCTGTAACCTTCGAGTGCACCTCAAGGGGAGCCCCATGTAGAGAGTGTTACAGTAGTCCAGCCTGGATGTCACGAGTGCTTGAGTGACTAAGGCAATTTCAGCTAGTCATGTGCATTGAGAATGCTTGCTCAATGAACAGTGGTGGGATTCAAATTTTTTTACTACCGATTCTGTGGGCGTGGCATGGTGTGGTTTGGTGAGTGTGTCTGCGGAGGATACTGCAAAATCTCCCTTCCCTCCTGATCAGCTGGGACTTGGGAGACAGAGAATAGATGGGGGTGGGGCCAGCCAGAGGTGGTATTTGCTAGTTCTCTGAACTACTCAAAACTTTCGCTACCAGTTCTCCAGAATTGGTCAGAATCTGCTGATTACCACCTCTGCATCTGAAACGTAACACACCAGATACTGGTGTCTCTAGGGCAGTAAACAACATAATGAGGATTCCTTTCTGATTATCCCTTTTAAGCATTTCAGTTGCATCCCAGCCCTTCCGCTCTGAAACATGCCTTTCCCACACAACCTTGGTATCCGGAAAGGAACTGGATCTCATTAAGAATATCTTCCTGGCCCCAAAACTCATTTGCAATGTAGAGCAGAAGAAGAAGAAAAAAGATAAGCCAGAGAGTCTCTCCTCCTGCTTCTTAGTCTAAAAGAGGCCATTGGTCGCAGCAGTCAAAGATGCCTCAGCCGACAGTGGACATTAAACGAAGTCCAGTCCCTACAAAAGGGATGTGGTGGCTCAGTGGCTAAGATGTTGAGCTTCTCGATCAGAAAGATTGGCAGTTCGGTGATTCGAATCCCTAGTGCTGCGTAATGGAGTGAGCTGTTGCCAGTAGTAAAATATCTTGACACAACTTTGGTGATATGATAGGTTTGTCTGTAAAACATGGATCTCACCCATCCAAAAGAGATGCGTTGCATATTTGGAATATCTGGAATGGATGACTTGATCTGCCTGCAATCTGTATGTCTACTATTTGCCATCTTACTTTCCTATCTATCTACTTACATACATTCCCTATTTATCTACAAATATGTAAGGCTGAGGGGGATGCGGTGGCTCAGTGGCTAAGATGCTGAGCTTGTCGATCAGAATGGTCAGCAGTTTGGTGGTTCGAATCCCTAGTGCTGTGTAATGGAGTGAGTTCCCATTACTTGTCCCAGCTTCTGCCAACCTAGCAGTTCGAAAGCATGTAAAAAATGCAAGTAGGAAAATAGGAACTACCTTTGGTTGGAAAGGAACAGCGTTCCATACACCTTTGGTGTTTAGTCATGCCGGCCACGTGACCACGGAGACATCTTTGGACAGTGCTGGCTCTTTGGCTTTGAAATAGAGATGAGCACCGCCCCCTAGAGTCGGAAATGACTAGGACATATGTGCAAGGGGAACCTTTACCTTAGTCCCCACAATAATTTTGTTTGCAATACTTTTGAAGAACAAAGGTAATAATCATGCATGCCCCTGTTGGGTAACGAATATGATTGTTTCATCTCATCTCACCTTTGCGCCGAGTTATCAAGACCACACAGATTGCGACTAAACTTAACCTGAATGTGCCTCGCCTGCTCTTTTGCTAACTGTGTGACTCAGGGAAGAGAAACCAAGATTCCCACGCTTCAAATGCCCATCTAACTTCCTCTTGTCTTACCTTTCCTTTGGGATCGCATTGCCCTTGGGTTTTGTTTTGTCTTTGCTCAAAATCCAACAGGAACGTACACTTTGGATTTCCTGAAGTGGGGAGTAATTAAGCAGTGCTCTGTGTGCGTGACTGAAACAACACAGAGGGAGAAGGATCTGTATTACAAAGGATCCTTCCCCTCTTCCCCTCCTGTTTTGCATCATTGTTAGAAACATTTGTAAACGCAGCTAGATTCACACCTAAGTACGAAGACGCCAGTTGGTTGCAATGGGAGCCAGGCAGGCTACCCCCAACACAAAGCCTCCGAGTGATGGCATAAATAATCGGAGGTGCTTCCATCGTGCCTGGGAGAGATTTCATTACTCACCAGTTAGAATTGGTTGTCAAGAGGAAGGCATGGAAGCCCATGCAAGGTGCCCTATGGTGTCATGTGGCGCGTATTTAATGCTCGGGAGAGCAAGGGACGCACACGTGCGAGAGACAGATTGAGCCTGGGGTAGAGGAGAAGCAAGCCGAGAGGCGGAGGATGACAAGGCTTTGGGGCTAAACTCCGCCGAAGGAATGTACAATTCTAATGCCTGTTTCATCTTGGGTTGAAAGGAGGAGGGGGAGCTGATCCCAAGCCCCCTCTGCCTGGGCCTTGCTTCCCCTTGCCCCCTTCCTTCTGCCTTGGCATTCTTCCCTTTCCTCTCTTCGTTTTTTACTTATTGTGTTGAGCCTTTTTCCTGGAGCCGCAGAACAGCAGTGGGGGCATCCAATAACACTTGAAGAGAGATTGTGAAAGCAACCAGGGAGAAAGAGAGAGAGAGAGAGACAGAGAGAGAGAGAGAGGGAGGGAGGGAGAGAGAAGAAGAAGAAAAATAACAGAGGGAGGGGATCAAGAAGAGAGCAAGCGTGCATAGAACCCGACAGATGCCTGTGTTCATTTATATTACGAGCACGTGGGGGCAGTTTTCTGGTTTCCCTTACTTCCCTTGTTCTCTCCGGGCGAGGAAAGAGAAGGCAGTTTGCAGCCGACAATGAAATCTTGGCAGTTAATTGCAGTCGTGGGAGATGCCCTTCAGGTAAGGAAGCAAAATAGGAGGGGAAAAAAAGGTTTTAAACAATTTAAAGAAAACAGCAAGGGATTGGAAGGGAAGGGAAGGGAAGGCTATCTAGGTAGAGGCACATCTTGCAAATGGTAGCAGACCGGACAAATGAAACTCTTTCACCTCGGCGTAGAGGTGTGCGGGAGACTGGTTGAGCGGGGGGTGGGCAAGTGGGTGGGTGGGAGAGGCACAAATTGACATGTTTGGCTGCCATTGTTATGTAGCTTCCATTCAGTGTCGTGCCAACATTAATGCAAGGGGGGGGGGGAGAAAAGGTTTGTTGCTTGTCTTTGGTTTCTTGTTGTGTGATTAGAATAGAGATTTGGAACGCCTCTTTGGTGGAATAAAGCAGGAGAGAAGCCTTCCTGGAAGCGGATGGGTTTTTCGTCTTAGGGAAAAAAGGTACGGATGGATGGCATGCATGTCTAACGTTCTCCGGAAAGGTGCTTTCTGTTTGAGCAAAGCAGGTGGTTTTTTGCGGCTTGTCAGCAGACGGAAGGAAGGGCTTTGAATTGGAGGGCAAGGAATCCGAAGGAATAGGAGTGCCAGTTAATTGTTATTCCTTTTTCCTCTCTAAAGTTCACTTTAACTTTCTCTCTGGGAAGGTTTCACTTTCTTTGCAGTAGCCCTTGCTAGCCTGCGATTCTGTATATAGTTTGTTTGTTTTCTCCCCTCCCTTGTATGAGGAAAAAAAAAACATGTTTGAATTATGGAATGAATGATGACATACGTTGGGTCTCCCTAGCAAAAGTTTTGTGAAGTGTTGACATTATTTTCATTCCTTGTCGGTTTAGTCAGGTAAGCAAGAGGTGATCCCTTAAGCTTGGGGGAACATGCTCTTAATTTGCTCATAAGGATAATTTGTTGTAACTTTGGTCATTTAACAACATTGACACATGTTTATTTATTTATTTTTAAATCCACAAGCAGTGTATTGCAATCAGATCGGTCTCTCCATCCATCCCATCCCATTCGGTGGTGATGGACTTTTTGAAATCTTCCAGCTTGATCCAATTTTTGATTGCTACAGATAAAAATGAAGGAGCAAACTATGTTACATTTGTTCTGTTTTCTTCACTTTTTCAAAGGCAACAAATAGCAGGCTAATAACATTTCCAAAACCTGCAGCAATTTGATATTTACTACCTAAATTGTCTAAATTATGTTCAAATGGATTTTCTCGTACGTTAAATGATTCTAGTTTTAAATAGTGAAACAGCCATTTAAATTGTCATAGAGGCATTACTGGAGATAATTAGATGCTGTTAAGAGAGCAATTTAAAACTTCTCTCTATGCAAAATACAATATTAGGAATATCTTATTTTTGGCAGCACAGAATTAGTTGCAAGTGTGCAGTTGTTCCATTTGTGTAAGGAATACCCTTCCCATTGCATAAATCAAGTGCTGAAAATTATAAAATGCATTATTCTGTGCTTACAGATGAATTTGTTGCTAGTTGCTCAGAATTTACGTTATCAAAATGTGTATTTGTACTATTAGCAGCTTCATTTATTTATTTTTTATTTTCTTTCAGTGTAATAAATAAAGTGAGAGACATTTAGTGGATGAATAACTAAATTCCTAATTATCATCCAAGAATGAAATTTTCTGTTTTGTGGTTTTCATCTTGCAATTAAGTGGGAACTCCATGATTATTTAAACATATTATATTAAGTTGTATGCAACCATTGATACTTTGGTTTAAATATAGGAATTATCTTAACTGTATATCCTGTTCAAGATTGGGTTGAGCTGATGATTATATACTTACACTGTTGAATGTTTTTGACAAGGAGATAATGCATAAGTGATATATTTATATAAAGAGTCAAAGGGAGAGGAACTGGATTGGAATTTTCCCCCCACGTTGGTAATGGTGAAGCTAGTAGTAATAGTAAATAAACATTAATGCATTTTTCATTTTATTCCGGTGTTAATTTTGCAATATTAGATCTGTGGGCTGGTCTATTCATTAAAATGTCACCTTTGATTGAGTTCTGCTTGCGAGCAATCACTTTAGCAGAAATTGATTTCAGAAAAATGAAATAATCCAACCAAGGGGGAAAAAATGAGTGTGTGGAGGCGGGATTCTGCTCTATGAAACTCTTGATTGACCTTGAGCCACTCAGCCTAGCCTACCTTATAAGGGTGTTGTGAAAACAAAGTTAAATTTATTTATCCTGTATTTCTTTGAAAGGTATTGCATGCGTATGATAAACATCTGTTCCTTACTGTTCCTTTGGACCCAAATATTTCATATCAGGAAAAGTAAAATGGGGACAAACTAAACTGGTCTCAGGCAATGATTAAGAAACAAATATTTGGTTCATCTTTTGGTTCATTTGATTGGTTTTTTTTTCCTAGGTAGAAAAGGTTATGGCAATTCTTTATTTTTGAGTTTGGTCCCTTTGTATCATGCCAAAAGAGCTGGAGACAACACAATTTTGCTAGAAGTACATAAGTGAGCAAAATAAGATACAGCTACTGCAATTTCCATTCCTGTGGAGAAGAGTTATATTTCCCTAACTTCAAAACTCTTTTTTTTTTATTTCACTTCGGCGATATTTGTAGCTCCCTGTGGTGAAATGCATCATAGTTAGTCCTAAAGTTGCCTTAAATGAGCATTGTGTAAGAACACTGGGTTTTTTGCACCGGAGAAATTCATATGGAGCGTGCAGTAGAAAACACTCACGAAGGAAGTTGGGAAAGGAAGATGCAATGCTGCAATTTTCATAGCTGAGGTGCAAGCCACGTTTATCTTTTCCCACATCCATATCATTACAGCTGCCTTCTAATGGTGTTTAATTTTCTCTACCCTCTCCAGGGAGGAGCGCATTAGGGAGTCAGATTTTCTGTTACTTTCAAGGATCTTCCCAAAATGTATGTGGGATGGGCCTAGAGTTAGTAGGGTTTATTGTTTCAACTTTCCCATACTTTGTGATCCCTGCTTTTCCAAACTGGTATAGAAGTGCATCAATAGCTTTCCAGGTCAGCATCGATTCAGGACATCTTTAACAGATTAACAAAGTTGGAAGGGACCTTGTAGGTCATCTAGTCCAGCCCCCCCTTCCCATATTGGGAAGAGGAAAATATTGGAGAAATATCAAATAGTTTGCCCCTTCAAGCCCCCTCAACTGCCTATGGCAGGAAACAGCATATATTTAGTGTTTTTCTTCCCCCTGAGTAATACAAAAATATCTGAAATTTCACCACCATTCTACAATTGACATAGGTCATTATTCTTCACAATGCAAAAATTGCAACTTAGGATTCCCTTGTAATGAGGTAATGAGGTTTATTTCCAGCTTCTGTGGGAGCATATTTTTTTGCCTCTTCATTCTGAAATGCATGAAATAATTCAAGTTTTTAAAGCCAAAATGAGGTGAACGCTTTCTTTAGAAAAAATGATGAATGAACATTCTTGGCTGGGGGAAATTATTTGGATCTGTACAGCTAAGGCAAATGGGTGGGTTAAAAATGGTTAAGTTTTGAATTTGTATTTCCCCATTTGCAGTTTATGAAAAAGTACATTGCATGCATGCACACAGAGAGACAGAACGTATAAAGACGCATACTGTAAGAGGTATTAACATATACCTTTTTCTGGATTTTGTTTTGTTTAATGCACAAAAAAAGAGACTAAATAATAGATAAATGGCAATTTTAGGGAGAAATATTGCAGAAGTGACACGTGTGGGAAAGTGCCCGCAGAAATGTACTTGCAAGTGATGTGCGCAAAAATGAGCATGACTTTTCAAAGAGATCTCTTTACACTTTGTTGGCGAAAAGAAGAACCTCGGTGTTGTAACTTGATTTCTTCATTACAACAGAGTTGGACTAGCTAAAGCAGGAAAAAGCAGCACCGAGGTACAAAAGTTTTAGACTGCCAGGAAAATCACCAATTACATTATATAATCAAAAAGAATGTGCATAGCATCAAAGATTTTGAAAATCAATGGGTTGAAAGGGGAAAAAAATTAAGCTCAGCCAAGGAATTTTAAGTAGCCCATCACCTGCCTTTTCAACTTCTTTTCATGGATGTTGTTGGAAGTTTAGAATAATAGAATTCAGAAGTTTCTCATTAAATTATTGCATTGTCTCTTGGCCAAGGTATGGTATTTTAGGAAGACCTTTTTGAAGGATCAGTCACATAAACAAACTATATAATACCGTGGTCTTATTTAAATAATCCTCCCCTGTTACCGTTTCTTTCTTGACAGAAGTGGAACAAGAACAGGGAGAGCGAAATGATTTAAAAATAGTTGCTGAGAGAATGTCATTAGAAAACTTTAATATAAACGGCAGCTGTTCAGTAAAGGTAGGGAAGTTCTTGGATTGCTAGATAATTGGTTTAATGAGGCCAAGATATTCAAGCCTCACTTCCTGATTTAGAAGATACGGAGTTGTAAGAATGCATTTACCTTAAACTTTCCACTTACGACTTGCCTTTTGAATATGTCAAGAACTTCTCTGGGCCAACTCACTCGAAGAAACACATGCTCTCTCTCTCTCTTTCTCTTTTTTTTTTTTTTGAACTTTAGTGTCGTTTTAATGATGTGTTATCAATCCACCATGAATAATTGTCCACTCTTCTCTCAAGAAAGGAGAAATGCTTCTTTTCCCAGCAGTAAAACTCCAAAATTCTAATGTACCTTCTTACCTAGAAGAAATTAATATTTCTCCATAAAGCTTGTGCAATTAGATGTTTCCCATCAATTTCTCAAGCATATGACTTCTGTTTAACAATGGCAAGAACATTTTTTTAAACAAAATCCATTTAAAAAACAAACACCACCATGGATAAATTTCCTTCTGGAATTTTAAGGGAATCAAGAGGGAGGCTTTAGAAGTCTACAGAAAAGATTGCAAATAGAAGGTAGGAGACCTAGATTGCTCATTTAAGAAGTACAATAGAATAGAATGTTTTTATTGGCCAAGTGTGGTTGGACACACAAGGAATTTGTCATTGGTGCAGATGCTCTCAGTGTACATAAAGAAAAATAGAATCCATTCATCAAGAATCATAAGATAGAACACATAATGATAGTCAGAAGTTACTAATAAAAATCATACTAGGAAATAAATTAAACAATATAAACCATAAAAAACACAAGCAATAGCATAATCATAAGTAGAAGGAGATAGGTAATTGGAAGAATGAGAAGAAGAATAGTAATACAGTCTTAGGAGATAATTTAACAGTGTTGTGGGAATTAGTTTAGCAGAGTGATGGCATTCGGGAAAAAGCTGTCCTTGTGTCTCGTTGTTCTGGTTTGCAGTGCCCTATGGAGTCGTTTTGAGGGTAGGAATTGAAACTATTCATGTCCAGTAGACATTTTCACAGCCCTCTTTTTGACTGGTGCAGTGTGCAGGTCCTCAATGGAAGGCTGGTTGGTAGCCATTGTTTTTTCTGCAATTCTGATTATCCTCTGAAGTCTGTGCCTGTCTTGTTGGGTTGTAGAACCAAACCAGACAGGTATGGAGGTGCAGATGACAGACTCAATAAGTCCTCTGTAGAACTGAATCAGCAGCTTCTTGGGCAGTTGGAGCTTCCTGAGTTGGTGCAGAAAGAACATTCTTTCTTGTGCTTTTTGGATGACGTTGTTGGTGTCCATTTTAGGTCTTGAGATATGATGGAACCTAGAAACTTGAAGGTCTCTACTGTTGATACTGTGCTGTCTAGTATTGCAAGAGGTGGTAGTATAGGAGGGTTTCTCCTCAAATCGACCACCATTCATTCATGGGTATTTTCCCTGGATTTGCTTTTTGCTTTTGCTTTTTTTGAAAAAAAAAAACATTGTTAAAGCAAATACTCTTTCATCAAACTGAAGAAAACCAATGGAGGAAAAAGTAGTAGTTCTCCTTCTGACACTAATAGAATGTTATAAAAGTCTATTACAAGGGTAAAGAGACGCTTCAGCGAAAGGTATTGATTATTCTCAGGAGGATGTGGAGTTAATTAGCAAGAGGAGAGAGTTCCTATATTTCCCTATTTTATAACAATGAAAGCCACAAAATGCTTCAATGCAAAAAGTTTCAGTAGGGTGGAGAAGCTATACATTCTTAATTGTCACATTCATTGCACATAGTGCATTCAAACAGACAGTACAAAAATAAATAAAAATAAACAATGAGCAAACCCACAATAGTGTCTAAAAGGTGAAGGTGAAGGTTCCCTTCGCACATATAGTCATCCCCGACTCTAGGGGGCGATGCTCATCTCCATTTCAAAACTGAAGAGCCAGTGCTGTCCGAAGACTTCTCCGTGGTCATGTGGCCGCCATGACTAAATGCCAAAGGTGCATGGAACGCTGTTTCCTTCCCACCAAAGGTGGTACCTATTTTTCTACTTGCATTTTTACATGCTTTTGAACCTCTAGGGATGCAAACCGCCAAACTGCTGACCTTTCTGATCAACAAGCTCATCGTCTTAGCCACTGAGCCACCACATCCCTATAATAGTGTCTAGTATGTTTAAAATCATCTTATGCCCTTCCAATGATTTGGGTTTCAGTCAGCGTGTTATCTACTCAGAATCGAACTGCTTTTCTCTGTTATAGAACAGAGATTCTGGCCACTTGACTAATTTAGGGGTTTAGAATTAGGGGAAACTTGGCATTAAATACCAGCTCGCAAGACAGAGCTGTTCACACCTAATCTCTGCTACAGAAGGGAAAAGGCTGTGGATGGAATAGTTTTTCCCCCCCAATTTTAAATAAACTTTTGTTAGTTGGGGCTGAATGGGCATGTTTCTCTTGATTGATCAGGCCAGGGGAATTATATGGAGAAGATGGAAGATTTTTACTTCAATTAACAAAACTTGAAATTTCCTTAACACCTACTCATTTTTGAAGACTTTTCAGTATAATTTCCTTTATTTTTCCCCTGCCTTTTAAAACACATCTCTCTTTTTCCCTAGTACTTCATAATTTAATGCATGCAACTTGTTAGAATTAGAGAGGAAATATTGCCTTTTTTTAAAAAGGATTATACAGTATAAGGTCGGCAGTTCAGCAGTTTGAATCCCTAGTGCCGCAAAACCGAGTGAGCTCCCGTGACTTGTCTCAGCTTCTGCCAACCTAGCAGTCCGAAAGCATGTAAAAAATGCAAGTAGAAAAATACCTTTGGTGGGAAGGGAACAGTGTTCCATGCGCCTTTGGCATTTAGTCATGCCAGCCACATGACCCCAGAGACGTCTTCGGACAGCGCTGGCTCTTCAGCTTTGAAACGGAGATGAGCTAGCACATATGTGCGAGGGGAATGTGTGTGTGTGTGTGTGTGTGTGTGTGTTTGTATGGTAGGTAGGTAGGTAGGTAGGTAGGTAGGTAGGTAGGTAGATATTCACAGTCTAAGGTTTTGCCTTTAGGTGCTCTCAAACACTCACTGTTGTATTCTTACAGAATTTATATAGGACTATCAATGTTTTATGCTAAATATTCTGGCTGTATATTGTGTTTATTGCTGTTGCTTTTCCCAGGTTTACAAAAGTCACAGAATAATCAACATGCCAATAAAATAAATATGCAACCATAATAGCATGAAACATTGCTTTTAAGAAGCTCAAGAAAATATATGAGATATTTTTTAGTACTAAATATAAATAAAGCAGTTGATTGAAGCCCGTATGATGCAAATCACTCGGGATGTTACCATGAACAAGTGTTTTTCTCTGGAAACCTCTTGCCTCATCTTGAGTGATGGAGGTACCAGCAGAAATCCTTAAGTTGAAAAATCATTGTTGCAATGGAACTTTGGGGGAAAAACATTGAGAATGTTAATGAAGCTGGTGCATGATATTGCTAAGTCAGTATTTCCTCAGCACAAGCGCAGTACTAATAGAAGATAATATTTCCAGATTGGAGTTGAATTGTGGAGTCCTTGGTGCGCTCTGAGCTTGGTTGCTTTCTTTCAGATGTTTCATTACCCAACTAGTTAACATCATCGGTGCTACTAATGAAGATGTTTTCCACTTCAGTAATGAGATGTCTGCAGGAAAACAACCAAGCTCAAAAAATACCAAGGACTCCAATGCATGTTACTACATTGCAAACCCAATGAAGCTTATGAAAGACCACCAGATAACTGGTTCCCAGATTCCTCCAGCACTCTACCACCTTCTCCAATGCTTCCAACCTCTACAGGAGCATTTTGAGTTGGTTCCCTGAATGCTTTTTCCAGGTTTTGTAAGTACAATACAATACAATACAATAGCAGAGTTGGAAGGGACCTTGGAGGTCATCTAGTCCAACTCCCTGCCTAAGCAGGAAACCCTATACCATTTCAGACAAATGGCTATCCAACATCTTCTTAAAGGCTTGCAGTGTTGGGGCATTCACAACTTCTGGAGACAAGTTGTTCCACTGATTAATTGTCTGAACTGTCAGGAAATTTCTCCTCAGTTCTAAGTTGCTTCTCTCCTTGATTAGTTTCCACCCATTGCTTCTTGTTCTGCACTCAGGTGCTTTGGAGAATAGCTTGACTCCCTCTTCTTTGGGGCAGCCCCTGAGATATTGGAAGACTGCTTTCATGTCTCCCCTATCCTTCTTTTCATTAAACTAGACATACCCACTTCCTGCAACCGTTCTTCATATGTTTTAGTCTCCAGTCCCCTAATCCTTTTTGTTGCTCTTCTCTGCACTCTTTGCAGAGTCTCAAAATCTTTTTTACATCGTGGCAACCAAAACTGGATGCAGGGTTCCAAGTGTGGCCTTACCAAGGCCTTATAAAGTGGTATTAACCCTTCACATGATCTTGATTCAATCCCTCTGTTTATGCAGCCTAGTGACGGAGGAGGCTATGTAAGAAAATGGAAGAGGCAATAGAGAGACTGTAAGGCAATGTAGAAGGCTTTGTTGAGGGACATGCTATCTCTTCTTTGTCTGAGAAGAAGAATTATATTATCTCGAGGATACAAAGCCCTTCATTAAGGTCAGTCTAAGGCCATCTTGCACAGCTCCACATTGTACTCTACTTTGCAGCTCATACGCACCTCCTGACTTTGGTGTTCTTTGAAGATTTTTCATGATGGTGCCTCACTGTGGAATGCCAGAATTGTCTCTTATCTACTCTTGAGCTCCTTAAGAAAGCAAGAAGCAGCTATTCTATTTTGACAGGCCTTTCATTTGCAGAACGTTAAACCTTGACTATCAGTTTGAACTGTGCTGGAAGCAGATGGTGTTTTAATTTGCATTGTTGTCTTGTTTTTATTAATTCCTTTAAAAAAAAAACAGTTTCCATCAACTATTTTCTTATTTACTTTTAATGAGATTAAGAAATTGGAAACAGTTTCATGCCAGCTGAGATGATTATGGATTGTTCAAGATCAAATCTGAGATGCTAGGATACATATTCCATCCAAAGCTTTTTTTAAAAGCAGGCTTCCTTTTATTTTTCTTTAAGTGCCAATATTTATACTATGCAAATGCAAACTTTATTTAAAGTGAATCAGTTTATTCCCTTAGCTGCCAAAAGGAAAATGGGAAAAAAAAGAATAATAAATAGACTGACATCCTTAATTGGAACAGACAATCCTGTTTATGGACAATAAACATGTAGGATTCATTTGGCCAAACAGGGAGGAAACTAAAAGAAAATAGTGATTGGACAGGAAAGGTTCAGGGTCACATTTGTCTATTGTAGCCAAAGTCTAACCCTATTAAAGGTTAACAACTATAATGGACTGTGACAAAAGCCTTGAGGAAGAGGAGGAAAAGCAGATGCCAAGACAAGAGTCAGATAAAAGAAATCTGAGTCCTGAGCAAATTTGTAAGCTGAAAAAGCAAGTGTCTAATTCTCATGAAGGCAAGGGGGTGGGAGTGCCTTCAGACTTACAAGAGTCTGCTACTGCAACTTCATAATGAAAGTAATATTACCACTCATAAGTTTAGTTTCTATTCTTGGTCTACCTTGACAGACTGATAACAGAATAAAAATCTTGCTAAAAAAACCAACAACAATCCTATCTAAATATCTACATGTCTGTCTGTCTGTCCCTCCCTCCCTCCCTCCTATATCTATCTACCTACCTACCTACCTACCTACCTACCTACCTACCTATCATCTATCTATCTATCTATCTATCTATCTATCTATCTATCTATCTATCTATCTATCTATCTATCTCATCTATCTACCCATCTATCCATCCATCCATCTCTATTTGGTATGTGTTACATATACAGTGGTACCTCGGTTCACGAACGCCTCTGTTCACAACCAATTCGGTTTACGAACAGAACTTTTCCAAAAAATGTGCTCCGGTTCACGAACACCGTTTCGGTTCACGAACGGAAAAGTTCGTAAAAATGCTCGGGTTCACGAACTCCGTTTCGCTTCACGAACAGACCAAAAAACAAGGTCAGAACGGATTAACCGGATTTACATTGAACCCTATGGGAAACTGTGCCTCTGTTCACGACCAATTCGGTTCGCAAACAGAGTCAGTTCAAGAATCACGACCAAAAAACAAGGTCAGAACGGATTAACCGGATTTACATTGAACCCTATGGGAAATTGTGCCTCGCTTCACGACCAATTCGGATCGCGAACAGAACGAATTAAGTTCGTGAACCGAGGTACCACTGTATATTTAAAGCAAATATCTACTTAGAGAAGACACACAAAACAATGACAATTTACAGAGTAGAGAAAAACATAAACTTGGAAGTCTTCTAGTCCAATTCCCTGCTCAAGGCAGGAGACCGTATACCATCTCAGTCAAAATAGTTGCCCAGTCTATGTTTGAAAATATCCAGTGATGGAGCACTCACAACTTCTGGAGGCAATTTGTTCCATTGATTAATTCTTCTTGCTGCCACCAAATTTCTCCTTAGTTCTAGGTTGGGTCTCTCCTTGATTAGTTTCCATCCGTTATTTATTGTCCTGCCATCAGATGCTTTGGAGAAAAGTTTGACACAACCCCCTTCCCCCTGTTCTCTATGAAAGTCCCCCAAATTTTGGAAGACTGCCATCATGTCATCCCCAATCCTTCTCTTTGTTAGACTAGAGATACCCAGTTCCCGCAACCGTCAATCCTAGGAAACAATCATTATTTGGGTTATTATTTCTCTTTAATGTTATATTGCTGTTACTCAATCGTAGCCTTTATAATCAGATAGGAGAAGAGTTGACAAAATATCTCTCTCTCTTTTTGGAGAGCTGAGATTTCTTCTTTTTCTTTCTTTTTCCCCCCCAAGAAAAAACCAACAAAACCTTCCTTATGAATTGCTTGCTTGACTGTAAGCCCAAGTAATTATTGCACTGGGATTGATCACAGAGAACAGGACCTTGGACAGAGGACAAGTCAATGTGTTAAAACCGAGTCTTCTGGAGAAAGGCTGTGTAAAGACATTTGCGTCTCGGAGATCAACCCAATAGCCGAACAGGGCAGAAAGAATTGCTTTTAAAAAAAGACAATAGGATTAGAAAGGAAGGCCAATATTTCTGGACTCCCTCCTTCGATAAAATTATTGGGGGTGACACTGCCTTACAAAAGCCACAGCATGGAGTATCTTTAACATACTTATTTATCGCTGTTATTTATCTATGTCAGGGGACCTCTGCTAATGCTTTTCTGATCTGGTGTAAAACTCTGAAAACTTTGAAGATTTCTAAAACTATTGCAGAGGTGTGCATAAACATGGGTGGAATGATTTCATCCCATTATTTCTCAGGCTGTCTCTCTGCATTGCACACGTAAGCAAGTGCATCTAAAAAAAAAAAAGCCCTGTAAATATTGTATTGATCTCTTTGCTAGCGCTTGGTATATCATTCTACCCTGTCAGGCTTAACTGAAGCAGAAGGCTTCTTGCGCCCCATTTTTTTCATCCCTTTACCAATCCTGTGCCCTATACATATCTTAAACCAGAGTGCAATTAATTATTACCAAATCCCATCATAAGCAAGTATAATATTTATTGTCATTGCACAAAATAAATACAATGAAATTAGTTTTAGCCTCACTGGTGCAAAATTATAGCAGAAATTAAAAAAAGAAAGAAAAAGAAAAAAAACTAGCGTGTGCATGGAGTGATTGTGGTTGTATTTAAAAGTCTGACAGCCCTTTAAACCTATTTGTTTGGCTGGCTATACTTTGATGTCTTCTGCCCGATGGCAATATAATATCCTGCCCCATACATCCCTTCGACCGATTCGCTCCCACAGAGAGGGACTTCTCCGGGTGCCATCCACCTGGCAATGCCAGTGGGCGACGCCCAGGGGAAGGGCCTTCTCTGTGGCGGACCCAACCCTCTGGAACGACCTACCCCCCGAACTGAGATCTACTACGGACCTCCGCTCCTTCCGCCAAAAGTTAAAGACCTATTTTTTCCATCAGGCCAGCCTGGCCTAATCTACCTCGTCTAGCCTTCAGTCTGAAGTCCAAATTGTTTTAATCAGGATTTTAAGGGAGATAGTTTTAAGATTTTAAGATTTTAGCACAGGGCGATAGCTATTTAATTTGGTTTTAAATATTTATAATTGTTATGTTTATATGTTTTTAATTTCCTGTGCACTGCCCTGAATCCCTTCGGGGAGAGGGTGTGGTTTATAAATTAAAATAAATAATAATAATAATAATAATAATAAATATAATACCATATATTATAAGGTATTGAAAGTAAATCCATCATTGTCCTCATTGGCACTATAGGTCGCCCTTTGTTCATTTAATGAAGGTTCAAAGTTATGGCAGTCTCTGAAACTGTGACTTGTGATGCATCCTCGGAGTTATGACTGTCACATCATCCTCATGGTCAAGTGAACAGGATTGGCTCTCTTTAGCAGTGGTTGCAGTGTCTGGTTTTCACATGATTGCAATTTGCAACCTTCTTTCCAAAATAAAGAAAACTCAATGGGATCACTTAATGACCGTATGATTTGCTTATGACCACAGCAAAAATGAACATAAAAATAGGTCCAGTCATCTAGAATAGAATTGAATTCTTTATTGGACAATTGTAATTAGACATACAGGAGTTTCTCTGGCGCATAAGCTCTCAGCGTACATAAAGAAAAAATAAAATAGAATACATTCACCCAAAATCATAAGATACAAAACTTAGTATAGTCATAGGTTACTAAGTCAAATCAAACTAGGAACAAATAAAACAATGCAAATTGCAAAGATACAATCAACATTATAGTCATAAGTAGGAGGAGATAGCTAAGTAGGAGGTACATTTCTACCCCAAACCACCCCAACGATGCCGTAGCGGTGATGTGCCAGTGCCTGGAAGCTGTACGGATCTGGATGGGAAGTAACGGACTCAAGCTCAACCCGACCAAGACCGAGTGGCTGTGGTTTCCGGCTGCCCGATTCAACCAGCTTACTCCATCGCTGGCCATAGGGGGTGAACATCTTGCCCCTGTGGATGGGGTGCGCAATTTGGGTGTCCTCCTGGATGCCCGGCTGTCCATGGAAGATCAGGTGACAGCCGTGGCCAGGAGGGCGTTTTACCAGGTTCGCCTGGTTCGCCAATTGCGCCCCCTATTGGATCGGGACGCCCTTCGCACAGTCACTCATGCTCTCGTGACATCCCGACTGGACTATTGTAACTCTCTCTACATGGGGCTGCCCCTGAGGTGCACCCGGAGGCTTCAGCTAGTCCAGAATGCAGCCGCGCGAGCAATTATGGGGACCGCAAGGTCTACCCATGTAATACCGCTCTTGCGCGAGCTGCACTGGCTGCCTGTCGTCTTCCGGGTGCGCTTCAAGGTGCTAATCATCATCTTTAAAGCGCTCCATGGCTCGGGACCTAGCTATCTGCAGGATCGGATCCTGCCTCATACGTCCTCACGGCCGATTCGCTCCCACAGAGAGGGGCTTCTCCGGGTGCCGTCCACTAGACTGTGTCAGCGGGCGACACCCAGGGGAAGGGCGCTCTCTGTGGCGGGCCCAGCCCTCTGGAACGACCTTCCCCCCGACATTAGGACAACTACGGACCTCCGCTCCTTCCGTCTTAAATTAAAAACTTACTTTTTCCGTCTGGCCGGCCTGGGATAGCCTCCTTGCCTTGGGATTTTATAGAATAGGTTTTAGTTTAATTGGGATTTTAGCACAGGGTTTATTTAATTGGTTTTTAAATTTTGTTGTTATATTTATTGTTGTTGTTATATATTGCTTTTATGCTACCTGTGCACCGCCCCGAGTCCCCATGGGGAGAGGGGGCAGTCTAGAAATAATAAATTATTATTATTATTATTATTATTATTAATAGGAAGAATGAGAAGAATAATAGTAATGCAGTCTTAGTAAATAGTTTGACAGTCTTGTGGGAATTAGTTGTTTAGCATGCAGGGGGGAAAAAACCTGTCCTTTTGTCTAGTTGTTCTGGTGTGCACTCCCTGTAGCATCGTTTTGAGTGTAGAAGTTGAAACAATATTTATGTCCTGGATGTGAGGGGTCTGTAGATGTTTTCACTGTCCTCTTTTTGACTTGTACAGTATACAGGTCCTCAATGGAAGGCAGGTTGGCAGCCACTGCTTTTTCTGAAATTCTAATTCTAA